>CM064868.1:12760840-13360840 GCA_032719365.1 Prinsepia uniflora | reverse complement strand
CACGCGGAAAAATTGAAAACACTCCGGGAATCCCGCTCGTCACTTCTATGCCTCAGACGCTGCCTCGACGCCGGAACCCCGCGCTAGCTCCACAATCTGGAGGGCAATTTAAAAATAGAAGGTGTGAGTGGACCAGAATAAAAGAAAGATCTAAAACCATTCAATGAGAAAACCGAGTTTTACCCTCCGTTTTGAAAACCACATGCATAACCCAGTTATCGAAACAGTTATGAAGCAAGCACCATAAAACATCATAAGAAACAGAAACACTATAAAACAGTTATAGAAACCACAGCATATGAATCATAAAACCGTGTCAGAAACCATGAACATCAAATCATCATTTTCCGATCAAACCTGCTGGACCTATCTGAGTCTTTTAACTCCCGAGTCTTTAAACTCAATCCAGGCCTCAATAATATCTGAGTCTTTAAACTCCCGAGTCTTTAAACTCAACAGGCCTACGGGGGAAATATCAATATATCCGAGTCTTTAAACTCAATCCGGGTCTTTAAACCCAATCTGGGCCCGTCCCCCGTCAATCAATATCCGGGTCTTTAAACCCAATAACCAGATCCAGCAAATTCAATCCAAAACCATTTGAAAACCATTTCTAAATCCATATCCAAACCCGAATCCGAAATCACCGGTCCGATGCCCTTCCGGCGTCCAGAACCGTCATTCCGAACCCAAATCCGGAATCACTTTTCAACTTCAAAACCAAATTCCGCTTTATGAAAACCTTGACCAAAATCCACTTATAATCCTTGAAAATAATTTAACGTTCGAAACCCCAAAACTACAGCCTCATATTCCAAAAATCACCATTTTCTCGTAAAACGTGCAAAATACGTTATTTCTCGAAAACTGTGTAACCATATAAAACCCCATCATAAATCCAACATTCATGAAATCATAGACATATAAAACAATTATAGAAAACAGTTATGCATGTTCGAGTTTAAGGAAAGGGTCCACTCACAGTACCGTGCCCTCAATTGCGTCCCGAACGTCCTGCACGTTCCTCGGCTTCCTCGGGAAGTCCCGATCCTGTTAACAACCACCAAATTACGTTACTAACACATCCACGAAGGTCCACCTAATTTCCGTCAAAAATCCCCGGGTCCTAAACGTAACGAATCGGAACCCTAAACCTTCACCCTCGCGGAACTACTTCGATTCGACGTCCGAATAACTCGAAACCGCTTCCAATGGACTCAACACAACTCCTGGACCAAAAACCATGTTGACCACTTCCCCCTGAACCGCCGCACGCGCCCCCACGCGCCACCCAAAGTGGCTGCGCGTGGCCCTCATGCGCCTGCTACAGTGCCACCGTCAACCTCACGTCGACCCGGTTCGCACCAGTGGTCTGCAACCTGAACCGGCGAGACCTATTCTTCGCCGTCCGGCCACCATTTCACCTCCTTTCTTCACCTATAGCTTTGTCCAGCCCTACTTTATCCATCCCCGTCCTTCAATCACCTCGATTCACCCTCAAACCCATCGACTCAAGCTCGAACAGAAACCCGTACTTTCCCATGTTTTCCTTCCCGGCCACCCAGGTCACCTCCCCTCACGGTGGCTACCCCAAACACTTCCTAGGACCCTTCTAAGCCTAACCCATCTCACCTTGACCGTCGACTCAGTCCCTAGGTTCACGACTCACCGTCTGAAACTCACGGCCAAAATAGAGCACACAGAGGCCCTCCGTCGTGCCAACCGCCACCGTGCACCACCCGTCACGGCATCACCACCAGGAGATACCCAGGCCTCCCCTGAGTCACCCAAACCACCCTAGACTCATCGATTCGACCTCTAGACTCACGAATTTCAATTCAAAACTCGACGGGAAAACAGGGCAAATTTACAAGGATGAGGGATTACCTGCAACCGTCCACGACCGTGCTCGCTGCCGTGTTCCCTGGAGTCCACAGCGTCGCCTCAGCCTCCTCTCGAGGTCAACCGCACCCGCACATGTCCACAGCACCACCACAAGCCCTCAGTCTTCTCTGTTTTCTCTGGTTTTCCCCGCGACTCTCACTCACTCACACACCACCATCACCTCTACTAACCCTCTCACTGTCTTCCTCTCATGCTCTGATCAATCTCACACACTCACAACTCACCAGCACACACACCATCATCGATCAATTCTCTCAATTTCCCTCACCGCCTCACTCTGTTTCACTCGAACACACACGAACACACACGGTTGCACCCAATTAATTAGGACTGTGCACACACTGGAACTCACCAGAAACCACTCCACCTTTAGCACGTGTCACCAATCTACTCCATTCTCTCACCAAATGGCTCCATCCCAGCCGTCCATCTGCCCTCTCTCTGCACAATTCCCAGAGCACAAAAGACCAAACTGCCCTTCCTTTTACTCAATTTTACGATTTTACCCTTACCGTTTTAAACCCGTAACTCACACCTCGTAAGTCCGTTGAACACGTGCCGCCTGTCATCGAACTCAGGACGATGAAATGTATCTAACGGTCCTAGGTCAACAAACCAAAACCCGTTCGTCCAAAAAGTCAACTTCTCCCCTTATTTTAACCAAATTACGGTTATACCCTCAACCTTCCGAACATCACAACGTCCTCCTCGGATGTCGGAATCGGGCGTGCCACCTGCCTACGGATCCGTGACGTCCTAAACTACGTCCTGGTCACCGATCAAAGTCCATCAGACCTCCCGAACTAAAAGTCAACTTTTTTCCCGAACTAGGGGCAAAATTGTCATTCTAAGCTTACGGACCTATCAGGACCACCTAACCACTGATTAACCTCACTAATCCCACCTTAATCACACTACTAATCCCGGCTCTAGGGACAGATTGTTACAGTATTGATTGTTGAACTAACCATTGTCCAAACTTAAAGTCTTACCTAAAAAATTCAAACCTAAGATTGTAATAATGGAAGTTTGGAACTTAAAAAAGATTAGGTTGACAAAGTTAGTGGATAAACTAATAACTTTTGAAATGGAAATGGACATGGAAAGTTTGGATTCTAAAACGGAAAAAAAAACGTTGTTTTTCATTCTTCTCAAATTGAATCTGATTCGTTGTCTGGTTCTTCCCAAACTATGATGGATCAAATGGCTCTGTTTATCAAAAAATTCAAGCGGATACTAAAAGAAAAGGGTGGAGAGGCACAACCAAGTGTGAGTGAGTCTAGGAGAAAGTTTAAGTCACAAAATGATAGCTTTTCAGGTCTCAAGGATAAAAAGGGGAAAATAAAATTAGTGACATGTTTAATTTGTGGTGGGATTGGTCACATAGCAGCTGGATGTGCAAATAACTACAAGAAAGGCTATAAGAACATGTGCAAAGTCAAAATTTGATTTCAAGAGAAAGTGGTAGTGATGAATTATTTGTGTTCAGATCATCCTCCGATGATGAAATTGGTATTGTTGCTCTTGCTGTGATAATTTGTGACTCTATTCTTGATGGATTTCCCACATCAAATGAAGAAAAAATAGTGTCTTGTGATGATGACCAGTTTTCTATTAAATATGACCAGTCATATTGATACGACCCATCCTAATCCTCCCGGGATTAATGCGGGATGTGCCATGTTCCCGTCTGACACCGCGTGTCAGACAAGAGATAACCTCACTTTAACCCGCTCGGGTTTATCCAGAGTACGCCAGGATCAGTGGTGGAGTGTGATGTCTCGGTCTCTACTATAGCCCACATCCGCGATCAACCTGAAGGGTATTAAAAACCACGGAAAGCTGTGAGTGGACGAAAATGAATAGTTTAATAAAATACGTTTCACAAAAGACATTTATATCCTTCACTAAAAAGCATGCATGCATTCAAAAACTAATTAACTCAATCATTTGTTGAAAATCAAACCATAGGTTTTCCAAATCCAAACTCAATGAAAACTGCTTCTCAAGAAAATCCATTTCCTTCCTCAAATCATTAGGGCCATAGCCCAAAACCATAAAGTCAAGCATATGGGAGCTCAGCCCAAAACCAGTCTGGGACCTTGGCCCAAAACCAAGTATGTGGGTCACAACCCAAATCCAGTAATACAGAGATACCAATCCAGTAAAATATATTTAAAACCATCATTAGCATCCCAGATGTCTGACATCCCAGATGTCAATATCATAAGACCACGCGTGTCTCTTGGATCTTAAGTCCGAGTCTCCCTAAGGTCCACCCAGGTCCCTGACCCTCCTTGGGAGGCGGAGATTTTAACCTCTAGCAATCCTGATCCTGGACCTCTCTACAGTATTTCACGTAGAGTAGCCCCTCTCAAGCAATGCTCTGACTCCAGTGTCCCTGACACCTGGAGTGTAATCCATACATAGGATGATGTAGTTTGAAACCAAAACCAAATCCATTTCAATAGGGCCTTAGCCCAAGGTATAATGTCAAAATTCGAAATCTTTTCATTTAAAACCATTGTTGATTCCACAACTAGTCAACACAATATCTAGATGGGTCTCAAGCCCAAAACACCATAAACTCCGAAATACATTCTAAACCATAATCATATAAATAAGCCGTATGCACTTAAGGCATTCCAAATCATGTATATACAACATATAAAACATTTATGCATGCAACATATTTAGAAAGTAAATTTCCACTCACAGACTGTCCTAGATGCGCCTTGATATGCGTGTCATAAGCCTCTCCGGAACTAATTCACCATCTCCGGAACATCTGGACCTTTGAATTGATGAACAGTGGCAGCCAATTTCCAACTCCATGCTTGAGCTGCTCCGCCTTCCTCAGACTTCGATTCTGATCCCCATCAACTGTTTCCCGGGACTCCTCCGACGTCTAAGGCGGTCCTGCCACCTCCTCGCTGTCTCCTAGTCTCTCATCCACCCTTTGTCACTCCCTCTTAGTTCAGAACCAGTGAGGGGAAAGAGATTGAGGTTTGGGTGTTTATGGGTTTCGGGTTAAGGAAACAAAAGAAGATGAAATGGGATGGTATGGATGTATGTGTGTTAGTGAGTAATGGATGAGTGACAAATCATTGGGCCTAAACAAAATATCTAGGCCCCACACTAAAAGACAAATGACAACTTTATCTCGTAAAATGTGTCATCGTAAATAGTGCTATAAACATCTGTTGTAAGGACCCGTCCCGAGAGCCAGGATTAGCAAAGTGATTAGGTAAGGATTAGTGAGCCTAATTGGTGTTTAGTTGGTTACTGTCAGGACCCGTCCCAAATATCACCTCGATACTCGGGATGAACCCTGCTCCCGTCTGACAATCACACTTACAATACCAAAAAGGAACTTAATACCACTATAAGCATAACCATCAGACGAAGGAGTAAATATATACAACAGTAAGTCAGAGCATAGTTCTACAAAATGGGCACCAAAAGTCCTACAAGTCTAAGTCCGCAACGGAAGAACGTCGAAAGCCCTATGCCTCGGTATCTGCCTCAACGTTCACCCCAGCGCTATCACCACGACCTGGAGGGAAAATTAAAAACCAAAGGTGTGAGTGGACCGAAAAGAATAAAAGTTTTAAAACCGTTTACCAGCAAATCAACGTAAGGAAATAAAATCATTTGTTCCCTCCGGTTTAAAACCAGGCATGCCAATGAAGTATTAGAAAACCCATAATATGAACATCATAAGAAACAGAGACACTATAAATACCATAAGAAACAGATACACTATAAAACATCATAAGAAACCAGAGTATAACCCGATCAAACCTGCTGGACCTATCCGAGTCTTTAAACTCAACCAGGCCTCACATATCAATCCGAGTCTTTAAACTCCCGAGTCTTTAAACTCAATAGGCCTATGGGGGTAATATCATAGTATCCGAGTCTTTAAACTCCCGAGTCTTTAAACCCATATCCAGATCCAGCAAATCCAATCCATATCCAGTGTAAAACCAATTCAAAATCCATTGCCGAATCCGAATTCGAAATCCCCGGTTCGAAGCCCTTCCGGCATTCCGAACCGACATTCCGAACCCAAATCCGGAAAATCCATTTCCATACTAAAAACCATAGGAAATCCCTAACCATGTTTCATAACCCATTTACCATCATCAGAAAACAGTTATAGGGTGAATTTCTCAAATATAGCATCAAAATCTGAAAATCGGCTTTTTCTCGAAAAACGTGCAAAACCCCGAAAATATCTCAATCACGTATAACCATCATTTCAAGCATAAAAACACACATAGAATCATAAAACAGTAATTAAAACAGTTTGGCATGCTCGGAAATAAGAAAGAGTCCACTCACAGTTTACGACACGTCACTCGCGCTCCGTGCGCTCCTCAACCGTCTCTGGTGTCTCCCGTCCTGTCAATAGATACCAAATAGGGTCACAATAACATCAAGGATACCTTCCCTATTTTCCCCAATTTTTCGGGAATTTAATAATATTTTACTCATAAACCCTAAACCGTACGGATTCCCGAACCATTCCGTAATACCGTCCGATTATTCCGAAAACTGTACCATTGGATTCCTTAGGACATTTAGAGCTAAACTCATGTTGGACGCTTAACCGGATTCCTCCCCACGTGCCCCCACGCGCCGCCCAAAGTGGCTGCGCGTGGGCCTCACGCGCCTGCTACAGTCCACCTTCAACCTCGAGTCAACCGGTTCAACTGTGTTGAACCGGCGTGACCGGTTCTCCGCCGTTCACCCACCATTCTTCTCCATTTCAATACCCCTAGCTTCGTCCAGTCCCCTGTAATCAAACCCAATCCTAAAATCCAGGAATCACGGCCTAGAACCCTTCGTCTTCAACCTCGAAAAAACTTGCCCGTGGGCTCTGTTTTCCTTCCCGGCCGTCCACAGCTTCCCCCTTCACGGTGGTGATACCAGCACCACCCTAGGACCCTACTTAGTCCTGCCCAACTCACAGAATCCATCGATTCATCCCCGAAGTCCACGACTTCACGTTTGAAACTCACGGCTAAAACAGGGTACAACGGACCCGCCGTCGAACCACCAGCCACCGTGAACCTCCCGTCACGGCAACCACCACAAACGACGCCTAAGACCTCACAGAACAACACCCTGACCTCCTAACCCCTCGACTCTAAGCCCAACATCACGACTTTGCATTTGAAAAATCCACGAAAAACAGAGTAAACGGGCTTACCTTTCGATTCCGGCGCCGCCGTGAGAACCGTCACCCACCACCGTGCTCGTGGGACTCCCCTCAACCTCCTGAGTCTCCTACCGCCCTGGTTTGCCTCACCACACGACACAACAGCCTCCACCGTCCACGGTCTCCCCTGTTTTCCTCAAACGTTCGCCGCACCACCACCGTGCCGCCGTGCACGATTCCAATCCCAAAACACGATCAGCACCTCACCCACGTCTCTCTGTCACTCTCACCAGTCACTCCTCACTCTCCCTAGCCTCCAGATCGATCACCGCCTCACCCAAACTCCTCTCTGTTTTCTGTGTTTCAAACCCAAACACGGTTTGATTTTTGTACAAGGTGTGGCCGTGCACACTTGAGAATGGCCTGGAACCATCCAGCCACTCCCACGTGTCCAACATCCATAGGCCAGCCCCAAATATCTGCCACTTGCCCTTATCTGATTGGGCTGAGGAAAAATGACCAAAATGCCCCTCCTGCACAAAATTACCATTTTGCCCTCAGACTTCCCAGACCCGTATCTTTTCCGTCTGACGTCCGATGACAGCGTGCCGCCTGTCGTTGAACTCAGGACGTCGAGACCTATCCAACGGTCCTCGGTCTACGTGAAAATCACACATCCTCCAAAAAGTCAACATTTTCCCTTTTAGCTCAAAATTACGGTAACGCCCTCAACCTTCCGTACATCATAACTTCTCCTCCGATTGTCCGAATCGAACCTGCCGCCTGTCTACGGACTCGTGACGTCCTAACCTACGTCACGGTCAAGGGCTAACACCCATCCAATCAATATTACAAAAAGTCAACTTTTCGTTTACTATTTACAAGGGCAAAATCGTCCTTTTTACAAAACTTCACAAAAATTACATTTGTACCCTTCCCGTAGGTACGGGTTGTTACAGTTACGATAGGTCTGTTAGCGTAGAATGACGATTTTGCCCCTGGTTTGGGTAAATAGTTGACTTTTAGTTCGGGCCGTCAATTGGGTATTGACCGATGACCGTGACCTAGCTCGGGACGTCACGAATCCGTAGATAGGTGGCACGCCCGATTCCGACATCCGAGGAGGAAGTTATGATGTTCGGAAGGTTGAGAGCATTACCGTAATTTGGCTAAAATAGGGGGGAAAGTTGACTTTTTGTACGATCAGGCTTTGACACGTTGACCTAGGACTGTTAGGTAGATCTCGTCGTCCTGAGTTCAACGACAGGCGGCACGTGTTCATCAGACCTAGGATGCGTAAAATACGGGTCTAAAATGGTAAGGGCATAATTGTAATTTTGACTCAAAAGAAGGGCATTTTGGTCTTTTGCACATTGGGAATTGTGCAACCGGATTGGGACAAGTGTACAGGTGAGATTGGGATATTTGTGAGAGGGCTGAGAGGATTGTGACACGCGCAAGGTGTCTAGTGGGTTCTAGGGTGAACGGCTCCAATTATTTGGCTGTGTGTTTGTGTGTGTGTTCGAACAAGAGAGAAACAGAGACTGAGAGTTAGGGAGGAATTGGATGAGTGCAGAGTGTGTTTGTGTGTTCAGTGATCAAGTGAGGGACTAGTGATCGAGAGAGAGACAGTGAGTGAGTTGGGAAGGCAACTCGTGTGAGGAAGATTGGTGTGTGAAGAGGGTGAGGTTACGGGAAAAACAGAGAGATGCTGAGGGAAATTGGTGGTGGTGTGGCCGTGTGCTGATCGATTGGGCTCGAGAGGAGGCTAGGACAGCCCTGTGGACTTCAGGGAACGCGGCGGCAGGCACAGCGGTGGTCGACAGGCAAGTAATTTTTTTTACCTGTGTAATTGCCCTGTTTTGCCGTTTAGGTTCAACTCAATAGTCGTGGGTTTTGAGTACGAGTCGAGGGATTTAGTGAATGGTGTGAGACTCAGGAGGTTCCTAGGAGTCGTCTAAGGTGGTTGCCGTGACAGGGGAGTGTCTGGGTGGCCGCGAACCGAAACAGGGGTTTTGGGTTGTTTTTATTTCGAGTTTGGGACGATGACCAGAGGCTGTGTCGAAGTGTTAGAGTGAGGGGAATAGGTTGCTTAGGTCTGGACGAAGAGACTGGTGGAGAGAGGAGTCGAAATGGTGAAGGAACGGTGGAGAACCGGGTACGCTGGTTCAGACCCGTTCACCCGTTGAAGACGATGATGAACAGTGACTGTGTATAGGCGCATGAGGCCCACGCGCAGCCACTTTGGGCGGCGCGTGGAGGCGCGTGCGGCGGCTTTTGGGGAAAGTGTCAACTAGGTTTTTGGTCTAGAGGTTGTAACGAGTCTTTTGAACTAAGTTTCGGGTTATTCGGACGTCGTTTGAGGTTAGTTCCGCGAGGTTGAAGGTTTAGGGTTCTGGTTCGTTACGTTTAGGACCCGGGGATTTTTGGAGAAAATTAGGAGAGTCTTGGTAGACGTGTTAGTGACGTTCTTTGGTGACTGTTGACAGGATCGGGACTTCCCGAGGAAGCTGAGGAACGTACGGGACGTACGGGGCGCGAGTGACGTGCCGGTTACTGTGAGTGGACCCCTTCTCTAAACTCGAGCATACATAACTGTTTTTCTATCATTGTTTTATGGTTTTACATGTGATTTCATGATTGTTGAATATGCTATGTTGGTTTTACTTAATTGCACGTTTTTCGAGAAAGTACGGTTTTCAGCACGTTTTACGAGAAAAGTTTGGATTCTGATTTTGATGCCATGAATTGGGGTTTTCAAACGATGAGTGATTTTCAATGATTATAAAGGGATTTTGAGACATAATTTGGTGATCAAGAGTGTTCGGTTTTGAAATCGGATTTCGGAAAGCGGAATTTGGTTTTAAAGTTGAAAGTGGATTTCCGGATTTGGTTTCAGAATGACGGTTCTGGACGCCGGAAGGGCATCGGACCGGTGATTTCGGATTCGGGTTTGGATATTGATTTAGAAATGGTTTTCAAATGGTTTTGGATTGGATTTTCTGGATCTGGTTATTGGGTTTAAAGACCCGGATTATGTTTGACGGGGGACGGGCCCGGATTGGGTTTAAAGACCCGGATTGAGTTTAAAGACTCGGGAGTTTAAAGACTCGGATATACTGATATTTCCCCGTAGGCCTATTGAGTTTAAAGACTCGGATATTATTGAGGCCTGGATTGAGTTTAAAGACTCGGGAGTTTAAAGACTCGGATATGTCCAGCAGGTTTGATCGAATAATGATTGTTTGAGACTTATGTTTTATGATATGGTTTTATGATGTTTATGACGTGATTTCTGTAACTGCTTTCAATTCTGTTTTTATGACGATTTTTATGTGATTTATAACTATTTTCAGCAAATGGGTTATGCATGTGTGTTTTTAAAACGGAGGGCTAAAACCCTGGTTTGGTTATAAAACGGTTTTCGAAATTTTATGTTAATTATGGTCCACTCACACCTTCTGTTTTAAATTGCCCTCCAGGTCGTGGAGCTAGCACGGGGGTCGGCGTCGAGGCAGCGTCGGAGGCATAGAATACTCGAGAGTGACCCCAGAGTGCTTTAGATTTTCTGTTGTACGTGTACCTTGTTTATTGATTTTCTTTCCTTTGTATTTTGGTACTATGCTCTGTAAAACTTTGACTTCGGAATGTTTAAATTTTCTCATGTGTCTGGCATGTAGTTTGGTGGTTTTTCGTGAGGTTACTTTGGTCTTTGTGTCGGGGTGTCAGACGGGAGTAGAATTTACCTCAGAATTCGGGGTGTAACCGAGGTGGGCCCTGAAAATTGGTATCAGAGCATAGGTTTGTCGAGTTTGTCGGTTTGTGTCTGTTGTGAGGTTGTGTTTAGGTTGTTTGACTGATTCTATGCCACTTTCAACGTGCGGTTGACTACGCCTCCGAGACGTGGATCCTCTCCACGACCTGAAGACGAAGCGGTGAGAGGGACATAGGTTCTTCTTTTCGTATATTATTTTGTAAATTACCATTTTACCCTTCATTAGTATGGTCTGATACCCACTTGTAGTTCGAGGACACTATTGAGGAATTTTCTTGGACTAACATGTAAGTTTTGGACGCTTGAGTCCGTAGACAGGTAACACATGTGCATCAATTTTTGGGTACAGAAATAATGGTTTTCGAGGCATGAGAGGCATTTTGGTCGTTTAGGCATGTGAGATATTTTGGGAAAGGATAAGGATTTCTTCATCACCTTATCTTTCCCTTTTAGTCAACCACCCCACACGACACTTTTTTCACATATATACACACACACATCCTCCCTCTTTCTTTCTCTCTCTCTCTCCCTTTCTCTTTCTCTCTCCTATCCCGTGGAACACAAAACCAAAACTTCAATTTTAGGACATTGGATCAAAAAACTAAGGTTGGATTCAAGTTCCTTGGACTCCTATGAGTAAAACCATCCAAGATTTGAAGGAAAACGACACAGGAAGAGCCCAGATTCGAGAAGGAAGAATTTTGAAACTTTTGACCTAGATTTCAGAAAATTTGGGCAATTAAATAAAAAATTTTGAATTTGAACTATATGATTGAATTTGAATTTCTGAGGTTAAATAGAAAATTTTCATTATTAGAACGTTCGATTTGGTTAAGAAATGAGCTGCAAAAATCTGAAATTTTGGCCATTAAGGAAGGATTCTGGCTAACCAACTAACGACATCACATGGTAGCGCTAGTCGTTTTCTCTGGTAGCTAGTGATGTTAGTAGTGACATGTCAATGACATCAGTAGTGATATCAGTAGCGACGTCAACATCCACATCAGCGCCATGTGGCATCGACGTCAGGACACGTTGACACACGTGGCGGCATGTACTGAGGCTACCTATAACGACCCGTTTGGATCGACAGAATTAATTCAGTAATTAATTAAGGGTTAGCGTGACTAATCTGTGATTAGTCGAGAGGTTTCAGACGGATGGCATAAAATGACCGTTTACCCTTGGGATTGGGTAAAATGTTAACTTTTGACTCGGGAGGTCAAATGGACTTTGACTAATGACCATACCGTAGATTGTGAGGTGACACATCGAAATCGAACATTCGACAGGAAAGTTACGGGTCTAAAACAGAAAATAGTACTATTCATCCAAACCAAGAAATTTGACACGTGGCATAATTTGATTGGGGAAAATATATGGGTTAGCCCCACTAGATGAGTGACAAGTGTCGCCCATCTGATTGGCCTAGACCCCAATGTTTTCGGTCATCAACTTTATCATCAGTCATCCTATCTGTTTTTCCCATACCCGTGAACCCTTCCCCAAAACCGTGTAACCCAATCCCGCATCAAACACCTTCAATCCTCTTCTGATGCGACTAGTGTGTGAATAAAAAAGAGAGAGTGAGGGTAGACGATCGTGACGGTGCTAACGGGATGGACTATCATGGACGATGGCTTTAAAACCCGATACGGTTATTTTAAGTTCAAAATTGGAATATCGATTTTTAGTGGTTGTTGAAGGATTTTGACCATCCAATGGTGTTTTTGGTGCCTATACGAGTCGTTTGGGACTGGAATCAAGGGCAACGATGGCCAGAACTGAGAGAAATCGACGGAGAAAGTTTGATCGTACTGTTCAAGGGTTCGTATGTAAAATGTAAGCCCAATTTCATGATTCTGAGTCCATATATCGATTAGGATTGCTTAGATGAAGCTATAGGAAGAAACAGGGTCGAGTTTGGTTGAGAATCGAAGGATCTGGAGTCGGGTTGGGTCTGCGGGTCTGCATGACCCGAATTACAGGCCCGGACAGAGGTTGAAGACGAGATGACGTCATCATACGATGTCATCATCTGACAGGTGTCAGAGGTGGACCAATCTTATATCGACATGTGTCACATGTTAGTGCCTAGTTAGCATCGACATGTCAGTGACGTGGCCCAATCACAGGCTACCACGTGTCACTAACATGTTAGTGACGTGGACCAATGGCAGGCTAACACATGGAACTGTCAGATCTGACAGCTGTCAGAGTTTTCAGTGATGACATCATTCTGACGTCAGGGATGACGTTGCTATCGTCAGCAGTTGATTTTGCTGTCGTCAGCGTTGACTTTGCTGTTGTCAGCGTTGACTTTGCTGTCGTCAGCAGTTGACTTTTTGGTAGCATTGACTTTGCATTGACAGCACACGTGGGGGTGCGTGAGAGTGAATTTTGAGGTGGAACCAGTGTCATTCAAAAAATTTCGACGATCCGGATCCAATAGTGGTGGTTTCAGATCGATCAGAGATCATTAGGTTGGTCAAATCGAGGTTTTTCACCTCGAGAAACGTGTTCGGGACACGTTGACTTTTTCAGGAGTTTTGGGGTTTTATCATATGGACTTATGTAGATAGTTAGTGACCTTCGTGTATGATGTGAACAAGTCTGGAAGTCCCGAAAATGGTGGATTAGCCTCAGGGAGGCTTATGACATGCATATCGAGGCGGTAGTTAGGACGGTCTATGAGTGAACTTTTGTTTTCTAAATATGTTGCATGGCAAATCAGTAACCCAATGCTTTGATACCAATTTGACAAGACTCGTCCCAACTGGACTTTGATAACCGTGCCCGGTCCTGCTCCCGTCTGACAAGTCAACTGAAATCCCGAAACTACCCTTCTGCACCTATCAGACAGGGGATAACTGCAATGCTTTTCGCCCATGCCTCCGCCTCTCGATCAGCCCCGAACGTCATGCCACAACCGTCCAAGCCGCTCGATTCTGAGCTGCATGCTTTTCCATAATTTCTGGAAATCCCGAATCCTGTCAAAATCATCATTAAGGGTCATTAATGATTCAATTAATATCATATTAATTTAATATAATTTTTCTGGAATTAATTACGAATTAAAAATGTAACATAAACCTTCGGACCCAACGCTAAAATGTTCGTTACATTAAATGGAACAAAAGTCATCTTGACCTCACCTCGAGATTCCCGTTCACGCGCCTCCACTCGTCGCCGCAAGCGGCTGCGCGTGAAGTTCACGCGCCAGCTACAGTAACTGCTACAGTTACCGTCTTCACCCGATTCTCGGGTAAACGGATCCTGCAACCCGCAAAGCAACCTGGTTCAATCCCTGCCAATTTCAACCATGTTTCTTTAATTGATCCATTTAAAAGCATCGAAATCACATGAATTAGAGATCTGTAAGTTCAATTCCATGATTTCCTACCTCAAAGAGGTTCAACCAAACTTCGAATTTCCAAGGTATGTTCATCCTCTGATCCTTTCAATTATCATCGATTCCTTTGAATTGATTCATTCATAAGCTTCGCAGGGCCCATCCAAGTATGTTTCCAAGTTCAATTACATCCTTTGACCCCTCCAATTACACGAACTCAAGCTCGAAAATCCAAAGTCCTCACCCTTTCTATTCTAAGGAAAAACGACCTCAATTTCTTTCGTTTTTGCAGTGGGTCACTCGAATTGATCCAGAAGACTCAATTGAGGGTCAATTTCACTCATCACAGCCTCCCATTTCAATTTTTAATTTTGGAAGATTTGGACTTCCACGGTTTTGGGTCTTCGGGTTTTACAAGATAATTCTCTCTTTTCTTCCCTTATTCTCCCTTGTTTTCCTTTCTTAATTTCTCTCTTCTTGCTTCTCGTATTCATTTCGATTCTCTCTATTGAGTCTGATGATCAACTATGGATATAGTTATGTTTTTATCCTTGTTTTGATTTCAAGCGGCAACCATTGCCACCAATCTCCCTTTCGAAGTGACAGGTGTCACTCAACAAGCAGATGAGTCACCAACTTGACTGATTCATCAAATAGCCCAGCCAAAATTACCATTTTACCTTTCCCAACAAAATGACCAAAATGCCCCTCGCATTCCTAGGTCCGTAACTTTCACATCCAAACTCCGATTGATGCATGCCACTTGTCTACGGACTCAGCGTCTCGAGACCTACCCAACAGTCTCTTCGGAAAGTCTAACAGATGTTCCGGATGAAAATTCAACTTTTGCCCCTCCATAACCAAGGGCAAAATCGCCATTTCCTTCCAATTTTTCCAATTTTTTTTCCTTTTTCAAATTTCCGGGTCGTCACAACCTTTCCCCCTTAAAAAATTTCATCCCCGAAATTCGGATGTACCTCGCCAACAACAATCATGGAGATTAAATTCATATCTATGTCAACACCTCGGGTTCCCACATGAACCCTCACTCGTTATGTGCAACCATAACCGCTTTTCCATCTTTCCCAGCTCGTCCCGAGCCCTCTTACATCACGCTGACTCATCCCGAGTCCAAAGACAACTCCTGACTCCTTCTGAGTCCAAGTCCAAACACTCAAATCCTCTCGAGTCCGAATTCAACATCCATTATCAATGCCAGCACTGGCATATCCGGGCACCTGGAAAACACCCTTAGACGAACTATATCCTATTCAAGATCCCCCAACAAACACTAAACCATCTCATTCCGGGTCCAACTCGTCCATTCATGTTGTATTGCTCACTACTGGGCTCAAGCATCATCCGGACCCATTCATCTTGGGCCCAACATGCCTAACACAAGTCCAAGATACACTACCTGACCCCAATCCAGGGTCATACCCACTCTAGGGATTTCCTATACCCTCGTATCCTGTATCATCACCAGGCCGCGCACAGGGCTCGCATCTCGGAGGCATGACAAATCAGTAACCCAATGCTCTGATACCAATTTGACAGGACACGTCGCAACTGGGCTTTGATAACCGTGCCCGGTCCCGCTCCCATCTTACAAGTCAACTAAAATCCCAAAACTACCCATCTGCACCTGTCAGACAAAGGATAACTGCACTGCTTTCCGCTCATGTCTCCGCCTCTCGATCAGCCCCGAACGTCGTGCCACGATCGTCCAAACCACTCGATTTTGAGCTACACGCTTATCTGTAATTTTTTAGAAATCCCGAAGCCTATCAAAATCACCATTAAGGGTCACTATTGACTCAAGTAATATCATATTAATTTTCCATAATTTTTCGGGAATTAATTACGAATTAAAAATGTAACATAAGCCTTCGAACCCTCGAAACAATATCGAAACGATGTCCGATTGACTCGAAACTAACGTTAAAATGTTCGTTACATTTAATGGAACAAAAGTCATGTTGACCACACATCGAGATTCCAGCTCACGCGCCCCCACGCGCCAGCTACAGTTATCGTCTTCACCCGATTCTCTAGTAAACGGATACTGCAACTCGCGAAGAAACCCGGTTCAATCCCTGCCAATTTCAACCCTATTTCTTTAATTGATCCATTTAAAAGCATCGAAATCACATGAATTAGAGATCTGTATGTTCAATTCCATGATTTCCTACCTCGAAGACGTTCAACCAAACTTCGAATTTCCAAGGTATGTTCATCCTCTGATCCTTTCAATTATCATCGATTCCTTTGAATTGATTCATTCAGAAGCTTCATAGGGCCCATCCAAGTATGTTTCCAAGTTCAATTACATCCTTTGACCCCTCCAATTACTCGAACTCAGGCTCAAAAATCCAAAGTCCTCACCCTTTCTGTTCTAAGGCAAAACGACCTCAATTTCTTTCTTTTTTGCAGTGGGTCGAATCAAATTGATCCCAGAAGACTCAATTGAGGGTCAATTTCACTCATCACAGCCTCCCATTTCAATTTTGAATTTTGGATGATTTGGACTTCCACGGTTTTGGGTCTTCGGGTTTTACCAGATAATTCTCTCATTTCTTCCCTTATTCTCCCTCATTTTCCTTTCTTAATTTCTCTCTTCTTGCTTCTCGTATTCAATTCGATTCTCTCTATTGAGTCTGATGATCAACTATGGATATAGTTATGTTTTTATCCTTGTTTTGATTTCAAGCGGCAACAATTGCCACCAATCTCCCTTTCGAAGTGACAGGTGTTACTCAACAGGCAGATGAGTCACCAACTTGACTAATTCATCAAATAGCCCAGCCAAAATTACCATTTTACCCTTACCAACAAAATTACCATTTTACCCTTACCAACAAAATGACCAAAATGCCCCTCTCATTCCTAGGTCCGTAACTTTTGCATCCGAACTCCGATTGACGCATGTCGCCTGTCTACGGACTCGGCGTCTCGAGATCTACCCAACAGTCTCTTCGGAAAGTTTGAAAAATGTCCCGAATGAAAAGTCAACTTTTCCCCTCCATAACTAATAGAAAAATCGTCATTTCCTTCTAATTTTTCCAATTTTTTTCCTTTTTCGAATTTCCGGGTCGTCACACCCCAGGCGGCACGCGTAGCCTTAGACCGTGATATGACGTCTGGGACGCTATGTGTGACGACCCGTCTCGAATTAGCGGGATTAATTAAGAATTAATGACAGATTAGCGAGACTAATCGAGGATTAGACGAGGATTAACGGACGATCGGGCGAAATGACGATTTTGCCCCTAGAATGGGTGAATCGTTGAATTTTTTCTCAGGGGGTCAAATGGACTTTGGCCAATGACTGTGACGTAGTTTGGGACGTCACGAGTTTATAGACAGGTGGCACGCCAGATTTCAACGTTCGACGAATAAGTTATGATATTTGGAAGTTCAGGGGCATTTTGGTAATTTGGTTGAATAGGAGTAAATAGTTGACTTTTAATCTTAGTGGTCTGATGGCCGAGGACCGAGGACCGTTACATAGATCAGGACGATACGAATCCGTAGGCAGGTGGTACATCGAATTCGGACGTTCGACGGAGAAGTTATGGTTCACAGAAATCCGAACGTACTATTGCACGAATTACGAAACGGTTGCCTTTTTGGAATTATGTGGGCCCAGATATTTTTCCCAAGGCCCAATGGATGAGTGACAAGTGTCACCCATCCACTGGACACTTCCCTTCATTTTCATTCGATCATCTTCTTTGTTTCTACCAAACCAAAACCAAACCTGATTACCTTCATCCACATCCAAACCCAATCTCCCTTATGACCATGATTGAGACCAAGGGCAGGAAGGGATGACAAGAAGATGGTGGTGGCCGGCCAGGATGGTGCCGCCGTTAATGGCTGAGACCAAACCCGAGCAAGGTACCCGGTTAGACCCACTTCCCCTTTTATTTCGATTTTGACGTTATGGGTAGCTTAGGATGATTGGAAGATGATTTTTGGGTTGTTAGGAAGTTAATGAGATGATTTTGAGGGTGGTTCACGGCTGAAGAACCCCCGAGGGTGGCCGGGAAAACAGAGGCCTTGTGGTCCTTTGTACATGGATAGGTTTTGGACGTCTTAGGATTTCTTGACATGATTAGATAGGAAATGAGAAAATAGGAAGAACGGAATCAAAAAAGGAAGAAACGGACCGAAAACAGGAAAATGGTTGAACCGGCTGCACAGGACCGGCCGGTGGTGCTCAGGGAAGATCCACAGCGCTGGGTGCGTGAGGCCCACGCGTAGGACCTTCTTGGGGCGTGTGAGCTCTCCTTTGGGGAAGGTTCCAACATGTAATTTGATCTATTCGATGTAACGAACATTTTGGGACTGGTTTCGTGTCGATCAGACATCGTTTCGATATATTTTGGATTGTCCGAAGGTTTAGGTTCGCATTTAAAAATAGTTAAAAATTCTGAAAAATTACGAAAATTTAATGAGGGGTTATTTAAGTAGTTAATAACCTTCTAGTACGATTTGGACAGGTTCGGGAATCCCGGAGGAGATGATTGGCCCGGGAGAGGCTTATGGCACGCGTATCGAGACGCGGCTTCAGACGGTCTGTGAGTGGACTTATTTTATGAATTCAATGCATGCATAAATGTTTTATAAGTGTTTTAATATATGTTTTTTGATGCCATGAGTGCATTTGCTTTTGGTAGCCTAGGATTTACGTATTTTCACGTATTTCGAGATTACTAGTTTTATACGATGCTTATACGTGCTAGGTTTTCAATGAGGGTTTAATGAATTGGTTTTGGAATTGGAAATATGAAATCGGGAATGAGACCCATTTGGTTTACAAACTATCAGACTTGAAGTCCATTTGATTTGACGAGGAATCGGACCAAGGGTCCATTTGAGTTATATGATCGGGCTGAAGGCCCCGTTGATTTATGATCCGGGCTTGAGGCCCATTTGGTTGTAATATCGGGTTGGAGGCCCAGTTGACTGTAGTATCGGGCTTGAGGCCCTATTGCTTGTGAAATCGGGCTTGAGGCCCCGTTGGTTTATGGTTTCGGGCTTAGGGCCCAGTTAGTTGTGGTATCGGGCTTGAGGCCTTGTTGATTGTGAAATCGGGCTTGAGTCCCAGTTCGATTTATGAAATGAGAATTCAAGCATGAGACCCTGTTGAACTGTGGATTTAGGCCGAGGCCTGTGAAATGGATTTGAATCGGATTCAAGGAATCCTGTTGAGATGAATCGGGTATGAGACCCAATTGAGAACTTTTTTGAGAAAGAAAGTATTTGGAAATTGTATATGAACCCACCATATGATTATATGGTCTCCTCCAGACGTCGACCTGGAGATTCATGATCCACATACCAAAATGGGTATCCCCATAGGGATCCCGTTCCAGGAGTGTGAGTTATGAGATATGATGTGGTCCCGGACCAGATTCTAGAGAGATGATCGGATTAGATCCAGAGATCGAGTTCGGACTAGATACAGAGATTGAGCCTCTCAGATGGAGAATTCCTGGGGGAAGACTCGGAGTGAGACCCCGAGTGGTGTGCACACTAGTATAGATATGATGAATTGTGACATATATCGGGGATGTGTTCCCTAGGGGCTGTGTGCCCAGAGTTGGCATCTTCTCGGATGTGCCGCGGATGGGTTATACGTATGTTGATACGTATGAGATTTATGGAAAGTGATTTGGGGGCGGAGATCCCGTGTTCCATGTTTTAGAAAGTGATTTAGGGCGAAGACCCCGTATTTGATATTTTGGAAATGGTTTGGGGCGGAGACCCCGTATTCGATGTTTTAGTATTTCACTGAGAACAGTTTTGGGTTGAGACCCACGTTTACTGGATTTGGGCAGAGTCCCACTTATGTTTGATTTGGACTGAGTTCCCATGTATTGATTTACGGTTTTCTTGTGATTTTGGGTCGAGGACTCATAAATGGATTTATGGTTAATGACGGTTTATGGGGACCGGCATGAACCCTTGAAAGGTTTTTATGGGTCATGACGATTTATGGGAACCAAGCATGAACCCTTGAAAGGTTTTGAGTATATGTTTGACAAATGGTTTTATGAACGTTTTGATAAATGATTTTTGAATGCATGCATATGCTTTTCATGAATTGCATAAAGGTCTTTTATGAAATGGTTTTTATTAAAATATTATTTTGTCCATTCACGACTTTTGATGTTTGAATGCCCTTCAGGTTGATCGCAGATGCGGGCTGTAGCAGAGACGAGATATCACACTCATCCTCCTATGATCCTGGCGTACTCTGGAAGCCCGGTGAGGGCTAGAGACGGAATTTTCCCTGGTCTGACACTTCATGTCAGACGCGATCAGGCGCGTCCCACGTTAATCCCGTGGGATTTGGGACGGGTCCTGACACTATGCATCTGGGATGTTAAGGATCGGTATTTTGATAACGGATTTATTGGATTTATGAACTAGTATTTCGGTGTTTAATAAATGGATTTGGGCAATGGACCACATGATTTGGATTTACGATTTTGGGTTGAGTTCCCACATAGTTTGGTATTACAGTCTTAGGTTAAGACCCTAATGATTTGAGGAACAAAATGACTTTGGTTTTATAAACAGTTTTAAAACATTTGAAGAAACTGGTTTCCGTATGCATGCATGGTTTTAAGTGAAGGGCATAAATGCCTTTTATGAAATGAGTTTTATTAAATTATTTATTTTCATCCACTCACAAATTTAATGGTTTTTAATGCCCTTCAGGTTGACCGTGGATGCGAACTGTAGTAGAGACCGAGGCATCACACTGTGCCACTGATCCTAGCGCACTTTAGATGTAACGACCCGTCCAGAATTATCGGGATTAATTAAGAATTAATAACGGATTAGTGAGACTAATCGGGGATTAGCCGAGGATTAACGGACGTTTAGGGCGAAATTACGATTTTACCCCTGAACGAGGATGAAAAGTTGACTTTTGACCCTGAATGTCCGATGGCCGAGGACCGAGAACTATTACGTAGATCGAGGTGATACGAATCCATAGACAGGCGGCACGTCGAATTCGGACGTTCAATGGAAAAGTTACGGTTCATGGAAGTTCGAACGAACTATTGCACATTTTACGAGATGAGGGACTTTTGGCAGCAAGTGGGCCCTAGATATTTGTCCCTGGCCCAATGGATGAGTGACAAGTGTCACTCATCCATTGCACACTCAAACATAATCATGCATCTTCTTCGTCTTTTCTTTGTTCGACCATTTCCCCACCAAACCCGATCAAACCTTCATCCCAATCCAAACCCTTCCCCCACCAGATCATGCTTGAGACCAAGAGAGTGAGGTAAGGGTCGTGAGAATGGTGGCTATCCAGGAGCAGCGCTGCCGTGGACGGCGGAGGCAACCTCGAACACGGTAAGTCGGTTTTGCCCGATTTTCTCCATTTTTTGTTTGTGATGTTATGGACGGTTTTAGTCGATTAGGATGAGTTTAATAGGTTTATAGGAAGCTTTTAGGGAGGTTTTGAATGGTGGTTCACGACTGAGAAGCCCTGGGGAGGAACGGGGAAAAACTGAACCGGGAGGGAAAATTGAACCGTTGGGATTTAGTTGGTTTTGGGTGGTTTTGTTTGCACAAATAGGTTCCTAGGATCTAATTAGGAAGATTGGGATTGGATAGCATCGAAATTGGGATAAAAATGAGGGAGAAATGAGCTAGACCGGCCTCGCTGGTCAGACCCAACCGAAAATCAAGCGGATCGGTCGGACCCGGTCTGCCGAAGGTAGGGGATGAACTGTTCACAGGAGCGTGATCCACATGCGCAGCCTTTTTGGGCGGAACGTGGGGGTTCGTGCAGCATTTCCTTGGGGTGGTTCCAACATGTCAAATCATCTATTCGATGTAACGAACATTTTGGGACTCGTTTTGAGTCGATCGAACATCGTCTCGATATAGTTCGAGCTGTCTGAAGGTTTTGGAGCACGTTTAAAAATAGTTAAAAATTCCAGAAAATTACGGAGCTTTAGTAAGGGATTATTTAAGTAGTTATTAACCCTCTAAATTAATTTGGACAGGTTCGGGAACCCCAGAGGTGACGATTGGCCTAGGAGAGGCTTATGGCGCACGTATCAAGGCGCGACTTCGGACGATCTGTGAGTGGACCCTTCTTTCTAAACCGATACATGCATAGATCTTTTATAATTGTTTTAGAACTTGTTTTGTCATGCCATGAGTTCATTTGTTTGTGGTAGTTTAGGATCGACATACTTTCACGCTTTTCGAGGTTTTCGGCTTTATGTCATACCTTTGCATACTGTGTTTTCAATGATGATTTTATGAACGGGTTTTAGACTTGGAAATATGAAATCAGACATGAGACCCATTTGATTTACGAACTCGCAGACTTGAAGTCCATTTAGTTTGACGTGAATACGGGTTGGAACCCCATTTGAGTTACACGATCGGGTCGAGGGCCCCGTTGGTTTGCGAATTCGGGCTCGAGGCCCCTTTGACTGTAATATTGGGCTTGAGGCTCCATTAGTTGTAAAATCGGGCTTGAGGTCCCGTTGATTTATGGTTTCGGGCTTGACGCCCCGTTAGTTGTGATATCGGGCTAGAGGCCCAGTTGATTGTGAAATCGGGCTTGAGTCCCAGTTTGGTTTAAGAAATGAGAATTCAGGTTTGAGACCCTATTAAATTGTGGATTTAGGCCGAGGCTTGTGAAAGTGGATTTGAATCGGATTTGAGGAATCCCGTTGAAATTCGGGTATGAGACCCAGTTGAACTGTGATTTGAAAGAAAGTGTTATGAAAACGTATATACCCTCCTAGATTAACGTATTGGTCTCCTCAAGACGTCGTAGATCCTGGAGTGTCACGATCCTCTGCCTGTAAAGAGTGACTCCAAGAGGGAGCATATTCCAGGAGTGTGAGATATGGTATAGTCACGGACTCGGTCCGGGGACAGTCCTCCAGGCATCATAGATCCTGGATTGTGCACAATCCTCCCAAACATCGTAGATCTCGGGGGTAGACTCAGAGTGAGACCCTGAGTAGTGTGCACACTTACAGAGAAATCGTGACGATTTTTGTTTGGGCATATAAGATGCCGAGGACGGGTTATATATATATATGTATGATGTTTTACGGAAAGTGGTTTGGGGCGGAGACCCCGTGTTCTATGTTTTGGATATGGTTTGGGCTGAGAGCCACGTATATTGATTTGGGCTGAGTCCCTACGGAAACTAGTTTTGGGCTGAGTTCCCATGTACTTGATTTACGGTTTTGGGCCAAGGCCCTAATGATTTTGTGAATACTTTGATAAATGGCTTTCGAATGCATGCATGCTTTTTAGTTAAGGGCATAAACGTATTTTTATGAAATGTTTTTGTCAAATTCTTTGTTTTGTCCACTCACAATTTTTGTGGTTTTGAAATGCCCTTCAGGTTGATTGTGGATGTGGGTTGTAGTAGAGACCGAGACATCACATTCCTCCACCGGATCTTGGCACTCTCTGGTAATCCCAGTTGGGCTAAGGACGGAATTATCCCTAGTCTGGCACTTCGTGCCAGACGGGAGCAAGTACGTCCCACGTTAATCCCGGGGGATTTGGGACAGGTCTTGTCACTAGAAGCCCGAGTGGGCTAAGGCTTGGGTTATCCTTTTTCTAGCCTTCGTGTCCCACGTGGGTTGGATGGTCCGGCCCATCGTGTTACACGTGGGTTAGACGGGAGCATGGCACATCCTGCGTTAATTCAGGGGGGATTGGGATGGGTCGTGTCGCCTCTGACCTTCCACTAGCTCGTGGGCTCACATGGATACATTTTTTGATGCATGACAATTTACGTTTGATAGATTTGAACTTTTTGAATCCAATGGTGGTGATTTCGAGTCTATCAGAGATCGTTTAGGGATATCTCTGGGCGTCCAAAGTGACGATTTGTACGTTTAGGATCTATCAAGATCCAACTCCCCTAGCATGATATTGTTCGCTTTGGTCCCACGCCTTCATATCTTTAATTCTGGGAACTCACCCGCAATTTTCCAATGGGTAATCCATCCTAGGATTATTTCAGCCCAATAACTTTGGAGTTTCAAAGGAATCCAAAACTAATGAACTCCTAAAAGACCTCGTGTTAGGAAGATATGTGCCCACACATATAAGGCACTTCACGTTTCCATCCCCGAGCGATGTGAGATTGATCACCAGTCTTACTTCCTAAGCTCATGGATCTTACTCACCATTCATTCTACCTAAGCTCACGAGTCTTGCTCAACAAACTTGCTTCCCAAGCTCACGGGTCTTACAATCCACCCACTTTGGGGCCTAGCGCCCTCGCTAGCCCACTTCTTATCGGGGTCCAACTCTAATACCATTATGTCACAACCCAACTCCCCTAGCACGATATTGTCACACGTAACTTCCTCGTGAGTCACCCATCCTGAGATTGCTACAACCCAATCTCGCTTAACTTTGGAGTTTCAAAGGAATCCAAAGCGAGTGAGATCCTAAAAGGCCTCGTGCTAGGAAGATATGTGTCCACACATATAAGGCACTTCACCTTTTCCCTCCCCAAGAGATGTGGGATTGCTCACTGGTCTTACTTCCCAAGCTCACGGATCTTACTCACCGTTTTTGCTTCCCAAGCTCACAAATCTTGCTCACCGGTCTTGCTTCCCAAGCTCACGGGTCTTACAATCCAAATTGACAGGACCCTCCCCAAAATCACTTCGATTCTCATGAAAAGGCATGCTCCTATCTAACAGAAATTCTTAAAAATTCCCAAAGTACCATCAGTTCGAATAAATAAGTATACAGAGCACATGACTCGTAATTAAATGACCACCAAAACCTACTCAAATTAACAAGAGCACGCAGTCCCAAGTAAATGCCTCAGCCTTAATTCAGCCCCCGTCTCAAGATCAGCCTAGAGGGTACCAAAAACTAACCTTTGGAAAACCATTTTCCGAAATAATCATTTTCCCTCCGTTTTATAAAAACATCATGCATAGTCCAATAAACACTTTATTCCAAATAAAACAGTAACACATATAAACCGTGGGTCCAACATAAATCATATGAAATACATAAATGCCCCTAACCCACATTTCCCTGAAATCCCCAGTTCTAAACCAACCTGAAAAACCTCTAGACAAAACAAGCAATACCGGTCAAACCTTGTCCTGCTGGTTCAACCTTGTCCCGGTCAAACCTTGTCCCGCTGGTTCAAGCTCCGATGAAATACCTGTATTACGCATAGACAACCATGAATCCTGCGGAGTCCAACTTAGTTGGTACGTGTGGAGTCCAACTCTGACAACGTCTGAGTCTGTCCTCAAGAATCATCGGAATCCAACTCTAGAATAGTTATCAAATCGCATGAGGATGACCATACTGGAAAACAGCTCACCAAAAATACCTTTTACCTGCTTTTGAAAATACCCAAAAACTCCCAAAACATTTATCACCCGGCACTAGCCCAAAATTCGGTTTTCCCAAAACCATCATAAGCATGTATCTAGAAAATCGCAACCGTATATATTCTAAAACTAGGCATTTATCTAGAAAAAAAACATAGAATCATATAAACCATGACCATTCAAACCATGCCATAAAACCATATAAATGTGTAAATATGCATGCATCACATTTATAAGAGAAACTGCCCCCTCACAGTCTAATCGTTTGCTCAATCTCAAAACCTACGTTCCTCAGAAGTCTTCGGGGCATCTTGGCTTATCAAAGTAACACCTGAGGGTCGCCAAAAATCCATATAAACTCATATGTAAACCCCCTCCCCCCCCTAAAATCCAAAATAGTAAACGAGTCTCGACACGCATTCCGGGGCTAAAAATACCAAAAAATACCCCTAAACGAACATTAATTGGCATGAAACCACCACTATTGGACTCTTCATCAAAACCTTTTGCATGAGCTTGACTCCACCTCGAGATTCATGCTCACGCACCCTCAAAAACCGAGGAAAGCCACACGTGACGTCATCTGCTGACGTCAGTCCTTACAAACGTGGCACCTGACACGCGTCCTAACATCTGATATCCTTTACCACGTGGCACCCTCTAACACCTACCATGAGGAATCACCTGCCACATTCCATGTGTCCATGCAGACGTCATCATGATATCACCTAGTGATGTCATCATGACTTCATGTTAACGTCACCCTTTGTCGGAGACGACGGTGGTTCCGTCGTGATCGCTGCTGTCTATCGCCAAAAAACTCCATTTTTGACCCTAAAATTCAAACCTCGATAACTTCCTCATTTCCCAACCATATTAGACAAACTTTATATCAAAATTTATCTACTCAACCACAGGAATCCAAATCCAAGCCCAGAATTCAAAGAAAATACCTAGATTCCACTATATGAGCTCCCAAAGTTTCCGCCCTCTTCCTCCTCTCACACCATCCACCTCTACGTTGTTCAACCTTCAACCCTGGGCTTTTCTTGCTCATGAAAGTCCCTCGAAGGTGATTCTAGCCTCATAGTTGATATATGTGTCTGGGTTTAAATATGTGTTTGGGTTTGTGATGTATATATATGTTTTGATGCATGGTATTGAGGCTTTTGAGAAACTATCACACCCAAGAGTTATATAGGGAAGAGAATGAGGGGAAACAACACGAAAGGAACATAAAGAGAAGGGGCGGAGGAAGGACAACCCCAGACTTGAAACCCAAAAATGAACCCGAGAAAAACCGTTAGTTCTTGAACTCACAGTTGATATTTTCGACATGGAAGATTGAAGCCAATCTTACTTACCTTCTCTACATGTTCATGCAATCCCAATGAGCCAAAAGTTTGAAGGTTTGGAGCGGGAAAAACTGGAATAGGGAGTTCGTAGATTGGCCAAAATCTTCAAAGTTGAGTTTCAAATTTAAGGTAGATTTTTCTCTATCATGAACTCATAGATCTCTTTCTGGGATCGATTAGATGAAATTGGAATATTAGAACATGAAAAGGGTTGAAAAATAAGGGGTTTGAGCCGGGTCGGTTTTGAGTTGCAGATCCAACAGAGGTAAACGAAGGCACTATAGCAGGCATACGGGCATCACGCGTCGGGGATTGTGGCATCACGCATCAGGGACTGTGGCAGCACGTGGGGATGTTTTCCACCATATCTCGATTTTGGATCAACACATTTTCATTTTTTTGATGTTATGAACCTATTGGCGCAAGTTTTGAGTCAATCGGACATCATTTCGATGTAAGTTTAGGTGTCTGAAGTGTTATATTTAAGTTTTAAATTCGTTTTTAATCCTGAAAGTATTAGGGAATTTTAATATAATATTATTTAAGATATTAATGACCTTTACTAGTGATTTATGACATGCGTTAAAATTCCCAAAAATTACGGAGGAGCATACGACTTGGAACTCAACTGTGAGGATAATGTGTGAGTGTACTTTTCTTTTATAAATTATTATGCATGCATAATTAAATATCTTTATTGTTTTATTGCATGTTTTATGTTGCAATTGCACGATTTGTTGATTTTTCTGAAATTGTTAATTAATTTATGGATACACGTTTTATGGTATTTTGTGGAATTATTGTTTTGGGATTAGGCCTGGGTTTTGAGATGTTTGAATTGGTTTTAATTCAATGATATGTTCTATATGTGTTTTTCTTAATTTTGTGGACTGTTGTTCACGGGAAACCATCCTCGGATATTTTGTTAGTCTTAGCCGTTCTGAATAGGGCTCTATTTTCCTAAGACTGGTGGCTGAATTATGACTCAGACGTCCAGAACTCGACTCTATTTTTCTGAGTGATTTTGTCTACCGATAATACATATATGATATGGTAATTGGTATTCAAGCACCGAAGAATGGTTGGCCGGTTGAATTACGGGTACTGGTTGGTTATGTTGGTTACTGTTTCTTGGGACCATATGTTTTCATATTGATTTGGTTTGCTGATATCACATTGGTTGGTTTGAGTTACCATGATTGGATTGGTTGGTTTTTCTGTCTCTTATTGATACTTGTGTTGAGGTTATTTTACATGATTTGATTTATTATGGTTTTTTTTCTGGAAATGTGGCCCATGAGCCATTTACTAGTACTTCATATTTGTTGTGGTCCCACAGTTTTATGATTTGTTCGTAATTGATATTCGATTGTTAATATTTTATTCTATGCGTGCATGTTTAAGAAAATGGAGGGTAAATATTTAATTTTTCTCGATAAACATGTGTTTTAAAACATGTATTTTTTCCACTCATACCTTTTTACTAATTTTAATGACCCTTCAGGCTGTTGCACGAAGATCGAGACTAAACGAATGTTGGACACATGAACAATAGGAAAGTACGAGTATCCCTTGTTTGAAAGGAGTTGAGGGTAGTTTCGGTATTTTAGGATCGTAGTCTGACGGAAATAGGACCGGGCGCGATTATCAAAGTGTTTTAGGAGCGGGTCCTGTCATTTTTTGATTTATTTTTTGTACTATTTTTCACTGTCGACTATTGTCGAGAGATATTGTGATTACCTTTTTCACGAACTAGCATCATGGAGTGTGTCTCCACTAGATTCTAGGGGTTATATCTTCCCAGACAAGCATCAGGGAGTGCGTCTCCACCAGCTCCTAGGGCTATCTACACGTAATACTGATTTTCCCAGCCATATAGTTCGCAATTACGGTTCAGAGGATTATTACCAGTCACCCAGCGCAGTTTACGAGCGGCGATTAGGGGGGAGTTGAGGATTGGTCGGATTTGATTATAGATATATGTGTCCAAGTTTTCCGTATGGTTTTAAGAACAGCGGTATTTCAGGGAAAGGTGGGCCACATGTATTTTACATGCGTTTGATGCTTTCACATTTGACGGGTCCATAGTTTTTGACAAGAATTTTATATCTAAACTTCCCGTGTTTCATAACTTGAGTCTGGTTGTTTTTCTTTGTATGTATACATTTTTTCGAAACTGGGGGTACATATTATTTTCCTCGGTAAATGTGTTGTAACTTGATTGTTGTATCACATTTTCATGGTTTTACTTACTCTCTAGATCGTGACGTATGAGCAGGGGCATACTTTTGGAAGAAGGCTTGCTTTTGGTTTCCTGCGCACTCGTGATCCGTAGAGTAGGATCCTTGTATTATTTGTCGTTTTCTTTCCCTAATAGCTCTATTTACTATTTTGGACTTTTGTAAAACGATTGCGCTTTGAGTTATATGTTTGGATTTTAAGTGAAATTATCACTTGTCTGACACGAGTCAAGGGTATTGCTGGGTTTTCGGTTTGTTTGCCAGACGAGACATGACGTTTCACGATTTTAGGGAATTTTCGGGAAAGATTATGTCAATCACATTCGGCCTAGGTGTAATATTCTTAGGAGTGAGTTTTTATATTTCAAAGAAAAGTATCTTGAGAATCATATCTCATGTTCTAAAGGATCCAAGATTGAAAAATACGGTATAAGTGCAAAAAGGGATGATTCTTCATGTAACGACCCGTCCCAAATTCCTAGATTAGATTAGTGACTAATCACGATTAGTGAGGTTAATCCGTGATTAGTTAGGCGAAATCGGACGAACAATGCAAAATGACCGTTTTGCCCTTGGGCGTGGGCAAAACGTTGACATTTCATTCAGGCAGTCAAATGGACTTTGACCGATGACCGTGACGTAGTTCGTGACGTCACGAGTTCATAGACAGGTGGCACGTTCGATTCCGACGTTCGAGGAGGAAGTTATGACGTTCGGAAGTTTAGGGACATTTTGGTAATTTTGGTTAAATGGGGTCAAATGTTGACTTTTTGACCGAAAGGTCCGATGGCCGAGGGCCAAAGACCGTTACGTAAATGGGGACGATACAAATCCATAGACAGGTGGCACACTGAAATCGGACTTCGAACGGGAGAGTTATGGGTCACGGAAGTTCGGTTTCATTATGCACGTACTTCGAGGGAGTGATGAGTTGGCAAGATCTGATTGGGCAGATATTTTAGGTGGACCTATGGATGAGTGACAAGTGTCACTCATTCCATTGGCTAGTTCCTAAAAAGGTGGATCTACTAAATAAAATAATACTATAATTATTATTATTATATTTAATCTTTTCTTCATTAATCCTAGCCATTCATCTAATTTCATCTTTAAATCCTCACCACTCATCTAATCATCTAATCCTCATTTCTCTCATCTGAGCATCATCATCATCATCATCCCCATTCTTTGTTTTTCCTCCCAAACCCGAAACCCCCCTTCCCACCATTTTCTTCATTTTCTCCCTAACACACACCCATATCACCACTTCCACCATTCTGTGAGTGACCGTGTGGAGTGTGAGGGGCTGAGGAACCGGAGGACTGGACGGTGGACAGCGGAGGACACGGCGGAGGGGAACCCGTGAGGTAAGAAAATATTTCAAAATTTTAAATTTAGTTTTGTTAGTTGTTATTCGATTCTAAGGGTTAGGTTAGGTTGCTGGTGGTCCTAGGAGGAGTTTAGGATTGGTTTTAGGGCTTAGGGTGGCCTGTAACGGCCGTGAACGGTGGAGGTAGTCACGACCGCCATTGATGAACTTGGAAGGTATAGTTTTTGAGGTTTTTCCCAGTTTTTAGGGCCATAGATCTCTAGGTTAGGATGAGGGGATGAAAATGGGACAAACGGGGAATGTTTTGGTGGCTGGACGGCGGAGAACCGACCGGGTCAACCCGCGGGTCACGGCGACCCGATTGCGGGGTTTGGGTCGACCCGGCGAGAGGTTGAAGGTGATGACGTGGCACCTGTCAGATTGTCAGGTGACGTGGACCACTCATCAGTCGACACGTGTCACATGTCAGTGCACAGTTAGCACTGACATGTCAGTGACGTGGCCCAATCAGGGGCTGACACGTGGCATTGACGTGGACTAGTGTCGTGATGACATGTGGCACATGTCAGACTGCCACGTGGTACTGACAGCACCGTGACGTGGACCAATGAGAGCTTGACACGTGGCGCCTGTCAGAGTCTGACATGTCAGACCTGACAACTGTCAGATGACGTCAGCAGTGACGTCAGCGATGACGTCAGTAGGTACTGTAGCAGTGTTGACCATGCGTTGAACAGTGTCATTTTAAAGGTTTCGACGATCCAAATCCAATGGCGGTGGTTTCGGGTCGATCGGAGAACATTAAGTTGGTCAAATCGAGTTTTTCACCTCGGGAAACGTGTACGGGGCACGTTGACTTATCTGGGAAAGTTTAGGGTTCTTAATATGGACTTGTATAGGTTAATAGTAACCTTTGGATGTGGTTTGGACAGGTCAGGATGACCCGGTGAGGTTGGATTGGCTCAGGAGAGCCGTATGGCACGCAACTCGAGGCGGCAGCTCGGACGGTCTGTGAGTGGACCTTGTTTTCTAAATTGGTGCGTGCATAAATGTTTATTATATGTTTTAAATACTTGTTTGTGATGCCATGAGTGCATTCGGATGTGTGGTTACGTATAGGCACGTATTTCGAGGTTTCGACCCTATACGGTGCCTATACGGGTCTGTATGTCTTTATTGGTCTAAATGAAAAGGTTTTGGATTTCTAAAAGGATAAACTCGGGTATGAGACCCATTTGGTTTTGTCTCGGGCATATGACCTTAGATATCGGGCACGGTGCCCAGTTGAGCCATATGTTCGGGCAAGAGACCCAGTTGTTTTACACTGATGATTTCGGGTCAAGGACCCTGGATGGATTTCCAAGTTCATGACGGTTTACGGGAATCGGCATGAACTCTGGAAAGGTCATTGTGGTTCATGACGGTTTATGGGAACCGGCATGAACCTTTGTCAGGTCATTATGGTACATGACGGTTTATGGGAACCGGCATGAACCCTTGTAATGGATATTATGGATCATGACGGTTCAAGGGAACCGAGCATGAATGTTTATGTTATGTATATATATGTTCATCTACCTTCCTTTACTTGTTCTATTATCTCCTCCGGGGAGGGTCGTTGGCCTGGGTGGACCCCGGAGTAGTCACGGAGCACCGACTGAGTGGAGTCACCCCCCAGTTGGGTTCCTTACTCTCAAGAAGGCTATGATTACTATTACCTCGGGTAAGATCAGTGGTCTGCGGACATTGATCTTGACTTTGAGAAGACTCGGATTGAGACCTGGATAGCACGCGCGTAGCTTTGGAAACCGTGACAGGATTGGTTGTGTGAATTATATGTGTATATGATATAAATATGATATATGATATGTGATGTGTGGTTACACAGGATTTGAGCGGTGGCTCGTGTACTTGGTCTATTTCTGGTTTGGGCTGAGTCCCTTATGGATTTGGGCAGTGGCCCGTACGATCGTTTTCATTATGGTTCTTTCAATCTTGGTTTTGGGCTTAGTTCCCACATATGGTTTCTTTGGTTAAACGGTTTTCGAATGCATGCATGCTTTTTAGTGAAGGGTACAAATGTCTTCTTATGGAAATGTTTTTATAAACTCTTGTTTTGTCCACTCACGGCTTTTAATGTTTTGACTGCCCTTCAGGTTGACATCGGAGGTGGACTGTAGCATAGACCGAGATATCACATACCTCCTCCGGATCCTGGCGTACTCTGATAGCACGGGAGGGCAAAGGTTGGAAATATCCCTTATCTGACACTTCGTGTCAGACGGGATTAGGGTCATCCCGCACTAATCCCGGGGGGATTGGGATGGGTCCTGTCACTTCATCACTTGCTCCATTTGCTTCATCAAAGTCAAATATGGTTCAATCATACATGTCATCACAGTTGCACATTAGGACACATAAGACCAAGGTGTCCTAAGCTCATATAGTTTAAGAGGCCATCATTTCCATATCATGTTAAAAAAAAAATATCAACTCACTTCAAGCTCAAGTAAATTTTCTTCTTATTGAACTTGTCAAGGTTTCTAAATTGATCCATTTGACTTCTAGTGGGTCAAAAAGGAAGACCGTGTTCTTCCTGTTGTTGCTAAGTGGCTTGCTCATCATTTGTGTCTACGCTAAATTGGTTTGCATGTAGTACTTCGTGTAACCTAGACGTCATATCATGCATGTTTTTGTTTGTTTATTTATTTGATGTTTTGCTTACGTTATTTTTATCTATTCCTAATAGTGTGTTTTAATACTATTTTTGCAGCTTATTTTTAATGTCATTCTCTGAGTTAGTGTGAAGCAGTTAATTGGCTAGTCATCTACTTCGGTTCGTGACGTACTCAATAAAATTCAACATCATCATCATAATCATGGAGCAGCTGCAGCCATTTTGGTGGCGGCGAAGTCCATGTTGGTGGTGGTGGAAGAGGAATACGAGAAGATTTTGGCGATGGAAAAGGAGGCGGAGGGAGGACATGGTACTGGCAATGCATGTTGAAATCACAATGCATATATGCTATATGAATATGCATGGCGTTAGGGGTTAGCTGGCCTGGTAGTTTTTTTTTTTTGGGCCTTTGGCTCTAAAATTAGCAGTAATACGATCATACATTAGGTATCACTATAGGACATGAATTTTATTGAGTGAGAGAATTTTTAATAAAATAATAATTATAATTTGATTGTATAATTCTTAAAAAAAATCAAATTATAGAACTTGTAATACCATTTTGTGCACAACTCAATCACATTATATAAAACTTAATATGACTTTACAAAACTCTGTCATGTAACTCTATATAATTTTATTATAAACCCTATAGAAGTTTATAAAAATAAATAAATCTGTAAAACTCAATCACTTCAAAAAACTTTACAATAATCTATATAAATCCAAATTCAATATACCTCCTTAGATTAGCTACCAATCAGATTTGAGTTCCACAAATAGCTTAAACTTTATTCAAAATAGGGATTCCAATAAAGATTTTTAATTCATAATGGACGGACTTTCATTATCTAAACGAGCCCGGAAGATACATATCATTTATAAGTTGCTCAGTAACTAAACTCTCATGAATCCATTTTTGTTGTTTCATTTCAGGTAAAACTTCTTTGAAGTATCAACTAGAGCGTAATATTATAGTTTTGAGTCTCGCTACTTGCTTCACAAGTCATCCACTTATACTTAAATTCTAATTAACAAGAAGTACTAATAACAAGAAGTACTAAAAATTGAGGGATATGGCATCATCACTCTTTTTAATTAAGCAGGCAATTAGGTTTAATTTATACTTGAATTAAATAAATAATGGCGTGGGTAGATAATGGTACGTACTTACGTACGTGTTAGTATTTGAAAAGAAATCTAGTGGTGAAAGAATTGGAGTTTGACAAGGATTGCTTTGAACGTAGGGTGTCAGATCTTCTCTTCCTCTCTAATATATAACTCAGCAGAAATCAGGTCCCGGTAAACAGAGCCTACGTATATATTTATATATAATATATTACTAGATCTATAGAGAGCAATAAGCAACGAGCAAGCTACGGCCTCTTTCTGGCTGAGAAAAGTGAACGATATATTGACGGATTAAAGCAGCGCGGTAAAATGTGGTTTGGAAATAAGTTTTCATTGGCAGTGCTGCAATTATTCGTTATTTTTTCGCTGTTTCAAGTACCGGCTACCTTTGCAATAAAAAAGGTACGAACCTATTAATTAATTGATTGATTCATTTGGTAGAATATTAAATTAATTTGGTATTGGTTAGTTCTCTAATTTTGTTTTGAATGAATTTGATATGATGAACGGACAAATAAATAGTCTTATATAGTGTACCTGGGATCGCATGCACACGGTCCACAAGTCTCAGAAGCTGACCTTCATCGTGTCACTGATTCTCATCATGAATTGCTCGGCTCATTCCTCCAAAGGTAGATGACTCGAATATATTGTATCACATTCCCTCTCTCTCTCTCTATATATATATGATATTCGCGGCTGATCTTCGACGTACGCTTGATACATTGCTTTTGCGCATGCAGTACCGACAAAGCAAAAGAAGCCATTTTTTACTCATACAAAAGACATATCAATGGTTTTGCTGCCATCATTGAAGAGGAACAAGCAGCTCAAATCGCAAGTAATATATATATTCATATGTACTCGATCAATTCAATAAATCAATGTGTGTATATATAACTATCTAATACTATATATGGATTTATCTATATATATATATATATATATATGCAGAGCATCCAAAAGTTGTGTCTATTTTCTTGAACCAAGGAAGGAAATTACACACAACTCATTCATGGGACTTTATGTTACTGGAAAAGAATGGAGTCGTCCACCCCGATTCCTTATGGAAAAAGGCCAGATTTGGTGAAGACACAATTATAGGCAGCCTCGATACTGGTAACCTTCATTAACCTATATATCCATCATTATAATGTTCTTTTCCTTCTCTTGTTCCGCCTATAACCAAGTGAGATACCTTTTAAAACTCACCTCCTATGCAAGAATGAAAATAGCGATTTTCACTGATATCGATCGATAGTTAAATTATGAAAATATGTAAGGATATTTTGATATCGATATTGATATCATGCACGCTCAACAAAAAATTCTGTAAATTTAATCCAAAATTTATTTAAAATTTTATGCACCCGATAATATTTATATAAGATTAGTATCTATATCATAGAAACTAAGAGAATATGTTTCTTCCCACCTATTTTTATGGCAAGTCTCTTAAATACGGATATATTAGCGCAGATATTTCTTCTCCCTATATGTCAATTAAGATTCCAAAATACGGATATATGGATGGAAATTTCAGTGATATTGCAGATATAATTTTCATCCATACTCCTAGGTTTGTTCAATGATTTAGTTAGTTTAAAAAGGGTGGACACAGTTTGTATCTATATATGGATGTCAATCAAAATTGTTAGAATTTGATTGTTCTGTTTGGATTTTTTAAAGTAAAATTAAAACCATTCCACAGTTTGGTTTGGATATTTTTTTACGATTTAGGAAAAAAAATTCATTTCATTTATTCAAAAAAAAAAACTCACCGAAAACGTCATCATTTAAACAATTTCAACATTCATATTAACATTTTATTCACACATCAGTAAATAAGAGATTTCAAAATATAGCTGGTTAATTCAAATAAAGTTTAAATTCGAACGTAACACAAAATTAGAAAGAATATTATGTGATTCAACTATTCAAGCGCTAATTTAGAAAGAAAAATTATAAAATACGAGTGATTGAAACACTAATTTAGATGGATATATTTGAGATGTATTTCTACGTTAGTACGTAGTTTCATTTGATGTTTGAAATTAGTGACGATATGGTCTAATATTGATTTCATGTGGGCATCACACGTCGGCTTTCATTCTTCAATGAAGATGGATTAGTTTCCCGGCCACCAGTACTCGTACGATAGTCCCCTAATAGTTTCCCACCAATATTTGTACGTTAGTCCCCGCGTAGAAACGGATTAGTTCATACTTATGCATAGAGGAACCTTGATGGTGCAATAAAAGGGCGGAACCGCGAAACAAATATGAAATTCTACACCTCATACCAATTAAAGGGCGGAACAATTATGCGCTCATGAGTTGTTGAGCTTGCGCTTGACTCGTTGGCCCTTTAGGCTTAGTTTGTTTTCAATAAATTTAGTTCGAAAATTACAATTCGAAACTTAGGCATATTAGTTTACATAGGGAAGATTGAAATCAGTTCGGTGGAAAGCCAATCCTTTTACATGCTCTCTTTTTATTTTCTTGGATTACCATGATGGCCGTTCGTTAAATTTGAATTTTTGATGTTATGATTGTCCTCATTCCTAGGTGTTTGGCCCGAATCAGAGAGCTTTAGTGACAAAGGGATTGGTCCCATTCCCTCAAAGTGGAAAGGTGTATGCCAGAATGACACCACCGGCACCGGTTTTTTCTGCAACAGGTCAGCGATTTTAGATACCCATTGCTCCTTCCCATGCTCCTATGCTCCTGCATCTGCTACTTACAATTTCTGAATCTGATATATAATTACTCGTAATTTGGCCTAATCTATTGGGTTTACTTGCTGAATTTAAAGACTTTGAACAAGAAAGTTGAAAACTAGTTTTCGAACATTTTCCATCGGATCTTGGAAGGGAGATCTTTGAAAATTAATCCTTTTGAGTCCTGTCCAATCCACGATTAGATTGCCACCCATCACTTTGATATCAGTACTAGCTTGCACAAGCAATAGCATGCATGTTTTGCTTCATAATCTATTTGTTTGTGACATGGTGCGTATCAGCTAAGCATTCTTCGTTTATGCAAGTTAAAAGCATGGAGATCGGCTGAATCAAATACATAAATGAATTTAAAGACTAGCTAGTGTCTTATTAAAAAATTCCAGTTAGTAATTGATTATTTAAGTTGATGGTTAATGAATCCTGTGGATGGAACTTGAATATTCTTGTATGGTGAATTGGTACATGACCATATGGTGACCATATGGTGATTGAATGATTGATACATACAATTGCAAATTTGCAATTGCATACTACTATTTACTGCAGGAAGCTCATTGGTGCAAGGTACTTCAACAAAGGATATGCTTCGCATGCAGGGACCCCAGTGAAGTCTGAGTTTAACAGTGCACGAGACTTTGAAGGCCATGGTTCGCACACCCTATCCACAGCAGGTGGCAACTTTGTTCCTGGAGCCAGTGTGTTAGGCGTGGGGAATGGGACTGCCAAAGGTGGTTCCCCTAAAGCCCGAGTTGCTGCTTACAAAGTTTGCTGGCCTCCGATCGATGGCAATGAATGCTTTGATGCTGATATCATCGCAGGATTTGATGCAGCAATACATGATGGGGTTGATGTGCTTTCAGTCTCACTTGGTGGGGACCCTGCCAATTACTTGGAGGATGGCCTTTCAATTGGGGCATTCCATGCTGTCAAGAATGGTATTGTTGTGGTGTGCTCTGCAGGAAATTCTGGTCCTGCTGTTGGAACTGTCACAAATGTTGCACCTTGGATGATAACTGTGGGGGCAAGTACTTTGGACCGAGAGTTTGAAGCTATGGTTGAACTGCGAAGTGGTCAACGTTTCAAGGTACATATCCATCCATTAGCTTATCTGTCTTTCTCTCTGTCCCTCCCGCTTATAGCTACCTACCTATTATTGGTCGTTCAATATTCCTAACATCTGTGAGCTAAAGTGATTATGTTTTCATTCTATTGTACCAGTAATTAGTTTCTTATGCCAGGGAACAAGCCTTTCTAGGCCTTTACCAGATGACATATTTTATCCACTCATAACTGGTGCACAAGCCAAAGCAGCTAATGCTTCCACTCATGATGCGTAAGAATCAGCCTTATAGTTAATTTTGATTTGGTAAACTGATAGAGCTAGCTGGTGATTTTTAGTCGTCAGTGGTATAAGTAAGTGGCAATTTGTACTCTGCAGCATGCTTTGTATGGGAGGAACGCTGGACCCAAAGAAGGTGAAGGGTAAGATTTTGGTGTGTCTTAGGGGTCAAATAGCAAGAGTAGACAAGGGTCGACAAGCCGCTCTGGCTGGAGCAGTTGGGATGATTCTTTGTAATGATAAGGCCAGTGGTAATGAAATCACTGCAGATCCTCACTTTCTACCAGCCGCGCAAACTAAGTATACTGATGGAGTTGCTATCTTCTCCTACATAAATTCTACAGTGTATATATATATCTCTCTCTCTCTCTCTCTCTCTCTCTCCAATCTGAAGCTATCTTGCTTTTCTTTTCTTTTTTTAAATGTTCTCATTTACCTGTCACATTTTTCAACAGTGATCCACTGGGATTTATAACGGCCCCAACGGCAAAGTTGAACAAAAAACCTGCTCCATTAATGGCATCTTTCTCTTCTCAGGGGCCCAACACTATCACTCCTGAGATCCTTAAGGTATGGCTAGATTGCGTGGTAGCATATTTTTTGAATACTACAATGTTAAACTTTTCATGATTACCAATTTTCCTGAATGATTTGTTTTGATCGTCTTATCGTTTTTCAGCCTGATATCACCGCTCCTGGTGTAAATATCATAGCTGCCTACACCCAAGCAACAAGCCCTACAGGTGCAAGCTTTGATAAGCGAAAGGTTCCGTTTGTTACTGAATCTGGCACATCTATGTCTTGCCCGCATGTTTCTGGAGTTGCAGGCCTTCTGAAGTCCCTCTACCCTGACTGGAGTCCATCTGCAATTCGATCTGCAATCATGACTACTGGTGATCAGTCAACTTAATTCTTTCTTCTCTGGATTATCTTTCCCATAAATTCATAGTCTTTCAGAAAGAAATGAACTATTTTCGTACATATTAATTGATTTGTCTTAATTTATCCATCTTTCGCCAGCAAGAACAAGGGACAACACTCTGAATCCAATGAAGAATGCTTCATATATTAAGGCAACGCCATTCAGTTATGGTGCTGGTCATATACAACCAAATCGTGCCATGGATCCCGGCTTGATCTATGACCTGACCATGAATGATTACTTGGACTTTCTTTGTGCGATTGGCTATAACCAGACAACCATGCAACTGTTTTCTGAAGGTGGTAATTACAAATGCTCCAAGTCAGCCAGTCTTCTGGACTTCAATTACCCTTCAATAGCAGTCCCCAAAATGTCAGGCTCAGTCACAGTGTCTAGGAGGGTGAAAAATGTTGGTTCTCCAGGTACTTATGCAGTGCGCATTCGCCAACCAGTTGGAATTTCAGTTAGCGTTGAGCCTAAAATCTTGAAGTTTAATAAAATTGGTGAAGAGAAGAGCTTTAAGGTGACCTTGGAAGCTAAGAGAGCTAAGAGACTTGGTGTAGCTAAGAATTATGCATTTGGAGGGCTTATCTGGTCAGATGGCAAGCACTATGTAAGAAGTTCAATTGTAGTTGCCTGAGCTGCGTCTACCGTTAGACGTTAATCGAGTAGGCAATCTCAGCTGCTGAGCATAACATAGAGTACGTAGGCTGCTAGCTAGTAAAGTAATCTAGTCTTTGGTTTCTAGGTGTCATTCTATTTAATATAGTCACTGTTATTTTATTGTAGCATTTAGTTTTACAGTTTTACTACCGGAGAGGTGGAGGTGAAAGTGGGAAAGGAGATCAGATGAAGAAATCAAAATCGCATGCGATTCCCATTGTCACCCATTTTGGCATTTGTCATTTGTCATTTTTGGACTTTTAGTCTTAATAATATTCATTTTTTTGTTACCTTCTTTTTTCTCTTGGGTGAAATAGAAGAATGTTTTGAGGGGGAATTGGAATGAATTGTGATTATGATGATGTCACGAGTAAGATTGAAAATGACAGAAAGGGAAAATGGGAGGTCCCGATCCCCGAAAGGGAAATACTGAAAATGTAACATGTGGTCAGCACGCGCTCAATGGTGCAAACAAGGCTGATAGATGGGCTGATCCCATCCCATCTCCATTATCTGGGAACCAATTCTCTCCCGCTTTTCAAACTTAACGGTCAAATTTACAATACATTCAGCCGACTGCCATGCTTATTCACACCACGACCATGACCACCGTGGTGATTTCTCCTTCTCCAGCTTCCCTTGTTCAACTGAATCAAAAATACAGGATATTCTCACGGGAAAGGGAACGGGGTTCTGTGCGTCTCAACAGCACTAGTAACACCTGGAGGAGACACTCAAGTTTTGTGAGCACCAGCAGCAGCACCAGCACAAAACCTATCCTACAAGTTGAAGATGGTATTCTCAGTGTCAGTAGTAAACATGTGTTGACGCATGTGCCTGAGAATGTGGTTGTCTCGCCATTGGCCAACTCATCGGCGTTCGTGGGTGCCACATCTGAAACTGCTTCTTCACGCCATGTTTTTAAGCTTGGAGTCGTAAGGTACGCAGGATTCATTTTTCCGTTTTCAATTCAACTCCCCAAACAATCAATTCAATTTAGACGAGCTCAGCTAGGACTTTAGATGTCATTTCAGAATGCCCTGCTTCTTTCTTGCACGTTATTTATCATTATGAATTTCCTGCCTGCACTTGTATTTAAGTATTTTTAGATTCAAAATTTGGTGGATGATACCACGAGTGGGCACTACAGGAAGTGATGTCCCTGTTGGAACTCAGCTGTTGCTCTTGCAACCAGATTTTGATGCGTTAAAGGAAGCCATTCCTTATATCTTACTCTTGCCAATTCTAGATGGTGAATTTAGAAGCAGCTTGCAGGGAAATTCTTCAAATGAACTTGAGTTTTGTACTGAAAGTGGTAATGATTCACAAAATCCATATTTCATATAAAATGATAATGTTCATCTTCCTTTCTCCTTTTCCTCCCTTTCTGGCACATACTTCTCTGCTGATCCAGATTCACGGTTATATTCCATGTCATGGAAGAGCAGAGCAGGGCAAAGCAATAGATAATTTTCACTTGGAACATCTAACCTGTTATCACACATTTCAGTATTTCACCCAGTTTGAGTTTAGTGCTTGTACTCTTTTGCTTAGAAAGCAAAATTTAGAATATGTATTAGTTTTCAAGCTTCGTAACTTATGTTTTTCATTCTACTGTGGGAGGAAACAGAACAGGAGACATTTATGCCTCTGACCTTCTCGCCATTTTTCTTCTTTTTCTAGTCTGATGGGTTTCTTATCAAAACTGATAGGTGACTCAGTTATAGTTACTTCACAATCCCCAAAAGCAGTTTTTGTGAATTTTGGGAACCATCCTTTTGATCTGCTGAAGGAATCTATGAAGTAGCTTATCTCTCCGAGCAAAATTTTGTAGTTTCAAGTAAATTCATTAGATTAGTGATCAGGAACTTAAAAAAAAATAGCATTATATTTGTAGTGCAGAGAAACAAAATTTGGTTCCAAATTTAAGCAGCATAATGAATCATAATTAAGTCAAGTCATATAAGACCAAAGACCTTTCACACTTGCTTGGGTTCCCAAGTTACTCCTTTTTACTTTTCTAATTTATGAAACTAATGTTTAGTTACTCATATTTTATTCAGGATTTTGGAAAAGCATTTAGGAACATTTTCTATACGAGAATCCAAACAGGCAAGTGAGCCAACATTTTACAGGATTTGATAAACTACTATGATCAAAAACATATTCTGTCATGATTTACTGATGCAGATGCCTCGAATGCTAGATTGGTTTGGCTGGTGTACCTGGGACGCCTTTTATCAAGGAGTCAACCCTCCAGGAATCAGAGATGGCCTGAAAAGGTAAATCTAAGTTTGCTTATTTAGCTTGCCTCAAAATGATCTGGATTATATATGCCATCACAAAACGATTGTGAAGGAATTATTTAGTACTAGAATGAACAATTCCTTAGCTATGAGATCATAATGTGTTTATTGTCTATCATTACCTTTTTACATTCAGGAGAAAAATAATTATAATCTTGTTTACAGCTAAGAAAAAATATAAAGAATACAATGAGGGATGGGTTAGTTATCTAAGATAAGAACGTAACTAGATCTGGTCAAGATCCTCTGTAAACCTTGCTTAAAAGGACGTGATTTGATTTTGATGATTTGTTTAAACTCTATTCTCATTCAAACAAACACACAGTTTATCACAGGGAGGTACTCCAGCGAAGTTTTTGATTATTACGAGGGGTGGTAAGATACATCAAATGAGTTTCAAATAGAAGGGGAGCCATCTGTTGAAGGATCACAGTAAGTTCCTTGTATTTTCTTGTCTATTTAGATCCGCATTCAGGAATGCTGATTTTCCCTTGACTGCAGGTTCTGATGGATCCGGGGAGCTGGTTGGGAAAGGCCGTAACCGTAAGGAGGGGAGACTCTTATACGTCAATTACTGCGACTTTACGTCTATTTCGGGTCATGTATAAAGGGTTTCCACTGATTGATATGCATACAAGGAAGGTTTTTTGCTTCTTAACAGAAAGCTTGATACGTTTTATAGAAAAGCTTAAGTGCTTTCAGTACTAAGAAAGCTTCGAAATGCTTCCAGGAGGAAGACTTAGGGTTCTTCATGGTGGAAGGCTTTAAGTGCTTCCTAGTAGAAAATTTTGAGTACTTCCTGAAGGATGACTTTATGTGTTTCCTCATGGAAGGCTTTGAGTGATTCCTGATGGAAGGTTTTGAGTGCTTTCTGGTGGAAGGTTTTGAGCGCTTCCTGACAGAAGACTTTGAGCGCTTTCTGGAGGAAGGCTTTAAGCGCTTCCTGGTGAAAGACTTTGAGCGTTTCCTGGTGGAAGACTTTGAGCGCTTACTGAGCGCTTACTGGTGGAAGGCTTTGAGCGCTTCCTGGTGGAAGGTTTTGAGCGCTTCCTGGTGGAAGGCTTTGAGCGCTTACTGGTGGAAGGCTTTGAGCGCTTCCTGGTGAAAGGCTTGGTGAAAGGCTTTGAGCGCTTCCTGATGAAAGGCTTGGTGAAAGGCTTTGAGCGCTTCCTGGTGGAAGGCTTTGAGCGCTTCCTGGTGGAAGGCTTTGAGCGCTTTGAGCGCTTCCTGGTGGAAGGCTTTGAGCGCTTCCTGGTGAAAGGCTTGAGCGCTTCCTGGTGGAAGGTTTTGAGCGCTTCTTGGTGAACGGCTTTGAGCGCTTCCTAATGGAAGGCTTTGAGCTCTTTCTGGTGGAAGACTTTGAGTACTTCATGACTGAAGGCTTTAAGCTGATAGAAGTCTTTAAGTGCTTCATGATAGAAGTCTTTAAGTGTTTCCTGATGGAAAGTTTGTCAATCTTGAAAAATATGTAATAGCGTATGGATAAATTGAGAATGATTTGATAACTTTATTGATAAGTTAAATACAACATTCTTAAGTATTAAAGACAATATTTAGAACATAACAAAAACTAGTCTAGTTTTGTGCTTCGGTTTGTACTAAACATAGTATTTTCTAAAGTGATGAGCTTTCATAGAACCACGCATCAATTTCTCATCCATGTTTTCCAAATTGTAACTTCCTTTTTCATCTACTTGGCAGATATGATAAGATTTTTTAATAAGCCTTGAATTAAGTATTATTTTATACCCTTTATGGTTATCTTTTAATGTTTAAATGCCAAACAATAAGAGAAAATAACATATTTTGTGAGAAATGTGCAGAATTAGATAGAGCTCGGAATTAAGAGAATTTAGGCAAAAGAATCATCTCAATTAGAATTATATTGAAGAAGTTATGATTGAATGAAATGAAGCCACCAAAAATCACATAGGAATTCGGTAGGGGCCTACCGAATTCAAAATGGAAGCCATGTTTGCTTTCGGCCAGCGCCTGCTGAATCTTTGAAGCTAACTTCGGCGCACGTCCACCGATGGCACCATCAGCTGTTTTGTGCGTTGACTGCTGAAATCCTTGGCCTATTTTGGCCCGCATCTTCCGAACGGAAGCCTGTACTTCCTTGTGTGCCTACCGAGCCTCTTTCCAGCCTTCCTCTGCGCGTTGACTGCCCTTTGACTCCGAATTCTAGCCCCATTTTCGGTGCTCTTCCATCGAATCGTCTCCTGTTCAAATTCTAGCAACATTTTGCTTCTTTCTAGTGGAATAACTATCCAATTCAAGTTAGGATTTATTTCCTTTTTCCCAAAGGGAACCTTATTCCTTTAGGACTTCATTATTAATTAGTTTAATCATTTTTCTTTTAGGATTTAAATTGTGAACTCATATTTATTTGAGGATTAATTTTCTCCTATAAATATAGAGGTTTAGGCTAATTATAAGAGGTCGCTCATTCTTTGCACCAAAACCCAAACCAATTCTTCCTTTCCTTTAAGGCCGAAATTCTTTGTGCAAAAATAAACTATACCAGCCTCCACAATTCGTCATCCTTCATTGACATATAAGGCGAATTCCTGAGTATCTCACCAAAGAGTGTCGAACCACCTAGCATCTATAGGGCGAATTCCTAAGGATTCAAAGTGTAACTCTACCTCTTTACTCTGTAGTCTTCTCTTTGCATTTGAATATCGTACTTATGGATTGATTCTTAATATATTATGGTTTTATATTTTATATTATTTTCAATAATCTTCCATGTGTTTCAATATCTTGGTTTTTGTTACACTTGTATATTGTGCTTAATACTTGATTAGATATAGGGCAAATTCCCGAATCTAGATCATTGAAAGTGTATAAGGCGAATTCCCGAGCACGTACTTGAGATAATATGCTTGTATTTCGTAGAACTAAGGTTATGGAATTTCGTAGATTTTGGAATTTTTATAATTTATGAATGAGTTAGGTTTAAAGATGAGTTGGCCATGTAAATAATAAATTAGGTTAGAATAAATTGGATTAGGTTAGTTAATCACGTAGGATAATATAAACAATCAACTACCCCCCCCCCCCTAATTAATTAAGTAAACGATAATAATGCTTAGGTACTCTTAATCACCGGTTAAGAATGATCTCTACTTATCAATGCTACAATCTACAAAAAAAGGTTTTAATTTGCATATGTTTTCATTAAGTGTTGAATGTGACTTTGTGTTTGCTTTAATCCTTAAATTTGGCGTATCATCTTTCCCATAGAGATTTGAGTTTTTAAGATCTAGGCTGATTTGTAATTGCAAGCTCTTTCTTGAGAACAAGGTCATTAGGGAGGAAATGTCGAACACTTGCTTTTTTGTTGTAAAAACTTCTAACTTGTTGTTGGTAATTGGAGTTGCACTTAACCACTTGTTCCCTTAACTCTCGCTAAAATCAAGCGAAGTCCTTAGGACTATGGAGTTGACTACAAGATCTTCAAGGTCAGTAAAAGGAGCTAGAATGACAACATGTGGCGGGATAATGGCGTTGGTACCGTATGCAAGATTGAATGGAGACTCGCATGTTGCACGACGCGGAGTTGTATGGTAACCCCAGAGTGTGCCATCCAACTCTTCTTCCCACAAGCATTTTTTATCGTCAAGTAGATTTTTGATACAGACTAGGATTTTCTTGTTGGATGCTTCAACTTGGCCATTACCCTAGCAGTAATAAGCAATTGAAGTAATGTGCTTTATCTTCCACGGCTTAAAGAACTCGTTGATTGTTGCGCTGGTGAGCTGAGTCCTATTGTCTGTTAGAACAACTTTGGGAAGCCCAAACCGGCAAATAATCTAGCTCTAAATGAATTATTGTACGTCGGCTTATGTAATGTTAGCTAAGACTTTCCCTTCTACCCAATGGTGAAGTAGTTAATGGCGGCAATCAAGAACTTCTTATTTGGGACTGGTATATTTGGTAGAGGTCCAACGATGTCACTCCCCCATTAGATGAATAGCCAAGGGCTTATCTGTACGTACAACTCCTCTAGTGGCGCCAACTAGTTAGACTTGAACCTTTGGCATTTGTCGCATTTCTAAGCATATTGTAATGCTTCATGGAGCAGATTTGGCCAATAAAATCATGCACTAAGCATTTTTTGCGCAATTAACCTTCCACCGAAATTATTTCCACATTATCCTTTGTTTTTTTAGTGAAGACCTTTAATGTCCCGGGATGCCTCAAGCATAGCAAGTTTGGTCCTGAGAAGCTCTTACGAAAAAGTTGGCCTTTGTCAACATAGTGTCGCTCATCTTTCCTCTGGATTTTATGGGCTTTTAGTCGATCATCAGACAACGTGCCATGTTTTAAGTAGTTGAAAAAAAGGTATTTCCAACTTGGTGAAGAATTCACTTGTCTTACATTAATGCTACCTTATTCCAGATACTAAATCAGGATTGAGCACTTGAATCGATAATCAAGTGATGATGCTAGACTTGCTAGTGAATTGACTTGTGCATTTTCGACAAGTGGAAGTTGATACAAGTGAAAATCGTGAAAGTTGTACGCAGTTCTTGGACCTTGTTGTTATATCTAACCATCCTCGCATCTCATGCAGCATATTCATCGATTGACTGATTAGTGATCAGTTGCGAATCAGAATGAATAGCTAGTTTCTTTACACCCTACTCCTTAGCGAGTGCGTGTAATGACCCGTCTCGAATTTCGGGGTTAGATTAGTGAGTAATTGTGATTAGTGAGACTAATCGGGGATTAGTCGAAGAATCACGGATGGACGGTGTAAAATGACAACTTTGTCCCTAGGAATAGGCAAAAAGTTAACTTTTAAACCCAGTGGTCAAATGGACTTTGACCGACGACCGTGACGTAGATCGGGATGTCACGAGTCCATAGACAGACAGCACGTCGAAATCGGATGTTCGACGGGAGAGTTATAGGTCTAGGAAGTTTTACGGCACCATTCATGCAAACCGAGACATCACGACACGTGGTAGGATTTGATTGGGGAAGGTTCTGGAAGGACTCACCAGATGAGTGACAAGTGTCACCCATTTGATAGGCCCAGAACCCAATTAATTGGGGTCCTTATCCTCACCGTCATCGATCATCCTCTCGAGCCTTCTTCTCAAACCCGTGGAAAACTCATGACCGTGAAACCCATTCCTCATCCAACACCCCCTAAACCTCATTCGATGTTGTTGGGCCGTGAATAAAATGGAAAGAGGAGACTTGGACGAGCACGGTGGTGTCTATGGCGGTGCTTGCGATGGCGAGGTAAGGAAGAATTCCCGAGAGCCCTGTTTTGATTCAAAAATGGTAAACTTCATTTTTTTGGTTGTTGATCGAATTGGTTGCTTGGATGAGGTTCTGGAGGTCGAAAGGAGTCGATTGGGCTTGGAATTATGGCCAACGGTGGCTGGGATCGTGAGAACTCGAACGCGGAAGATTGATCGATTTTTCATCGATAGGGAAGGTAATCTCCCATGTTTTTCTTGGATTTCTGGGTTGATAGATCGATAGACAATGATGTGATGAAGAGATAGGGATCAACGAGATAGAATTTGGTTGAGAATTGGTTGAGAACAGGTCTCGACGGTTCGCCGGTTCGGTTGAACCGAAAAACCAAAAAATCGGGTCTGAACCGGGTTCGGCTGGAGGTTGACGATGCACTATTCCTGAGCGTGGGCTTCACGCGCAGTGCCTTTGGGCAGCGCGTGGGGGCTCGTGGGGCAGAGTTGGGAGATGTAGTCAACATGTAATTTTATCCTTTCGATGTAACAGACATTTTGGGACATGTTTCGGGTTGATCAGACATCGTTTCGGGGTAGTTTTGGATGTCCGAAGGTTTAAGATTTATTTTAAATACGTTTAAAATTTTTGAAAAATTGAGGCGGATTTAATGATAGGTTAATTGAAGTAGTTAGTGACCTTCGAGTATGGTTTGGATAGGTCCGGAGGTTCGATGATGGTGATTAGTCTTGGGAAGGCTTATGGCGCCCGTATCGAGGCAACAGCTAGGACGGTATGTGAGTGGACTTTAGTTTTATAAATCTTATGCATGCATAACTGTTTTACATGCTTTATATATGCGTTTTGTGATGATGATGAATATGATGTTATGTTTTACGTATTTGCACGTATATCGAGATTTATGGTGTTATACTGTGGTTATACGTGCTTGTGGTTTCGGTGATGGTTTGATGAAATGGTTTTGGATTTGAAAAGATGAACTCGGGCATGAGACCTATTTGATTTGGAAACCGTCGGACATGAAGTCCATTTGATTTAATGAAGTATCGGACTGAGACCCATTTGAGTTATATTATCAGGCTGGGGGCCCAGTTGGTTTACGAAATCAGGCATGAGACCCAATTGTGTTTTATAAATGTGATTTCGGGTCGGAGACCCATTTATGGATATTGGATTTATGGATTTACGATGATTTTATGGAAATTTCGGGCATGGCCCCTTTGAAAGACTTTGAAATGTTTTGAAATGATTTTAAAGAGATGTTTCCCATTTACCATCCTTTATGAGGATATGTGGATGATCTCCTCCAGATGTTTGGGACACTAGGGAAGTCACGGGGCATTGCCTGCGAGGGGTCATTGCATAGAGCGACCGGACCGTATAGTGACTCATGAGCAGGATTGCTATTATTAGATGTCTGAGACGTCAGACATCTGAGATGTTAGAGATTAACCCGGAGAGACCCCGGGTAGCAGGCGTTGCTTAGACCTTGAGATATAACGTATAGGAAGTCAAGCGTTTGGGACACTCGGCATCTGGGATACCGAGGATTGGTATTTGGTAAACTGGATTTATTGGATTTATGAAACTGTATTTCTATGTTTATGGATTTAGGCAGGGACCCACATGAATTTGGATTTACAGATTTCGGTGTTTTACGGTTACGATTTTGAGCTGAGTTCCCACACTTGGTTTTGATCTTATGGTTTTGGGCTAAGACCCTAATTATTTAAGGAATGAAATGACTTGGGTTTTATAAACGTTTTATGGTATTTGAATTAACTGGTTTTTGTATGCATGCATGGTTTTTAAGTGAGGGGCATAAATGTCTTCTTATGAAATGTGTTTTATTAAATTATTTATTTTCGTCCACTCACAGTTTTTTAATGGTTTTTAATGTCCTTCAGGTTGATAGCGGATGCGGGCTGTGGCAGAGACCGATATCCCACCTTCCTTGGTTGATCTGGCGCACTCTGGGAGCCAATTGGGCACAGGATTCGGATTATCCCTTGTCTGGCCTTCGTGTTACCTCGTGTGGCACGTGGGTTAGACGGGAGCATGGCACATCCCGCGTTAATTTCGGGGGGATTGGGATGGGTCGTGTCAGTGCAAGCCCACAAATGAATGCTTCATATTCAGCTTGTAACAGCCTGGAAATTCGAGAAAAGTGTAATTTTAGCCTTATAAGGTCAAATGTTGACCTAGGCACTTTTTGGACGTTACATAAAGACCGTTACGTAGGCCTTGATGTTCTGAGTCTGTAGACAGACGGTATGCTGAAATCAAAAGATTGAATAGATTTGATACAGGTCAAAATTGAGTAAAGGCATCTTCGTAATTTTGGTATAAGGATATTTTGGTAATTTTACAGGAGGGATCTAAGGTAGTCTAGAATCTTCTTTTATTTTTCCTCCCTTATCTATTCCTTCCACCGACTTACCCTTGTGCTATTATATACATGCAGGTGCTGGTTTGTGTTTATGTTTTGGTAGGAAGGGGCCGAGAGGGAAACAGGAAGAAAATGAGAAATGAAAGAGAGGAGAGAAAGAAAGGAAAAGAGAGAAGAAAGGAGAAAAACCAGAGAGAAAAGGAGAGTTGAGAGAGAGGAAGAAGAATAAAAGGAAGGGAGGGAAATAACTCAGACTCGAAAGCCGAGAGGGAACATGAGAAGGAAACTTAGGAATTTTTGAACTTACCATTGGATTTTCAACGTGGAAACGTGAAACCAAGCATGTGAACCTTCTCTACATGTTCATACAATCCCAATAAGCTAAAAGTTGGAAGGTTTGGATTCTGGAACCACCTAGATAGAAGGTACAATGGTTGGCCGAGAGATTGAAAGTTTATGTCGAAACTTGAGGTAAGTTCTCTCGGTTTTGAAGCTCTAGATCTCTTTCTGGGATTGATTAGATGTAGATGGGTGATTGAAACAAAGAAAACGAGTAAGGAATTATGGATTTTGAACTGGGTCATGATCGTTAGGTCGGGCGACCCGTGTTGTAGAGAACCAAATCAGTTGAAGGTAGCTAATAGGCTAGCCCATGAGGCCCACATGCACAGGCATGTCATGGCGCGTGTAGGTGCGTGGTTCACCATCTAGGGTTCCGGCGAACATGAATTTTATACTACTCAATGTTACGAACATAATGGTACAATTTTAGAGACAAACAGATATAGTCTCGGGGCAGTTTTAACTGTCTGAAGTATTATGCATAGTTTTAAATTCATATTTTAATCCTGAAAATTAAAAGTATTAAATATGAAGTTACTTGGGATATTAGTGATCTTTAGAAGTGATTTATAATAGGATGTACAATTTTTGATATTTACATAAAAGCGTGCAACTCAAAATTCGACTGCATGAACTGTGTGTGAGTAGATTTTTCTTTTTCTTTAAATTATTATGCATGCATGTTAAATGATTTTAATAACTCTATTACATGATTTAAGTTTCTATGGTTTGATTATAATTTTTAGTTGATTTCTAATGATTTTATGGGAATTATTATAAGTGCATGTTTTACGAGATTATGCATACACTATGTTTTGGGTTTAGGTCCTAATTTTGAAAAGTGGATTTGGTTTTAAGGAATTGATATATGTTATAAATGAGTGTTTTCTTGATATTTTTTATGTGAACTGTGTGTACATGGACAACCCTCCTCTGATTTCTAGTTAGCAGAATAATCTCAGATGTTAGGAGCCGGGCTCCATTTCCTGCGACTGGTGATCTGGTTAGTCTCAGACGTCTAGAACAGGGCACTATTTTTTAGACTGTCGATTGGACGATGATTCAGACATCCAAATTTGGGCCTCCTAGGTCAATCCACACTTGGACGTCTAGAGCTGGGGGCTGTTTCTCGAGTGGTTTTCCTACTAGTAGTGCATATATGATATGGTGATTATTGTACGAGCATCGAGGATGAGTTGTTTATTTGTGAGCACGGCTTGGTATTTTGATATAATGTCATATTGAATTGCTTATTGATATTTTTTGATATCCTAATATTTGCAAGTATTTTGAGATTTCCTATTTACTATATGTTTTACGGGATTTGTCGATTTTTATGTATGCTTGCATAATTTTAGAATAGTGAGGGTATAAAGTTATGTTTTCCAAACTATATTTTTAAAATGTTATTTTGTCCACTCACACGTTTTCGTGGTATGGGTGACCCTTTAAGGTCGTTGAACGAAGATCGAGGTAGATCGAGAGATTGAGGCATGAACAGTATTAGAGCAAGATTTTTGAATTTTTCTTATTGAATGTCATGCCTCCAAGAAGCAAGCTCTGTGCACGGCCTGGTAATGAGATGAGTATACGAGCCCAAGATAGAGTGAACTTGAAGGAAAAAGCCATAGTGTTCATGGGCAAGTGGGACCAGGATAAGTTAGATGAGTAAGTTCCTTGGTCATAGTGAATAATTAAGGAGTTGAGGTAACGAAAAGACTTTATGTTGGATCATGTGCGAATAACGACATTTTATCTAATGTCTAGACATGTCAGTGATGACATGGATTTTGAATACCGGTTTTAGACTCGAACATGAGTCAGGATAATGGACTAAGATTTGGAAGAAGTCGGAATTAAAGCTTGAAGGGAGCTGAAATTATGGATTGTAGTCTTAAGTATCAAATAAGAACTTGGGAGGGACTCAAGTTATTATTGCAGGCCCTGATAATTTCAGTTGTTAAGATAGACAAGTGTCAAAGATTTGCATTGGTTTGATAAAATGGAAATTCAGGCCAACATGATTGTAGGATCGTTCATCATCTTTAGGAAGCTGTCAAGTGATGCTAGCAGAATAGAGGCAAGGTCGCCGGTATAACGGCAGGGTGTGAGTTTGGGTTAAAATTTTGGACACTTGTACCCTAAAACTTTGAGTTAGAGGGGTCCAAAGAAGGATAATACTAACTTTGAACTTTATGGTAGTTATCGTACATGGTTAGAATGTGTATTCATGCATCATGGAAAGGTTATTATTAGAGACAATTGAAACCTCATAAGTCTTGTATATAACTTGGAGCTAGCGGTAATAGTATATGTATTATAGTATTGGAGGTACCATCTCGATGGAGATAAGTACATGATTTTTACCCCCAAAAGATTTAATCTGAAACAACGAAGGTGGCTGGAATTGATCAAGGATATAATAGAGTTTGGATGGTTCTGGATAAATTTAATCAGTTAGGTCATTTCTTACCAGTGAGATAAGATTTTTTGCGTAAAAAACAATTTATTGATAAGATTCTTAGATTAAACGGGACTTCGAAGTCAAGATTATGGTAGAATTTGTAAAACGCTTTTTCACTCTCAAAAAAAATATTCGGATCATGGAAAACATGATGCGGGATCAATATCTTATTCACTTAAATTTCGAGGATGAAATTTTTTAAGGGGGGTAGGTTGTAATGGTCTGGAAATTCGAGAAAAGTATGGTTTTGCCCTTATAACGTCAAAGATTGACTTTTAACCTATGCAATTTTTGGACGTTACGTGGGGACCATTACATAGGCCTTGATATTATGAGTCCGTAGATAGGTAGTATGTTGGTATCAGAGATCGAATCGATTCGAAACAGGTCAAAATTGAGTAAGGGAATATTTTTAAATTTTGGTACAAGGGTATTTTGGTAATTGTACAAGAAGGATCTAGGGTACTCTAGAATTTTCTTATATTTCCCTCCCTTATCCCTTCCTTTCACTGACCTACCCTTGTGGTATTATATATATGTTGGTGCTGGTGTGTGTTTGTGTTTCGGTTGGAAAGGGCTGAGAAGGAAAAAGGAAGAAAATGAGACTAAGAGGTGAATTCTCAGTAGGGATAATTATCTTTTGGACATACAAGATTAAGATCAATGTAATCGACATAAACTCGCCATCACCCCCTTCTTCTTTTTGACAAGTACGACGTTTGCCAACTATTCAGACATAACTTCTTCAATGGAACCGACAATGAGTAGCTTTTCAATCTCTTCTTGAATGATAGCAATTTTCTCGGGGGAAAATTGCGCCTTTTTTTCTTGACTAGCTTATGGTTTGGAATGACGTGCAGCATATGACAAGCAATGGCAAGGTCCATTCTAGGCATGTCAGATGGTGACCAAGAAAAAACATTTTTTTCCTCACGTAGGACTTCAATGAGTTATTTTTTTCTTTGCCATCCAAGCATGGGCCAAATGCGAGCATGTCGCTCAGGATATTAAGGGTCGAGTTGGATGAGGGTGATGTTATCTTCTGGTTGTCATCCTTCTGGAGCTGGAGGTTCCACATAAATTTATGGATCTTGACTCATAATCGGTTGCTATTTAGGAAATAAGGAAGAAGGTTTGCCCCTAGTGGATGTTCCAATCCGAGGAACAAACTCAGTCTCCTTGATCTTCTTCAGCCCTTCGGTGAGGTTCTGTCGAGCCATAGCCTGATCGCACTTTATCTCTTCGATTCCTCCTCCGAGGTTTAGGAATCAAATTTTCTGGTATAGGCTCGACGTGTTGGGTAAGATTTTGTGAAGCCATGGTCTTCCCAGTATTCCATTGTATGGCGAATACTAGTCCATGATGTACAAATTTTGGGGCATGATGATGGGGTCAAAGTGCACATCCAGCTGGAGGGTACCAATGGTCATACTTGTTGGCCCATTAAAGCCTAGAAGTGGGACGACCCTTTTCATAGTGAGGTTCTCTGAGCCCATTTTACACGCAACATCAAAGTGTAAGATATTTGTTGTGCTTCCTTTATTGATATGGATCTGATCAATTTATGCATATGCGATGTGGATTGACATAACTAACGCATCATTGTACGGCCAATCAAGTCCTACCTTGTCTTTTAAAGAGAAACCAATTATGTGGTCCTTGGCCACCCTAGGGGTGGTAACATGGGAGACTTGAGAGACAGCTAAAGCATCCTGAATCTTCCTTTTTTTTCTACTTGAAAGTAGTTCCCTGCAATTCTGACTCTACAATGATTGGATGGATGCGAATCATTTTCGACGCAGGCTCCTTAGGATCCTTTGTCATTGGTATATCTGTGACCTTCCATGTTACGTAATCAGTGCAATGTCCTTCATTGATGACATTCCAGATATATCTCTTGAAATATATACATTTTCCGATGTTGTGCCATAACATTCGTGAAAGGCACACCATTTTGTCTTATCGGATTTCTCCTGTCCACTTTTGACCAATTCTGACTTCTTCAACCAAGGCTTGTCCTTTATTTCATTATGGATCTAATGGACTAGTAAAGATAGTTGAAAATTGGGTTCTTCCATGGCTAGAGTATGGGAAGCTTGACTCATCTTTCCATGGGATTTATCCTTGCTTGAGGTTTTGGGAGCTTTCTCGCTTGTCCATGCACGATCTTGTTTATAGGTGGTGTTTTTCTCATGCTCCCAACATGCATGACGTTCTGCTAGAGAAAGCATTTTGGTGAGAGAATTTCCAAGACTGTGTCACCGTAAAACTGGCTATCTAGGGAAGCCCATGTTTGAATGTCATTGCAATAACAAGGTTGTTGCATCCTACAATACAAGAATTTTCCTCATAGTATCTCTAGATGTATTATCGGAAGGTCTCCTTTGATCTCTTACTTATAGTGAAGAGATGATCATCTTTTACTTTAACTGTGCGAAGTTGCGAATATTCCTTCACAAATGCTAGAGTCAGTTCTTCAAATGAAGCAATGGATCTCCGGGGGAAACGGTTGAACCATGTTATGGCTTGGCCTTATAGAGAGGCTTGGAACACTTTGCACATGAGTGCATCATTGTGTCTATAGGGAACCATGACCCCACGGTAATAGTCAACATGTTTCATCGGGTTGAAAGTTCCTTTGAATTGATTAAAGTTCGAAGTTGCGAACCTTTGGGGGAATGATTCATCCTCGATGTCTCTCACAAAAGATAAGGATGACTAAATTTATCGACGTAGATCATCTTGCAGATCACCATAGCTTTGGATGCATATGTGTCGATCCAACATTCTTTGGACATCATCAGCATACAACACGTCTCAATGAGGTGGAGAGTCATTACATGCCAATCGTTGTTGACCTCCTCGAATCCCAGTTTTTTATTTCTTAGAACGTGTGGGTGAGTATATCTCACCCCCTTCCTCGTTGTAATGGTCATCACATTTTGGTGTGTTCTGGGAAGTTGTGTGTTGCCTCCTACTCCTATGTGAATATTCAATTCTTGAAGATGTCCCTACACATTCTCCCAATCGCTCATACACTAACAAATTTGGATGCTATTAGTTCTTTGTTCTGCGAGTGTGACTTTTCTCTCTGGAATCAATTAGCAAATTGTCATGAGGCATTTCTCGGCAACAAACTATTTCTTTTCCCTGATGTCATGGGTCGTCCTCTTGCCTTCTTCATAATGAGGAGTGTCTCCTAGCTACTTGAGTTGTTCATTCTGCCAAAAGTTTTTGTAGAAGTTCTGACTACATTTGGACTTGGCCAAAAGCTATTGTAGAAGCTCTAACTGCATTTGGACTTAGCTGCTCAACTTTTCAACTTGTTGTGACCAGTTCTCTTGAAGGGGCGGGTGTCGAGGTGTTCGCATTTGATGCGTATCACGCTGAGACCCACACCTTGTTTTAATGAGTTGGTGGTATGTATCAAGTCCCTCTTGAGCTTGATTCTTCCCTCATAGGTTGTGGAGTCCATCCAGGAATACTCGTAGATCCCTAATTGCATGGGGCTGACTCTGCCATCGCGTGATAGGACCCGCCCCTAAAACACTTTGATAAACGCACCTGATCCTGTTCTCATCTGACATGACCCATCCCAATCCCCCTGGGATTACCGTGGAATGTGCCCTGCTCCCGTCCAACAAGGAGTATCAGACAAGGGATAACCAAGAGCCACTGCCCAACCGGGGCATCCAGAGTGCGCAAGGATCGATGGAGGAGGTGCGCAATGTCCCAGTCTCTGCTGCAATCGCATCCGTAATCAACCTGAAGGGCATTAAAACCAAAAGCTGTGAGTGGACAAAAACCAATAAGTTCATCAAATACATTCATAAGACATTTATGCCCTCCAATAAAAACGTATGCATGCCACGAAAACCAGTAACCAAAATGTTTGCTCAACCGAGCCATTAGGGCCTTAGCCCAAAAACCGTTAACCAAAATCAAGTGTGGGAACTCAGCCCAAAACTGTGGAATACCACCACCAGACATATTAAAACCATATGGGCCACCGCCCCAAGCCATAAATATAAATCCATAAATCCAAAACCATTTAGGGTCCCCGACCCGACATACCATTTCATAACCAATAATCCATTTTTACCATATAACACATATCCAACCAATAAGCCATTTTATAGATTCATTAATCCATATTTTACCATTACCATCACCAGCATCCCAGATGCTTAGCGTCCCAGAAGCTGGACGTCCCTGACGTCATATCTCACGGTTTAATAAGCTACGCGTGCTGTCCGGGGTCTCTCCGGGTCCATATATCTGACATCCCTGATGTCTGACGTCCCTGACGTCAATCATAGCAATCCTGCTCCTGAGTCATCATACGGTCCGGCTGCTCCGTATAATGACCCCTCGCAGGCAATGCACCGTGACTTCCCCAGTGTCCCAGACATCTGGAGGAGACCATCATATATCCTTGTATCTAGATGGTATATGGAAAACAGTTTTATTAAATCCTTTTATCACATCTTCACAATGGGCCCCGCCCGAAATTTCCATAAAACCACGTAATTCCATTTAAGGTCCCTGACCCAAAATCACATTTATAATCCAACTGGGCCTCATGCCCGATTTTATGAACCACTGGGCCCACGGCCCGATTTGTAAACCAACTGGGCCCGTAGCCCGACTTATATACCCACTGGGCCCACGGCCCGAATTCGTAAATCAACTGGGCCCCTGGCCCGATAACATAACTCAAATGGGTCTCAGCCCGATTTCATATCAACTGGGCCCCTGGCCCGATTTCATTAACCAACTGGGCCCCCGGCCCGATTCTCAAATGGACTCCAAGTCCGAAATTTCCAAAACAAGTGGGCCTCAAGCCCAAGTTTATATTTCCAATTTCAAAACCATTTCATCATATTATAGCCAAGTCCTAAATGTGGAAAATCCATGTAAAACCGAAAACCTCGATTTACGTGCAAGCACGTAAATCGCCTCGAAATACGTGAAACCGTACAATTTACCAACAACCAAATCAACATCATACAATCACAACCATAATCCATATAAAACATTTAAGCATGCATAGAATTTATAAAACCAAAGTCCATTCACAGACCGTTTTAACGGTATGCCTCGATACGCGTGCCACCGGCCCTCCCGGGCCACACCACTATCACCGGGACTCCCAATCCTGTCCAAATCACATTAGAGGGTCACTAACCTCATCATTAACATCCTATCAAAGTCCCGTAATTTTCCCGAATTTTTAATTATTTTTAACCTTAATTTAAAACCTTCGGACGTCCCGAACAATATCGAAACGGTGTCTGATCGACACGAAACCAATTCCAAAATGTCTGTTACATTAAATAGGACAGAAGTCATGTTGACCTCACCTCGAGATTCGTGTCCACGGGCCGTCACGCGCCCCCGTGAGTGGCTGCGCGTGAAACCCACGCGCCTGCTATAGTGTCACCTGCCCAACCCGCTTGTCTGGTAAACGGGTCCAATTAGCCCGCGATACAACCCGGTTCAATGTCCATCAATTCAGCCCTAATTCCTTCAATTAATCATTCAGTTAGTTTCGTTTTAAGTCTAATTTAAGTTCTGTAAACTCAATTACACGAACACTTACCCAGATTCCATCGATTCCACGATGAACACGAAGAACACTCCGGTCACTGTTCAATCATGGGATTCCTTCAATGGCTGCAGGTTTCTTCCAATTGATGCATCCAGAAGCATCAATGGATCATGAGGAACAATTCCCCCACATCAATTTCGTTGTTTGATCACTAAATGATCACGACTCAAGCTCGAACACCGTCCACTGTGCAACCATGGAGTTTCGTCAACCACAACCGTTTTCTTTCAATTGATGAACCCAAAAGCATCGTGGGATCATGAGAAGTAGTTCCCCCACCTCAATTCTGTCGTCTAAACACTCCACGATCATGACTCAACCTCGATTTTCTTCCTCTATCACCCAGCTCGTTCAGAGCCAAAACGGCACCAATTCTTCTCGTTTCTTCGACAAATATGATCGTGGAACTCCCAGAAAGCTGAAGGTAATCTCCAATTCGATCCTCACGGCCTAATTCTTCCATTTCGAATTTCCCCCCCAATTTTCCCGAAATCCAAAATCCAAAATTCAGTACACTCACAACCCCTCGTGTTTCCCCCGATATCTCAATCCATTACTCTATCATTTTTCTCTCAAGAACGGCAGAGGAAGGGAGCCAATTCTCCCAGTTCATCCTCTCCCCAAATTGTGCACGGTTTGAAAGAAAAACAAAGGAAAAGGAAGGAAAATGATGAAGGAGGAATGATGATGTTGTAATGATGGTGTTGGGAGGGAAACATGGAGCTGGAAACAAGGGATGGGTGACACTTATCACTCATCCGGATGTGCACAGTCAACGGTCATTATTCATTATTATATTATTATTTTAATCGGAGCCTCGGTTCGTTAGTTCGTTTCCTTGACCATAACTTCGTCGTCGAATCTCCGATTTCGGCATGCCGCCTGTCATTGGATTCGTATCGACGATACCTACGTAACGGTCTTTGGCCCTCGTCCATCGGACCTCCCGGTCAAAAAATCAACATTTGACCCCAATTGACCAAAATTACCAAAATACCCCTCAACTTCCGAACATCATAACTTTCTCCTCGGATGTCGGAATCGAACGTGCCACCTGTCTATGAACTCGTGACGTCCCGAACTACGTCACGGTCATCGGTCAAAGTCCATTTGACTGCCCGATCAAAAAGTCAACATTTTGCCCACGACCAAGGGCAAAACGGTCATTTTGCACATTTTGTCCGATTCCGCCTACTAAGTACCGTTCAACCTCACTAATCGAGATTAGTCACTAAACTAATCCCGGAATTCGGGACGGGTCGTTACATCATCTGACAAATAACTCAAAGTACAGAATATACCCTTAACATTTTTTAGACAAGGAATACTCGTACAGATTAACCACGCATTCCTTCGCCTCTCGATCAACTCCAATTTTTGTCAACGGCCCTAGAGGGCCACCAAAATCATTTAGAAGTGTGAGCGATCAAAAATAATTATTTAAAACACATTTTGAGAAACATACTTTTACCCTCCATTATATAAACCATGCATGCATATAATAAAATCAAGTAACTGAATTCCAAATAAAAAAAAATCGTGAACCGTGAGCCCACGCCAATCATAAAACACAATAAATAGCATGTAGCCCACATTTCCCAAAATCCTTGTTCATCACATCATATAAAATCATCTGAACACCAATATCGATAACGTAAACTAAAACCAATCCAATCAAATAATAGTAAACAAACCAAAACCAAACCAACCAATACAAAAACATCTGGACACAAGCATTAATAACTGATACAACTAGCCAGTACCAATAAATCAACCAATTAACCAATCATCGATACTCAAATAGCAGTCATCATATCATATCCACACAACTGGTAGGCAAAACCACTCGAAAAATAGAGTTGAGGTTTGGATGCCCGAGTGAAGACTCGGGAAAACAGAGCCCTACTCCAGACGTCTGAGCACTGACCATATCCGAGGACGGTTGACCGTAAAAAACAGTCCACAAACTAAGACAACTCATTCAACACAAATCATTGACTCAAACCTAGTCAGACATGTTAAAACCCAAACCTAAGCTCAAAACACAGTTTACGCGAAACATCGTAAAATGCATACTCAAAATTAATCAATAATTCCTAAACAAATATCAAAAAATTATTTGAAAATTATAATTGAACCATTCTAGTTAAAATCATATAATGAAGTAATTAAAATATTTAAATCTTCATGCATAATAAATAATTTAAAATAAAAGTCCACTCACACGTTGTCCATGCAGCTTAATCCCAAATTGTACGATCCTTTGAAGTCTCGGCCCGCATGTTGATGGGTTGGACTTGGGCTTAAGGTATTCAAACCCGATAGATCCGGACCCGATAAGACCTGATAAGCCCAGCCCAAGCCGTCCATGTAAACCTGACCCATAAGTCTGAATATATAAAATAATTAAAAATTAAAAATTGATACCTAGACCAATCTTATTACTACTATTTCAGTCCAAACCCAAAACTTCAACGAAAGCTCAACCTAGTTTCATTTAAAAATCCCACGACCCAAACCAAACTCTAACCCTAAATTCAAAAAAAACTCACTAGGCCGCTGACTCTCTTATCGGGCCAAAAGTTAATGAGTTTATTTCTGAATTGGTATTGCAGGTTTATTTTATTATCTGGAAAGTTCATAACTTTGATTTATATAGAAAAGTGAAATCCTAGTAAAAAAATTATTAGAAGAGTGAAAAGCTGTCAATAGTTGTTTCTAGAAAAAGTACCACGACTAATGTTTCATAGTTATACTAACGGATTTCTTGTCACATGGAATAACTGATGCCAATCTCATAGCATGGACTCATACCATCACTTTGGATTTGGTGTAACTGGTGCATGATTTTTTTTTCTTCGGAAGTGCATGGTTTTCATATAAAGTTTCACATCCCACTATTCCATCTTTACCGAAAAGGTTACTTGGGTCATTGCAATTTAATATAGGGAATTCACCAAATTCACTCTTTTTTACTCACTTTGATTCAGCTACCCTTACTACACTGAGTGACAGCAAGAGCAGCATAGCTCCACAGAGAATCACTCAGGAGCTAGACCTTTGGGTAACTCTTCATAGAACTTACTACAATTCAAGTATATTTATGATTAGTGACCTTCTTACCCTGTTTCGGCCTTGTGGTCGAAATGTTAAGTTAATTCTCCAAACCCACTAGTTCTCCTCCTTATCCTGTCTCAATATTCAATAATGATATTTAAACTCAACTCACTCCTTTTATAATTAGGTAGGTACAAGTGAGCTTAGTAGACCCTGACTAAGTGGGCTTGGTAGGCTCGACTCGTAAAATCAAATAAAAGCCCGGCCCAAACCCGGCCCGAAAAAAACACGGGCTTTCATATTTATGACTAAGTCCGCCCGATATTTTTTAAATTATGAAATAGGCCCAACCCGGCCGGATCCAAGTCCAAATATTTTGGGGCGGGCTTGGCCGACCTGACACAATGATGAGGGCTAATTAAAACCCATTAAAATCCAAATTGTATACGCCCCCCTAAAAATAACTGTTTTTTTTTCTTCTTATAGAACTAACCTTTATAGAAGCAGTCGGTGCATCAAAAACATATTAAGAAAAATGTTTTAAGCTAAATGCCCTAGGAACAGGAAAAACAATCTCAAAATGCCCCAGGAATAGAGATTTGCTTTAGGTTGATGCAGGAACAGGTATATCGTCAGGACCGTTGCACAAACTAACTAACGGTTTCGCTAACGTCGTTTATAATGCAGACTTGGCATCCATGTGGCACCTAAGTGCCATGAAATGGCTAGGTGTTTTAGTCAATTTTTCGGATGGTGATGTGTTGAAGATAGCAAGCGATGAAGTGATTCGAATTCGAAATCGCAAGGGCTTGAAACTTAGGGATTCCAAATCGCAAGGGCTTGAAACCCAGGCATTTGAAATTGCGAAGGCGTGAAACCCAAGTATTCGAAATTGAGCTGGCTTGAAACCCAGGCATTCGAAATAGAGTTGGCTTGAAACCCAGGCATTTGAATTTGGCCAAGAAGGAGGAGAAACCCAAGTGAAACGAAATGGAAAATTGAAAGTTTTCTCGCGATCTAAGTCGTAATATGGATGGGAGTGGAGGGTGCGAGCAACATAGAAGATGTCTTTGTGGGAATGTGCTTACAATGAAGACATCATGGACCGATGATAACCCAGGCAGAAGGTTTCTTGTTTTCCCAGATGGTCGGGTAAGTTATAGTTTCAGACGAAATTAGGTATGGATTTGTGATTGAAGGTATATTGCTACTTGCATTGTTTCCCAAGATGTTTCTTCCTTGCCCATATAGGATAGATTTTGAAGTTTCTTCTATGCAATTGATGATTACTACCCTAAGCTCATTGATGCTACTTTGATATCTAATTCTTGATTTGTTGTGATATTGCAGGTTAGAGGTGATAATTCTCATGCCAAATGGTGTAACTATTAGGAGTGGTTAGATCTCAAGATGTGCAAAAGGTCAACAAAGATAATTCCAGGGCTGCTAAAGAAGCTAGATATAGGAGAAGAGCAGTTGATGGAGGAGAAAATGAAGATGTTTAAGCTTAGGATTTCACTTGTGATAGCTTTAGTTGTACTGTTAGGTATTTTGTATTGGTTAGTTAAATTGGTTGAAGTGTCTGGGGTGGTTAAGCACTAGTATGCTTTGTATGAGTTGCTAGTGTCCTATATGATGTAGGCAATGATGTATTGGAAGTGTTTAATGTAATGAGATGGTGGAATTTAGACAATCTTTTTGGTTAACAAATGAAATGGCATATGGATTGAGCATGAATCCACTTGTGGCAATTTAAGCATAAAACACATTTGTGCATTAAAAATTGAGCATGTTGACCATTACAAAAGGACCCTGCAAATTACAAAAGTATCTGATCATTACAAAAGAATCTGATCATGACAAAAGGATTACTTGACCATTCTAAAGGATTAGTTTATCATTACAAAACGGTTACTTCATCCGATTGCAATACATGGTTCCAAATTCATAAAAGAAAGATTAAAAACTATCTGTTAGAACATTAAGATAGCAAACTGGTCTCTAATAATGATGCCAATCTGGTAGAAGTTCCCTTGCCCTCTTCAGCCAATCTTTGTTGTCTGGCTTTCTCTTTGGCTTTAGCAGGATTGGCTTTGGCTTTGGCTTTGGATTTTTCTTGGCAAGTGATTTGAATCTCTTTAGCTTGGAACTGCCAAATTGACCTTTCTTTGCAGGGTGGGAGGACTCTGCAGGTTGGGAGGAGTTTGGTTGAGATCGTGGTTTAGTTGTGGCCCTATTCAGTCTAGTTCTTGTGGAAGGAGAGCTCAATGTGGGCTACTGGTTTGAATCAGTTTGGGAGGAATAAACTGTTGCAGGCTGAGAGGATTGCGGTGCTGGAGGCTGGGAGGACTCTGCAGGCTAGGAGGACTCTGCAGGCTGGGAAGACTCTGTAGGCTGGGAAGACTCTATAGGCTGGGAAGACTCAGCACCAATTCAACATTAATATCACAATCAATTCACAAAGACATTCAACATCAATTCAACATCAGTATCGCAATCAATTCACAAAGATATTCAACATCAATTCAATATCAGTACCACAACCAATTCAGCATGAATTTAACATCAATTAAACAAGTACTAGATGAGGCAGTTAGCACTTACCGGTTGCTTATCCAAAGTTCCAGACTTTGCAGCTCTATTTGCCTCTCTTTCTTTCCTCTTTTCTTACTTACTCCTGAACTTTGCTTCCTTTGTAGGGTCCACTGGTTGTGTACATACATTCCTCTTGCGTCCGTCAGCCCCAAAATTACCAAATTTGAGTGTAGAATGGTATCTTGGGTACTTGTTAGGATTTTGAGGTGCCTCCTCATTCTACCCCTTCTTCCTTTTCATCCTAGGCCTCTCGGACTACTTGTGATACTTAGGACGCTTCAATATTGGGGCACCTACTTTCTCTCATTGGTCTTCACTAGGGACATGGTGGATAATCCCCTCGTATGTCTTTGTGTAGGCCTCTAAGTGGTAACACTGATGTACAAACAGCTCTGGATTGCCCTTACTGCGGCTTACTGCACTACATGCATGTGGGCTGGGTATCCCACTTAAGTCGAACCTTCTACAATAGCAAGTACGATGATTGAGGTCCACCAAAAATCGTCTACCAAATGGATGGAGGACCTCAATATGTTATTCCAACAGTGTGTAGGGATCAACCTCTGCACTTTCTTCTTATAATCCTATAATATTGCCTGAATTCTCTTTCCCACAAGGTGACCATTCCAAAGTCAACCCTTGTCCCGTCTCCTAGCCATTAAGGCAGTTATGTATTGCCTTACCTTTTCCAAAATAGACAATATAGACTTGGCTCTATACAGTACTAGGGCTTTGTTGAATGCTTCAGATAGGTTGTTTAGCAAAATGTCGCATTTGAAATCAGTTTGAAAATGGGACCTACACCACTTCCTGGGATCTCGTTCTCTTAACCATTGTGCTATCCTGGGACTAAGCTCTTCCATCATTCTCATCTATTCCTGATACTAAGGAATGGTAGTGGCCCTTGCAATATTATCCATCTATTCCTTCAAAGCCATCCCTCTATGAGTATGGTTGAAGTTTTCATACAAGTGCCTAAGGCAATGACGGTGCTTTGCATTAGGGAAAACCTAACCAACCACCTCTAGTAACTCCTTCTGCTTGTATGTCATCAACAACAACCCATGACTGTTTTGGAGTACCAAGTCTTATTGCAAAATCTCCAAAAACCACTTCCATGAACTGAAATTCTCCACCTCACACAATGCATATGCCACGGGAAATATCCCATTGTTGGCATCCACACCTACTGTAGATAGGATTTGTCATGGGTGAATGTCTTTAATGTGGCAGGCATCCAAACCCAAAAACGATATGCACCCTTTCATCCATTCATCCTTGCAGGCCTTGAAGCACACATAAACTCTCTCAAATCTTGCAACCCCATCTTCCTCCAATTCAGACTTGAGCAACACAGTTGATCCAGGATTTGTCCTCAACAATTGTAGACAATATTCTCCAACTATTTCGTATTGTCTTGGGCATGATCCTTCAATTAGCTCCTGAATAACTTGTCTTGCCCTGTAGCATGTGGCTCTTGATGTTCTGTACCCAGTATTAGTACACATTGTGTCTTGTAATTCAGCAAAGTCCCACTTGTTACTAGTAAGCTCCCTAGCATACTACTTCACCAGCCATTTCATATTGGCATGAATGTTCTGAGTCCCAGTTCCATATACGTACTCCTCATTCCACTCTTCAATATGCAGACACTTACTGGCTTCGAAAGAAGAAGTCAAGATAGTAAATGGTCATGCATCAATGCATTTAACCCGAATACAATCCCATTGATTTATGCAGAACTTTAGCTGTTTGCCATTAATGACTGAATATTTTTTGACTGCTTCCCTAAATGTAGCAGCTTCCTGAAATTTTAGCCCAATCTCAAATCGTGGATTCTTCATGTCTACACTTGGAATGAATTCTCCTGCCTTTGGTAATGAGTTCTTTCTAACCCTTTTCTTAGGAACTGCAACATCATCTTCTTCAGAACTTAGGTACTACATACTGCCAATTCTTGGTGATAGAGGTACATCATCTTCCTGAAATTGTGGTCGTCTATCATTATCCCCATAAGCACCAAAGTCCCCAAACAACTCATCATAACTTACTGCTATGGGATCCACATCCTCTTGATTGAAACCATCATCTTCGAAATGTGTAGCCTTTTCATCATTATCATCATAAATAACTTTCCCTTTACCTTTACCTTTCACTCCTCATTTACCTTTAACTGTTTTACCCTTCACTCCTTTACCCTTCACTCATTTACCCTTCACTTGTCTCTCCCTAAAAAATTCATCCTCTTCATCTATCACAGAAACCTCATCGTCCTCATCTACCACATCATCCTCATTTAAAACCAGATCACTATCATCATGCTCTTCTTCAAATGCAGCATAGTTTTCATCAGCATTGTCACTATCTTCAGTACTGGCCAACTCTTCCCTCTCTTTCTTCTCTTCCTGACCAACTCTTCATCCAAATTCTCTTCATCAATAACCTCAGGAGCCACAATATCAAGATGCACGGGCTCACGAGCCACATGCTCAGAAGCCACATACGTATGAGCCACACACTTATGAGCCACATGCTCAGGATCCACACACTTAGGAGCCACATGCTCAGGATCCACATGCTCAGGATCCAAAGACTCTTCCTGTTGTGGCGACGCTGGTTCTATAGCAGGGGGCATCTCATAAAAAACTGGCCCTTCCTCACCATGTATGCAGTAGACATGGACAATCTTTTCTTTGGTCTTGGCTACGTTTCCAACCAATTCCAAAATTTGATCACCTCTACTAATTAAGTAAAACTTTCTTCCTCTCTTCATGTAGAATTCAACCATATCTATGAGATACTTGGTGAACCTAACCATATCTTGTAACTCTAAAATTGGCTTGTAGTCTCAACTGCACCAATCATACCAGGTCAGTGAGCCACCCTCGTATGTCCACACTTCGTTTTTCTTCACGATCAATCATCACAATCACCTAAACCCAAAAAGGAACACATTAGAAACTCAAACTCTAAATCAAAACCCTAAAAATCCAAATGGAGAGCCAAATCACGCTCAAACCCGTGACACTAAATCATGACCCAAACCCATGACCCTGTACATTTACCCGTTATATTACTCAATCCACAACCAACAATCACTTATATAAAAACCCAAAACTCTAAGCCAACCCTTCTAAGCTAAACTTTAACCCAAACTATAAGTCAAACTCTAAGCTAACTTCAACCCTATTTAGAAACCCAAAACTAGCATCCATATTAACCCATACCTCCACGCCACTGCCTAATACCCCCACTGATATTTTCCTCATTATTCAATTCAATTAGAACCCAATTCACGACAAAGTGTTCACCCTAAACCCTTTAAATATATGTATGCATTGCCACCCACCATTCATTTCAGTAAATAATGCCAATATAGTCTTTCAAAGCCTGTCTCATTATCAACAGTTTCAATATACAATGGCAAATCTACAAACCTTTCTCATTATCAACCAATGACTTCAGCAAAAAATTCGAACCAACATCGTAAAAACCTTCTCATTATCAACATACAATCATATATTAATTCACAGACAAGAGGACATTAAAAAATTCAAAGATTTCGAACTTACGATAATTAGGTTGTATTCTACCAGGTTGTCGAAAAACAGACATCTTCTTGTTACGGATTTGAGGTCGCCTTCACGTCCGATTGCAACCCTTGAAGCCCCCAGACTTATTGATTTCGTCTTCAATTTTCCCTGATTCTCTGCGAAACCCTAGCAAACCAATTTCTCCAAATCGATTTTACAGTTGTCCTCAATTCAGCCTCTCACACTCACTTTCCACGTCCACCGAATTAGGATCCCACTTCTACTTACGTTGCGTCCATGTTAGCAATTTTGGTCGAAACTACCCCTCCTCTACACGTCGTTAGCAAAACCGTCAGTTAGTTTGTGCAACGGTCTTGATGATATATCTGTTCATATATCAATCCGAGGCAAATCTCTATTTTTGGGCATTTGAATTTTTTCTTCTTATTTATAGGACATTTAGCCAAAAAACCTAAGAAAAAACGATAAAACAGAAAATGGGCCGGGGGTGGGAGATGGCCCAATTAGGAACAAAGACTGAGGACATGATGTTGGTGAAGGAGGAAATGACAGCGAGGACGGCGAGCCGAAAGTAGAGTACAAGAACCATTGCATCTTGCATTGCTTCGCTGCAAACAGTTTTGCTTTTGGTTTTGCTTTTGACCTCCCTTTCCTTCCTAGTCTTGTTTCGGTTTCGATCCCCTCATCCTCCTCTTCCTATACAAATACAATTCAATTGTGTAGATACAAATAAATAAATCAATATACATAAAAGAAAAAGCAAAGCAAAGAAAGAAACTACTATTTTGTTTGGATTAGACTTCGATTGAGATTAGTATTGATTTATTGCAATCATTCGGAGGACGGAGAGAACGATCTCTCACTTAATTTCGCTTCTGTGTTTCTCGTTTATTGACAAACAAGACTTAGCAAGTGAGGATAATGTCTTACGCGTATTTATTCAAATACATCATCATCGGCGATACTGGTACTGTTTCTAAGCTTTTTTCTTTAAATGGAATTGCCTAGATTTAGTCCTTTACAGATTCACCGAATTCCGAATTTTTATCCGCCTGTGTTTTGAGATTCTCGATTTCGATGTAAATTTCCATTTTGAATTTGTTTTTCCTCAGAATTTATTAACAAGTGATTTCTTGTGTGCGCGCGCACCATGTAGGAGTTGGAAAATCATGTCTTCTTCTTCAATTTACCGACAAGAGGTTCCAGCCAGTGCATGATTTAACTATTGGTGTTGAGTTTGGAGCCAGGATGATCACCATCGACAACAAACCGATCAAGCTCCAAATTTGGGACACGGTTTGTTTTCTTTACTTTGGTGTGATTGCATTAGTTAGCTTTATGGAGTGGAATGGAGTATTTGCTATGAAATTGCTTAAGCTTTTTCCTTTCCTGTATTCACAAATATAATTTGTCTGTGCTATGCGGTGCAATTATGCAATATCTGTATTCTTTATCAGGCGGGCCAAGAGTCTTTTAGATCCATTACGCGGTCCTACTATAGAGGGGCTGCTGGCGCCTTGCTTGTCTATGACATCACCAGGTAATTCCTTACTTTCATCTTTAATCTCATTCTTAATTCACTCTAGTATCATAATTCTTCCTTTTCTTTCCTTTCTGAGGATAGTAGGCTTCCTTTCTGTGGATAGTAGAGCCTATAGTCATCCCATACTTTCCTGCTTTTTATGTGGTGGGTATTAGACTATTAGTATTTCCATGGGGACCTCTGATTTGTTGGACTCAAATTTCACACTTCCTGCATTGATCCCTTGCAAGTTTCTTCTAGTTTATTTTTCGGTGCAACCAGATTGCATTCAGTGAAGGGGTTTTTACGCAATTCACAAGGAAAGCCTATCTCATAAGTTTTCTGTTCCCTGTCTCCCGACGTTAGAAGGTTTTTCAGTTTTTCCTAATGCAATGGAGAAGTACAAGTGCAAGAGCTACATCCAGCAGTATACTGCATAGTTAGATATAAAAGTATAGATAAAGAGCATTATGCTTTCTTGATTTAACATATCTATATACAGGAGGGAAACTTTTAATCACTTGGCTAGCTGGTTAGAGGATGCGAGGCAACATGCAAATGCAAACATGACAATAATGTTAATTGGGAATAAGTGTGATCTTGCTCACAGACGGGCTGTGAGTACAGAGGAAGGGGAACAGTTTGCAAAGGAGCATGGGTTGATCTTTATGGAAGCCTCTGCTAAAACGGCTCAGAATGTTGAGGAGGTGACAAAAGAGTGACTTTTTGATGGACACAGTATTGTTAAGAAAACCCAATCCCTTCATGCTTTTGAGTTTCTCTTTATTAATTTTGTGCTTTTTCCCCTTTCCTTCCAGGCATTTATAAAAACTGCTGCAACCATATACAGGAAGATTCAAGATGGAGTTTTTGATGTATCAAATGAGGTTAGCTTACTTTCCTTCCTTTTTTATTCTGCCTTAGATTTTTTTAGTCTTTTAATTGACATTTCAGTAGAACACGTAGAAAGTTTTAATGGTTTCTTATGTTCTCATTAGTGCTTCCTTTCGAGGAGGATGGAAGCATGTTTTTGAAATCACAATCTACTTGATAGGAGCATTTTGTAAATGCTAGTAGAATGGCTGGATTGCATGGTATCTGTTGAGCCATTATTTGAATGTCTTTTATACTGATTGGTTCCATAGTAAATTTTGTGTATGATGCTAATTATCATTCCTTAGATGTTTGAGTGGTGTAATGGGTAAGCTTACATTTGAAATAGCTTAATGTTCTGTTGAAATCTATTATAATATAAAGATGATGCTGGGTGTGGCTCATCCTTCAAAGTATTGAGTCTGAAATGAGTTGAAACCATTCCACCTTTCATTTTGTTACCTTACTCCTGTCTTGCCATTACTGGTCAAATAAACCCCTACTCTGCAATAAATAAATGATATCACAATGATGACCAAAATCCTCTTGTGAATGCTCAAAGGCAAATAAAATATCGTGTAGTATACAATGAGTGAGAGCTGTGCATGGGTTTTTCTCAATCCTTGTTCATGCTTGCAGTCATATGGCATTAAAGTCGGATATGGTGGAATTCCGGGACCATCAGGCGGCAGAGACGGCTCTTCCTCTCAAGCTGGAGGTTGTTGCAGTTGAATTTTAATATCATTTGCCATGCTCAAGGTTTTATTTATTTATTTGGTGCGTAAGTCTGAAGATTATGATCTTCTTCTTTTTTTATATAAACGTCTTAAAAACTGAATTACCTGTATAATTCTTCTTCTTGCCATTCGATTTGATTGTAAATTTATGCCATGTGAAGTAGCTCTGTTGAATGACTGCTGTTTGTGAATAGACATGGACTCCGTATTCTTTATTGGTTTGATCGTGGTGTTGCTATAGGTTTTTGTCTTACTAATTCTTACTTTTCCCCTAAAGAGATGGGAAAAAAAACCGCATGATATGAATTGATAAACCAGTTATTATATATTGGACCTGAGCATCAAATAGATTGAGAAATCAGTCGTTACAAATTGAATAATGATGATATGACATGACCTGTAGCCATATGCTATGTCATGTGCTCGTGCGATAAAATTATGCACACTACAATCAGATGTAACATTGACCAATGTATAATAAACCGGACCTCAACATGAATTCTTGTGACATGAATTGAACCTCGCTATCGTAATGACATGGATTGAGAAATCAGATGCTACAAACTGGATGTCGGCAGAAGATGTGGGGTCTCGTGTCATGCCATTTGCTCTTGTATAATAAAGTTACACACGACTGAGCTTCGATATAAGCTCTTGTATGACCTGACTTAAGGAATCAGTTATTACAAAACTGGACCTAATATAATAAATCCAACTTTCGCATGAGCTGTTGTATATGACTACAGAAATCAATTATTACAAATTGGACCTCTGCATGAGCTATGGTAGGATATGAACGGAGAAATCAATGAGTACAAACTGGAAGTTTCAATTATTACAAATCGGACCGCGACTTAAGCTCTGTAGGTTTAGAAGTAACTCGACATGAGCTCTTTAGCATATACATTTAGATATAATGATATTGGAGAAGAGGATTTTCATTCTAATTTGAAGTCACTTAGTAAAATAAAAGAATAGTTGTAGATCATAATATTAATGCAATAATGTGGAGCTTGCGTTAAATAGCGAGTTAAATTGCCTAACACAGTGCACGACGAGTTTGACCGGCGGGACAAGAGAGCGGGCTTAAATTAAGAACATGTAGTCAATTCGTGTACTACGTTCTATGAAAATATCTTAGGATATAGGATCATTGATATTCGCAATTAGGGTTGAGTTTGTGTACTATTCACGAGCAATTTCTCTTACGGTTTTCTCCTTATTTTTTTCTTTTTTCTTTGTTATGAACAGGCTCTTCATGCTCCAATTTTCTTTTCTACACAATCACGACCATCAAAGTAAAAAAGTCTTCGAAATCATCGTTTTCGTTCTTTCTCATCGAACCCATTCTTTCTCTGCGGCACTATTGGCGGGAGAAGAAGTAGATTTTTGACATATTTGCAGGGTAAGACTTAGGGTTTTAGTTAATTCATGCTTCTCTTACGTTATTCAATAGATTTTGTGGGTTGCTTCTCTAGCGTGATGGTTTTCTGGAAAAGATTGAGGAAGAAGGTGTTGGAACCTGTGAAGGGCTTTGGGAAAGGTAAGGCTTGGGTTTTAATTAATTGATGGTTGAGTTAGGTTATTGGGATGGATTTTATTTGTTGATTTACATTGGTTTTTAGGCTTTTTTGTAACGATTCGGTTTTTATTTATGGATTCTACGACATTTTTTGGGGGTTTTAATTATGTTTGGACTATTTTGCTTTTGGATATTTTGTTAGATTATTATTTTGAGGATGGACATTTTAGTCATTTTGCAAATAGATATATTTTTGGAAAGGTGGGGTTGTTAGCATGTGTGATTGGGAATCACAAAATCCATTTTTTTTTATCATCACCATCTCATCCATGTATGGAACCACACAATCCATCTTTTTTTTTTTTATCACAATCATCTCTCATCCATCTTTATTTCTTACATGTGCACTCCAACGGATAAACTCACCCAAACCCATAACTCAACCATGATTTTTAGGACGTTTTTAGCTCAAACCAAGTAGGATCGTGTTCCCTAGACCCTCATGATCAGAAACAACCCAAGTTTGAAGGTGGAATCACTTGGAATCGACCCATACTTAATGAGGAATGAAGTCCACAACTTTCAATGCTTATATTGTGAATTCCAGGTATTTTTTTCATGATTTTGAGTTTGGATTTGAATTATTGGGGTTGAGTAGATGAATCTCCATATTTGGTTTGTTCGATTTAGTTGAGAAATGAGGGAGATATGAAGGTTTGAAAAATAGGACAACAATTGAGGTTTTCTGGCCAGCCAACGGTGGTTCACGATGTCGTTATCGTCTTCTCTGGCGAGGTGATGACGTCATCATGACATCAATAGATGACGTCATCACGATGATGTTGGCAGGTGACATCAGCACGATGACATAAGCATGTGACGTCAGCACGATGATGCCAGTTTCCATGTCAGTAAGATAACGTTAGCTGCCATGTCAGTAAGGGGTGACGTCAGCATGTGCCATGTCAGTAAGGGCTGGCGACAGCATCCCACGTCAGCATGCCACATCAGCACCATTGGATAACATGTGGGAAACCTTCCACCAGCACGTGGTGGCACGCGGGTAAGAATTCTGAGACACGGCGGCACGTGCCCGAAAGTTTTGTAACGTGCTAAATCCAATAGTGGTATTTTCGGGTCAATCAGAATGCGTTTAGGGGTAATTTTTTGACGTTCAAATTCATGGGTTACATTTTTTGGATGTGTGTACTATCCCGGGGTTTATGGGGGTTTATATACAAGATTATATGTATTGTCAGTGACCCTCGGTTGTTATTTTGATAGGCTAGAACACTCTGAGGACTTCTGAGGAGTGCACAGCTCAACAATGAGTTACTAGTTGGAATATGAGTGGACTGCTTGTTTATTAAATGGAGTTGCATGCATATTTATATATTTATGTATCTATATGATTTTATCGCATGGTATGGTTTGCGATTGATTGAATATATGATTCTAAATGCATTGTCAGTGACCCTCGGTTGTTATTTTGATAAGCCAGAACACTCTGAGGACTTCTGAGGAGCGCACAGCTCAACAATGAGTTACTAGTTGGAATATGAGTGGACTGTTTGTTTATTAAATGGAGTTGCATGCATATTTATATATTTATATATCTATATGGTTTTATCGCATGGTATGGTTTGCGATTGATTGAATATATGATTCTAAATGATTTTTGGATAATTTCCAGGTTTTAAAATATATATTCGGGATTTTGTTTTCTAGACATAGGTTTTTTTATGGATTTTGGGAAAAACTAGATTTTGTGCTCATACCCGATTTACAAACTATTTTGGGCTTTTATGGTGATTTCAAAAGAAAGTTAAACGGTATTTGTGTAAACTATTTTTCCCACTATAGTCATTCTCATGCGATTGGATCGCTATTCTGGAGTTGGACTTCGAAGGTTCCTGGACACAGACTCGAATGTCGTCAGAGTTGGACTCCACATGTTTTGACAGAGTTGGACTCTGCAGATTATGTGATTGTCTACGCGTAGTACGGGTTGATTAGCTGATTGGACCAATAGGGTTCGAGGTTTAACTAATATTGGCTATTGTGTCTAGGTTTTTGAAATCTTATAAATAGGAATTTCAGAAAAATATGGGCTAGGGGCATTTATATGATTTACATGATTTTTATTAGTCCCACGAATTTATATATGTAATTGTTTTATCTGAAATTAAGGGTTTATTTGCCTATGCATTCGTGTTTTTATAAATCGGAGGGGAAAAAGATTATTTTGGAAATGTTTTCTTAAAACTTTTGTTTTTGTCTACTCATAGTTTACATGGTTTTCGTACCCTATAGGTTTTTCTTGTGACAAGAGCTATATTGAGGCTGAGGCTTATTACTTGGGACTAAGCCCTCTCGTTAACCAGAGTAGGATTATGGTTATTTTTATCATTCATCTAGTGCTATTTATAACTGTTAACTACTGAACTTTTGTTTAACGGCGGACACGTGAAGTTTATCCCCTATTTGACGTTATTTTCATATTTCATCTTGGGATTGAGGGTATTTTTGGAATTTTTTTTGTTAGACGAGAGTAAGTCCTTTCACAAGTATCGAGGTGATTTGGAGGAGGGTCCTGCCAATTTTGTATAAAAGTACTAGGTTATTTCTTGTGGGCTGCACACTTGGTGTGCTAACAGGACCTCACCCGAAATCACCCGAGCCCTGCTCCCTTCTTGTAACGACCCGTCCCAAATTCCAGGATTAGATTAGTGACTAATCACGATTAGTGAGGCTAATCCGTGATTAGTTGGGCGAAGTTGGACGAACGATGCGAAATGACCGTTTTGCCCCTAGTGGTGGCAAAACGTTGACTTTTCAATCGGGCGGTCAAATGGACTTTGACCGATGACCGTGACGTAGTTCGTGATGTCACGAGTTCATAGACAGGTGGCACGTTCAATTCCGACGTTCGAGGAGGAAGTTATGACCGGGAGGTCCGATGGCCGAGGGCCGAAGACCGTTACGTAGATAAGGATGATACGAATCCATAGGCAGGCGGCACACTGAAATCGGACTTCGAACGGGAGAGTTATGGGTCACGGAAGTTCGATTTCACTATGCATGAACTTCGAGACGGGGACGTTTCGGCGAAATCTGATTGGGTGGATATTTTGGTGGGCCCCATGGATGAGTGACAAGTGTCACTCATCCCATTGATTTGATCCCCCAAAATGTGGATCTAAATAATTAAATATTATTATTTTAATTATTTTATAATTAAACCTAACAACCATTAATCCTAACCATCCATTTCAACTCATCCTTAAATCCACACCCTCCATTTCCTTCTCTCATCAGCCATCCTCCTTCATCTTGTTCATCTTTCCACCCGAAACCCATAACCCCATTTTTCTTCATTTTCTTCATTTTCTTTCAAAAACCAAAACACACAATCACACTTCACCATTCATCACTTGTATGAGCTGGGAATGACCGTGGGGGGAGTGTGAAGGGCTGAGGACAGAAAGGGTGGACGGTGGCCCACGGTGGAGGACACGGCGGAGGAGAACCCGTGAGGTAAGAAAATTTCAAAAATTCGAAATTGGGTTTTAATGGGTTTTACTCGATTCCATTAATTGGGTGAGGTTCCTAGGACTCCCAAGAGATGAATGGGATTGGTTTCGAGGCATTAGACGGCCTGGAACAGCCGTGAACGGCGGGAGAAGTCACGGCTGCCATGGCCAAGCTCGAAGGTATGGTTTTTGATGTTTTCCTTCCATTTTAATGTCATAGGACTGTAGGTTAGGATTAGAGGATGGAAATGGGACAAACGGGAACGGTTTTGGTGGCCGGACGGCGGAGAACCGGCCGGGTCAAGCAGCGGGTCACGACGACCCGGTTGCAGACATTCGGGTCGACCCGCGAGGAGGCAGGGATGACTGATGACGTCATCCTGATGACGTCATCATGTCAGGGATGACGTCATCATGTCAGATATGACAATGTCAAACTGACATGTGAGACAGTGGGCCAATGGGAGCGTGACACGTGTCACTGTCAGGGGCTGTCAGTGATGACGTCATGCTAACGTCAGCGATGACGTCAGCAGGAACTGTAGCGGCGCGTGAAGCCCACACGCAGCCACTTCAGGTGGCGCGTGAGGGCGCGTGGCAGGGAATCTGGGGAAGGTTCCAACATACGAAATCTTCTATTCGATGTAACGAACATTTTGGGACTGGTTTCGTGTCGATCGGACACCGTCTCGATATGTTTCGGGGCATCGGAAGGTTTAGGTTTGGGATTAAAAATAGTTAAAAATACGGGAAAATTACGGGGCTTTGGTAGGAGGTTAATTAAGTAGTTAGTAACCTTCTATTACGATTTGGACAGGTTTGGGAGTCCCGGTGACGGTGATCGGCTCGGGGAGCCGTATGGCACGCAAATCAAGGCGGCAGCTCGAACGGTCTGTGAGTGGACCTTGTTTTCTAAATTGGTGCATGCATAAATGTTTAATATATGTTTCATTACTTGTTTGATGATGCCATGGGTGCATTTGTATGTGGTTATGTATAAGCACGTATTTCGAGGTTTCGGCCTTATACGGTGCTTATACGGGTCTGTATTTCTTATTTGGTTTAAATGAACTGGCTTTGGATTTCTAAAAGGATAAACTCGGGTATGAGACCCATTTGGTTTTGTCTCGGGCATATGACCTCAGATTTCGGGCATGGTGCCCAGTTGATGTCCTATGTTCGGGTACGAGACCCAGTCACTTTACGGTTTTGATTTCAGGTCAGGGAACCTTAAATGGATTCCCAGGTTCATGAAGGTTTATGGGAACCGGCATGAACCCTTGTTATGGTATCATGGTTCATGACGGTTTATGGGAACCGGCATGAACCCTTGTTGGTTATTACAGTACATGACGGTTTATGGGAACCGGCATGTTACCTCGGTTATGTTATTACGGTACATGACGGTTTATGGGAACCGGCATGTTACCTGATTATGGATATTATGGATCATGACGGTTCAGGGGAACCGGTCATGAATGTTTATGTTATGTATATATATGTTCATCTACCTTCCTTTACTTCCATTATCTCCTCCGGGGAGGGTCGTTGGCCTGGGTGGACCCCGGAGTAGTCACGGAGCACCGACTGAGTGGAGTCACCCCCAGTTGGGTTCCTTACTCTCAGGAAGGCTATGGTTACTATTACCTCGAGTAGGGTCAGTGGTCTGCGGACATTGACCTTGACTTTGAGATGACTCGGATTGAGACCCGGGTAGCATGCGCGTAGCTTTGGATACCGTGACAGGATTGGTTGTGTGACTTATATATATGATATGTGGTGTGTACAGGTGTGCACAGGATTTGAGCAGTGGCTCGTGTACTTGGTTTCTTTATGGTTTGGGGACGAGTCCCTTATGGATTTGGGCAGTGGCCCGTATGGTCGTTTTATTGTGGTCCTTTCGACCTTGGTTTATATCTGCTTTGGGCTTAGTCCCACCTATGGTTTGTTTTTGGATAAATGGTTTTCGAATGCATGCATGCTTTTTTAGTGGAGGGTACAAATGTCTTATTAAATGTTTTTATAAACTCTTTGTTTTGTCCACTCACAGTTTTTAATGTTTTGACTGCCCTTCAGGTTGACAACGGATGTGGACTGTAGCAGAGACCGAGATATCACATGCCTTCTCCGGATCCTGGCGTACTCTAACAGCCCGGGAGGGCAAAGGTCGGAAATATCCCTTTTCTGACACTTCGTGTCAGACGGGAGCAGGGTCATCCCGCACTAATCCCGGGGGGATTGGGATGGGTCCTGTCAACGTGGTATCAGAGCGGGGTTGTCTCTATTCGAGCAACCATGTAGCTCTTGGAGTATGTACGCAGGTCGAGGATGTGATATCTCAAGGGGCTGCAGTTCGTGGTCAACCTGATTGTTGGGGTGCCGGTACGATAGTTAGTAGGTTTGAATCGTGGAACGTCTTGGTTTGGCACTAGATGTCGGGGTTGCCATAATTCTGTCGGGATTGACAGTGTGGAGCCCTACTAATGGTGAACGTAGTATTACGTTAGAGTTTTGGATCGTGAAACGGTTAGTTGGGATCGTCTTCACGATGTCGTAGGGTCGGTTCCGACGACTGGTTTGGAGTTGCGACCACTCGATGGTCGGACTTTGGTTGGGTTAGATGGAGTTACTGCGGTCGGCAGTTAGCTGTCGGTTTCGGGGAATCCTAGTTGGACTTACGGTAGGATTGGATTGACGTCTTTACGATGTCAAGACCGCGGGGTCGGTCAGATTGTTGATTTTACTGCTTTTCGCAGGTGGGTTCAGGGGAACTCTAGGTGTGATCGTGGAACCCTACCGTAGGTGTATGGTTCAGAAATGTGAGTTGACGAGTGGTTTGACTTGGACGACTATTCGGATTTGGATTCATTAGTCGGTCTAGTCAGGTCAGCTTGTGTTGGGACTGCACTTCGCAGTCGAGGTTATATTTATCGGTTAGACATAGTTGGTTGTCATGGTACTTTAGTTGTCGTTTGGTGCAACTAAGGTCATTGGTGACCTGGTAGAAGACATTGGGTTAGTCGAGTTGCGACTGGTTAGAGTTTGGTTGGACAGGTTACCAGGGTTGGTACTTGCCGATGGAATCCCTGAGTGGGATACAGAGTAGTTGGTACGGGCGATTGATTCCGTTGGATACGGAGTCTGGATATAGCGAGGTCTGGTAGTTAGGTCTGCACGAGTCTGTGGAAGGCACTACTACCGAGAGTGGTTGTAGCTGTGGTTGTTGGGAATCGGGGACGTTCAGGGGACGTTTCCTTTTCTCGTATGAGTTGTCAGGGTGATTGTACCCAGAGGTGTTGGGTACGAGGGAGGCAGAGTTTCTCCTATTCGAGCAGAGGTACGGGATCGTCGCTCGGTATGAGCGGAGATCCAGGGTTGTCAGTTTTGCACACGGTATGCTGATATTAATACTAGTGTTGATGATAGTGCGTTGGCGCTGGTACTAGTGCTGGTGCTGGTGCCGGTGATTGTGATGACGTTGAGTCACATCCGTCGTAATGGGCATATGTTCAATATCTGTGGTTCAGGAGTGGAACTCAGATAGAGTTAAACTGGTTAGGGGACACGTGGTTGATGTTCGGGTATGTTGTTTCCAATCTGGTTGGAACTTCGGAATCGCGAGAGGTTGCGATTGAGGTTACGAGTGGAATGTGGGTTTTCCGCGTTGGGATTGAGTATATCGACGTCGGGTGACTGAGATTCTCATCTTCTGTATGGTGGCAGACGATGTTGAATTACGTGGCGTGGTGAGTGCAGCGAGTTTTGGTTGTATTCACGTAGGATGACTTTTGATGTCATTACCTTGGATCATCCTTGGTTTTCCTAGGTGGAATGACAATGATTGATATGAGGTAATCAGTGAGAACCCACAGTCTCGGCGTGTCTCGTCGTTGACTGATCTGTTTAGATGTGGGAATTGGTTTAGGACTTTGGATATTGCTATGGATCTGGATCGTGATCTCGATGATCCAGATAGGTGGAGAGTTTATTACTCTTACTGGGATGTTTGAGTTGAGGATGATGGGACTGAACTTCTTTTCGAGATAAATCCCGTATGGCTTACTACTCGCCTGAGTAGTTGTCCGACGTGGTCGGAATTGGTCAACCTAGATGTGTTGATGTTGGGATTGGCTTCCTTATGAAGTCAATCGAGGGTAATGTATAAATCGTTTGAACAGGTATCCGATAGGTTCGGATATGGTGCGTCTTGGTAGACGAGAACGAGATGTTTCAGGTTTTGGAATCAGATTTCTGGATGACGATTCAGGATTTGATTTTGGAACTTGAAAAAGGATTTCTAGATTTGGGTTTTGGAATCGGATTCTAGGTGACGATTCAGGATTTGATTCTAGAGCTTGACTGTAGATTTTCTTTTATGGATTTGGGTTCGGAATGGTTATTCCAAATGCTAGCTTACGGAATAATGATTTTGGATTCGAATTTGGACATGATTATGGATATGATTTCTGGATTTGGATTCGGGATTTCTTACGAAATTGCGGATTCGGATTCGGATTTGGAAATGGATAATGGGTCGGAGTTTCGATTTGTCTAATACTGGATTGGACAAATGGACTCTATAGTAGAAACGTGTTTGGCTATGACCTAGGTGGTTGTAGTTAGGTTGATGGATAGACGTCTGTACCTTGTACGTAGTTCGAGGTACGACACTGGGCAGACTTGTGGTGCCTAGTGACGGTATATAGGTTATACTCGTAGTCCGTTGGTGAGCGTGTTGGTAGTCGGCTTAGTTCCGATACCATTGGATTAGTTGAGGTCGTGAACTGGACATTCGATACCGTGCATTGGGTCATGGTATTTCTGATGGGTCTAGTTACACACAGGTCGGGTGAATTGTTGGTTAGTGTAACCACGAGTGAGTATAGTGACAGATTTCGATTGACGACTGTCAAGTGGTGACAATTTGTCGGAGGTGTCATCGTGGATCGGTTAGTGAGTTTTGGTGACTCCCAGTGGGAGTAGATGTCAGGATAATTAGTGGTTGAGCACGGAACCGTCTAGTTGGTTGTGTCAACGAAACGGTAGATTTAACAAGTAGTGTCAATTCAGAACGTATGACTACTGTCATTCGACGTGGTTGAACGTAGTCGATACGACATGGATGTTAGCGGTACGTCTGGCTGCAGACGAGTAAGGATTGTTCTGGTTAGTTGGTGTACTAGTGTACACGTATTTTGAGGTTGATTCTACTTTCCACGGGATGGATGTGGAATCAGGATAGTTAAAGTTTCAAGTACGAAACTAATTAAGGAGGGAAGAACGGTTAGATTAGGTCGGTTGGAATTTCGAGGATGAAATTAATTAAGGAGGGAAGGTTGTAACGACCCGTCCCAAATACCAAGATTAGATTAGTGACTAATCACGATTAGTGAGGCTAATCCGTGATTAGTTGGGCGAAGTCGGACGAACGATGCGAAATGACCGTTTTGCCCCTAGTGGTGGCAAAATGTTGACTTTTCAATTGGGCGATCAAATGGACTTTAACCGATGACCGTGACGTAGTTCGTGACGTCACGAGTTCATAGACAGGTGGCACGTTCAATTCCGACGTTCGAGGAGGAAGTTATGACGTTCGGAAGTTTAGGGGCATTTTGGTAATTTTGGTTAAATGGGGTCAAATGTTGACTTTTTGACCGGGAGGTCTGATGGCCGAGGGCCGAAGACCGTTACGTAGATAAGGATGATACGAATCCATAGGCAGGCGGCACACTGAAATCGGACTTCGAACGGGAGAGTTATGGGTCACGGAAGTTCGATTTCACTATGCACGAACTTCGAGACGGGGACGTTTCGGCGAAATCTGATTGGGTGGATATTTTGGTGGGCCCCATGGATGAGTGACAAGTGTCACTCATCCCATTGATTTGATCCCCCAAAATGTGGATCTAAATAATTAAATATTATTATTTTAATTATTTTATAATTAAACCTAACAACCATTAATCCTAACCATCCATTTCAACTCATCCTTAAATCCACACCCTCCATTTCCTTCTCTCATCAGCCATCCTCCTTCATCTTGTTCATCCTTCCACCCGAAACCCATAACCCCATTTTTCTTCATTTTCTTCATTTTCTTTCAAAAACCAAAACACACAATCACACTTCACCATTCATCACTTGTATGAGCTGGGAATGACCGTGGGGGGAGTGTGAAGGGCTGAGGACGGAAAGGGTGGACGGTGGCCCACGGTGGAGGACACGGCGGAGGAGAACCCGTGAGGTAAGAAAATTTCAAAAATTCGAAATTGGGTTTTAATGGGTTTTACTCGATTCCATTAATTGGGTGAGGTTCCTAGGACTCCCAAGAGATGAATGGGATTGGTTTCGAGGCATTAGACGGCCTGGAACAGCCGTGAACGGCGGGAGAAGTCACGGCTGCCATGGCCAAGCTCGAAGGTATGGTTTTTGATGTTTTCCTTCCATTTTAATGTCATAGGACTGTAGGTTAGTATTGGAGGATGGAAATGGGACAAACGGGAACGGTTTTGGTGGCCGGACGGCGGAGAACCGGCCGGGTCAAGCCGCGGGTCACGGCGACCCAGTTGCAGACATTCGGGTCGACCCGCGAGGAGGCAGGGATGACTGATGACGTCATCATATCAGGGATGATGTCATCATGTCAGATCTGACAATGTCAGACTGACATGTCAGACAGTGGGCCAATGGGAGCGTGACACGTGTCACTGTCAGGGGCTGTCAGTGATGACGTCATGCTGACGTCAGCGATGACGTCAGCAGGTACTGTAGCGGCGCGTGAAGCCCACACGCAGCCACTTCAGGCGGCGCGTGAGGGCGCGTGGCAGGGAATCTGGGGAAGGTTCTAACATACGAAATCTTCTATTCAATGTAACGAACATTTTGGGACTGGTTTCGTGTCGATCGGACACCGTCTCGATATGTTTCAGGGCATCGGAAGGGTTAGGTTCGGGATTAAAAATAGTTAAAAATACGGGAAAATTACGGGGCTTTGGTAGGAGGTTAATTAAGTAGTTAGTAACCTTCTATTACGATTTGGACAGGTTTGGGAGTCCCGGTGACGGTGATCGGCTCGGGGAGCCGTATGGCATGCAAATCGAGGCGGCAGCTCGGACGGTCTGTGAGTGGACCTTGTTTTCTAAATTGGTGCATGCATAAATGTTTAATATATGTTTCATTACTTGTTTGATGATGCCATGGGTGCATTTGTATGTGGTTACGTATAAGCACGTATTTCGAGGTTTCGGCCTTATACGATGCTTATACGGGTCTGTATTTCTTATTTGGTTTAAATGAACTGGCTTTGGATTTCTAAAAGGATAAACTCGGGTATGAGACCCATTTGGTTTTGTCTCGGGCATATGACCTCAGATTTCGGGCATGGTGCCCAGTTGATGTCCTATGTTCGGGTACGAGACCCAGTCACTTTACGGTTTTGATTTCAGGTCAGGGAACCTTAAATGGATTCCCAGGTTCATGACGGTTTATGGGAACCGGCATGAACCCTTGTTATGGTATCATGGTTCATGACGGTTTATGGGAACCGGCATGAACCCTTGTTGGTTATTACGGTACATGACGGTTTATGGGAACCGGCATGTTACCTCGGTTATGTTATTACGGTACATGACGGTTTATGGGAACCGGAATGTTACCTGATTATGGATATTATGGATCATGACGGTTCAGGGGAACCGGTCATGAATGTTTATGTTATGTATATATATGTTCATCTACCTTCCTTTACTTCCATTATCTCCTCCGGGGAGGGTCGTTGGCCTGGGTGGACCCCGGAGTAGTCACGGAGCACCGACTGAGTGGAGTCACCCCCCAGTTGGGTTCCTTACTCTCAGGAAGGCTATGGTTACTATTACCTCGAGTAGGGTCAGTGGTCTGCGGACATTGACCTTGACTTTGAGATGACTCGGATTGAGACCCGGGTAGCATGCGCGTAGCTTTGGATACCGTGACAGGATTGGTTGTGTGACTTATATATATGATATGTGGTGTGTACAGGTGTGCACAGGATTTGAGCAGTGGCTCGTGTACTTGGTTTCTTTATGGTTTGGGGACGAGTCCCTTATGGATTTGGGCAGTGGCCCGTATGGTCGTTTTATTGTGGTCCTTTCGACCTTGGTTTATATCTGCTTTGGGTTTAGTCCCACCTATGGTTTGTTTTTGGATAAATGGTTTTTCGAATGCATGCATGCTTTTTAGTGGAGGGTACAAATGTCTTATTAAATGTTTTTATAAACTCTTTGTTTTGTCCACTCACAGTTTTTAATGTTTTGACTGCCCTTCAGGTTGACAACGGATGTGGACTGTAGCAGAGACCGAGATATCACATGCCTCCTCCGGATCCTGGCGTACTCTGACAGCCCGGGAGGGCAAAGGTCGGAAATATCCCTTGTCTGACACTTCGTGTCAGACGGGAGCAGGGTCATCCCGCACTAATCCTGGGGGGATTGGGATGGGTCCTGTCACTTCTGACAAAAACCTTGTCAGACAAGGGATAACCATTAACTCCGCAAGTTGATGTCTCCACCTCTCGAGCCTCGACTTCTGTGCAGCAACCCTAAAGGGTTACAAAAATCAAGAAAATGTGTGAGTAAACAAAAAGAAACAGTTTAAAAACATAATTTGAAAACATCCATTCTTTTACCCTCCATTTTCCAAAACCATGCATATGACAACCAGTTCAAACTCGTTTCACTTCTATTTAAAACGAGATATGGTTTATCATTCTCGGAGTACGTGAAAACGTATATAAAGCAAGTATCAATCAGCAAGCCATCACAACAATCAACTCACCATCATCATAATATCACACATGAAACCACTGCCCTACAGACAGGCACACCACAAATTCACTCGGGAATTGGAGCCCAACTCAACGTCCAAGATTTCACAATTCATCAACACGCATTTCGAAGAAGTAACTTATCACAAGCACAACAGTAACACCAAAACTATCTATAATCAACATTCGTACAAAACTCACACATAGTCAACTCAAGTCCATACATATGCACAACATCAATCAACACATCACAAGGCACCACACCAATATCATATCAGTCATCATATCACAAGTGCACTACTGGTAGGCAATATACACAGGAACTAGAGTCATGCTCGACGTCCGAGTGATACAGACTCATGAACTGGAGCCCTACTCAACATTTGAGTCATCACAATACAATCTCACACAGTACTAGTCTTAAGATTCGGAGCCCTCGGCTCGACGTCTAAGACCAATCAATCAACGAGCATCATCATCACAACTTTACACCATCAATACCAATAGAACATACATGTGTCACATCTCAATATCACATAGCATCACAACATACTTTATGACATCTCAAGTCAATCACCATAAACATATATCACAATCCAAATCCTCAATCAGAATCTCGGGCCTAAACCTCAAACACAGCTTAACATCAATTCTCGTAAAACTTGCCATTACATGACTTTCGTAAAAATCGTCTAGAAATCATATGAAAATCATATAAGTTCCAAAATACGTTATTTCATGTCATAAACCAAGTTCAATTTGAAACTATAAGCAAAACGGTCTCCGAAACCAATTTATGGAACTTCTCATAAAAAGTGCATTAAAATAATAAAAAAATATTCATAAATTCACCGAAAATCTAATAAAATTCCCAATCACTCAACATCATCAAAATCACATAGAAACCCATTTAAATCGCATACACAATATGTTAGGATCCGACCCTCCTCGGTCCGGACCCAACTCTAGTACAATATTGTCCGCTTTGGGCCTTCTTGCCCTTGCCCTCACGGTTTTGTTTTCGGGAGCTCACGGCGCAACTTTCCAGGGGGTCACCCATCATGGAATTGCACCAACCTCAACTCGCTTAACTTTGGAGTTCCAACCGAACCCAAAACCACTGAGCTCCCAAAATGCCTCTTGCTAGATTGGTGGGTGCCTACACACGCGATCCACAGTGATGCTGCAAACTCTAGTTAACTCAAGTTGGGTTTTGGTACGTTGACCTGGGTATCCTTTGTCTGGCTTGTGTGTTCCACAAGGGTTGAACATGTGTTTATCCTTCGTGTCGCATGTGAGTTAGACGCGAGCATGACTTGTCCCTTAATCCCGAGGGATTGGGGGTGGGTTGTGTCAAAATAGTTTAGGGAAAGAAATTCCACTCACACACATCTGAATCGTCGAATTCACCTTTGCATATTTTTCCGTAATTTCCGGGAATGTCACTTCCTGCCAAAATTTATATCTAAAGGTCACAAATCATCTCAAATAACTCCTATTTTAATCCCATAATTTTTCGAGATATTTAAACGTATTTAAAACGAGCCATAAATCTTCGAACAATCAAAACAACCCCGAGACGATATCCGATCGCCTCGAGAATTGTACCGTTGGATTCATAGCATCAACTACTACAACTTTCATGTTGGAAGCACCCCCAAAAGTGTGGCACGTGCCCCTATGCACCAGTCACAGCTGTTGCGCTTGGTGACCACGCGCCGTATTGTTCACACGTCTTCAACCTCCTTTCTTGACCCGTTTCTCTGTAAATTGGGTCGGGTGACCCATGACCATGACCCGATTAGTACTCCACCATTTCACATCCTTTATTCATACTTCCTTCACCAAATTTCCTCATCTCAGTCCTAGAAATCTACCTATATTCTCTAAACAAACTAAAACATGCTACAAGTCAAGTTGTCATACCTCAAGTTTCGGACATGGCTACTTGTCACTGCCCACGACGATCCAGTGACCAAAACTCCTCAGTTTTGTGCTCAGATCCATTCCAGCGACTTCAGGAAGGCACGTGACTACTTGTTTCGGCTGTTCCTACCCCAAAACTCAAAACCCGAATTTTAACCTTCACGGGATCAATTCTGGGTTGACTACTTCCTTCCCTCTTTCCTCAAGATTTTCCCATATTTATTCTCCTCTCATCTTCCTTTTTCCATTTCTCTTCCGTTTCAACTCTCTCTCGCTTCTCATCGAACATTCTCGGCTGCACCACTCCAAAACATAACACACACACACACACACACACACACACACACACACACACACACACACACACACACACACACACACACACACACATACACACACCATTTCACACAAATAACACACACTCCATTTCACACAAATAACACACGCACACACACAGGCGGTGCACAAGGATTTAATGGATAAGGGACACTTGTCCCTATCCCATTGGGCCACTAGAAAAATCTCAAAACAAATTACTGAAATACCCTTCGAACTAATTTACCAAAACGGCTTTATGTATCTTATACCAAGAACGAATCCAACCGGACTCCATTTTTGGCATGCCGCCTACCGACATACTCAAGAGTCCATGGTCTTCGTAATAGTCCTCTTGAATCACCCATACGAGGTCTCAGAAAAAAAGTTAACACTTTGACTTTAACCGAAAAAATTCAACTCTTTAACTTAGGGGCAAAACGATCAATTTCGTCTAATCTTTCCCCGATTTTTTACGTGTCATTTGTCTACATGCTCAAGATCTCGAGGCCATCCTAATGGTCATTTCGGAACCCTCAAATGGTGTCCCAATAAAAAGTCAACATTTTGACTTGACTAAGGGCAAAATAGTCATTTTCTCCTTAACTTTTCCAATTTCTCATTTCCTCGAGATCCGGGTCGTTATATGTCCAGGGTAGTTTTCGTTACTAACATGTGTCTCTTTTCAACATTATGCCTCCACAACGCTAACCCCATCACTAGCTTGGTAGTGAGGATGAGGATAGGGAGTCTAGGTAGGATGAAACCTTGGATCATTTTGGTCAGGCATTGGATGCCATTTTCAGGGGCATGAGGGTCTCCAAAGAGCCAGATATTGATAGGGCTTAGATGTTTGGAGCCATATCGTTTACTGGCATCGGATCACGGGGTGGCTGATGAATGGATCACACATATTGAGCGAATATTGGAAGTGGCGCACTACCCCCACTAAGTTAATGGTGCAGACAACCACATTTTTCTTGAATGGCTATGCACAAAGGTGGTGGCAAACTTTATTGTTGACGAGTTTGGATGAGCTATTGTGACTTGGTAACGTTCAGGGACTATTTTATGGACTAGTTCTATCCTCAGTCTTACAGAGATATGATGGAGACAGAGTTCTTGAGACCGAAGAAAGGTGAAATGACGGTGTATAAGCAGAGATTTTTGGATCTGTTTCATTACGCATATGATCCGGTGGCAACCGAGACAGGTAAACGCCGTTAGTCCTTGCTTAGTCTTGGAGTGAGATTCAGACATCATTTATATCTTGAGCATTTCACCACTCTTCGAGTTTTGTTGGATGTGGCTTCTCAAGCGAAGTTGAATTTGGAAAAACCTCAACAGTAGCAACAGTACGGGCATTCTAGGCGACGCCGAGATCGTCAATATGCTAAGTCTTCTACTCATGGAGCTTCGAAAATGGGCTCTTCTAGCTCTGGTTATCACGACCCGACCTTTACCAATAGGATATTGTCCACATTGGGCACACCCCTCACGGTTTTGTTCTCAAGAGCTCTCGTTCAACTTCCCAGTGGGTCACCCATCTAGATATTGTACTAGCCCCTACTCGCTTAACTTTGGAGTTCCCTAGGAATCCAAAGCTAATGAGCTCCCAAAAGGCCTTATGTTGGATAAATGCGCGCCCACACATATAAGGTGCATCCCCTAGATTCCCTGGACGATGTGGCATTGCTAACCATTCCCCCAAAGCACGGGTCCTCACACCGGTTCTTCTAGCAGTAACTGTTGGGATTCTAGAGACTGAAGTTTGGGAAAAAGTGGACAACCTACTCGGATCACCGGGGATGGTTTTTTTCCTTTGTGGTGAGTTTGGCCATTTCAAGTAGGAGTGTCCTTGTCGTCAAGATAGTGGTTCTACTAGTTAGGATACAAAAGAGCATGGTTAGATGACAACACCTTTACCAACTATAGCATCTATGAGTCAGCAACTACCCGTGGGGATAGCAGGGAAAGTGGCAACCAGAGGGGACGCGGCTGATCCACATGTGGACAAGCCCATATGTTCGCTGTGTCAGGACCCGTCCCAATCCCCCCCGGGATTAACGCGGGACGACCCTGATCCCGTCTGACACGGAGTGTCAGACAAGGGAAAACTTCGACCTTAGCCCTCTCGGGCCATCAGAGTACGCCTGAATCCGGAGAAGGTATGTAATATCTCGGTCTCTGCTACAGTCCACATCGGCTGTCAACCTGAAGGGCAGTTAAAACATTTAAAAGCTGTGAGTGGACAAGACAACAGTTTACATAAAACATGTTCAAAAAGACATTTGTACCCTTCACTAAAAAGCCTGCATGCATTCGAAAACCATTTAACCAAAAGTACCATATGTGGGAACTAAGCCCAATACCATAACCGAAAGAACCATAAAGAACCAACCATACGGGCCACTGCCCAAATCCATACGGGACTCAGCCTAAAACCTGTACACATCACATATCATTTATCATATATACATACAATTCACACAACCAATCCTGTCACAGTTTCCAAAGCTACGCGCGTGCTACCCGGGGTCTCAAGCCCAAGTCTCTCAGGGTCCAAGGTCAATGTCCATAGACCAATGACCCTCCCTGAGGTTATGATACAAGCCTTCCTGAGAGTAAGGAACCCAACGGGGGCGACTCCACTCAGTTAATGCTCCGTGACTACTCCGGGGTCCACTTAGGCCAACGACCCTCTCCGGAGGAGACATACAAGTAAAGAAAGGTATATGAATATATATACATATAAATATAGAAAACATCCTTAAAACCTTTCAAAGTATTCATGACATTCATATACATATAGAAAACATCCTTATAATCTCTCAAGGGTTCATGCCTGGTTCCCATAAACCGTCATGAACCTGGAAATCCATTTAGGGTCCCCGACCCTGAATCATCAATGTAAAGTAACTGGGTCTCGTGCCCGAACATATGACTCAGCTAGGCATCGTGCCCGATATCTCAGGGTCAGTCACGACTCCGATCGTAGTGATGTGTGCAACCATCCATCCAGGACCGCCCCCAATCTTGGTATGTCATCGTGAACGAATCAACTGACGCGACCACCGCTAGATTATAGAGCACTCATCACCGATCGATATCCTGAACCATCAGCACTCTGAAGTCGAGCCACTCTGGAAGGAACATATCCTAGTCCGGAGGCGAGCGTCGTATCGTCGGTCGCTGTGCACATAGTAGGTGCCGCGACCACGATTCAAACCCGTAGGCCATCAATAGTGTCATATGCTCGAGACAAAACCAAATGGGTCTCATACCCGAGTTTATTGTAACGACCCGTCCCGAGAGCCGGGGATTAGTAAAGTGATTAGTAACGGATTAGTGAGCTTAATCGGTGGTTAGTTGGTTACGTTTGGCCCGTTAGTGTAGAATGACGATTTTGCCCCTGGTTTTGGCAAAATGTTGACTTTGAGTTCGAGTGGTCAATTGGACATTGACCGATGACCGTGACGTAGTTAGGGACGTCATGAGTCCGTCGACAGGTGGCACGCCCGATTCCGACATCCGAGGAGGAAGTTATGATGTTCGGAAGGTTGAGGGCATTACCGTAATTTGGGTAAACGAAGGGAGAAAAGTTGACTTTTAGCACAATAGGATTTTTTACACGTAGATCGAGGACCATTGGGTAGATCTCGTCGTCCTGAATTCAACGACAGGCGGCATGTCTTCATCGGACATTGGACGGGCAAGATACGGGTCTAGAACGGAGAAGGGTAGAATCGTAATTTAGACTTTAGGGGTATTTTGGTCTTTTTGGATGCATTGGGACTTGGGCCAATCTGATAAGGCCAAGTGTACAGTGGAGATTGGGATATTTGTGAGAGGTCCCTTGGGATGGTGACACGTGCAGTGTGTGTAGTGGCTTCTACACAAGTGCACGGTGTGTGTGTTTTAAACCTGTGCGGTGTGTGCAGTCATGTTCGAAGAGAGAAAAACAGAGAGTGAGGTTGAGAGGAATTGATCGGGTTCTATTGAGTGTGTGAGTTTGTGGGTGTGAGAGTGTGTTCAGAGGAGGCTGGGAGTGCAAGGACTGGGCTGAGAAGTTGGGTGGTTGTGTGTGTGAGGGAGGTAAGGTTTCGAGAAAACACAGAGGAGTGTCGAGGGAGGTTGGTGGTGGTGTTGATGTGAAATCGATCGATCAAGGCTGGTGGTGGTGTCCAGAGGACGGAGGAGACTTAGAGGGGTCGCATAGCCACGGTGGAGCTCACGGCGGCGGCCTAAGCACAGGTAATTTCTCTAATTCCCTTGTTTGCTCTGTTTTTCCTTTGAAGTTCAAATCGATAGTCGTGACTGTAGAGGCTGAGTCGAGGTGTTTGGTGAGGTCTGGTGAGTTCATTAGGGTCCTAGGTAGCTGCTGGTTGTGCAGCCGTGACGGGGGATGGTACGGAGGAGGCTAGAACGACGGTGAGTTTACTGTGTTCTTTGTTTTTCAGTTTGGGTTCAAACTTAAGGTCGTGAGTTTTGAGGTTGAGTCGAACTGTTTTAGGGGTTTTGAGGAGTCCTTTGAGTTGTATTTGCGCTTAGGGAAACAATTTGAGGCTAGGGGATTGCCTGGTTGGCAAGGAGTGCAAATAGGGGTATTCGGGTGTTCCTGTGTCGAGCTAGAGACGATGGGTTAGAGGTAGAATTGTTGACTTTTTAAGGTTGGGTTGAGCTGCTTAGGATAGGACGAAACTACTGGGCTTGAAAGGAACAAAAACGGACTGGAATTGACAGAGAACCGCCCTCGCCGGTTCAGATCGGTCGAGTAGCTGAGGAAGACGATGAACAGTGTTTCTATTCAGGCGCGTGAGGCCCACACGCAGCCACTTTGGGCGGTACGTGGGGGCGCGTGCAGTAGTTTCTGGGGAAACGTTCAATTAGGTTTTTGGTCTAGAAGTTGTAACGAGTCTTTTGGGATAGGTTTCGGGTTAATCGGACATCGAATTGAGTTAGTTTTGTGGGATCGAAGTTCTAGGGTTTCGTTTTACGCATGTTCGAAGTTCGGGAAATTGGGGAAAATTAGGAGGACCTTCATTAACGTATTAGTGACGTAGTTTGGTGACTGTTGATAGGATTGGGAATCCCCGAGGAGGTCGAGGAACGTGCAGGACGTTCGGGACGCGAGTGACGTGCCCGGTATCTGTGAGTGGACCCTTTCTCTATAATTGAGCATGCATAATTGTTTTTCTATAAATGTTTTATGGTTTTACATGTGATTCCATGAGTATCGAATATGTTATAACTATTTTATATAATTGCACGTTTTACGAGAAAGTACGGTTTTTAGCACGTTTTACGAGGAAGCTTTGAATTCTGATTTCGATGCCATGATTTTGGGATTTCAAATGCTAAATGGTTTTCAATGATTATAAAGGGATTTTGGAACATGATTTCGATGATTAAGGTTTTCAGCTTTAGAATCGGATTTCGGAAAGCGGAATTTGGTTTTAAAGTTGAAAGTGGAATTTCGGATTTGGGTTCGGAATGACGGTTCTGGATGCCGGAAGGGCATCGGGCTAGTGATTTCGGATTCGGGTTTGGATATGGATTTAGAAATGGTTTTCAAATGGTTTTGATTGGATTTGCTGGATCTGGTTATTGGGTTTAAAGACCCGGATATTGTGATTGACGGGGGACGGGCTCGGATTGGGTTTAAAGACCCGGATTGAGTTTAAACACTCAGGAGTTTAAAGACTCGGATATATTGATATTTCTCCCGTAGGCCTGTTGAGTTTAAAGGCTCGGGAGTTTAAAGACTCGGATTATTGAGGCCTGGATTGAGTTTAAAGACTCGGGAGTTTAAAGACTCGGATAGGTCCAGCAGGTTTGATCGGATAATGATGACTTGAATTTATGTTTTATCGTGCTGTTTTCATGATGCCTATGTTATGAAATTTTTTTTTATGATGCTTACTACGTGGTTTATAGCTGTGTTTAACTAAATGGGTTGTGTCTGCATGTTTTCAAAATGGAGGGCCAAACCCTGTTTTGTTATTAAATGGTTTTTGAAACTTTTATTCTTTTGGTCCACTCACACTTTCTGGTTTTTAATTACCCTCCAGGTCGTGGAGTTAGCGCGGGGGTTGACGTTGAGGCAGCGTCGGAGGCATAGAATACTCGAGAGTGATCCCGGAGTGATTTAAGTTTTCCGTTGTGCGTATGTTTTGTGTATCAGTTTTTTTTGTTTTCTTAGTGTGGTACTATGCTCTGTATAATTGCTCACTCTGGGATGTTGTAAATTCTCCTGCGTCTGACAATGTAATTTGTGGTTTCTGTGAGGTTGTTTCGGTCTTTCATTTTTGGGTTGTCCGATCGTAGTGATGTGTGCAACCATCCATCCAGGACCGCCCTCAATCCTGGTATGTCGTCGTGAACGAATCAACCGATGCGACCACCGCTAGATTATGGAGCACTCATCACCGATCGATATCCTGAACCGTCAGCACTTTGAAGTCGAGCCTCCATCGGCTGCCCGACCACAGATCGTGCATCGTGACCGCTCCGGAAGGAACATATCCTAGTCCGGTGGCGAGCGTCGTATCCTCGGTCGTTGTGCACATAGTAGGTGCCGCGACCACGATTCAAACCCATAGGCCATCAATAGTGTCATATGCTCGAGACAAAACCAAATGGGTCTCATACCCGAGTTTATCCTTTTGGAAATCCAAATGCATTTCATTTAAACCAATAAGGAAATACAAACCCGTATCGGCACCGTATAGGGCCGAAACCTCGAAATATGTGTCAATACGTAACCACACACAAATGCACTCAGGGCATCTCCAAAAAAGTATTAAAACATATAATAAACATTTATGCATGCATCAATTTAGAAAAACCAAGGTCCACTTACAGACCGTCCGAGCTACCGCCTCGATTCGTGTGCCATACAGCTCTCCCAAGCCAATCATCGTCACCGGGACTCCCAACCCTGTCCAAATTGTAATAGAAGGTTACTAACTACTTAAATAACCTCCCACTAAAGCCCCGTTATTTTCAGGAATTTTTAACTATTTTTAAAGTCGATTCTAAACCTTCGGACACCCCGAAACCTATCGAAACGATGTCCGATTGACACGAAACCAGTCCTAAAATGTTCGTTAGATCGAATAGATGATTTCACATGTTGGAACCATTCCAAAAATGTGGGCCACGTGCCCCGAGAAGCTCCTGCACGTGGTCCTCGCGCGCTAGGGCACTGTACACTCGTCTTCAACCTCTGGCTGGTCTGAACCGGCCAGTTCAGTGCAATCTGGTCCAGCCGAGCTGGCGTGGCCGGTTCAGCCCATTCCTTCCCTCATTTCCGATCTAATCCTTTCCTTTTCGATTCCTAAACCTTCCTAACATCAACCCTAATTATCCTAGTAATTAAAAACCGAAGAAAAAAGGATTAAAACTCACCTTGAAGGTTCATGTTTGAACCAGCCGTCTGCAAGTTGCCACCGCCGTGGCCTCCGGCCATCCTAGGCCTCAAAATCGGTCCATTTTGACTTCCCTAGGTCCCTAGATGCCAACCCGATTAATGAAATTAAACAAGGACCTCACAAACTTAAACTCATATTTTTTAATAAGCTTACCCGCCCAAACCGGGTTTCCTTCCGCCGTGTCCTCCGTCGTGGCCAGACGGTTCCACCCTCTCAGCCTCTCATCGCTTTCTCACGGTCACACACGAGCTGTGAGGGTCATGGTGGTGATATGTGTGTGTGTTCAGTTTTGAAAGAAGGAAGTAGGAATGGAAAATAGTGTCGCGGGTTGTGGGAAAATCAAAAAACAAAGAAGGAGATGATGGCTGGTGATCATGTGTGAGAAAGGGAGTTTGGACGGCTAGGATTGAGAGATTTAATTGGAATGGAAGGTTAGCATTTAGTGGAGGGTAGGATTAATTATAAAATAATCCAAAATATTATTATTTAATTAAACTAGATCCACTTTTTAGGGGATTGACCAATAGGATGAGTGACACTTGTCACTCATCCATGGGCCCCACTAAAATATCTGCCCAATCATAATAAGCCAAGTCATCATCGCCCCGAAGTATGTGCATAGTGAAACCGAACTTCCGTGACCCATAACTTTCCGGTTCGAAGTCCGATTTCAGCGTGCCGCCATTCTACGGATTCGTATCGTCCTAATTTACGTAATGGTCCTCGGCTCTCGGTCATCGACCTCCCAGGTCAAAAGTCAACTATTTGCCTCTTTTAACCAAATTACCAAAGTACCCTTGAACTTCCGAACGTCATAACTTTTTCCTCGAACGTCGGAATTGAACGTGCCACCTGTCTATGAACTCGTGACGTCCCAAACTACGTCACAGTCATTGGCCAAGGTCCATTGAGCGCCATAATTAAAAGTCAACATTTTACCCACGCCTAGGGGCAAAACAGTCATTTTGCATCGTTCGTCCGATTTTGCTAAACTAATCACGGATTAACCTCACTAATCATGATTAGTCACTAATCTAATTCAGGAATTTGGGATGGGTCATTACACACTGTTACGCAGCAGAAGGCTCGCACAGCACCAAAAATGGTGACATGTACTTTTTCTATCTTTGACCACAATGCATGAGTGTTGATAGATCCCAGGGTCGCACAATTTTTTTTTTATTTCTGGAGTGTTTATGCTTTTTACTGATCGAGTGTAACGACCCGTCCCGTAAATCGGAATTTTCTTAGTGATTAATGACGGATTAGTGAGGTTAATCAGTATTTAGTTGGATGATTTCGGACGGACGGTGCAAAAATGAGGATTTTGCCCTTGGAATGGGTAAAAATATTGATTTTTAGTTCGGGCGGTCAAATGGACTTTGACCAATGACCGTGACGTAGTTCGGGACGTAACGAGTTCATAGACAGGTGGCTCGTCCGATTCCAACATCCGAGGAGGAAGTTATGACATTCGGAAGTTTAAGGGCAATTTGGTAATTTTGATAAAATAGGGGCAATGGTTGACTTTTGGAAGACAAATCATTTTCACGTATTTCAAGGACTATTAGATAGGTCTCGATGCCCTGAGTATAACGACAGGCGGCACATGTCAATTGGAGTTCGGACGACGAAGTTACGAGTCAAGGAAATAGAAGGGCAAAATGGTAATTTGGACTTTCATTGGCAGTTTGGTCTTTTAACACCTGGGGTAATGTATCCAACCGATTAAGGACATCTGGGAAGCTTGGATTGTATATTTTGGGCTGAGTCCATTGGGTGTTTGACACCTGGCTACTTCCTAGAGGCTTCCAGCCTTCTCTCATGGTTTAAACCAATTTTACCGTTCAAATGAGGAGACAGAGACAGAGCAATGGTGTGTGTGTCGTGCCTGTGTCCAGGTTGTGCTTATGCCATGATCGAACTTGTGGGGTGTCTGTGTTTGAGAGAGAACTTGAGTGAGGAGTGTGTGAGAGAAGTGAGAACAGAGAAAACTAGAACAGGGTACTGGGTAACCCGAGCGGAACCTACCTTTCTAACTTCTTCCTTCCTCATCGATTCTTTGTGATTAAAGAATGACTATTGAATAGAATGGTGTGAGGATGCTGTTAGTACCCACGGTCGTGCAGGACGGAGCTCGAGGCGGCAGGAAAAGGTAATAACGTGAACTGTCCTGTTTGATTGGAAAATGGACAAACTTGAATTAAGGACTTGTTGACTGATTCTTTAGTTGGATTATGTTTGGAGGAGGCTAAGACGATGATTGAGCCCTTATTCGAGGCATGAGTCGAAGGGTAAGAGGCTTTCCCAGGGAACCTTCGTTTTAGTTTCAAAAATGGCAAGGTGTGTTTTCGTGTTTGTTAACCCAATTGATTGATTAGACGAGGTTCTGGAGGTCAAAAGAGGAAGTTTGAACTTGGAATCATGGCTTGAGGTGGCCGGATTGACGAGGACACAAAGAAGGAGGTTCGGGTTTTTTCTTATTCGATGTGGGCAGGTATAAACACGTCCTCTTTCCACGATTTCATTAGTTAAAACAATTGTACATGTTTGGACGAACGTAATGGAATCAAAATAACACAAAGTGAACCAGAATTGGACAAGAACCGTGATCGCCGATCCGGCTGGACCGTCCTGAATCGAACCGGTTTGGACTCGGTTCGGCTGGAGGTTGAAGATGAACAGTGGCAGCGCGTGGCACCCACGCGCAACCCCTTTGGGCGGCGCGTGAGGGCGCGTGGGGCCCCTTTTGGGGAAGTTTCCAACACGACTTTTAAATTATTTGATGTAACGAACATTTTGGCACTGGTTTCGAGTCGATCAGGCATCGTCTCGACATGTTTCGGGTTGTCCGAAGGTTTTAGGCCTCGATTAAAAATAGTTAAAAATTCAGAAAAATTACGAGGCTTTAGTAGAAGCTTAATGAAGTAGTTAGTGACCTTATTATGGAATTTGGACAGGTTTGGGAAAGCCGGTCATAGCGGATTAGTCGGGAAAGCATTAGTGCGCGCGTATCGAGGCGACGACGCTATGGTCTGTGAGTGGACTTTGCTTTCTAACTCTTGATGCATGCATATATGTTTTTATATGTTTTCTATACATGATTTTATGATTTGATTTATGATCTTGATGGTTACGGTGTTGCACGTTTTTCGAGGAAATTACGGAATTTCACTTTTTACGAGATTTCGATAGATATTGTGATTTGAACCTGCTTTTAATGATTTGATGTTGGGATTTGAAATCTGAGTTAATATTAATGATTTATAAATGGATTTTGGAAAAGTGACTTCGGGCTTAGAGGCCCAGTTTAAAAAGTGGTTTTAAGAAACGTGATTTCGGGTTTTTGAATTGGATTTCCGAATGACGATTCGGGATTCGATTTGGGACTTGAAAATGGATTTCCGGGTTGGGTTCGGAATGGTTATTCTGGATGCTAACTTACGGGATGCTGGTTTCGAACTCGGATTTGGAAATGGATATGGATATGAGTTCTGGGTTTGGATTCGGGATCTTGATGAGATTGCGGATTCTGATTCGGAAATGGATAATGGTTTTCAAACGGTTTTGGATTGGATTTGCTGGATCTGGTTATTGAGTTTAAAGACCCGGGTTATGATATGACGGGGGCGGGCCCGGATTGGGTTTAAAGACCCGGATTGAGTTTAAAGACTCGGGAGTTTAAAGACTCGGATATTATGATTTCTCCCGTAGGCCTATTGAGTTTAAAGACTCGAGAGTTTAAAGACTCGGATTATATTGGGGCCTGGATTGAGTTTAAAGACTCGGGAGTTTAAAGACTCGGATATATCCAGCAGGTTCGATGAATGGAAATGTGGTATAGTTTTCAATAAAGGTTTTTCGATGGTTTTGGCCTGAGGCCCGGGATTTGAGAAAAGAAAACTGTGTTCGGTTTTTCTTATATGGTTTGCTTAACCGGAATATAGAATGGTTTTTATGACATGAATTTGATATGCATGCATTGGTTTTTGAAATGGAAGGTATAAATGTACGTGTTTTATTGAACTATTTTTAAACTTATTCTTTATTTTTGTCCACTCACAGTCTTTTTGTGTTTTCGATACCTTCCAGGTTGTAGCGGTGTGGGCTGTTGGTCGAGAGAGACGGAGACATCACACCCCCGATCCACAGTAGTTCAGGTGCACTCTGGGACGTCCGGTTACTTTTGGGACGTTTGGATCGAGAATCCCTTGTCCGACTTACGTGTCACATGAAGATTGGACGTCAGTTTAGCCTTCGTGTCATGCGTAAGTTAGTCGGGAGCAGGATTTTGCCCTTAATCCCGGGGGGTTAAGGGTGGGTCCTGACATCGAGAGTTGACTCCACTTGGTTGGGACATGGATATTAGAACCCCGATCGGTGTTATGTTAGTAGCGACCACGGTGATCTGAGATTGTTCGACTGGTCGACATGGGAAGTTGAGTCCTCGATCTATTGTATCCTATGAGATCACGGAGAGGATATGCCCAGTGGTTTATCAACTTGCTTTACCCTCGAAACTTTCTAGAATCAACAATGTTTTCCACATGTCTATGCTCTAGAAGTATGCATTTGGCGAGTCACATGTGCTGAGGGAGCAGCCTATTGGACTCAAGGAGGATTTGAGCTATGGGGAGCAACTAGTTATGATTCTGGACTAGAAGGATGAAGAGCTTCGTAAGAAACTATTCCTCTGGTTATGGTTATTGGAGAAATTTTAAAGTGGAAGAGGCCATGTGGGAATGAGGTTTTGATGCGGGACCAGTACCCATAGCTTTTCTAGTGACGGGTACGAATTTCGGGAATGAAATTTCTTTAAGGGTGGATTGTAATGACCCAATTTTGTTTACAAATTTTTTTTTCGGGTCTCTTAATTACATCTGGACTATTTTGCCCTTAGATATTTTGTTAGGTTACTATTTTGGGGATGGGAATTTTGGCCATTTTGCAAATAGAGATATTTCTGGAAATAGAGAGTTTGTTTCCTTGTGTGGTTAAGAACCACACAATCCATTTTCTTTTTATTACAATCATCTCTCATCCATTAGTCTTTCTCACATGCACACCCTAGAGGAAAAATCCACACAAACCCATAACTCAACTTTGATTTCTAGGACTTTTGAGCTCAAACCAAGTTAGGGACGTGTTCTTTGGACCTTCACGATAAAAAAACAACCCAAGTATGAAGGTGGAATCACGTAGAATCGACCCATCCTCATGGAGGAACGAAACTCTCAAATTTCAAGGCTTATATCATGAATTCCAGATGCTTTTACTTGATTTTGAGCTTGGATTTGAATTCATGGGGTTGAGTAGATGAATTTCGATATTTATTTTGTCTGATTTGGTTGAGAAATGAGGGAGATATGAATTTTTGAAAAATTGGACAACAACAGAGGTTTTCCAGCAGGCAAATGGTGGCGCCCAGTGCGGCACACGGCGACAGCGCATCTATCTTCTCTAGTGAGGTGATTATGCAAGCATAACGCCATGATTATGTTAGGATGATGTCAGCTACCACGTCTGCAAGGTGACATCAGCTGCCACATCAGTAAGTGCCACGTCAGCAAGGCCACGTAAGCAAGGGTGCCACGTCAGCATGTTGATGTTAGCATGCCACATAGGCACATATGGGAGACGCGTGGGTCGGAATCTTGGGACACAATGACCCATGTCTGAAAGCTTACGACTTGATGAATCCAATGGTGTGGGTTACAAGTCGATCAGAATTCGTTTAAGGGTAGTTTTTGGTGTCCAAAGTCACAGGTTGCGTGTACTATCCCAGAGTTTAGGGGAGGTTTATGTACAAGATTATATGTATTGTTAGTAAGGATGAAAATATTGATATCGATGGAAATATCGACAGTCAAATTTACGAATATATCGATGAATATATCGATATCGTTTACGCTTAAAAAATGTGGAAATTTAAACCGAAAGTTGGAAATTTTTAATGAAATTTTGGGAAAAACTTAAGAACTCAACAATAGTTATAAATGACTAATACAATTTATAAAATAATTTTAATATAATAAGCATATGATATATATATATATAATATGATATAATATGATCTGATGATAATAGAGTGTATATTAAAATAAACGTGTACATATTTAAAAACACGCATTATTTCCTAATCAAATTAATAGAGTGTATATTAATGAATAATATATTTAAGATTGATAATACAAATATATTGTAAATTAATTAATAATAAAAATAATCTAATGTGATGATAGTGGTGTGATTTAATTTACAATATATTTTTATTGGAAATCTTAAATATATTATTAATTAATATGTACTCTATTAATTTGATGATCAATCTTAATTAATGCACGCATATTTTACTTGTTAGAAAAAAACTATGGACTCTCTCACCTTATCTCTCTGACTCCTTCACCTTATCTCTCTAACCTTCTCACCTTATCTCTTTTTTCTCCCTCACCATATCTCTCTGACTCTACCAATTTACTTTGCTTAGCCAAAATGCAGAGTCAATTTGGTGGATATTAGTTGATGTCGGTAATATCAGACAATTTTGCTGATATTCTCCGAAATTGGATGAAATTTGCGATTTTGGGGGAAGAAATTTCTTCACCCCCGATTTAGATGTCAAAGCCTCCATTTTCCAATAAATCTCCATTAGAGTCGATATTTTCAACATTGATTGTTAGTGACCCTCAATTGTTATTTTGACAGGTCAGGACGTTCCAGGGACTTCCGAGGAATGCACAGCTCAAGATTGAGCTACCGTTTGGACTGTGAGTGGACTGCTTGTTTATTAAATGGAGCTTCATGCATATTCATATATTTCTATGGTTTTATTGTCTGGTATGGTTTGTGATGGATTGAATATATGATTCTAAAAACTTTTTAGACAATGGCCAGGTTTTAGAATATATATTTGGGATTTTGTTTTCTAAGCACAGGTTATTACGAATTTTTGGAAAAATCGGATTTTGTGTTCATGCCCGGTTTACAAACAGTTTTAAGCTTTTATGGTGGTTTCAAAAGCAAGTTAAACGGTATTTTTTTTTAAACTATTTTTCCTAGTGTAGTCATCCTCATGTGGTTGGATCATTATTCTAGAGTTGGATTCCGAAGATTCCCAGACACGGATTCGGATGTCGTGGAAGTTGGACTCCACACGTTCTGATAGAGTTGGACTCCGCAAGTTTTGTGATTGTCCACGTATAGTACAGGTTGATTAGCTGTTGGACCAGCAAGGTTCGAGGTTTGATTAATATTGATCATTGTGTTCAGTTTTTTTTTTGAAATGTTTATAACATGAATTTAAGAGAAATACGGGTATGGACATTTATATGATTTAAATGATTTTTATTAGTCCCACGATTTTATATATATAATTATTTTATCTGAAATCAAGTGTTTATTTGCCAATGCATGCATGTTTTTATAAACTGGAGGGGAAAAAAAGATTATTTCGGAAATGTTTTCTGAAGGCTTTTGTTTTTGTCCATTTATAGTTTTTCTGGCTTTCGTACCCTCCAAGATGTTCTTGTGACGAGGGCTATATTGAAGCCGATGCTTATTACTTGGGATTACGCACCCTCATTAACGAAAACGTAAGGCAAATACAGCTGATCATTAGGATGTTCTAAATGATAGGTCCCGACACTTCGCTTTTTCATGCAGTTTTGCTGTTTTGCTACTTGAGCAAAAGTTGCGTTGCACCCTGATAATAATCTCCATCATTTTGCATTCATTTTTGTTCTTTTTCCATTCACCCAAAATGTCAGGACCCGACCCTCTTCTGTCAGGTCCCGATTCATCTAGCACGATATTGTCCGCTTTGGGCCTCGCCCTCACGATTTTGTTTTCGGGAGCTCACAGTGCAACTTCCCAAGGGGTCACCCATCTGGAATTGCACCAGCCTCAACTCGCTTAACTTTGGGGTTCCAATCCACCCCAAAGACACTGAGCTCCCAAAAAGCCTCATGCTAGATAGATGTGTGCCTACACCTTTAAGGCACACCACCATTCCCTTCCCAGACCATTCCCCCCTCGCAGGAATGTGGGATCGTTCACCGTTCACTCCAGGACACAGGTCTTACAATCCACCCCCCTTAGGGCCCAGCGTCCTCGCTGGCACACTTCCCGGTCGGGGTCTAACTCTGATACCAAATTGTCAGGACCCGACCCTCTTCTGTCAGGTCCCGATTCATCTAGCACGATATTTTCCGCTTTGGGCCTCGCCCTCACGGTTTTGTTTTCGAGAGCTCACGGTGCAACTTCCCAGGGGGTCACCGATCTGGAATTGCACCAGCCTCAACTCGCTTAACTTTGGGGTTCCAATCCCCCCCAAAGCCACTAAGCTCCCAAAAGGCCTCATGCTAGATAGGTGTGTGCCTACACCTTTAAGGCACACCACCATTCCCTTCCCAGACCATTCCCCCCTCGCATGAATGTGGGATCGTTCACCGTTCACTCCAAGACACGGGTCTTACACAAAAGCTGTTATATATCCATAAATTCATTAATACAAATTTTCAACTGTAGATCCAGAGATAGGGCATGAGGTTGGGCTGGAAGAGCTATAACTTTTCTGACCCAAACTTTGTTCCTTTAATACTTATGGGCTAACTAAAAAAAAAAGCACTGCAGCGGCCCTACCCAGTTTGAAGTATAAAAAAAAAAAGGCAACAAAGAGCTGCAGCAGCCTATTTCAAATTTAAACACATTGAATTTACTACGGGAGCAGCACTACCAACTGCAGCAGCAACAAGAATAAAGCTTCCTCCATATTTCTTTCTTCTTCTTCTTCTTCGTCAAATCCAAGTTATCAAACTCACCATTTTCTTCAAAAAAAAAAAATTAGGTGTGAGTTTCTCCATTCTCAAATATTCAAAGCATAAGGTATTACTCTGTAATTTTAGTTTTAAATATAAATTGAATGTAGAATTTTGATTTGGGAATATGAGGATTAGAAATTATTTTTAGTCTTGATAATTTGAAATTTTGAATGTTGAAATTGAGGTTTTTGTAGGAGTAATTGAGATATTAACTCATTGAGTGAAGATTATGGCTATGAGGATTCAATTCACATGCCAGTTGCTATTGTGAGAAGCAAGGTTAGTGAATGTTTTTTTTTTTCTAATTTATTGATATTGAATGTTTGATTTAATTGGGTAAATATGGTTTATTTTTTAAATGTATATTGTTGCAATTTTGAAATTGATTTATACTATCGGCAATGAATAAATAATTGAGGATTTTGATGTTATTAAGACTCAAAGGGTACAATTTAAAGTTAGAAACTAATAATTTGTACTTGAATTGCATATTTAATTATGGTTTTTGTTGTAATTTATTTTATTTTTACTATCAAACTTTTCTTTACGTATGTAGATGTATTTAAGAGTAACACTCATTATGTCCCCCTGATTAGGTGTATCTTTTTATATTTATTAATGAAATTCACTCGTACCGTGGAGTTTTTTTTTTCAAAATCTAGTATATAAATTTAGCTCATCCGAAATTTAGGTTTAGAAACCGTCACTGTGTAAATCGCATGTTATTATTATGTGATCCTTCCAAAACCACAAACAAATAACAATCTTTTTTTTAATCTTGCTTTCTAATTGACTAAACCTTAATTAACTTTTACTTTGACATATATAATTTATTTTATTTTGCGAAAAACTTCCGATCTTTTCATATTTTTTTTCGATCTTCTTCTTCATTTTCATAGAATCACGATATTTCTATTTAAATATTTTTATATGTCCAAATAATTAATAGTAAAAATATTTTCAATTAAGTTTAAAAAATTAATCAACTTAAATATTACTATTCAAATTTTACAAAATTTAAAATTAATTTATACAACGGAAGATATATTACATATCAAAATAAATTATGAAAAATTCGAATTTCCCGAGCTAACAAGGTATAAAAAAAATTATGTGAAATATTTTTATTTTTTCACATATCCGAAAGTTAGTTAAAATACGAATTTAGTGTATTTATTAATTTATTAAACTCAAAACATATTAAAAAGTCATAAAATATTAAATTAAATATAGCATAGCGCTTAATTACTAGTGATGGCCTAATAAATAAAGTAAATTATAGCCTTATACTATTTATTAAAAAATTAATATCTAGTTCCCTAAATTTATATTTAAGTGATAATTTAGAAGTTTATTGCTAGAGATGACTTAATAAATGAAGTAAAGGTTCCATAACCTTCAATTTTTACTAATTGGGCAGAAATAAGGTTATGGAACGATTTTAAAAGGCAAAAAGTTGGAGAGGGATGGAGAACCGTTTGTAATCATTGTCAAAAGTTGCTAAGTGCGAAGAGTTCTAGTGGAACTAATCGCTAAGTGAAGAAATTTGTAATCACCAAGAACTGTTGACTTTGATATATTGGCTTGTTGGAAAGTGAGTGGAAAAAAGTTCCCTATTATACGTGATATCGCTAGAGATATCCTAGCCATTTAAGTGTCGACTATTACTTCAGAGTCTGCATTTAGTACCAGTGGAAGAATTGTAAGTCCACAACGTAGTCGCCTCTAATCAAACACAGTTGAGAGTTTAATGTGTGCTCGGGATTGACTATGTAGTAAGATGAGAGGTATTATAATTATTTTTGTAATATATTTAGTAGTTAAAAAAGTTTTGCTTACTGTTTTTTCACTAATTTTTCCTTTTAATGTGATCAGGTTCGACTTCAGTTTTGACTTCTATAAATATTGAATATGATACATTTGAAGATGATATCGATGTTCAGATTGTTGATGATAATGGAGAAGATGAATATGATTGAACTTTCATAGATATTTTCATTATTTTGTTATAATTTTATGAATTGAACTTATATTTGCAATATTATGAACTTTTATTGTAATGGTGAAGAAAAAAAGAGAAAAACCCAAATATAAAGGAAAAAGAAGAAAAAAATGAAATTGAAAGAAAAAATAATTAGAAGTTAAAAAGAAAATGAGAAGTTAGAAAAAAAAAATGAGGAAAAAAATAAACATAGAATTTTCATGGGTACCCATTGGGTAGAATTTGGATAAATCCTTGAAAATTAAGAATGGATCTAAATGAATTTACTACCCATTTATACCTATATAGGATAAGGGTTTACACATACCCTTAAAAAAATCTCATTGGCCATCCTAAACCCAATCGATCCAAGGCCCGCTTTGGAGCCCAAGCCCCTTACACCAACATCGACCCACCAATCGAGTCTCTCGATTCCTTCGAACCAAAAGAAACCACTCAACCAGCCCTTCCAAACAAATTATATCCTATAGACCTCGCGGGAGATCGAGCTGAATCGGAAGCGCCTCAAAAACCCACAACAGATTAGAAACCCTCACAATCGAGCAGCATCGTCGGTTGTAGATTGGATTATCGATTGTAGGAGGAAAAAGAAGCTGTCTCGGTGAGGTACCATCTACGCGAGAATTAGTTTGAATTTTTTTATAATAGAAATTAGTTTGAGTTCCAATTTCATGATGAAGCTTCATGTTGAGTGGAGGTTAAACTATTAAGATTCTCACTGAAGAGTTACTTTCACTTTGCTTTTTTTTTAGGAAGATTTTAATCATGCTGTTTTGAAAGTACTGTTTACTTATTTTATTTTTTCGTTTTGGTTCCTTCTCAATTTGTTAAATTCAGCGGAGGTTATTTTGTGCTTGCTTGGATTGGTTTCTATGTTAGCTGGGTTTCGGCATTTTTATTTGTCAAAATGAACTGATGGAAAATGGAGCTTCAAAATTTTAAGTATTTTGTTTTAATTTGATTGTTGTCTTCCTTCTCAATCTCCAAGATTTCAGTTTTTTGTTTCTACAAATGTTGTCGATAAAATTAATATATATATATATATTTATATTTTGGTAAAAGGAATTGGAGTTAGAATTGGATTTAGATTGATTCTATTTCAGTTAAGTGTTGGTTATTCATTCTCATGTTTGATAGAGTTCTTATTGGGACATAATTTATGAGCTTTCTCTACTTTTGATTAGAGAGTTCTTATTGGAATCCATAAGGCTTCTGCACCACTCTCAGTGGAAGAAGAACAACACCTTTAACAAATCTGCAGGTAGATTTTGTTTGTCAGTTTATTTAAAATCGGTTTTAAGAAATTGATAATTGAGTTGGGTTATTGCTATGGATTATATGGGCTGATTTTAGAGTTATCAAATTTGTTTTTGAACACTTACTGTTTTCTTAAATAGAGTTCATTCATAATCTTTATTTTTAAGCATATTGTTTTTGCTTATAACTGCAATAACAGAGCACAAAGAGACGAGATAAACTCTTCATATCTTACATGTTCTGTTTTACACAACTCTTATCTATTTTTACATTCATTTATTTAACAATATTTAAACAAAGAAACTCATTCATGACATATTCAATCTTGCTTTCCTTTTCTTTTATTCGTTTTTCATGAGTTTAAATTTTATATTATGAAAGAATTAAGAAACCTCACATTTTCATTTCACCATAAGTACTGGTTCTTGGTACGGTTCTTTAATGTGCAAGTTTTTGAAACATATTAATTGCTAACTTATTTTTTAAAAGATATTGAGAAGCAACATATAAGCACTAATATCTATTAGCAAGATGTTCGTGTGAAAAAATTTCAAAAAATAAATAAATTTCGAATTAAAAAATATTTCTAAATCCATCATAATTTAAATTTGCTGCTTTCCCTGTATATTGAAATTCTGATTTTTAACATTAGAAATCATAAAATTAATATTATTCAAGAGCCGAATTAATTAAAAATTGTTTAAACATGCTTAGTTCAAAATTTTCAATACACTAATCACTAATACGGCTCAGGTTCAACAATACATGTTTATGTTGTGATCATATAAGACCTAAACATCTTTATTTTACTAAATGCTTCTCATATGTATATTGTAGGACACATATTGTTCATGTAGAGTAATCATAACACAATTTCAAAACATATCTTGTCCGAAATGACTAATGAGCAATTGAAGGCACAGATCAGGTTAAAGTTAATAGACCAAGCCACCAGAATTAATGCTAAAAAACCAGAATGCATCTGTACAGAAAGCCCTAAATGTCTAATAACAAGAAGATTCTCCTAATAATCTAGCAAATGATCTTCTTCTAGGTCCATGATAAGTTGGATTCATCATTTGTGAATGACTTTGCTTCCATCTTATGCCTTTTGAAGCTTGCCTTTTTTCTTTGTTACTTCAATCTGTAATTTTGGTTCCATTTATTTTCAAGATTTGATTTGTTACTTCAATCTGTAATTTTGGTTCCATTTATTTGCAAGATTTGATTTGTTACTTCAATCTGTAATTTTGGTTCCATTTATTTGCAAGATTTGAATTCTTGGGTTGTTTCTTTGTGACTTGCAGGCTAGAGGATTAATATCGGTCATTTGGGCAATAAGGCCCCGTTAAGGACATATACTTGCATACATATTATTACAGTAGGTAAGAATGCTCCTTGACTATGAAACAGTGGGATTATTTGTGCTCTTATATTTGTTTTGTTTAGAAATTTGAACTAAATTTTTTAGGATTAGAATAGCATTTTTAAAAAATTTCAATTGTTCATAGATGAAATGATGATTTTTCTTAACTCGGTAATTGATGATCCACGTACTGAGCTTCAGTTAGATGTTTCTGATTTAATGCAATTGAGGATGCTACGTAAATCCTTCGTCTGGTTTGGGATAGCAGTTTGTTGTATTTTGTGGCATGATGAATGCCAGCTTTATTGATTTAAAAATTAATTATGAATGAGGTTCGTAAATTTTAATGTTACTTGGAGTTTCCTCCTGCTTTTACTCTTCATCTCTCTTTCTTGATAAATTGTTTTCCATTGTTAGAAATCGTCAGCAACTCTTTTTAGTCCTATCTTAAATCATATTCTCTCTCTCTCTTTTTCTCTCTCTCTCTCTCTGTTTGTTTTGCTAACATTTTTGCGTAATATACATGGATTCACAATTATTGTAAATCAAACAGAGAACAAATTGACATAATTAATTAGAGAATGCAATTGAATAATGATAGTGATGATAACCATTGTGAAATATTAATTTTTTAAAATTCTTTCAGGAAGTCTTCTGCTCATGAATTTAGAGGCAGGTTCGGAATTGATTTTAAATATTAAACGATACCGCGGCATCACGCTGGTGTCATTGCTAGTTGAATATAATTTGACAAGTTATGTTAATCTGGTAATGTGATGAAGAGACATGTTTCTTGTTGCAAATCCAAGGCCAAGGCATTGTACAACAATGCTGCTGCTGTTTGCTTTCAAAGACTTCCATTTTTGGCACGACTGGGAACATCTGCAACTCCAGCTTCCTACAGTGATGACTCGGAAATTTCAGACAGTGAAAACTGGTGCGCTTCTCATATCATCCAAGATAAGGACCTTCTCCGCAAAAGCGTCCATAATTCGGGAACAGGGCTTCATATTCTGGACTTGGTTGATCGCGGTTCTTTGGAAGCAGACAGGACTCTGTACAATAAGATGCTAAACAGATGTACCCAGATGGGTAAACTTGAACAAGCAAGAATTGTGCATGCTCACATCCTTTCTTCCAACTATAAAGACGACCTTCCCATTCAAAACACCATCCTCAATGTATATATCAAATGCGGAGGGCTGGAGGATGCTCGTTACCTGTTTGATCAAATGCCTCACAAGGACTTGGTGACTTGGACTACCTTGATTTCTGGCTATTCTCATCATGACCGACCTCAGGGCGCACTTGTTTTGTTTCCTGAAATGCTCCGGCATGGTCTGGAACCCAACCAGTTTACCTTGTCTAGCTTGTTCAAGGCTTGTGGTGCTGCTGGATCTGATAATAAGCATGGCAGGCAGCTTCATGCTTATTGCTTTAAGTACGGTTTTGATTCCAATATTTATGTCGGTACTTCTCTTGTGGACATGTATGCTAGGTGTGGTCATATGGATGAATCCCAGTTGATCTTTGATGCCCTGGAGACCAAAAATGAGGTGTCTTGGAATGCTTTGATCGCTGGGCATGCTAGGAAGGCTCAAGGAGAGCAAGCTCTGAGGTTGTTCTGGAAGATGCTCAAGGAAGGGTTCAAACCTACTCATTTCACTTATTCGAGCATCTTTACTGCTTGTGCCAGTGCAGGATCTTTGGAGCAAGGCAAGTGGGTTCACGCCCATATGATCAAATCGGATATTAAGCTTGTTGCTTTCGTGGGGAATACTCTTCTTGACATGTATGCCAAATCAGGTAGCATTGAGGATGCAAAAAAGGTTTTTGACAGGTTGATTAGGAAAGACCTTGTTTCTTGGAATTCAATGCTTACTGGATATGGTCAGCATGGGTTTGGAAAGGAAACTGTGCAGCTGTTTGAAGAAATGCTGAAAATTGGAATTCAACCTAATGATATAACCTTCCTCTGTGTTCTTACTGCCTGTAGCCATGCTGGCTTCTTGGATGAAGGGCAATATTATTTTGACTTGATGAAAATGTACAACATAGAACAACAAGTCTCGCACTATGTGGCGATTGTTGATCTTCTTGGCCGTGCAGGTCTTATTGGTCAAGCTGACAAGTTCATAAGAGAAATGCCAATTGAACCAACTGCAGCTGTTTGGGGAGCTTTGTTAGGTGCTTGTAGGATGCACAAGAACATAGAATTGGGTGCTTATGCTGCTGAGCGTGTTTTTGAGCTTGATCCCCATGATTCAGGGCCCCATGTCATACTTTCTAACATCTACGCCTCTGCTGGAAGATGGAGTGACGCTGCAAAAGTGAGAAAGATGATGAAAGATGGTGGGGTGAAAAAGGAACCTGCTTGTAGTTGGGTGGAGATTGAGAATGCAGTGCACATGTTTGTAGCAAACGATGATGCTCACCCGCAAAGAGTAGAGATCCATAGAATGTGGGAGGTGATTAGCTTGAAGATAAAGGAGATTGGGTACATCCCAGACACTAGCCATGTACTTTTCTTTGTGGACCAACAGGAGAGGCGAGTCAAGTTGCAGTATCATAGTGAGAAGCTTGCTCTAGCATTTGCGCTACTTAACACTTCTCCTGGGTCCACCATTCGAATCAAGAAGAACATCAGGGTTTGTGGTGACTGTCATACGGCAATCAAATACGTCTCAAAGGTGGAAGGTAGGGAAATCATTGTGAGAGATACCAATCGGTTCCATCATTTCCGTGATGGCTCTTGTTCCTGTGGGGACTATTGGTAATTTGGTTGCTCTGATTTCAGGCGGCTAGTTGCATTGCATATGAAAATAACCCGTTACCTGGCTGTTCATGTTTGAGTCCCTTGTTGTTAATGGTTTAATGCTTATGGCTTAATGGGGCCACCTGGAAGCAACTTCGTGTCCAAGGTAGTAATTAACTGATTAACTATTTTGTTTTCCCAAGTGTTATCTCATCAGCTAAGCTATTCATGAGGAATAATGCATGGAGAAGTGCCGTGAATTTGAATTATTAACATCAAGAATAGACAAGATGGAAACAAAAGGTTAGATGCAAGGTTTTTTTCTGTTGGATTGAAGATCACTAATGACTACCTGATCTGTAAAGTTTCCACATATAGTGAGCAGTCAAGGGCTAAAAGCTAAAAAGAGCAGTCGTTATTGTGACATTTCTATCAGAATGAGAGATGATATATTTACTCCTTTGAAATGTACAGGGAGCTAAGGATGAGAACAAGTTTGAAGCCTCCGGTGTGATGAGTGTCCTAGGTTATGGACATTTCAACTAGAAATCATATTACAGTACATATGTAGATACACTCGTTATGCATTCTTAGCTGAGTTGGTGTCCATGTATGCTTTTCGATCCTAGCTAGCAGCATGCTCTTTTGGAGTGTAGTTGAGTGGAGTTGAGGAGTTCCAGCCCATAATTAGTCCCTGTTCTTTTTTTCTTCTCTCTATTATTAATGTATTTGTTCTGTATTTTCCAGTCTTCCAGACTTGCGGACTCCACATGATCCCCAAGTTGTCTTTTGGCTCGATATTTGAAATCCGTGTCCACCGGAGAATTGAAATGTATTGTAATGGAGGGAATTATCCCCAGGTGATAGAAATAAGATAACATTGTAACAGTTTTCCGCTATCTGTCATTAATCTAGCTACGGTAATGGTAGACGCTAAAATTGGTTGAAGTTGATTATTTTGGTAATTTATTTTGAGTAAATCAATTGGAAGCCAAGTGGGAGAAGTGAAATGTTATGAAATTATTTGCAATATTTGGGTTGTATATATATATATGTATGACGTGGCAAAACTAGTGGAGACAAAAGAAGAGGAAGAAAAAGCAAAGGAGAAAAAGATGGAATTTGCTTATGCCTTTGCGTGTGGTTTTTTTTTTTTCTTTTTCTTTCCTGAATTTGCCTGTGGTATTTGGAAAGGTGGAAACTGAAAAAATAGAGAGGGGAGAGAAAGGAAAGGAACGCAAAAGGAGGAACTAACCCAACCCAACTGTTTCATTTCGTGCTTTGATCTTGCTGGAGGCAGGGAGAGAGAGCGAGAGAGAGAGAGAGAGCGAGGAAGGAGGAGTGTGTGTGGTTAGAGACGGTTTAGCTTAAAATTGCGTAGCGTGTGAACCAAATCATCTTTCTCCAGCAAACGTTACATTATACGTACATACGTTCTACAGGTCCTGATATACGAGCTACCTCTACCGAAGCCGAAGCCTAATACGTTCAGGTACGTAATGAATGAATGAAATATTGTCTGAAAAATGTTGGCAGTTCATTAGGAAATAATTTCAGATAAAATTGATATTCCAAGTTGTAGCAGACTTGCTCTTTCCTATACCACTTCAATCTTAAATAATCCAATGTTTGAATCTCAAGGTCACAACACAAACCGTTTTCTCTTCTCTGTGCACTCTCAGATATATATGCATTCATTTATTCTATTTGAAATTTCATTCTTCGTGCTTGTATGATGTATCCAATGCAATACCCAATGCTCAATGCTCAATAGCATTGCCTACTTCTGAATCATCTAGCTGCTCATTTGAATTTGATAGCCTATGCCTATATGTTGCCTGTAGGGCCTGATGGTGCCTGTACGCTGTAGCTAATCATAGTTCGTAAGTTACCCAGATGATCTCATGAGTCAAGTTTAAGCCATCTAAATCATTTCACATTTTATTATTTCATTCCATTTTCAAATGAGTAGTTTTCTCGTGTATGTAATGATAATGAGACCTATATTATATACCAAAAAAGGAGCTGTGGCTGGGCGCTAGAGCTCTACTGGACTTCTACAGTTTGCCTAATTTTGTTCCTCTACATTTCTATACGTAAGTTAAGTAATGCGATTTCCTATATTTCTGTTTTTTCTTTAGCAGGAAGGCTTTGAAGATCATTATATAAATGGAGCGTGACGGCAAGAAGAGAGAAAGAGAAGGCGATGATGAGTTCAATATTCACTCTTCTTCTTGGTCTTGTCCAAATAAACATGCCAAGACGCAAGGTGATTGTAATTATGGTATTTTGGACTTGAAAAACAGCGACAGCGGCAGCAGCAATAGCTGTTGTAAGGCATCAACGGACTCCCAGCTGGCATTAGGAGTATTTGATTTTCCGTGGCTGAAAGAAGGTATAATCTCTAAATCAGAGGACTGGAATTTGGAAGACGTCTTCTCATCACCACTGGCAGTAGTGGATGACACACCCCTTTTTGAGGACATCGTCTCCGGGCCCGGGCATTGTTTCTATGAAATTCATGATCAACTCGTAGACTTTCCACAGAAGAAGCTTGAGCCAGAGGATGTGTGGCGACCTCGAGATCTTACTCAAGATAATGGCTTGGATACTACTGAGACTGTTGATCCTTGCATTTGGAGCTTCCTGCTCAATCAACCGCTTCAACATCCCAACTAACCTCTTAATTTAATTCCATGTTATGTCGCAGAAGGTCAGAAACTTGGGCATGCAACAAGCTGCACAGGCCCAATATGGGAGGACCAGGGCTCTTTTCATGTTCATTCTCTTCTTTTCATTTCTCTCTTTTTTTTTTTTTTTTCTCTCTATTCTAGTTTACAAGCATATAGTAGCCATTTTTGCTACACTCAGTAGTCAGTAGGTAATCGTCCAATTCATACGGGCTCTTACTGCTCAGTCCCAGTTTGTTATATACAAACCAATTTCGATCCAATAAACCTAGGTGACCCAAACTTTTTCAACAACAGTAGCTTAAAATGCAAACTCTTGGTTTTGGCCCATTTGGTTTTTGGTTGTCTATGTAAGTGCTCTCTAAGCAACTCAACTTCTAACAATTAAGTTATTATTATTCAAATTTAATGATATTTCTTTTTATTATACTATGATGAGTTTTAAACTTAACTATCGTAAAAATTAATAAACGAAATGAATTAACAATGAGTATAAAAAACGGCTTTTATGAATGTCTCATATTATGATTGGTTCTTATAGGTATCGATATCTCTCAAATCAATAATTATTTGTAACTATTTCTTACACATAATAGATTTAAACCAAATCTAGTTGGAAAGAAAAAGATAATAAATTGCGCTCATGAGTCTTAAGTTGTAATTATATAAAGTGTCAGGACCCGTCCTCAATCCCCCAGGGATTAACGAGGAACGCCCCTGATCCCGTCTGACACGGGGTGTCAGACAAGGGAAATTTCCAACCTTTGCCCTCCCGGGCTATCAGAGTACGCTAGGATCCGAAGGAGGCATGTGATATCTCGGTCTCTGCTACAATCCACACCGTATCCAACCTGAAGGGTATTAAAAACAGAAAGACTGTGAGTGGACAAAAAGTAATAAGTTCGTAAATACATTTTATACAATCACACATGAAGGGCATGTGATATCTCGGTCTCTGCTACAATCCAACCTGAAGGGCATGCATGCATAGTAAAACCATTTATCCAATCACACATGTTTAACAATCATATTTAGGGTCTCAGCCCCAAGTTCCGTAAATACAAGTCACACGGGCTCCTGCCCAAAACCATTTACAGAAAACTAGAACATAGTAAACATATGTGGGATCTCAGCCCAAATCCATTTATCATCATAAAACACAATTTCCCAAACCAATTGAAATCATGTTTATCCATTATATTTCATATCCAAGAACCTGTCAAGGTAAAATAGAGCTACGCGCGTGCTAACTGGGGTTTCAAACCCAAGTCTCTCCAGGGTCCACCCAGGTCAATGTCCGTAGATCAATGACCCTCCCTGGAGGTAACGAACCATGCCCATCCTGAGAGTAAGGAACCCAACTGGGGGGTGACTCCACTCAGTCAGTGCTCCATGACTACTCCGGGGTCCACCCAGGCCAACGACCCTCCCCGGAGGAGACAATCATATATAAAGGATGACATATGAAAAACCTTTTGAAATCATTCGTTAAACCGTTCAAGGATTCATGCCCGGCCCCCATCAGCCGTCATGAACCATAAAATCCTTTCCAAGGGTTCATGCCGGTTCCCATAAATCGTCATGACCCATAAATCCATTTCAAGGGTTCATGCCGGTTCCCATAAACCGTCATGAACCATAAAAACCATTTGTAACACATAGCTGGGCCCTAGACCCGAATCCACATACAAACTGGACCTCCGGTCCGAATCGTAAACCAACTGGGCTCGTGCCCGATTTCGTAAATCAAATGGGTCTCATGCCAAATTCCATATTTTCAAATCCGAAATAAATTTAAGAACCAATTGGGCCTCTAGCTCGAGAACATAATTAAAAGGGACATCGAGTCCGAGGGTTTCCGAAACAAAGGGGTCTCGAACCCGAGTTAACCTTTCCAAATCCAAAACCATTTCATGAAATCATTCCCAAAACCATAAGTACGGAAAAATCAGTGTAAAACCGAAAAACCTCGATTTACGTGCAAGCACGTAAATCGCCTCGAAATACGTGAAACCATATAATTCACAATCATCCAAATCAACATCATAGAATCACATTCATAATCCATATAAAACATTTATGCATGCATCACAGTTTAGAAATAAAGGTTCACTCATAGACCGTCTGAAGCCGCGTCTCGATACGCGTGCCATAATCGTCTCCCGGGTCAATCGTCGTCACTGGGACTCCCAAACTTGTCTAAATTAATTTAGAGGGTTACTAATAGCCTCATTAACCTCTCATTGAAGTCCCATAATTTTCCCGAATTTTTAACTACTTTTAAAACCGATCCTAAACTTTCGGACACCCTGAAACCTATCGAAACGATGTCCGATCGACACGAAACCAATCCCAAAATGTTCGTTACATCGAATAGAAGATTTCACATGTTGAAAACATCCCCAAAAGACCATTCACGCGCCCCCACACGCCCTAGGAAGGTTCCTGCGCGTGAGATCACGCGCGGTGAACAAGGTCATCTTCTCCAACGCGTGAACCGGGTTCACTGGTTCCTAGACCGGCCGAATCGGTTTGGACCGGTTCAAGGCCTAAACCCGTCCATTTTTGGTCCATTTCAACCCGTTTTGATCCTATTAGCTTCCTAGTCCTTTTTCTTATCTTTTTAAACCTTAAAAACCGAAGAACAACCAACAAAATCGTACCTTTCTAATCGGCCATGGTGGTGGCGGGTTCCTCTGCCATTCACCGCCGTCCCAAGTCGTCTTAGCTTCCCTTTATGATCTCAAATGGTTACCACGACCTCCAGAAACCTTTTCCAATTAATGAAAATCACCCAAACTCTTTAAAACTAAATCTCCAATTTTTTGAATATTTTCTTACCTCACAGGTCGACTCCTCCGTCATCGACCACCATCACACTGTCGTCCTCCCGTCACCGTTCTACTCTCATCATCATACTCTCACGGTCCCACACGGCACACATGATGAATAATGGTGAGGTGTGTGTGGGTCGTGTGTTTCGGGTTTGAAGAAAATGGAGGAATGGAGGATGGTTTCGGGTTGTAAGGAAGAACAAAGAAGAAGATATTTGATCTGATGAGAGAAGAGAGATAGATGAGATGAGTGGTGAGGATTGAGAGATTAATTAGAATGGATGGCTAGGATTGAATGATGTGTGAGTTTAATTATAAAATAATTAAAATAATAATATTTAATTACGTTAGATCCACAAATTAGGGGTCTTAGCTAATGGGATGAGTGTCACTCATCCATGAGACCCACCTAAAATATCTAGCCAATCAGAAAGGCCACCTCATCATCGCCTCGAAGTACGTGCATAGTGAAACCGAACTTCCGCGACCTATAACTTCTACGTTCGAAGTACGATTTCAGCGTGCCGCCTGTCTATGGATTCGTATCGTCCCGATCTATGTAATGGTCCTTGGCCCTCGGCCATCGGACTTCCCGGTCAAAAAGTCAACATTTGCCCTTTTTTAACCAAAATTACCAAAATGCCCCTAAACTTCCGAACGTCATAACTTTTTCCTTGAACGTCGGAATTGAACGTGCCAACTGTCTATGAACTTGTGACATCACGAACTACGTCACGGTCATCGGAAAAAGTCTGTTTGACCACTCGAATGAAAAATCAATATTTTACCCACGCTTAGGGGCAAAATGGTCATTTTGCATAGTTCGTCCGATTTCGCCTAACTTGTACCACCCCGGAAATTCGAAGATTTTAATATTGTAATTTAATGTATGAATTGAGGTTTTTACCCTTGTGAATGGTATGGCCAAATTGTTGAATTTTTGATTAGTGGGTCAAATGGACTTTGACTAGTGACCGTGACGTAGTTCGGGACGTCACGAGTTCATAGACAGGTGGCACGTCCAATTCGGACGATCAGGGAAAAAGTTATGACTATCGGAAGTTCAGGGGCATTACCGTAATTTGGACTTTAGGGGGAAAGTGTTGACTTTTCGTTCAGCAACTAATTTTCACATGATTCAAGGACCGTTAGGTAGGTCTCGATGTCCTGAATCCGTAAACAGGCAGCACGTCGAAATCGGACTTCGTATGGCTGAGTTACGGGTCTAGAAAGTGAGGGGCATTTTGGTAATTATTTGAACCAGGGGCATTTTGGTAATTATTTGAACCAGGGGCATTTTGGTCTTTTTGCCCTGGTTACTGTAGCAAACCGCAGCGACCATGGACAGCACCACCATGTGCGGTGGTTCAGTGTGCAATTGTTTATGCAATTGTGTGCTGGAAAGAATGGGCTGTCTATTGCTTTAGAACGTGAGATGAACCATCCACCTACACGATCGAATTGATTAATGGGATTCGAAGCTTTTTCGGGGAACAAAATTCAGTGGACAGTGAGGCTTCCACGAGCCTCTGGGACGGCTTGAAATTGTTTAAAACTGATTATATAGTGTATGAGCTTCACTCTGGTGTTGAAAGGACTGAAAATAGGAGTGGAACCAGAGAGAAACCATTTCGGGAATTTTTGGAGGGAAATCAGGTTTTTTATTTCTGGTGATCGTTGGACCAAACCAAGGCCTGGTTTAGTCTTCTGGGAGTGTTTGGAACTCAACCACATCGAAATCGAAGGCCATCAGCCACGGGTGAGCTAGGACTGTGTCTGCCGTGTTCAGAGAAATTTCAGAGGTTTGGACGACTACTTCCAGGTGAGTGTTGGTTCAATTGATTGTGTTTTCCAGTTCGTTTTGATACTATGGTGCTTACTGTAAGGTTAATTGGATTATGGTTTGGAAACCAGTGAGTTCGTGTGATTGACCCGTTTGGATGATCACGGGTCGAATGGCCATTTAAGGATTTGATTTGACTGATTAGTGTCTCAGAACTTAAATTGGAAGAATAATAAACATGTTAGGATCAAAAACGAAGGAAATTGATTAAGGATTGGGGGTTGATTAACCGGGTCGAGCCGCGGGTGGCAGACCCGTATTACAGACAAACGGGTGAAGGTGGTGACACTGTATCTACAGTGTCAGGCGCGTGACTTTCACGCGCAGCCACTTTGGGCGGCGCGTGAAGGCGCGTTAGACCTTATCTCCGATCACGATCAATATGACTTTTGTTCCTTTCATCATTCTGAACATTTTTGGTGAATTAACCATGTTGATCTGAGATAGTTTTGATGGGTCAGTTTAGGGCCGGTTGTCTCGGGAAACGTGTTGGACGGTTTCCCCGAGCCGATTTCTGTTTCGGGTTATTTGGATAAATGTTTAAGACTTGTTGTGACCCTTACGTATGATTTGGACTGACAGGAATTGTACGATAATCCCGGTACAAGTTCGTACGCACAGTTTCACCGCGGGATCGTACTGTGAGTGGGCCCGATTTCATTAAACCCTTGCATGCTTAAATGTTTTCTGATTTACTTATATGTTCACATACTGGAATCAAGATATGGTTTTGATGATATTGAAATTTCGGTTATGGAACGTTTCACGGTATTTGGGCATGAGACCAGTCTGATGAAACGTAACGATCGGTTCGGATTTTACCTATGTATACATATATGTTTTGCATGTGGATATCAATAAAATGTATTTAATACTGCACTGTATAGATCCTTCCATATTATATTGTCTCCTCCGGATGAGGTACTAAGCATCGGGGATGCTGTACCCGAACAAGGTTCGGGAATTGAACTCGAAATTGAGACCCGAGTGGCACGCGTAGCCTTGTGATTGTGACCTTATTGGACGTCAGGGATGTCGGGATTGGAGTGTATAGTGCAGTGGCTAAAATTATGTTTATGGTTTTATTATATGCCTTATGATACATATTATATGACTTATGGTTTTGAATTCTGATGCATGCATGTTTGGAAAACGGAGGGGTAAATTATATGTTTTACTTACTAACGATTTTATAAACTTGAGTTTCGGCCCACTCACCCTTATTGTTTTGGTAACCCCTCCAGGTCGTGATACTGAGGTAGAGGAGGAACCTGAGGCTGAGGCATAGATCTATTTCTACGTACCTGAACCCCTGTTGGGTGGTGTACCCGCAGGTTTATGTTAGAGTCATGCTCGTAACTGGTAGTTTTGGATTTCATCCCTTGTCTGACATCTGTTTATTCCGGATTTGATGTAAAACTTTAACTTGGTTTTTATGCATTTGAATGTTTAAGGTTAAAATTGGAACATTATTTTGGGTGTTAGACGGGAGCAGGGCACGTCCCCATGTGGTCCCAGAGAGGATCGGAGCGGGTCCTGTCAGCTTGGTATCAGAGCACTAGGTTGTGGTCAGCATGCTAGACTAGCGACTAGTACTAGTTACTTCCCGAGTTTAAGGATAATGTTAACTGATCTATGCCTCTTGACAGTTGGTTATGCCTCCTAGGAGAATTCCTCATACACGAACTGACGAGGATCTGGAAAGGGAAATGGAATGCGCAAGTATTGAGCGGGCTCAACGTCTGGGAGCCACTCCTTTCAACGGGGGATCGAACCCCGAAGATGCTCATGATTGGATCAGCAAATGGGAAAGTATCTTCACGGTGATGCACTGCCCTCCGGGCGAACGGATAACTTTGGCAGCCTTCTTGCTGGAAGGAGGAGCCTACCAGTGGTGGCACGGCCTTGAAATGTCTGGGTGGTCTGTTCATACCACTACTTGGGAAGCTTTCCGTTCCAGATTTCTGGACCAGTACTACCCGCGATCATTTCGCGCGGCATGGGAGGCTGAGTTCCTGCGGCTGGAGCAGGGGGATATGTCCGTTGCGGACTACGAGCAGACTTTCGGAAAACTATCCCGGTTCGTTGCATCATTCGTGAGCACGGAGGAGGACAAATGCCAAAGGTTTTAGCTTGGACTCCGAGGGGAGATCCGGGCAAGTGTGACTGCTGCTACTCATGCTTCTCTGAGAGCTATGGTCGACGATGCGGTAGTCGAGGCCAGTCTGGCGGCACACCAGACACGACAGCCTTCGGGCGAGGGGCGACGTCAGGATCGCCCACACCGTGGGCCATCAGGCCAGAAGAACAACAAGGGAGGGAGCTACAGGGGAGCACCCTCATCCTTCAAGGGTCGTGGCTGGTCAGGTCGACGCGGAGGCTCTCTGGGCAGAGGATCAGGATACAACTCTAGGCAGCGTTCATCTTGGAGCGGTGCTTCTGGTGGGCATTCGGATAAGCCGAGGCCAGTAACCTGCTTTGCTTGCGGAGAGGAGGGCCACTATGCCTGTGATTTCCCGTTGTTGTCCAAGAGCAACGACGCTGGGGGCTCTAGTGTGGTGCAGAGCACGGCTTCCCACACTAATGGAGGTCGCGGTCAGGGAGGTGACCGTGGTGCTGGGCGTGGTACGCGCGAACGCGGACGAAATTGAGGGCCTAGGGCTCAAGTGTTTGCAATGATCCAGCAGCAGGCGAGGGCTGACCCAGGTGTGGTTACAGGTACACTACATATCTTAAACTTTCTTGTACGTGTGTTGATGGATGTGGGGGCTACACATTCTTTTATTTCGAAGAGTTGTGCTGGTATGCTTGATTGTGTGGTATCAGCCTTAGATTGTGAAATGGGTGTTGGCACCCCGATGGGCATCGTGTACCTTGTGAATCAGGTGATTCGGAGGTGCCCGGTGAGAATTGAGGATGTGAATTTGCCAGCAGACTTAATTATTCTGGATATTCACGACTTCGATGTAATTTTGGGAATGGATTGGCTATCGGAGCATGGGTCGCTCATCGATTGTTGTAGCAAGCAAGTGATTCTGCGAAGCCCGGGTTTGCCAGAGGTTATCTTCCAGGGAGAACGTGACGGTTCGCCTCCTGAGGTGATTTCTTCACTTACTGCTACCAAACTTCTACGGAAGGGATGCCAGGGTTATCTGGCCCATGTCGTGTCGAATCGGGTTGATACTCCCGGTATCGACGAGATACCAGTGGTGCGTGAGTTTTCGGATGTGTTCCCGGTAGACTTACCTGGGTTACCACCATCACGGGAGATCGAGTTTACAATTGAACTACTCCCCGGTACCCGACCTATATCCCAGGCACCATATCGGATGGCGCCGGCCGAGTTACGAGAACTCAAAACTCAATTGCAGGAGTTGGTGGATCTGGGATACGCCCGACCGAGTACTACACCGTGGGGAGCACCGGTGTTGTTCGTAAAGAAGAAGGAGAGGAATCTCCATTTGTGCATTGACTATCGGCAACTCAACAAGGTGACACTGAGGAACCAGTATCCTCTACCTAGGATCGATGACCTTTTTGACCAGTTGCGGGGAGCACAGTGCTTCTCGAAGATTGATTTGCGGTCTGGGTACCACCAACTGAGGATTTCGGAGGAGGATATTCCGAAAATTTCTTTTCGAACCCGTTACGGACACTATGAGTTCCTAGTGATGCCTTTTGGGTTGACGAATGCTCCAGCAGCATTCATGGATCTAATGAACCGGGTTTTTCGACCCTACTTGGATAAGTTCGTGATTGTGTTCATCGATGATATCTTGGTGTACTCGAGGAGTGCCCGAGCACATGAGGAACATCTACGGTTTGTCATGGAGAAGCTGAGACAAGAACAGTTGTACGCCAAGCTGAGCAAGTATTAGTTTTGGCTAAACAGTATTGGTTTTCTGGGACACGTGATATCGACGTATGGGATTAGCGTGGATCCCCAGAAAACTGAAGCGGTGACTAACTGGGCTAGACCGACAACAGTAACGGAGGTGCGGAGTTTTGTCGGATTAGCAGGTTACTACCGAAGATTCGTGGAGGGTTTCTCCAAAATTGCTGCACCATTGACTCGTTTGACTCGGAAGGGAGTGAAATTCATTTGGGACGAGCAGTACGATCGGAGTTTTCAAGAATTAAAGGATCGATTGACCACTGCACCTGTCCTTGCATTGCCGGATGACAGTGGAGAGTTCGTGGTCTTCAGTGAGGCATCACTACAAGGTTTGCTCTGCGTGTTGATGCAAACTGGCAAGGTTATCGCCTATGCATCCCGGCAGCTAAAGACTCATGAGTTGAACTACCTTACCCATGATTTGGAGTTGGCAGCGGTGGTTCATGCTCTAAAAATCTGGAGACATTACCTATTCGGCGCAACGTGCCGGATATACACCGACCACCAGAGCCTAAAGTACCTATTCACTCAAAAGGAGCTTAACATGAGACAACGGAGATGGTTGGAGCTGCTGAAGGATTATGACTGTACGATCGAGTACCATCCGGGTAAGGCCAATGTGGTGGCATGACAGGACCCATCCCAATCCCCCCGGGATTAACGTGGGATGACCCTGCTCCCGTCTGACACGAAGTGTCAGACAAGGGATATTTCCAACCTTTGCCCTCCCGGGCTATCAGAGTACGCCAGGATCCGGAGGAGGCATGTGATATCTCGGTCTCTGCTACAGTCCACATCGTATCCAACCTGAAGGGTATTAAAAACAGAAAGACTGTGAGTGGACAAAAATAAGGAGTTTATAAAAACATTTCCATAAAAGACCTTTATACCCTTCACTAAAAAGCATGCATGCACAGTAAAACCATTTATCCAAACACATAAGTTTAAACAACCATAATTAGGGTCTCAGCCCCAAATTCTATAAATACAAGTTCTACGGGCTCCTGCCCAAAACCATTTACAGAAAACCATAACATAGTAAACATATGTGGGATCTCAGCCCAAAACCATTTATCATTATAAACACAATTTCCCAAAATCAATTGAAATCATGTTTATCCATTATATTTCATATCCAGAACCTGTCACGGTATAATAGAGCTACACGTGTGCTAACCGGGGTCTCAAACCCAAGTCTCTCCAGGGTCCACCCAGGTCAATGTCCGTAGATCAATGACCCTCCCTGGAGGTAACGAACCATGCCCATCCTGAGAGTAAGGAACCCAACTAGGGGGCGACTCCACTCAGTCAGTGCTCCGTGACTACTCCAGGGTCCACCCAGGCCAACGACCCTCCCCGGAGGAGACAATCATATATATAGGATGGAATATGAAAAACCTTTTGAAATCATTCTTTAAACTTTTCCAGGATTCATGTCCGGCCCCCATAAGCCATCATGAACCATAAAACCTTTCATGGGTTCATGCCGGTTCCCATAAACCTTCATGACCTGTAAAAACCATTTCAAGGGTTCATGCCGGTTCCCATAAACCGTTATGAACCATAAAAACCATTTGTAATACATAACTGGGCCCTAGGCCCGAATCCACATAGAAACTGGACCTCAAGTCCGAATCGTAAACCAAGTGGGCCTCCGGCCCGATTCCAAAATCAAATGGACCTCAAGTTCGAGAGTTACCTTTACAAATCAAAAATCATTTCATGAAATCATATCCAAAACCATAAGTACGGAAAATCAGTATAAAATCGGAAAACCTCAATTTACGTGCAAGCACGTAAATCGCCTCGAAATACGTGAAACCATATAATTCACAAGCATCCAAATCAACATCATAAAATCATATTCATAATCCATTTGGAAATCCAAAACCATTTCATTTAGACCAATAAAGACATACAGCCCCGTATAGGCACCGTATAGGGCCAAAACCTCGAAATATGTGCCTATACGTAACCGCACATCCAAATACACTCATGACATCACAAACAAGTATTTAAAACATATAATAAACATTTATGCATGCACCAATTTAGAAAACAAGGTCCACTCACAGACCGTCCGAGCTGCCGCCTCGATTTGCGTGCCATTCGACTCCCCGAGCCGATCACCATTACCGGGACTCCCAAACCTGTCCAAATTTTAATATAAGGTTAATAACTACTTAATTAACCTCCCATCAAAGCCCCGTAATTTTTCCGAACTTTTAACTATTTTTAAACCGACCCTAGACCTTCCGACACCCCGAAAACTATCGAAACGATGTCCGATTGTGTTTGATCCTGAAATGACCAACACGATGAGACCCGCTGGGGGTTCTGGGACCAGCCGCGTGGTGTTTCGGGTCCGTTGGGGCGTGGCCGTTCGGCGAGTATCTTGCAAGGACTAGACACCGGTGTGGTGCCGGCCGAAGGGGCTCCGATGCCTAAGTTAGTATCTGAGTGCCGAGAGGCAAGTAAATACAATGCTCTGGATCGGTTCTTAGTCTCTTACCTTTGTGAAGGGTTTCGGGGTATTTATAGTAGCCATAACTGCGGTAGGTGGGCTACTGTTACGGGAGCAGGTGGTGCTTGGTGGCTGGGAGCCGTCTGACAAGCCCTGGATATTCGGAGGAGGCGCCAACTGGAGTCCCAACCTGCCTCCGTCAGGGAGTTGGTGTGGCAGAGTTGGTTAGGTGACTGTCGCAGCCAGCTGTCGTCTGTTCACTGTCAGGTGCCGAATGGCGGGTCTGCAGTACGGTGCCGGTCGGCGGGCCGTGGGCCGTGAGGGTGCCGATCAGGCGATCGGTCGGCGGCCTTCCTGCCCTGGTGGGACCTGTGCTAGGGTGGTCGGTCGATATGGTATCAACATAAGTCCCCTAAGTCTTTCACTGAGGTGGGGTTCCTCGGTCGAGGACTTGATATGACGGCTGGTACCTGTCGACCGACCTGGGCGGTGCGCCCTGTATCCCTAGTAGCCCCCCAAGTCATGGAGCGAGGAAGTGCACCGTATGTCCGATTTGCAAAGGAGCCCCGTTGCCGAGTTCCGAAAGCGGCCCACCATAAAGACCGAAAGATCGTGGAGAGGCGGCCGTGGGGAATGGCGGGGAGACGTCGGTAGCAGTGTGCTTGCCGACGAAGAGGGGAGGCGTGCCGTCGGGAAAGAGGCCGAGAGGCTCCGGTCGGCAGGCGGTATGAATGCATACCGGTGAGTGATGTACGTATGTACGTATGTAGTTGAGATACCGATGGGTATACAGTACAAGGTATTCGTAGCCGAAAGGTGGCCGTATCGGCCTGGTGGCCGTCAGGTCGGAAGCGCGCATCTCGAGGCGGGCCAGGGGCCTATAAAAGGGGCGAAAGCTTTCTGTCTTTTTCACTTTTGACTTAAAGCGTCAGTGGAATAATTGCGAGTGCCGACTGAATTGGAGACTGCCGATCAAGAAAAGGACGCACGTGGAACCAATTCGACCGAGCAAAACGTTGAAAGGTATAATTCCTGCCGTTCGGCATCTATGCTCAGCATGTGTTCCGTAGCGTAGGTGCTTAGTTGTAGCTTCTTTTCTTTTGGTAATTTGTAGATGTCAGAGTCAGAGTCAAACAGTGGATCTGGGGTTAGGTCCCCTCAAGCTTTTGGCGGGGAAACACCGTCCAATTCGGCAACCGACGGGCCGAGCGGGCGCAGTGGGTCAACGTCCACTAGTGGGTCCACTAGCGGCACGTCGTCGTCCAGCAGTGGTGACAGCCTGGATGAGGCTCTCAGGTTGCCGCAGAAGGAGGTGAGGCAGCAGGGCGGGTGCAGCACGTCGGGTGCCGATCGGCCAAGTGAGAGGAGGACGCCTCCCCGTACTCCCCCCGTTGCCACCGTCGATTCCGAGGCTGAAGGTAGCGGTACGGAGACGAGCTCGCCGATGGAACTAGATGCCGATGGCGTGGTGAAGGTGGAGTATGCGGTGGACTACGAGATGAACACCATTCGGCAGTCCGACCTGGACCGGTTCCGGGAGCTGTACAACGTGCCGGCAGAGATTAAGATGACGGTACCCCCGCACAGCAAGAAGCCGAGCAGTCCGCCGGAAGGGTCGACATTATTTTACGTCGATTGCTTTGAACACGGCGTGAGGCTACCTCTGCACCCGTGGCTCCAGGACATGATGGCGAGGGCGAACTTGGCCCTGGGGCAGCTGAACGCCAACGGCTGGATCATCCTGATCAGCCTGTACACGGCATTCCGATTGGCGGGACTGCCGGAGCCGACCTGGGGGCAACTGTGCACCCTGTACCGCTTTAAGCGGCAGACCTACGGGTCGGGGTGGTACCAGATGGAGTGCCTGCACAAGAGTGCACGGGGGGCGTTCATCACTGATGTGCCGACGTCGCAGAAGAGCTGGAGGCATCGGTTCTGCTGGGTATCGGGGCCGTGGCAAGGGGACGTCAGTGGGGTCCGCGCGAGGATTCCCAGTTACTTCCAGTCTGGAGGTTGTTGGTCTACCGTTCGGATAGTAGTCGTAAGGCGTCAATTGTGGCTACCGAGGCGGAGACTGATGGTGTTGTTTTGTGTGCAGGTCCGTCCAAGGCAACGGTAACAGCAGAGGATTGGGAGGCGTGCAACCTGGTGCGGGAGAAGCTGTCCGACCTGGAACGCAGCCGGTGCGTCCTGAAGTTGCCGTCGAACCTGCTTGCCGTGGGTCTCATCTCGCCACCTGGTAAGCAAGTAGTGCTGAAGTTATAGTATGTAGGCATGCCGGGGCACTAACAGTTTAGTTTTGCAGTGCACCCGGAAGTTGAACAAGCCGCTCAGAAGAAGATGAGTGAGGCGGCGGCGAAGCATGGCTCGGCTGCCGAGGGAAAGGGCAAGGAGCCGGAGGCAACCCCCCCACAGCCGCGGAGGCAAAAGACCGTGGCGTTGAAGCCCAGGGGTGCCGGTTACACAGCAGGTGCACAGGTCATTGGCGCCGGTTGTCAATGCTTTTGTGCTCGGCTCCCAGGTGACGCCGGCAGAGATCGAGCAGATCGGCACCGGCTCCCACCCGGGTCGGTTCGCGGCCCTGCTCGCCGAGCAAGCCCATGTGAGTAGTTGTGTGAGTTGGCTTTGGTTTTGGTTTGTATTTAGTGGACATATGTTTGCTGACAAGTGTGCATGGTTCGGCAGTGCTTTGGGCAGACCTACGTGGCCCTGCAGAAGGCCTCCCGGCACATGCAGAGGATGGAGGCGGAGCTGGACGTCGCGCGGCAGAGGGAGGAGAGGCTGCGTGCCCGGGAGAAGGAGGGTCATGCTGCGCGGAGGCGGGTGGCGGAGCTGGAGAAGGAACTCCAGCGGGAGAAGGCCCGGGCAGAGGCAGCCGAGAGGGGAATTGCGGACCGGGAGGAAACGGTGCACGCCTTCTCCCAGCAGCTGAACGAGCAGGAGAAAGCCATGGGGGAGCTGCAGGGGGAAGTGGAGCGGCTGCGCGTCCTGCTATCTGCCGATCGGCAGAAGACCCTGGAGGACTTCATGGCGGACCCGGTGTATGCGAATCATCTCGACCTGGCGCTTGCCGAGGTGGAAGATGATTGTGTACAGCGGGTGTTGTACTTCAATCCAGGGGTCCCTCTCAACTTCCCGTGGCTGGATGAGCCCCCCGTGCTAACCAAGACTTTCTCACTGGACGGGCAACCATCGAATGCCGAGGGCGAGCAGCCGGCCGGTGCGGAGAAAGCGGCAGAGGCGTCCACTGCCGACGAGGCTGAGGCGGCAGACGAGGAGGTGGTGGTGGTGTGAGGCCGAGGGCCGTGTAGATAGTTTTTGTATGCTTTTTTTGTTTTTGTAATCCGGGGGATGCCCCGTGTAGCATGGAGTTCGAATGTTTAAAGAGTAATAAAGTTGTTCTTGGCAAAGTTGATATGTATCACACTTGGCATTTTTTTTTTTTGAAATGAGGACTGCCGACAGGCGAGTACGTGGCATTTTTTGCATACGCGTAGGCATGCCGATCCCCAGTCATGACCATAAACCCAGACCGTACTGGTCGTAACCACCGAATAAAATTGTAATGAATGCTTTGCGGCGGTATGCAAAGTAGGTGCCGTGCTGGTCACCGGGAGTGCCGATCGGCAATGGTGAATAGGCCACGTTGTAGTTGAGTATGAGGCTAACACTTGGATAAATAAAAGAACATTGTGCCGGAAAGGCAAGTTCGACTGGAGATAGCCAAGTCGAATTACAGTAAAGCATAACGTAATGTACATGAGGTGTGTTCTAATTATAAAATAACTTGAGATGATCCGCGTGCCACGGGTGTGTAAGCAGACGTCCATCTGCAGTCTGAAGCTCATAGGTGCCTGGTCGACAAATTCGGGTCACGAGGTAGGGGCCCTCCCACGTGGGCCCGAGTGTCCCGTCAGCACGCTCCTTAGTGGCCAAGCTGACCTTGCGAAGGACCCAGTCACCGACCTGGAAACTGCGTCCGTGAACGCGAGAGTTGTAGTAGCGAGCAACTCGCTGTTTGTGTGCCAGGTTGCAGAGGTTGGCTTGGTCGCGGATTTCCTCAATAAAGTTGAGATTTTGTGTGAGGAGCTCCGCATTCTCCCGTGGATCATAGGATAGGACTCGATAAGAGGTCTCTCCGATTTCCACGGGGACGACGGCTTCAGTCCCGAAAGTCAAGGCGAAGGGTGTCTTCTGTGTCGATGTCCGATAGGACGTCCGGTAGGACCAGAGAACATCGGATAGGAGGTCGGACCATTGGCCTTTCGGGGTGTCGTGGAGTCGAGCCTTGAGGTTGTGTTTGATGAGCTTCTTTACGGCTTCCACCTGTCCGTTAGCCTGTGGATGTGCCACCGAGGCGAAGCAGAGCTGGATGCCATAGGTGTCGCAAAAGTGTCGGAAACGGGCAGAGTCGAACTGAGTGCCGTTGTCCGTGACGATCGTGTGGGGGATACCAAAGCGACAGATGATGTTCTGGTAAACAAAGCTCTCGACCTGGGCGGCCGTGATTGTTTTGAGGGGCTTTGCCTCGGCCCATTTAGTGAAATAATCCACTGCAACGATTGCGTGTTCGACGCCGCCCTTTCCCCGTGGCATGGGGCCGATGAGATCCAGACCCCATTGAGAGAAGGGCCAGGGGCTGAGCATGGGAGTAAGGCGCTCAGCAGGAGAATGAGGTACAGGGGCGCACCGTTGGCATGGGACGCACCGTTGGGTGATGGCTATAGAGTCGGCGCGCATTGTGGGCCAATAGTATCCCTGCCGGAAGGCTTTATGTGCGAGGGACCTGGGTCCGGAGTGGTTGCCGCAGATTCCCTGGTGAATTTCTCGGAGCACCGCATTGCCCCGGTCCATAGGGAGGCACTTGAGGAGGGGGGTGTCGAATCCTCGTCGGTATAGGTGGCCAAGCGCCATGGTGTATCGTGCGGACTGGCGTTGGATGCGTCGGGCCTCGTTGCGGTTGGGCGGGAGTTCGGCCATGGTGAGGTACCGGACAATGGGGTCCATCCAAGAGGCTTCCTGTGTTGCGGACAGGACTGGTTGCTCGTTTGTGCTTGGGGATGCCAAAAATTCGACGGGAACACGGCGGCCTATCTTGTCGTCGATGGAGGAGGCTAGGCGGGCCAGGGCATCGGCGTGGTTGTTTTCCGACCGTGGTATTTGGATGACCTCGTAGCCGCGGAAGCGGCGGAGTAGGGACCACACTTTTGCCAAGTATCGGGTCATGGAGGCGTCTTTGGCATCATAGAGGCTGTTGATCTGTCGGACAACGAGCTGGGAGTCGCTGTAAATATGCAGCTGTTGTGCTTGGAGGTCGGTGGCCAAACGGAGGCCAGCAAGGAGGGCTTCGTACTCAGCTTCGTTGTTGGAGGCCTGGAACCCAAAACGCAACGCGTACTCCAGCCGTCCGTGGGTAGGCGTACTGAGGACGAGGCTGGCGCCGGAGCCGGTATGGCAGGAGGACCCGTCCACGTAAAGAGTCCATATCGGTTTGGCGGGGTCCAAAGTGGACGGGGTTGACGACTTGCAGATAGGAGCGGCGGGTGCCGCGATGTTGGGGTCCGAAGTGTCAGGCATGTGTTGCGTTGTGTTGTAAGTGAATTCGGAAAGGAAGTCGGCGATGACTTGTCCTTTGACAGCCGGTCGCGGGGCGAAAGTGATATCGAACTCACTAAGCTCTACCGCCCACTTGATGAGCCGCCCCGAAGTGTCTGGCTTTTGGAGCACCTGGCGAAGGGGTTTGTTGGTGAGGACTAACATGGGATGTGCCTGAAAGTATGGGCGGAGGCGTCGGGCCGTCACAATGAGGGCAAAGGCCAACTTCTCCAGGTCGTTGTACCGGGTTTCCGCGTCCTGGAACGCCTTGCTGACATAGTAAACTGGGAACTCCGCGCCGTCCCGACTGGTGACGAGGACGGAGCTGACAGCGGATGTGGAGACAGAAAGATAGACGGTGAGCCGTTCCCCGGTGGTAGGTCGAGTAAGTAGGGGCGCGGTGCTCATGTAAGTTTTGAGAGCTTCGAAGGCAGCGTCGCACGTCGCGTCCCAGTTGATGTGCCGGCCCTGGGTCTTCATGACCTTGAAGAATGGTAGACACTTGTCTGTCGCCCGAGAGATGAACCGGGTGAGAGCGGCGATCCGGCCAGTAAGGGTTTGGACTTCCTTGAGTGTGCGCGGGGGCTTCATGTCCAGGATGGCCTTGATTTTTTCGGGGTTAGCCTCGATTCCCCGCTGGCTGATCATGTAGCCGAGGAATTTTCCAGAACGGACACCGAAGACGCACTTGGCGGGGTTGAGCCGCATCTTGTATTGCTTCAGGACCTGGAACATCCTGTGGAGGTTAGGCACGTGCTGGTCGGCTGTCCGGCTCTTGACGAGCATATCATCTACGTACACCTCCATGGTTTTGCCAATCTGATCCGCGAACATGAAGTTGACAAGCCGTTGGTAGGTGGCACCGGCGTTCTTGAGCCCGAAGGGCATAACATTGTAGCAGTAGACTCCTAGATTAGTGCGGAAACTGGTGTGGATCTGGTCGTCGGGGTGCATCCGGATTTGGTTGTAGCCAGAGTACGCATCCATGAAGCTGAGAAGTTCATGGCCAGCTGTGGCGTCGACCAAAAGATCGATCTTAGGAAGCGGGAAGCTATCCTTCGGGCAGGCTTTGTTGAGATCCGTGAAGTCGATGCACATCCGCCAGGATCCGGAGGGTTTCTTGACGAGTACGACGTTTGCGACCCACGTGGCGTAAATGGCCTTGCGTACGAAGTGAATGGTGCTGAGCCGAACGATTTCTTCTTGCATGGCCAGCTGTCGTTCTGCGTCATAAGTCCGCTGCTTCTGGGTGACTGGTTTGAAGGAGGGGCTGATGTTAAGCCTGTGGCAGATGACATCCGTGGAGATGCCAGGCATGTCGGCGTAGGACCAAGCAAAGACCTCGCTGTTGTCCCGGAGGAATTGGATGAGTTGGGTCCTGATTTTGGGAGCGAGGGTGCTTCCAATTTTCACTTGCCGCTCGGGGTTATGCGGGCAAAGGGTGATCAGCTCCGTATCCTCCACGGGTTGCGGCTGCGAGACAGCGGAGAGGTCGCGCGGGTCCTCGGGGGGACCCGCCCGCATTTGTTCAAGGAGCTCGGAGTCGACAGGGTCGGCCTCATAAGCAGCCTCGGCGACGGTCATGGTCTCCCGCTTGTTGTATGGGTTGAGCTTTGTCAGGGCGGTCTGATAGCAGGAGCGGGCGGATTGTTGGTTACCGCGGACTTGGCTAGTGCCCATGACGGTCGAAAACTTCATGAGAAGGGCCCGGGTGGAGATGACGGCACTGAGCTGGTTGAGGAGTCCCCTTCCCAAAATGACGTTATAAGCAGTGGGGCAATCGACTACCAGGAAGGTGGTGATGGCTGTTGCGATCTTGGGCGCGCTCCCCAGGGAGATAGGCAGGGAGATGGTGCCAAGGGGCATGACAGAATCGCCCGAGAAGCCGAGTAGCGGGGAACCAGCATGGGTGAGGTCTGTGGAGTTTATGCCCAACTGGTTGAAAGTGTCCATGAAGAGGACGTTCACAGAGCTACCCGTGTCCACCAGGATCCGCCCAACATCGAAATTGGCAATCTGAGCGCGGATGATCAATGGGTCATCGTGGGGAAAGATAACTCCCCACTCTTCTTCCTCGGAGAAAGTGATGGGCGTCCATCCTGCCCGGGCGACCTTGGCCGCGCGTCCATCCGTGATGTTGAATATTTGGTGGTTGGATGTCGTGGCGCGCAAGAAGTTCTTCTTAGCCCGATTGGAGGTGCAGGAGGAAGAGATGGTAGGGCCCCCGCTGATCGTGTTGATCTGTGGCAGTCCCTGTCCGGGGCGTGCGTGTTGGAGGAACTGGTTGATCTTCCCCTCCCTTACGAGTGCTTCCACAATGTCGCGGAAAGCCACACACTCGTCGATGGTATGGCCATTGAACTTGTGGTACTGGCAGTACAAGTTGGATTGGACGCCCGGGCGGGGACCGGGTGGTCGTGCCCGTGGCTTGGGGATGGTGTCCTCGATGCTCATCAAGACGTTCTCGAGGGAGGTGTTCAGGATTGAATAGGTTTCGTACTTTGAGGCTGGCCCCGTGTAGGGTTTGCCTGCTTGGTGGTGGCCTGATCCCTGCCCCTTGTTGTGGTACTTGTCCCTCCCACGATGGTCGTTGTTGTACGTCCCTTTCCGCTTACCGGAGTGTGAGTCAGATCGGTGATCCGTATGTGCGTTATTGGTCGGCGGAGGTGACCGTGCCTGCCGGTTGCTGGGAGGTGGAAGGCGCGAGCCATTTATGTCAGGCCGGGATGCGACCTGGGGAGAGTTGAAGTGCTCCGCCTTGGCGTGTATTGCTGCCTGCCGCATGAGTTTGTTGTAATCGTCCCAACCCTGGGTGAAGGCATGGTACTTGAAGGTGGACTCCCGCAGCCCGTTGCGGAAAGCGCGGTAGGCGGCCTTGTCGTCCGTCTCGTGGCATTTGGAGTATTCCAGGCTGAAACGAGCGGCGTATTGGCGCAGGGGCTCGCTATCTCCCTGCCGGAGGGTTCCCAAGTCTTCGGTTGTGAGCAGTCGATCCGTCTGGATCATGAACTGGTTCAGGAAGACCGTGTGTAGGCGGTCGAACGAGTCGATAGGCTGTGGTTCCAGGCGATAGAACCAATTGAGTGCAGCCCCAGTGAGGGTAGAGCTAAAAATCAAGCACTGCGCCTCGTCAGAGAGATTCCTGAAGGCAAGCGCTGAGTTGTAATTGTTGATATGGGTGTCTGGGTCGCCTTGTCCATTATATGGAGCAATTTTCAGGGGCTTGACCTCTGTCTCATGGCGGTACCGCATGATGCGGTCCGTGAAGGGACCGATGTTGGGTCGGGGTCTGGGCAGTGTCCCAACCTTGGGTCTGGCGGCCTCCAATTCCCGCACGCGCTGGAGGAGTTCCCGAATCACCTCGTTTGATTGGTCGGGTCGAGCTGCCCCAATCGGGCGGTCGCCAATTGGATGATTTGCGCTGCCGCCTCTGGGCTTCTCGGGTTGTACCGGTCGCCGCCCAGACGAGGCCGTGGTTGAGTTGGCGTTGTCTTCCGGCTGGTGCCTGCCGATCGGCGAGGAGGGATTGCCCTGGGGCTGAGGGGAGAGCGGCGGGGGCTGCGTGGGTCGGCGCGCCGATCCAGATCGTGACCGGGCACCCTGGGATAGCACGGGAAGGGGCGGTTGCGCCTGGATGCGGGGGTCGTGAGTCGGGTAAGTCAGGCGATTATCCGGAGCCTGTGTCTGTCTCTGGTCGAGCAGTTCGCGAGCGTCACGGTAGATCTGCGTTCCCGAGGGGCCAGGCAGGTCGATCTGGTGGAAGAGCAAGCGCCCGGAGGCTTCCGGCCGGCATGTGTCACTGATCTCGACTCGGCAGGCGTCGAAACCCCGCCGACGCGACGCAGCGGCCAAGGCCCGTTTGGTTGCCTCCCGATGTTCCTCCAGTTCCTCGCGTGTAGACTGCAGGATGGCCAGGGCGCTTCCGTGCTGCTCCCCCCACACGTGGTTCCTGCTCTCGATGGCAGCATTGCTCTTCCTGAGTTCGGCAACCTCCGACCGGAGGGTTCTCAGCATCTCGAGCATGTCATCGGAAGGTAGGCCAGCTCGGGTTCGGTTGCGATCTCCCTGGGGTGTGTTGTTGAGCTCACCGTCATCCCGTTCGGCAGACATTGTTCGTCGGCAGTGGGTTGAGCAACGATATGTGAGTGAGTGGGTGTTTACAAACGTTTCCCACAGACGGCGTCAATGTTTGATCCTGAAATGACCAACACGATGAGACCCGCTGGGGGTTCTGGGACCAGCCGCGTGGTGTTTCGGGTCCGCTGGGGCGTGGCCGTTCGGCGAGTATCTTGCAAGGACTAGACACCGGTGTGGTGCCGGCCGAAGGGGCTCCGATGCCTAAGTTAGTATCTGAGTGCCGAGAGGCAAGTAAATACAATGCTCTGGATCGGTTCTTAGTCTCTTACCTTTGTGAAGGGTTTCGGGGTATTTATAGTAGCCATAACTGCGGTAGGTGGGCTACTGTTACGGGAGCAGGTGGTGCTTGGTGGCTGGGGGCCGTCTGACAAGCCCTGGATATTCGGAGGAGGCGCCAGCTGGAGTCCCAACCTGCCTCCGTCAGGGAGTTGGTGTGGCAGTGTTGGTTAGGTGACTGTCGCAGCCAGCTGTCGTCTGTTCACTGTCAGGTGCCGAATGACGGGTCTGCAGTACGGTGCCGGTCGGCGGGCCGTGGGCCGTGAGGGTGCCGATCAGGCGATCGGTCGGCGGCCTTCCTGTCCTGGTGGGACCTGTGCTAGGGTGGTCGGTCGATATGGTATTAACAGATTGACGCGAGACCAGTCCCAAAATCTTCGTTACATCGAATAGAAGATTTCCCGTGTTGAATACTTTCCCAAATTATGGCCCACGCGTCCTCACGAGCCCCTAGAAAGTCGAAAATACTGTTCATCGGCACTAACCTCCAGCAGACCGGTTTTACTGTTCATGGCCGGTTCACCTGGTTTGACCGGTCCAACTGGACCGGTGTGACCGGTTCACAGCCCTATACACCCCATTTTTCATCCTAGTTCTTCCTTTTTGGTTCCTTTCATCCTATTTTGATGTTTTCTATCCATTCCAATCCTTAAACGCAACCGAAAACGTCTAAATCCTATGGTTCGATTTTGAACCAAACGGTTCAAGTTTCCAAAACTGTACCCATGGCTGCCCAGCCATCCCAAGCTTCCTTAAACCTTCCTAACATGTCCCTAGCAACCTAATGGACTCATTAAAACCATTAAAAACCAACCATAACAACAAAAATGGAAAAAGGGGTCAAAATGGACTAACCGTGAACCTCACAGGTTCCTCCTCCTCTCGCCGCCTTGGACGGCGGTTCTGGCCGCCCAGCAACCTCCTCAATCTCCCTGGTCCTCTGCCTGGTCATGGGTGAAGAGTGGATGGGTTTTGGGTTGCACGGATGGGAGGAAAATGGGTGAGATCGGGTTGTGTTTTGTGTGTGTTTGAAATGGAGAAAATGGAATGGTTTGCCCGGTGCATGAATCAATATAGGGGGCCTATGGATGGGTGGCACTTGTCACTCATCCATTAGGCCTCCCTTAAATATCTGGGCCCCACTAAAGTCCAAAAGTTAACTCGTTTCGTAATTCGTGCAATAGTGCACTCGAACTTCCGTGAACCGTAACTTCGCCGTCGAACGTCCGAATTCGACGTGCCGCCTGTCTACGGATTCGTATCGTCCTTATCTACGTAACGGTCTTCGGCCCTCGGCCATCGGACCTCTCGTTTCGTAAATCTACGTACCGTTCGTCCGATTTCGCTCTACTAATCACTGTTTAACCTCATTAATCGTGATTAGTCACTAATCTAATCTAGGAATTTGGGACGGGTCGTTACATGGCAGATGCACTCAGCAGGAAATCAGCAGGATCGGTTGCACACTTGGGGATGGTGTATCTTCCTTTGCTGGTGGAACTCCGGAAGGCGGGAGTTATTTTGGATACGGATGGGCATGGGGCTTTGTTGGCCAGCTTCCATGTACAACCTGTACTGATTGATCGGATCATCGAAGCACAAGTTCAGGATCCGATACTATGTATTTTCAGGATTGAGGTCGATGCAGATGGGAGAGAGGATTTCTCCATCCGGGATGATGGAGCACTTGTGAAGTTGGGCTGTTTGTGTGTACCTGCAGTGGCAGAGTTACGGGCCGAGATTCTGGAGGAGGCCCATAGTTCGGCTTATGCTATGCATCCAGGAGGTATAAAGATGTACCGTACCCTCCGGAACTATTATTGGTGGCCAGGGATGAAAAAGGATATTGCTGAGTTCGTGAGCAGATGCTTAACTTGTCAGCAGGTTAAGGCGGAACGGCAGAGACCGTATGGGGCTATACAGCCACTTCCGATTCCCGAGTGGAAGTGGGATCACATCACCATGGACTTCGTCTTTAAGTTACCCAGGACTCATAGTGGAGTCGACGGAGTATAGGTGATTGTGGATCGGCTAACCAAGTTAGCCCATTTTATGCCAGTTCAGGAGACTTATAAACCTAACCGACTGGCTCAATTTTTCGTGAAAGAAATCATACGATTGCATGGTACGCCGGAATCGATTGTGTCCGATCGTGATCCGCGTTTCACTTCCAGGTTCTGGCGGAGTTTGCAAGCTACTTTGGGAACAACCCTACGTTTCGGTACTGCGTTCCATCCACAGACCGATGGACAGTCTGAACAGACCATTCAGACCCTGGAGGACATGATGAGGTCCTGTGTACTATAGTTTCAGGATTCTTGGGATACTCATTTGCCATTAATGGAATTCGCTTACAACAATAGCTATCAGACAAGCATCGGAATGGCACCTTATGAGGCACTGTATGGTCGACAGTGCATGACACCTATCTGCTGGATGGAGATAGGGGAGCGAGCGGCTGTAGGGCTAGAATTGATGGACTTAACCCTGGAGACTGTTCGAGTTATCAAGGAGAGATTGAAGGCGGCACAGGATCGCCAAAAGAGTTATGCTGATCGACGGATTCGAGACTTGGAGTTTGAAGTGGGGGATTTTGTCTTCCTGAAGTTATCTCCGTGGAAGGGGATTATCCGTTTTGGTCGACGGGGGAAACTGAGTCCGCGTTTTATCGGACCATATGAGATCGTGGAGAGGATTGGCAGGGTTGCATACAGATTGGCGCTACCTCCAGAACTTTCTAGAGTTCACGATGTGTTTCACGTATCGATGCTGCGGAAGTACGTACATGATGCTTCTCATGTACTGGAGGATCAACCTATCGAACTCCGAGGGGATTTGAGCTTTGAGGAACAACCAGTACAGATTTTGGATCGGAAATACAAGGTACTACGTCGGAAGACGATTCCTCTCGTGAAGATTCTCTGGAGAAACCAGAATGTGGAAGAAGCCACATGGGAGCCTAAGGCTCAGATGCGAGAACAATTTCCTCATTTGTTTCTTTGAAATTTCGGGACGAAATTTCTTAAGGGGGGAAGGTTGTAACACCCCGGAAATTCGATGATTTTAATATTGTAATTTAATGTATGAATTGACGTTTTTACCCTTGTGAATGGTATGGCCAAATTGTTGACTTTTTGATTATTGGGTCAAATGGACTTTGACCAGTGACCGTGACGTAGTTCGGGACGTCACGAATTCATAGACAGGTGGCACGTCCAATTCGGACGATCAGGGAAAAAGTTATGACTATCGGTAGTTCAGGGGCATTACCGTAATTTGGACTTTAGGGGGGAAAATGTTGACTTTTCGTTTGGCAACTAATTTTCACATGAATCAAGGACCGTTAGGTAGGTCTCGATGTCCTGAGTCCGTAGACAGGCGGCACGCTGAAATCGGACTTCGTATGGTTGAGTTACGGGTCTAGAAAGTGAGGGGCATTTTGGTAATTATTTGAACCAGGGGCATTTTGGTCTTTTTACCCTGGTTACTGTAGCAAACCGCGAGGACCATGTACAGCACCACCATGTGCGGTGGTTCAGTGTGCAATTGTTTATGCAATTGTGTGCTGGAAAGAATGGGCTATCTATTGCTTTGGAAGAATAATAAACATGTTAGGATCAAAAACGAAGGAAATTGATTAAGGATTGGGGGTTGATTAACCGGGTCAAGCCGCGGGTGGCAGACCCGTATTACAGACAAACGGGTGAAGGTGGTGACACTGTAGCTACAGTGTCAGGCGCGTGACTTTCACGCGCAGCCACTTTGGGCGGCGCGTGAAGGCGCGTTAGACCTTATCTCCGATCAAGATCAACATGACTTTTGTTCTTCTCATCATTCTGAACATTTTTGGTGAATTAACCATGTTGATCTGAGATAGTTTTGATGGGTCAGTTTAGGGCCGGTTGTCTCGGAAACGTGTTGGACGGTTTCCCCGAGCCGGTTTCTGTTTCGGGTTATTTGGATAAATGTTTAAGACTTGTTGTGACCCTTACGTATGATTTGGACTGACAGGAATTGTACGATAATCCCGGTACAAGTTCGTACGCACAGTTTCACCGCGAGATCGTACTGTGAGTGGGCCCGATTTCATTAAACCCTTGCATGCTTAAATGTTTTCTGATTTACTTATATGTTCACATGCTGGAATCAAGATATGGTTTTGATGATATTGAAATTTTGGTTATGGAACGTTTCACGGTATTTGGGCATGAGACCCGTCTGATGAAACGTAACGATCGAATCGGATTTTACCTATGTATACATATATGTTTTGCATGTGGATATCAATAAAATGTATTTAATACTGCACTGTATAGATCCTTCCATATTATATTGTCTCCTCCGGATGAGGTACCCCGGAGAGGTCACGGACGTCTAGGACATCCAGCGTCTATGACGCTAAGCATCGGGGATGCTGTACCCGAACAGGGTTCGGGGATTGAACTCGGAATTGAGACCCGAGTGGCACGCGTAGCCTTGTGATTGTGACCTTATTGGACGTCAGGGACATCAGACATCGGGGATGTCGGGATTGGAGTGTATAGTGCAGTGGCTAAAATTATGTTTATGGTTTTATTATATGCCTTATGATACATATTATATGACTTATGGTTTTGAATTCTGATGCATGCATGTTTGGAAAACGGAGGGGTAAATTATATGTTTTACTTACTAACGATTTTATAAACTTGAGTTTCGGCCCACTCACCCTTATTGTTTTGGTAACCCCTCCAGGTCGTGATACTGAGGTAAAGGAGGAACCTGAGGCTGAGGCATAGATCTACTTCTGCGTACCTAAACCCCTGTTGGGTGGTGTACCCGCAGGTTTATGTTAGAGTCGTGCTCGCAACTTGTAGTTTTGGATTTCATCCCTTGTCTGACATCTGTTTATTCCGGATTTGATGTAAAATTTTAACTTGGTTTTTATGCATTTGAATGTTTAAGGTTAAAATTGGAACATTATTTTGGGTGTCAGACGGGAGCAGGGCACGTCCCCATGTGGTCCCAGAGAGGATCGGGGCGGGTCCTGTCATAACTAATCACGGATTAACCTCACTAATCCTGATTAGACACTAATCTAATCTTGGAATTCAGGATGGGTCTTTACATAAAGTTTTTGGATACATTGGTTAATACTACTCACGATACATCAAATTATTTAAACATGAAATATAGTTAAAGTTTTTAATGGGGATTGTTTTTCAAAGCTTAAATAAGGGAACATGATCAGGTTCATTGATGAGGTATCTTGTTTGCTTGATTTGAGATGCTCTTGCGATACCACAAATAACCAACTTATAGTGATGAAGAGAGAAATCACTAGACATCAATGGGGTACCGGCCTAAAAGGTTTCGATGTATAATTCAGTATGTCAGCTGGAGATCCAATAGACAGTTCACAGTACAAAGATAGAAGAGTCAGGTTTGTGTGTGTTTAGAGAGAGAAGTGAATGTGAGAGAGTACCTTTATGAAAGGGTTTGAGGGGGTATTTATATGCGCAATAAATGTGGTGGTTGGATACTGTTGAAATAGGTTTAAGCTACCTCATGAGATGTTGCCACGTGTCTCGCAGATTTGAGATGTGTGCTAGGTGTCAATAGATCTCTTATCATGTTAGAGAGTTGATATTGGCATTTGTCAGCGGATCGGACCAGGGGTGTCGTAACATGCCTGCCAAATAGCCCTTTCCAATGGCCATGCCTTGGGACTTGTTAGGAACTGCTTGTTTGTCCATGCCTATCGAGTGACAAGCCAACATTGCCTGCTAAGTGACGGGCTTGCCGAATGGACTAATGGTTTCTGTTTGACATGCTTGCTAATCGTTTGGCGGCGGATCATGTGTTTGTTGTGGTGCTTGTCGTACTGAGCCTAATTAGTTGATATGATATCAACATAAGTCCCCTAAGTGGTTGAGTGAGGTGGATCTCCTCAGTCAAGGACTTGCAACTCAGACTGATACATGTCGACCGACCAGGAGGTGTACCCACTAGTCCCCCAAGTACTTGATATAGGAAGTATACCTCGGTCAACTAGTGTTGCACCAGTCCCCAGTATAGAGTCAGTAAGTAGGTTCATACAAGCCGAATGAGTTTGACAAAATACTTTAAAAAGTGCTTGATCAGTCGCAATGTTCCTACTTACCAATTGGGGTCGCGAAAGCTCCTCGTCAGATGCTTCTGATCTGTCGCAATGTTCCTATTTTCCGATCAGAACATCAACATGAGAGAGAACTTTGTGATGGCTCATGATCGGTTGCAATATTCCTGCTTGCCAATCATGGTCGCGAGAGCACGTCACTAGATGCTTATTATGATCTTAATGTTCCTGTTTTTCGATCGGAACATTAACATGAATGGGTACTTTGCAATGGCTTTCAATATATCACATGACAAGACCAGTCCCAATCTCCCTAGATTATCATGGGACGTGCCTACTTCCGTCAGACACCGCGTGTCAGATCAGGGATAAATACGTCACTCGTTCGGGGTCCATTAAAGTATGTTAGGATCGACGGTGGCATGTGATGTCTCGATCTCTACTACAACCTGCATTCGCTATCAACCTTAAGGGTATTAAAACCATAAAAATTATGAGTGGACAAAATAATAGTTTAATAAAAATCATTTAGGGTGATAGTTTCTCGATACGCGGTGCGAGATTTGACGAATGTCGGCTTAGGGCAAGAATGGTTAGTGCGTTGGCGCTGGTTTTTCTTGATGGATGGACTATAGGGTCGGAGATACGCCAGCAGGATTAACCTGGATGGTAGCCGATGAGCTACGGATGAGGAGGTTGGTTGGTCTGTGGGGCCTGAGAATAGCCCGTTCAGTTAGTAAGATACGTGGGCCAAGGAGGCCGGTTGACGGTGGCCTGGTGGGCCGGATGGTGTTTATATGAGACGGGTGTGACGACCCGAGTGGTAAGGTTGTTATGACCTAGTGATTGTCGTGAGTTTGGATAAATCGTATGACGGGGCTGATTTAAGGAACCCCGTAGGATGACTGGTCTGGATTGTGAGTACCTGAGTAAGAAACCCTAGGGCAAGTGCCTAGTCTGGAAACCGTGAGTTGGGGTTTGTGGTCGGTAATGGTGGTGGTTGGGCCGGCTTACCGCCAGATTAGAGATGTTGCCGCTAGGTGCAGCCTAGGTAGTATATGATTGGTGAATGACTCTAGACGAGTCCAGTACGAGTGCGGCTTGGGTTGAGCATTTGGTTGCTCAGAGTTGTGTTTTACGACAAAGGATGTTAGTTTCCCTGACTCGAGTGTAGATTGAGGGTTTCAGATCGGTAGGAGCAGAGGATTGGGACAGATGTACTGGGACCATTAATCGAGCCAGGATATTTGATGACCATTGGTAGGTCATGTATCCGGACGAATGGTCAGGATGCTGTTGGTTGATCAGAGTAGCGCCAGCGGAAGCGCGGTGGACCTAGGCTTCGAGTTGGATCGGGATAGGTTTGAATAGTCGGAGTTGACTACTCGTGAGGTTGGTACTAGTAGACTTTCCCCTGACATGTTGGTATATGTCGGCTAGTCCCGAGGATGACACTGAGTCAGTGGCGACTTCGAGAGTGGTAACTGGGGAGCTCGAGGTCAGTGATTAAGGAATGAGGATGCCGAGAGTTGGTGACTCATATCCTAGTAGGTACTTGGAGTGGAACCTCGGAAAGGAGGTGATGCGATCATCAGAAGGAGTAATGATTGATACCCTTTTTGGATGTGCATACACGGTGTTAACCAACCTGTGAGTTGGTTTGGGTACGGACACGTGGTCGTGATCCGTAGAAGTTGAGGGTCGCCTAAGGATGGTGGAGTTGACGTTTGGCCGGTTTGTCCAATGGAGGTATCCGAGTTGCGGATTGAGGTTTATGGTTGGGAGAAGGTGGACATACTTCCAACCTGGATGGAATCTCGGAATCGGGAAATGATGAGATACTGTGGTTGGTTCCGAGTTGGCAATTAGGTTGTGTGGTGGATACTCTAGAGTTGAGTTGGGAAACTCGTGGTTGAAATACCAGGATTTGTAAACTCCCCCTTTAAGTGTGGACACTTGTGTTGTGTTCAGGAGTAGAAAAGTACTTGGTGACGCCGAGTGTAGCGAGTGTTAGGAGATGGTGTTAAGATGGATTATAGTCGTCGTGATGACATGATTGAGGACCATTGTGAGTTTCGTTGAAGGATGACGGAAGGAAGTGGAAAAGAGTGAATATAACTGATCGATATGAGGTTATTGAAGAGAACCCACAATCTAGACGTGTTGGATCTGATGTGTTATTGGACCGAACGACTCTATTAGTGACACGTGTTTGGCTCATAGTCAGGTAGTGTGGATTGTGGATGGTGTTTCCATAGGTCGGCAGTGTTAGTGGTTAGCGGAACCACTGGTGAGAGGATTGGCTGAATTGGGGGGTTTATACGAATACGTTGTGACTCCAGTGAGGTCGACGTGGATCATTGACGGAAGTTGTATGGAACATTGCATGAATCTTGGTGCATAGGAGTACCGAGACCGGTAGATGCCGTCTTGTGGATGGATGTATTTGAGACTTGTGTTCGACGACGGCGAACTCACAAGAGGTACTGGGACATTGGTATGGGGTATGCTCGACTCGAGAAGGAGTTGGAAGTGTTGAAACTGGAAGTAGTGGTGTGGTGGCGTACCTAGTGTTGGGTTAATCGTAAGTATCGGTAAGTGTGAAGTTAAAGGTACCTTGGGTACAAATTGAACAGTGTTGACCTCGGAGAAAGCAATGGATTACGTGATGGACTGGAAGTTGGTTGAGTTGTTTCGCTTGAAAGGAAATGTAGTGACAACTTGGGAACTGTCAAGATAAGTTAGATTGGCAAATGATGGACACTGGGTAGGAGACCCAGGTGTGAGATCAGTTGGATCTCCCCCAGTTAGTTACGGTACGAGATGTGGAATTTCGGGGACGAAATTCTTTAAGGGGGGTAGATTGTAACGACCTGTCCCAAAAATCAGGATTAGATTAGTTGTTAATGACGGATTAGTGAAGTTAATCAATGATTAGTTGGAGGCGTTCGGACGGACAGTGCAAAATGACGATGTTTCCCCTATAATGGGCAAAAATGTTGACTGTTAGTTCGGGCGATCAAATGGACCTTGATCGATGACCGTGACATAGTTCGGGACGTCACGAATTTATACACAAGTGGCACGTTCGATTCCGACGTACGAGGAAAACGTTATGACGTTCGGAAGTTCAAGGTAATTTGGTAATTTTGTGAAATAGGGGTAATTTGTTGACTTTTCAAACGCCGTGGACTTTTCACGCAATTCAAGGACCGTTAGATAGGTCTCGATTCCCTGAGTACAACTACAGGTGGCACGCCGTCATCGGACGTTAGAAGGTTAAGTTACGGGTTTTGTTTTGAGAAGGGTAAAATGGTTATTTGTACATTAGAAGGGAAAAATGGTCTTTTGGATAAGCTTGGTATCTGTGAACACCTAGATGATGACACATGTCCCTATTTCATCAGTGACTAGAGGGATGCGGACACGTGGGAGAGGTCTGGTTGGTTCCAGACACTTCTCATGTTTGATCGATTAAAACAGGGGAGGTCGTGCCCGTGCTGGTATATATGATTTCACGGTGTTGAGGGCTGAGGGTAGAGTGTGGGATTAAATGAAAATCCAGAGAAAAATGGTGATGCCACCGTCGTGGTTGTCGTGGACGGTGGCCATGGGAACAAAAACAGAGTGAACCGTGAGGAACCCTCAATACTGCCTCCAAGCTTCATCTATGTTGCCTACCTTGTGAAAGGAATTGAGAGAACAGCTGATGAGGAGTGTGGTGGCCCTCTTGCAAAGCACCGTAGTGTACGGTAGTGGTCGGGACAATGAACCCTGTTTTGAATTCGAATTTGGAGTTTTAGTTTAGGCCACGAATAACGGTGTTGCTTTCTTAGATGGTGCTCAGGAAGGTGAGTCGTGTCTGAGGAGAAGGAAAAGATTGCCTACCGTGGACTGGTGGCCGGCGAATCAACGCGGTAAGTTTCAGTCTAAATTTCGAATACGGGTTTTCAGGCCTCGTCAATGACTACTTACGATTGGAACGTGCTTTTTGAGGATAAGAAAGTCAATTGGGACTACATTTGAGGCTAGAGGAGGTCAGAAACCGTGGAGGGACATAGTTGTAGAGCACAAGATATTCCCTGGTTCGGGAAGGTATATTTCTGGACTTAATTTTGTGGATTTTGTATGTAGATAGAGAGGTAACACTAAGACAAAGCTTTAGGAAGATAAAGAATTGAAAACGGGATTAAAATGGATGAATTATGGTGTTGAACCATCCTCGCCGGTTCGGCTGGACCGGGCTGAACCGAACCGGTCTGGACCCGGGTCGGCGGGAGGTTGAAGATGACTGTGCTTAGGTGCGTGAGGCCCACGCGCAACCCTTTTGGGCGGCGCGTTTTGGCGCGTGACACAGTATTTGAGGGAGGTTTCAACACGAATTTTAAAGTATTCGATATAACAAACATTTTGGCGCTGGTTTCGAGTCAATCGGACATCGTCTCGATATGTTTCGGGATATCCGAAGGTTTTAGGGCTCGTTTAGAAATAGTTAAAAATTAGAAAAAAAATTATGGGGCTTTAGTATGAGTATTGTGAAGTAGTTAGTGACCTTAGTATGATATTTGGACAGGTTTCAGAAAGCCGAGAATAGCGGAATGGCCGGGAACGGCGTAAGTGTGCGCGTATCGAGGCGACGTCGGAATGGTCTGTGAGTGGACTTTGTTTTCAAACTTATGATGCATGAATATATGTTTTTATATGTTTTCTATACGTGATTCTATGATTTGATTTATGATCTTGATGGTTTACGGGTTTTCACAATTTTGGAGATATTTACGGAATTTCACGTTTTACGAGATTTTGAACGATCTTGTGATTTGACGATGGTTTTAATGATATGATTTTGGGATTTGAAATATGATTTTATTTCAATGATTTGAAAATTATTTCGGAAAAGTGATTTCTGGCTTGGAGCCCTATTCATGTGATTGAGATTTCGGATTTGGTTTTCGAGATTTGGAAAGGGGAAGTCTGGATTTGGGTTCAGGACAGTGGTTCCGGATGCCTGCTTACGAAATTATTGTTACGAATTCGGATAAGAATTTTCTTTGGTTTTCATTGATTAGATGAAAAATGGTTTTTGGTTTAAAGACCTGGAAAAAGAGAAAAAAAAAACCCACTGGATCTAGTTTTGAGTTTAAAGACTCGGATTGATTGACGGGGGGAAGGCCCTGGATTGAAATGTTTTGAGTTTAAAGACTCGGTGATTGTGATACCCCCCGAGTCCTATGATTGTGTTTTGAGTTTAAAGACTCGTTGATATCCGGGGAAGGCCTGGTTATTGCGCATGGTTTTGAGTTTAAAGACTCGGGCACATTTGAGATCCATTAAACTTGTATGCTTGATGATTTTCACTGGTTTTTCCGATGTTTTGGGCAGTGGCCCGGATGATATGGATTTGATGAGTTTTGGGACTGAGTTCCCGTATTTGAGATTTGAGGCTGAGGCCTGGATTTGGATAGCGAATTTGATTCACGCTTTCAAATGGTTTTCATTGATGGTTTTTGAGATGAAATTGATCTGGAATGGTTTCACAACATGAATTGATATGCATGCATTGGTTTTTGCGTGGAGGGTAAAAATGTAATTGTTTTTCTGATAACTGATTTTGAACTTACTCTTTATTTTTTTTCCACTCACAGTCTTTTCATGTTTTTCGATACCCTCCAGGTTGTTGCGGTGCGGGATATTGGTCGAGAGAGATAGAGACATCACACCCGCGATCCACAGTAGTTCGGTGCACTTTGGGAAGTTCGGATTCTGTTGGACGGTCGAATCGAGAATCCCTTGTCCGACTTACGTGTCACATGGAGGTTAGACATCAGTTTAGCCTTCGTGTCATGCGTAAGTTAGACGGGAGCAGGATTTAGCCCTTAATCCCGGGGGATTAGGGGTGGGTCCTGACAATTTATATCGAAAAGACATTTATACCCTTCACGTAAAAGCATGCATGCATCATAAAAGAGTATTTCAAATGCTTTCTCATAAGCAAGACGTATTGTTTCCAAAATCAAAATACAGTGAAAAATGCTTCTCAATCGAAGCCATTACTCCAGTAGGGTCTCAGCCCAAAACCAAATCATACAGGGCCGCAACCCAAAATCAAATCAAGGAAAAACAGAACGGAAGCTCAGCCCAAATCATAGAACACGTGGGAACATATCCCATGGGAACTCATCCCAATGTTAGCCATGATTCTAATCCTAGCACATGTGCATATAGCTCAGGACCGCTCACAATCCTAGCATGTCACCGTGAATACATCACTCGCCGCGACCGTCTCTAGATCATTGCAAACACATTGCCAATCGATCTCAGAGGATACCATCAGCACTCCTAAGTCGAGCCTCCCTCGGTCATTGTTTCCCGCGGCTGCTCGACAACAAGCAGTGCATCGTGATCTCTCCAGAAGGAACACATCTGCAGTCCGGAGGCGAGCGTCACCATCATCAATAGGGCCTTAAGAACGAAACTCACCAAATGGGTCATAGCCTGAAAACCAGTGTCCTACGACACTTCAAATCCCAAGATTCCTCGAACCCTATCAAATCCACAACTGGGTCTCATGCTCGAAATATCTTTCATAAAACTCATAACTGGATCACAGTCCGACTTATCTCATGTTTGATTATACTCTAAGTCAAACCTCAAATCAACTGGGTCATATGCCCGAAAGATATTTCCAAACCTGAAAACTAGTTCTCATTTCCAAAACACTTTCAAATCATCGTACAACTGGGACTCGTTCCCGAATCTCGATTTCACGCATCTCCGTGAAATCCTCAAAATCGTAGATCTGTTCCTCGGTTTCACGCCTCTCTATGAAACCTTCGGAATCAAATAAAACACAGGCATGTTGTAATGACCCGTCCCGAATTATCAGGATCAATTAAGAATTAATGACAGATTAGCGAGGCTAATTGGGGATTAACCTAGGATTAACGGACGTTCAGAGCAAAATTAGCATTTTGCCCTTGAACGAGGGTGAAAAGTTAACTTTTGACTCGAGAAGTCAGATGGCCGAGAGCTGAGGACCGTTACGTAGATCGAGTCGATACGAATTCGTAGATAGGCGGCGCGTCAAAATCGGACGTTCGACGAAAAAGTTATGGTTCATGGAAGTTCGGTGGCACTATTGCATGAATTACGAGGCGAGTGCCAATTTTCACTAATGGGCCCCAGATATTTTGTCCCTTGCCCAATGGATGAGTGAAAAGTGTCACTCATCCATTGCTCACTCAAACACGTTCATGCATATCATCCCATTTCTTTGTTCGTCCAAACCAAACCCGATCTCACCCAAACCAATCCATCGACCATTTCAATCCTTGCTTCTGGACTAAGGGTGAGAGACAGAGTGAAAATGAGACTGAGGTTGATGGCTGGGTGTGGCCTGAGCCGCCGTGGACGGCTGAGGAACGGCCAACCGTGCAGGTGACTTTTGAATTCCAAATTTCCAGTTTTTTGAATTAGACGTTAGGGATGTTTTCTGGTGATTGGATGATGTCTAATGGGTTTGTGGGAGAGTTTAGAGTTGGTTTAGGGTGGTGGAAGGTGGCTGTTTAGCCCTGAGGATGGCTGGGAAAAATAGGGGCGTGCATCCTTCGTTTAGGCAGGTAATTTAAGGATTGTTTTGTGTGTTTTGACGCCGTACAAAGCTAGGAAATTATTGTAGGAAGGTTTAGGATTTGGAAGAATCGAAAAAGGATGAATAATGACAAAGGAAATGACCTGGACCGGTTACGCTGATCCGGTCGGACTGAAATTACAGGTGGACCAGTCGGACCCACTTCGCCTAAGGTAGGGGACAACTGTGCAGGGCGCGTGAGCCACACGCGCAACCCCTTTGGGTGGCGCGTGGCATCTCGTGGGGGACCCCTTTTGGGGATTTTTTTCAACATGACTTCTAATCTATTTGATGTAACGAACATTTTGGGACTGGTTTCGTGTCAATCGAACATCGTTTCGATATAGTTCGAGATGTGCGAAGGTTTAGGATCGAGTTTAAAAATAGTTAAAAATTCTGAAAAAATTACAGGGCTTTAACGAGGGGTTATTTAATTAGTTAGTAACCCTATATTATGATTTGGATAGGTTCGGGGGCCCCGGAGACGGTGATTGTCCCGGGAGAGTCTTATGGCGCGCGTATCGAGGCGCGACTTCGGACGGTCTGTGAGTGGACTTGTTTTATGAATTTGATGCATGCATAAATGTTTTATATGCTTTAATGAACATGTTTTATGATGACATGAGTGCATTTGTTTGTGGTAGGTTAGGATTTACGTATTTGCACGCTTTTCGAGGTTTTCGGCTTTATGTACGTACTGTGTTTTCGATGAGGGTTTAATGAATGGTTTTTGGATTTGGAAATATGAAATCGGGCATGAAACCCATTTGATTTACGAGCCCTCAGACTTGGAGTCCATTTGATTTCACGAGAATTTGGGTAGGAGGCCCATTTGAGTTATACGATCAGGCCGAGGGCCCTGTTAGTTTACAAATTCGGGCTTGAGGCCCAGTTGGTTGTAGTATCGGGCTTGAACCCTTATTGATTATGAAATCGGGCCTGAGGCCCCGTTGATTTATGGTTTCGGGCTTGAGGCCCCGTTAGTTGTGATATGGGCTAGAGGCCCAATTGATTGTGAAATCGGGCTTGAGTCCCAGTTTGGTTTATGAATGAAAATTCGGGTTTGAGACCCTATTAAACTGTCGATTTAGGCCAAGGCATGTAAAAGTGGATTTGAATCGGATTCGAGGAATCTCGTTGGGATTCGAGGAATCTCGTTGAGATTCGGGTATGAGACCCAGTTGGAATGAGTTTTGAAAGAAAGTATTTTGAAAATGTATATACCCTCCGACATGAGTTGTTTGGTCTCCTCCAGCCGTCGACCTGGAGAGTCACGATCCACTACCCGGAATGAGTAATCCCCATAGGGAGCACATTCTAGGAGTGGGAGTTATGATATGGTCTCGGACTGGGTCCAGAGACAGCCATCCAGACTTTGTAGATCCCGGATGTTGGACAGAGCCTCCCAGATGTAGAATTCCTGGGGGTAGACTCGGAGTGAGACCCCGAGTAGTATGCATACTTATAGATATGAATCGTGACAGATATCGGGAATTTGTTCCCTAGGGGCTGTGTGCCCCGAGTTGGCATCTCATCTGAGATGCCGAGGATGGGTTGTATATATGTATATGTATATGTATACGAGATTTCACGGAAAGTGATTTGGGGCGGAAACCCCGTGTTCTATGTTTTGGAAAATGGTTTGGGGCTGAGACCCCATGTTCTATGGTTGGTATTTCACTGAGAATAGTTTTAGGCTGAGTTCCCATGTACTTGATTTACGGTTTTGGGCCAAGGCCCTAATGGTTTTGTAAATGTTTTGGTAAATAGTTTTCGAATGCATGCATGTTTTTTAGTGAAGGACATAAATATCTTCTTTTCTTGAAAACGTTTTTATAAACTCTTTATTTTGTCCACTCACGACTTTTGATGTTTTGAATGCCCTTCAGGTTGATAGAGGTTGCGCGTTGTACCAGAGACCGAGACATCACACTCTTCCTCCGAATCCTGGTGCTCTCAAGTAGTCCCGGTTTGGCTAAGGACAAAATTATCCCTGGTCAGACACTTCGTGTCAGACAGGAGCATACACTTCCCATGTTAATCCCAGTGGATTTGGGATGGGTCCAGTCACACGTAGCATACTCGGCCGAAGCCCAAACATTATATAAAATAGAAATCTCGGACTACGTGCAATAACGCATTTTCATCCGAAAATGCCAAAAAATTCATATTTAAATCATATGTAATCATGACATCTCAAAACATATTCATAACACCTATAAAACATTTATGCATGCATCATATTCATAAAGCAAAGTCCACTCACAGACCGTCCAAGCTGCGACTTGATACACGTGTCATAAGCCTCTTTGGGCTAATCTGACCTCTCCGGGTCATCCAGACCTGTCCAAAACATACTCAAAGGCTACTACCAACCTAGAAAAGTCTATATAAAGAACCCCCAACATTCCAGAAAAAGTCAACGTGTCCCAGACACGCTTTACTAGGCTATAAACCTCAATTTGACTAATCTAATGATCTCCGATCGACTCGAAACCACCACCATTGGATTCTTATAGTCGAAAACTTTAAAATGGTTTTGATCCCACCTCTAAATTCGTGCCCACGCGCCCCCACGCATGGGTTAAAGCAAAAGTCAACGCTGACGTCAACGGTCAAAGTCAATGCTGACGTCAGTAGTGACGTCATCACTGACATCTGACACTGACTCGTGTTAGCTGACAGTGCCACGTGTTAGAAACTCACTGGTCCACGTGTCTGACATGTCAGCGACACGTGGAACTCTCTGATTGGTCCACGTCACTAACATGTCATGCTAACTGTGCACTAACAACTACCACGTGTCCATCCCCATTGGGCCACGTCACCTGAAAACCTGACAGGTGATGATGTCATCACCCCTAACCACTACCCGGGTCAGCCCATTTCTCTAAATCGGGTCGCGCAGACCCTTGAACCTGACCCGGTTCTACCTTCCTCTTTTCTGGCCCATTTTTGAAGCCGTTGCTTCCTACACGATCGTCTAGTCCTATGCAGTGGATCTATGTATTCAAAACACATAAAAATGGCCCAGAAACTACCTGCTCGATCATGAACCCGCACGGCCATCTTCATGCTTCCTGCGTGCCCCATACGGCTGTTCTCCACCTTCAATTCTGGTCCTAAATGGCTCGTACCACTACCAAAAACATAACCCCAATGTCAGGAAACACCCCCAACGTCCAAATCCAAAGTTTCGAATTCAAAAGCCACATGTTTCGATTCCCTCTCCGTTCCTCTGGTCTCACTCTCATTTCCTCTGTCCATCCAGGGTCTCAAGAAGGTGATGGGATAAGAATGGATTGAAATGGGGGAGGGGTTCTCGGTTTTGGATCAAATGAGAAGGGAAGGGTTGCAGATGCATGTATGTGAGGGAAGTGAACAATAGATGAGTGGGCCCCACATGGGACAAATGTCACTCATCTCGTAAAACGTACAATAGTACCTCGAAACTTCCGTAACCCGTAACTTTCCCATCGAATGTTCGATTTTGACGTGCCGCCTGTCTACGGATTCATATCGACTCGATCTACGTAACGGTCCTCGGTCCTCGTGCATTGGACCTTCTGGGTCAAAAGTCAATTTTTTACCCTCGTCCAAGAGAAAAATTGTAATTTCACCCTGAACGTCTGACAATCCTCGTCTAATCCCCGATTAGCCTCGCTAATCCTCGATTAATTCTTAATTATTCCCAAAAATTTGGGATGGGTCATTACATCACAATGTTCCTACTTGTCGATCGAGGCCGCGGAAGCACCTCGCTAGATGTTTTCAATCGATTGCAGTGTTCCTACTTGCCGATCGAAGCATTATCATGTGAGGGTACTTCGTAATAGTCCTCAATCGATTGCAATGTTCATGCTTGCCGATTGAGGCCATGAGAGCACCTCGCTTGATGCTTCTGATTGATCGCAATGTTCCTACTTACCAATTGGAGCATTGACATGAGAGGGTACTTCGCAATGGCTCCTGATCGGTCGTAATTGGTTCTATTCGGTCTGGTCTAATTATAACGAAAGCCAAAACTGAACTCGTTCATGCTGGTTCGGTTCCGTTTTCTCCAAACAGTCTCGATTTTTCCTCAGTTTGGTATTTTTCGGTTCGGTTACAGTTCGGTGTGGTTTTCGGTCGGTTTTTTTGAACCAATTAATAGGGCTAGTTTTAAAGAGGTCCGGCTCAAATTTAAGGTTCCTAACCTATTGTATAAGTCCCCACGATCATTTTGGAGTCAAAGGAATGCAAGATATAGTGCGAGAAAGCTGCAAGATGATAAAGGAATTATGGCCGAAATTTGAAGGTACAATTCCCTAAATTCTAGTACCCTTTATGTATTTCAATCGTCACGGGGATGCTCTTAGCTTTAAAACGATGCAAATCGACCTATAAAATGTGAAAATCGGACGTGAAATGAGAGAGTTTGAACGGGGTCAAGATGACGTGACAGGACCCATCCCAATCCCCCCGGGGATTACCGTGGAATGTGCCCTGCTCCCGTCCAACAAGGGGTGTCAGACAAGGGATAACCAAAAGTCACTGCCCAAACGGGGTTTCCAGAGTGCACAAGGATCGATGGAGCAGGCGTGCAATGTCTCAATCTCTGCTACAGTCGCATCCGTGATCAACCTGAAGGGCATTAAAACCAATAAAAGCTGTGAGTGGACGAAAATCATTAAGTTTATTAAACACAGTTATAAGACATTTATGCCCTCCAATAAAAACGTATGCATGCCACGAAAACCAGTAACCAAAATGTTTGTTCAACCAAGCCATTAGGGCCTTAGCCCAAAAACCGTTAACTTAAAACCAAGTGTGGGAACTCAGCCCAAAACTGCGGAATACCAATACCAGACATATTAAAACCATTTGGCCACCGCCCAAATCCATAAACATAAATCCATAAATCCAAAACCATTTAGGGTCCCCGACCCGAAATACCATTTCATAACCAATAATCCATTTTTACCACATAACACATATCCAACCGAAAAGCCATTGCATAGATTCATTAATCCATATTTACCATTACCATCACCAGCATCCCAGATGCTTAGCATCCCAGACGCTTGACGTCCCAGACGTCATATCTCACAGTATAATAAGCTACGCGTGCTGCCCGGGGTCTCTCCTGGTCCATATCTTTGACATCACAGATGTCTGACGTCCCAGACGTCAATCATAGCAATCCTACTCCTGAGTCACAATACGGTCCGGTAACTCTGTACAATGACCCCTCGCAGACAATGCACCGTGACTTCCCCAGTATCCCAGACATCTGGAGGAGACCATCATATATCCTCGTATCCAGATGGTATATGGAAAATAGTTTTATTAAATCATTTCACAACATTACAATGGGCCCTGCCTGAAATCTCCATAAAACATTACAATTCCATTTAGGGTCCCTGACCCGAAATCATATTTATAACCCAACTGGGCCCCATGCCCGATTTTGTAAACCACTGGGCCCACGACCCGATTTATAAACCACTGGGCCCCCGGCCCGAATTCGTAAATCAACTGGGACCCTGGCCCGATAATATCACTCAAATGGCTCTTAGCCCGTTTTCATAAACAACTGGGCCCTTGCCCCGATTTCATAAAGCAATTGGGCCCCAGGCCCGATTACGTAACTCAATTGGACTCCAAGTCCGGGGTTTCCAAACAAGTGGGCCTCAAGCCCGAGTTTATCTTTCCAATTTTAAAATCATTTTATCAAATCTTATCCAAGACCATAAACATGGCAAATCTGTTCAAAACCAGAAAAACTTCGATTTACGTGCTTGCACGTAAATCGCCTCGAAATACGTGAAACCGTATAATTTACCAACATCCAAATCAACAACATACAATCACAATCATAATCCATATAAAACAGTTAAGCATGCATAGAATTTATAAAACCAAAGTCCACTCACAGACCGTTTAACGATGTGCCTCGATACGCGTGCCATAGGCCTTCCCGGGCCACACCACTATCACCGGGACTCCCAATCCTGTCCAAATCACATTAGAGGGTCACTAACCTCTTCATTAACATCCTATCAAAGTCCCGTAATTTTCCCGAATTTTTAACTATTTTTAAACTTGATTTAAAACCTTCGGACGTCCCGAACAATATCGAAACGGTGTCCGATCGACACGAAACCAATTCCAAAATGTTCGTTACATCGAATAGATTAAAAGTCATGTTGGAAGTTTCCCCAAAATACCTTACACGCGCCTCTACGCGCCAGGTCAATGTTCTGGTCAACTGTGCTGACGTCATGCTACAGTACCGGGTCTGAAACCGGGTCACCGTTGACCCACGGTGTGACCCGATCACAGTTCACGTTTCCGACCACCATTTTTGTTGAGGTTTGGCCCTAACGACTCGTCACAGTCTCCTCTACGGTTCTGTGGAATCCAAACTAGTTTTTAAGTTGAGTAAATTACCTGAAAATTGACGGGAAAACCGGCTGAGAACTCAGGTCATCTTCTCCGGTGACTCGTCGAGATTCCGACCACAAGCTTTGGTCTAGAATGGTCGTCTAGGTCCCTAGGGCATGTTTCAGAAGTAAACAAACCATCCTAACGTCAAAAACCAGTGTTTCGAAACAGGGAAGAAAATCAAACCTTCTCGGGTTTTTGGGCTTATCGCCGCTGTGTCGCCGCCTTACGCCGTCCAGTCCTTGTCTGAGTCTTCCTACCATCCCAGTGAACCTAACTCTAAGTTGGTTTGAGTCCAAGTATGAAGGTTTGGACGTTTGAACATTGGGTTGTTCGGTTCCTTCTCGGGTCTGGGGGGTTTCCTGGCCGTGCAGGGCAGCCGTGAGGTGGTGGTGGCCGTCTGGTGGTGCCTGAGGGTGGTATGGTGGTGTCTGGGGTGTGGGTTGAGGCTGAAAGGTGGTGATGTGTTCATTCAAGGAAGGAAACCGTGCTCACGGGTTTGAGGGAAAATGAAAATGGGAGTGTGAGTAGTCTGATCAAATAAAGAGAGAAGGAAATGAATCAACGGCCCAGATTCAATCTTAGTTTAAAATGAAGGGTGAGGATTTCAGGAGGGAAAATTAATTAATTAAACCAATGGCCAACCAAGATCCAGGTTTTAGGGAATATAGGGGATGAGTGACACTTGTCACTCATCCAAGGGTCCAGATTGATTCGATTAAAGTAATCAAATTTTATTATTTTAATATTATTTTAATCCGAGTCTTTGTTAATCGAGTTTACTTCCGTGACACATAACTTTTTCGTCGAACTTCCGATTTCGGCGTGCCACCTGTCATTGGATTCGTATCGACGAGACTTACGTGACGGTCCTTGGCCCTCGTCCATCGGACCTCCCGGTCAAAAAGTCAACATTTGGCCCCTACTATGCCAAATTACCAAAATGCCCTTCGACTTCCGAACATCATAACTTTCTCCTTGAATGTCAGAATCGAACGTGCCACCTGTCTATGAACTCGTGACGTCCCGAACTACGTCACGGTCATCGGTTAAAGTCTGTTTGACCGCCCGATCAAAAAGTCAACATTTTGCCCACGACTAGGGGCAAAACGGTCATTTTGCACATTTTGTCCGATTTCGCCCTACTAACCACCGATCAACCTCACTAATCAAGATTAGTAACTAATCTAATTCCGGAATTCGGGACGGGTCGTTACATGACGGGTCGGGCTCTGTGTGCATGCCCGCAGGTCGACCCGCGCGAGAGGTTGCTAGTGAGAGGCCCGCGCATGAGGCCTACACACAAAGACCCTCACTGGCGTGTGAGGCTCGTGCAGACTCATTTGGCTGTTTTTTCAACGTGAAAGTTGTTTGATTTTAAATTCTGAGTACAACGGTGCAATGTTTGGGTTAATTGGATTTCTTTTGCATATAGTTTCAGTTATTTAATATAATATGTTTATTTTTAAATTAAGAATTTTATAAGGAATTTGAAGTGTATAAACTTAAGGTTAAATTGGACATTACTAGCCTTTAAAATATTAAATTATTTTGATGGGAGAATTTTGCTAAGAATTCATTATAATTTTCAAGGAATATATTGGCAATATAGTTATGAGGAATTTATGATGAGTTTGTGATAATACATATATATATATATGTGTGTGTGTGTGTGTGTTAATGATGACACTATGATGATTATGAAATTAATGGTACTAGTATCATGTTGTTCGGACATAGGTTAAGCATGGTTTGGACGTTCAAGTAATATGTTCACTTTCTAAACTTGAATTATCTATAGGAAAGCTATGGGAATTAAACTTAAGTTTTATGTGGAGGTTAGTAAACCCTAATTGTAAATTAGAATCAATAAAAGGGTTAATGGAGTTATAAGAATCTTGGTGAACTTCCTTTTTATTTAAAATGTGATGCTTATGGTGATTTGGTGTTATAACGACACATGTGGTATAATAAATTATTGATTGTTTTTCTTAATGTTAAGTGTGTATTTTGATCTTACAAATAATTGGCATGATGATTTTGTTATCAATAACCTAGTTATATATATTTGTGAGCAAGTGATGTTACTCGTGGACCTTCTCTTTTAGTAGTTATTTGTATCATTCGATGAACTAAGACTTCATATCAATTCGTAAATTAAATTTGTTATTTGTAGTTATTTGTAGTGGGTTAGATGTGGGCGGTAACCCCGCAAGAGTGAATATAAGTTGGTTAATTTAATAAGAGGTGGATATGGGTACAAATTGACAATATCCCTTGTCTGACAAGAATTGTCAGGTGGAAGGAGGACCGACCTAATTTTCAAGGAAATTTAGGGACTAGTCCTGTCATTTGATGTTGATCTCCTTACAAGTGGTTTCTATTCTCGATAGCAGCATTACTTTTGTTGAGTTCAGCCATCTATGCGCGGAGAGTTCTCAGCATTTTGAGCATGGCTTTGGAAGGCTTATCGATTCTGGTTTTGTTGCATTCTCCTTGAGGAGCATAATTGAGCTCACCATCATCTTTCTCAGCAGACATTGTGAATCGGCAGGTAGATGGAGTTGAGGTATGTGAGCTAGTGAGAGGAGTTACTTAGTATTTCCACAGACGACACCAATATTTTATCCAAAACTAGACCTAACATAATGAGACCCATTAGGAGTGCTGGTTTGATTTCTACTTAAGCATGCAGAGTAACCTATGAGGTAAAGAGAGAAAGCACTAGACAACGGTGGGGTGCCGACCTAAGAGGCTCCTATACTTAAGTCAATAAGTGAGGTGGAGATCTAATAGGCAGATCACAACATAAAGACAGAAAAGTCAGGTTTCTGGGCATTTAAAGAGAGAAGTGGATGTGAGAAAGTGCCTTTATGAAAGGGTTTGAGGAGGTATTTATAGGAGCAATGAGTGTGGTAGTTGGACACTGTTGAAATAGGGTTCAAACTACCTCAGAAGATACTCCCACATGTCCCGCAGATCGGGATATGTGCCAGGTGACAATAGATCTTATGTCATGTCAGAGAATTGATACTCACGTTTGCTAGTGGATCGGACCAGAGGTGTTGTAACGTGTATGTCGAGTAGTCATGTCGATGGCTATGACTTGGGGCCTTGTTAGGCGCTTCTTATTTGTCCTTGCTTGCCGGGTGATGGGTTTTTCGAATGGACTAATGGTTGCTGTTTGACATGATTGTTGATCGCCTGGCGACGGATCGTGTGTTTGTGGTAGTGTTGGTCGTACTGAGCCTGGTTGGTCGATGTGATATCAACACACATAAATTAATCGGTATTCCCTAAAGTATCATTTAAAGATCATCTCCATAAAAAATTAATAAGATTGAATTTCTTTTAGTTATATATATATATTAAAAAAAAATGGACGGTTAGTCGTGATAATCTTAATTCTTACAAAAAGCCGTTGATTTATTCGATACATATAAATAACAAAACGACTTTGTTGATTGTTGAAAGAGATGATCTTGACATAAAAATTTAGGAATAATTTAGATTACTATATATATGTATAAAGAAAATTCGATAAATTTAAAGAGTAGTTTGAATAGACACCATCAATATGAAATACAAATATTTTCCTTAAATATTGCAAGAGTTGCTGGTGGGTGAGGTTCGTAAAATAGTTTAGGTCGCTTTCTTTATTTCTATGCAAATGAACCTAAATGCTTTATTTTCATAAAGGAGATTATTAATGAAATAAAATCGAAGCCCATAATATATGCAAGTGATCTGGTGTACAATAATAAAGAAGGGGAAGGCCCAATAAAAGCGAGCAGTTAATATTGTTGTGCCGACACTCTTTGGGGTTTCAGGAACTAGGGCGGGTACTGGTAGTTAATATCCACGAGAATTATTATGTGGCCTTTTCCATTCTTCGACGACGCACGCTTTAACCTCCATCCTGCGTTCTAATTGAATTCCTCATTTTCAAGGATCACTTCATCTTCTGTATGGTTCGTTTGGTTGGTTGTTATCGATCAATATCAAGAGATCAAATCGGGAAAAAAAAAAAAAGCAAACCATCCAAAACTACAAGAATAGATATACAGTGAGCTGTAGATTGTAATTAGATCGGTATTATTGATACTAAACATATACAGTGGTCTATGTTCCTGGAGCTGACACTTGTCTCGTGGTCCGAGTCGCAATCTTTATGTTTGATTCGATCGACCGATGATTAGGTCTATTGGTTTTAGGTGTCCTTGTCTATGATTAGGTTAGTGAGATGTATCTTATTATGGATATGCATTGTTGTATTTCTATTGAGACGATAAATAAGTGTGATTCATATACGACTAATCGGCATTTATCAATTGACCAAATTAAATCCACACATATATTATAACATATGTAATTTGTTGATAAGCTTAAATAAAAAGTGGGAAATATACGTAGGTGGGTAATGTGTAAACTTAATGATGTTATAATAATATGCAATTGTGAGTGTAATTAAAATTGTTAAATGGACTTAAATATAAATTTGTTAATTAAAATTTATGGAAATCGATCTTAAAAATGTCCAGATTTGTTAATAAATAAAGCTAGGTAAAAATAAGCTTAACTGCTCTAAATTTTGAAATGAATGCAACTGGAAAATCATCTATTCTCATCTCCCTCGTTTATTGTTTTGTCCATTACAATATATGGTTGAATTTCACGTTAGGATCTGAGTAAAAAGGCTAAACAGCTTTAGTGAGGGCCGTCAATCACGGTTATGTTGGTGTTGACTTACGTGGCAGCACCTCACGTGAAGTTGGCGCGACCTGCCCGCGTAGGATGGGGGCTCCCTCCTTTATTAAGTTTATATCACCTTTTCTTTTGGGATCATCCCTTTCCCTTGGCTGAAAATAAAGAAAGAGGTATAGTTTAGTTCAGATTAGCTGGGTGGTTGGATTCAAATCGAGTGGAAGCGGTATAATTATATTTGTAGATATTGGTTGGTTGTTGCATGTAATTTCTAATTGCTTAAAGGAAATTAAAAAAGATAAATAATTGCAATCGCTACTGAGTTTTATCTAAGATGTCATTTATTTTTTCTGAATATTTTTTATACGAATTTAGTTTATTTTTTAAAAAAGAAATCAGATAAAACGCATTTAAATTGGTAATTTTGCAGAGAGTAGCGAAAGAATTTCATTTTTCAATTATCAACGACGAGTTAAAAACAGGAGCCTCTGCCTTTGGGTGGCTGCAGGAGGATGGAATATTTCTCACTCGGTGTCATGGACATGGTGAGTGAGGGTATCATAATCCGTATTCGTATTTGTAGGAAAGTAGGCTGCTACTGTAATAACTGTACGCACCCTTCTCTTGTCTCTATTTCTCTATTTCTCTATTTCTCTATTTCTCATTCCATTATAATATAATATTGTCTTCCGAAAAAAAAGAAAAAAGAAAAAAGGGAATTATAAACAGACGCCAACTTTGTTTGTCCCATTTTCGCTGTCTGCCCGTTATCCCTATTCCCTACTTATCTTCCTTCCTGTGTGTTTGTATGTAGTTGAAGTAAAAGCGATTCCCGAGCTCGTGGCGGTGGTGAATCTGGTGATCGACTCATTTATCATTTGCTTTGCGTGTAGCAATTTACCAAATGCCAGTGCCATCTCCACACAGACAGATCCTGCAATTGTTTGTGTTTAACAGTTGAAAAAAGAGGAAGCTTTCATTGTTATTTCTTTTCGGGTTTTTAGGGAGGGAGGGATACTGCTCAATTCACTGGAGGAGGAGCTGCGGCGGCTGTTTGCCCCAACCCCCAAAAAGAAAGCGGTTTGGCCACCCCTCTTAACTCTGTCTGCTGTCCTCGAGGATTCCAATTTCTTTTTTCGTATAATTTATTTCTTCGAAAAAAGATAAAATTGGAAAGATGATGGTAAGGAATGTGGTGATAGTGATGTTGGTTGTAACGGTGATTGCTCCAATTGTTCTCTACACTGATCGGCTCAGCTCCTTCCAGGCCTCCTCTTCCTCCTGTAAGTTCTTTTTCTTGCTATTTGCCAAAACGAAAGGCTCAATAACATAGTATACCACTGAATCTCTAAATCCCAATACTGTTGTCTGCAGCTAGAGATAATTATGCTGAAGAAGTTACAGCCGTCGTGAGTTGTTTCACATTTTTTCCCTTCTTCCCGATCTCTAATTGCTGTTGGATGAATTGACTTATTATTTAAACTACATTTGAACACAGGCTGCTGCCAGTGCTCATACTATTACTGGTCGTCTAAATCTGCTTCCGCAGGTTATTTTTAATTTCTTTTCCTTTCTTCCTTATGTTGTGTTATGTAGCCGCGTAGCACCAAAATTATTTTCTTCTTTTAAAAGAGAATTTTTTTCCATGTTTGAAGGACTCAACTTTCGTATTTTCCTTTTTTTGTTTCCTTCTCCTTCTCGGTTTCGGACATAGGAATCAACCACAAACCGTAAAGAACCCGTAGGAGTTGTATATTCCGATAACTCCATTAAACCATTTCCAGACACAAGGGGGAGCTCCGCCCACCCCAATCACTCTCATCAAGGTTATCATTTTACCCTTGTAACTTTAGTGCCTGCGCTGCAATTCAATGTAATGGATCATTTGATTTCTGTGATCTTTGCTTTATAATTAGTGTTGGTGTATTCTGAATTGCTTCTCTTACTTATTTCTTAGATGGGTCTTTCAAAGTGGACTCCGTGGATCATGTATCCACCAGAGTGTTATCTACTACCAACGGCCAACATCTGTCTCAAACAGATAACCCCATAAGACAGATCACTCAAACACTTGAGCAAGGAAGCCAGTTGCTGCCAGAGACAGATGCCAAAAGAGGTGCTTCTGAGCAAAATATTGATAATGCCTCTCAAGCTATGGTACATTGCTCCAATTCCCTTTAGACTAATTGTAGTAATTGTACTCCTCTCTAAGTGTTTGGAAATGGTTTCTCTTTTGGAAAACCTGATCCTTTTTCATAATAAACAGAATCCATTTCTTGTACTAAATTGCTTGTGACTTTTCTTACAACTTGAAATTAGAGAGTATTGATTCGTGCTTCTTTTGCCTCACTTTGTTTGTGGCACTGCTTCTGCTTCCAGAACAAAAAGAATGAGCAAAAATCAACTCAAACATCCAGCAAGGTTGATCAAAGAAAACCCACACAAACTGTGACTGAAAAACACAATGATGAAAAAGCTATTCCAGATGTTCGGGTACGACATCTTAAGGACCAGCTCATCAGGGCAAAGGTCTATCTATCCCTTCCAGCCACAAGAAATAACCCCCATTTCACAAGGGAGCTTCGATTGCGGATAAAGGAAGTTCAAAAAGCACTTGGAGATGTAAGCAAGGATTCCGACCTGCCAAGAAAGTATGCTTTATCTTTGAATGAAATTACCATTGTTCCTCTTTGTTTATGAATATGTAAGGTGGTATCCTTATTGATTCCTTGCTTAAACTGTTACTATCTTTCTCCGTATTTCTACTTCCTCCTAAAATTCTCTTTCTTTATTTGATCTGTTTTGTCTGTATTTTATTCATGTTAATGCAGTGCTTACGATAAGTTGAAGGCAATGGAACAGGCATTGAGTAAAGGAAAGCAGATTCAAGATGACTGTGCTGTTATGGTGAAAAAACTTCGCGCCATGCTCCATTCAATGGAAGAGCAGCTCCGGGTGCACAAGAAACAGACTATGTTCTTGACGCAATTGACGGCAAAAACTCTTCCCAAGGGACTTCATTGTCTTCCATTGCGCCTTACCACTGAATACTATACCTTAAATTCTACACAACAGAGATTTCCCAATCAAGAGAAATTAGAAGATCCACTGCTGTACCATTATGCACTGTTCTCAGACAATGTATTGGCTGCAGCCGTTGTTGTAAACTCAACTGTTACCCATGCTAAGGTATCTGTATAGTGAGATCCCCATTCTCTTCTTCTTCCTTTTACATTGTACCATTTCAAACTTCCAAGTAAATGTTGTAAAGAACGATGATGTAGAAAAAAATCCTTGCGAGTAACATTCCAGAATCTGTAATGCATGTCTAGGATCATTGCTTTTGGTTTATATCACTAACTGTTTACACTGCTTGGGGCCTTTACAGGACCCTGCAAACCATGTTTTCCACATTGTCACTGACAGGCTCAATTATGCTGCAATGAGAATGTGGTTTTTGGTAAATCCGCCGGGCAAGGCCACTATTCAGGTTCAAAGCATTGAAGAATTTACATGGTTGAATTCAAGTTACAGTCCAGTTCTGAAGCAGCTGGGTTCTTCATCCATGATAGATTATTACTTTAGAACTCATCGAGCCAACTCTGATTCAAATTTGAAGTTTCGAAATCCAAAGTACTTGTCTATCCTGAACCATCTCCGCTTTTACCTTCCAGAAATCTTCCCAAATCTCAACAAAGTTTTGTTCGTGGATGATGACATAGTTGTGCAAAAGGATCTTACTGGGCTCTGGGCCCTTGACTTGAAGGGAAATGTTAATGGGGCTGTGGAGACTTGTGGAGAAAGCTTCCATCGCTTTGATCGGTATCTTAACTTTTCAAATCCTCTTATTTCAAAGAATTTTGATGCCCATGCATGTGGATGGGCATATGGAATGAATATATTTGATTTGAAGGAATGGAAGAAGCAAAACATCACGGAGGTGTACCACAGATGGCAGAAGCTGGTAAGAAAATTAGTTTAATTTTTTTCAATGGAATTCGAAATGATTAACTTGACTATTTGAATTTTGTTTACAGTAGACAAAATTTTAATCTTACTGGAAAGTGGCTGATTCTAGCCATCAATGAAGGGATTGTTGTTTAAACTCTTAGCTTTAACACCTTCATTATTCAGAGCTTTGCTACTCTGTAGACTGGATGTAGGGCTTTTTTAGACCAATATTGCCATAAACCTAAGATCCTTGCTTGTTTCTCCCTGGAATTCTCTACTGTGAAAGCCATATATACTTTACCAGCATGTTTAGTCTTGTTTCCAGTTCTGAGTGAATTTTTGTGTACACAGAATCATGATAGACAATTGTGGAAGTTGGGGACTCTACCACCTGGTCTCATTACATTTTGGAAACGCACATTCCCACTTGATCGCTCATGGCATGTGCTGGGCCTTGGTTATAACCCTAGTATTAATCAGAAGGAGATTGTTCGAGCAGCTGTTATACACTATAATGGCAACATGAAACCATGGCTAGAGATAGGCATACCCAAATACCGGAATTACTGGGCAAAATTTGTTGATTATGATCATATATATATGCGAGAGTGCAACGTCAATCCATAGAATGGCTCTTGTGGTATTTTTGAAGTGTTCTGTGATGTGCCTTCCTTCTAAGCTTTATTCTTTATGTATACATTTGATTCTTTTTTGTTCATTTTCATTTAATTTTTCCTAACTAGGCATTTCATGTTGGAGACGTAAGTTATGATTACTTATTTGCAGATGTCACATGTACTTGTAAATTAATGGGAGCTAAATTTTTCCATCATATATATTTAGTGAATTTCTTGTCCTTGTCCTTGTGGTTATACATAGCACAGATAGTCATGAACTCTAGTACCTCGTGACAGAGCAACGATGGTTTTGAGTCTTGTTCGCAGGTCTGCAGTGCATACTTGCTTGCTTGGATTATGACTTTGATTGCCATTCATTTCCTTGGAGGGAGGGGGAGGGGGATGGGGATGGGGGGATATCCTTTCATACCACACGTATAGTTGTAAAGATACAGTAGCTTCTCTATTAACAGCTGGAGGAAGATTGAATTCTTATCATGGGAGTTTGATTTCAAATTATGCAAGAACAAATAGATGGATCTCAAATATTTAAAAGTTCAGAGCGACAGGATGGATTGTGTATGCACTATGCAGTAGAGTTAATCATGAATGCTGCTGACCTTGTTGATAATGACGCTGTTAATTGTGTTTATCCATCGATGTCGATGACAACTCAGTACTGTTGCTTCTCTTGCTGCCCAACACTGCCAACTTTTTATCAACACAACACAACCAGACCCCCCTCTCACCACATTGTATCGCAATTTGAAGCTCTTTTCTGAAATCTGCCTAGTTGTCTCTGAACTCTGTACATCTCTTGCTTTCTGAGATTGTTTATAAATGAAGTTGACATGTGGATTCACTGCACTTGTCCAGTTGTCCCCAACATTTGCCCTATACGCTTCTCTTCTCTAGCTCTTCCACTTTTCTTCCTGTCTAGTTTGTTATTTTTTTATCATGAAACTGCACGTGTTCATCAACTGAATACATGTTCATCTGGCTAATTGCTTTAAGACAACTCTAACTATTTTCAGATGATATTTTCTCCACACAAGCTCATGTTAATTACTAAATGCGGAAAAATTGATTCTTGATTCAATCATGTATTCATGCTAATGCTACCTCCCCCTCTAAAGTAATCACTTGCAAAATCTTTCGTCTTTCTTCACTATAAGTTGTTTCTAGCCAGCTTCTTATAGTTTGATTTTCTATACTTAGGTAATCTTGTTCTATGGTTTTTATATCTAGTTCGAACCTGAAGATTACACAGATGTTAGATTCAACATCTTCGCATGAAAAATCAAGTTGAGAAGGTAATTCCTTAGATTTCTTTGAGGGGGTTGTGGCTCCTGTATTTTCAACCTTGTAGCAAGGATGATGAACATGATCGTGGGTTTTTCTTAACCCTTCAAATATGAGTCTTTCATGATCCTGTTCATAAGAACTTTGAGCTCTAAAAGAGCTTGATCTTGGAATGCTTGGAATGGTCGGTCTAGGGTAATTAGTACTTCTTCGGCCTAGACTTAACCTAGTCAGCCTATCGTTATCGAAATGTATTTCTACATCTCCATTGTCATACTGACTTATGCTACTTGGTTCCCTATTTTGGATTGGCTGAGGGGGAGTTGCATCCGTCAGTCTCCATCTTTCAGGGAGCGTCACTTCATTCCACTTTATCATCTTTGGTACCACTGTGCGAGCTTTCCTTAGATTAGCCTAGAACAGAATGGTCTGTACCTTACTATCCATTAATTTGGCACGCGGTACAATGGTATTTATTACCTTATAGGAAATTCGGTAGATTACCCCAAGGTTTTGAGATCTAGGTTCTGTCAGTACCCACCCCCAATCCACCGGGATTAAGGGCTAAATCCTGCTCCCGTCTAACTTACGTATGACACGAAGGCTAAACCGACGTTCAACCTTCATGTGACATGTAACGACCCGAACCGAAAATAATAATATTTTAATGTAAAAAGACTGTTTTACCCTTGGGGGGAAACTTTGACTTTTTCTCGGGAAATAATTCGGACTTTGACCCATGACTATGACGTAGATCGGGACGTCACGAATCCGTAGACAGGCGGCACGCCGAAATCGGAGTTCGTATGAAGAAGTTATGGTCAAGGAAGCGTTTTAGCGGAACTTACGAACCGAGAACAACGGAATAAAATATTAATTAATTACGGGAATCCGTGCCAAATTAATATTTAAATCGAACCGATGGATTGGTGACAAGTGTCACCCATCCAAAGCCTTACTATTCCAATAAAGCAATTAACACTATTTAATCAATTTTTTATATTATTTCTTTTCCCTCCAATTGTTCCCAGCCGTTGGATCATCTGCTCAAATGCATCTTGGCCCTTCATTTTGTCTGATTTTTCTGCTTCATGCACGTTCTCACCTCTCTGTTTTCTGCTTTGCTTACAAACACACACAAACACATCCATTCCCCCTTCACAAACCCGTGCATTCTTCCCCTTTTCTCTCAAACCAGGCGATCGAACCAGCCCCTCTCACACCACCACCCGATCACCAGCTGCATCACCAACATCCACTAACCATCACCGATCATCACCGGCAGCCACCACCCCACTTCCCAGCCCCGAAACCACCGTGCAAAACACGACCCGAAAACCTCAAGGAAACCGGTCCAGGAAGCAAACCTCCATAACCACCTCACCTCGACGCGGGAGGAGCTCCAGTCTGCACCGTGGGGATCCTAGGAGCCTAACTGGACGACGGCGAGGGCCACGGCGGCATGACGGCGGCGGTAAGACCCAAAACCCGATAAGCCCGTTTTCCTTCCCTGTTCGACCCGATCGTGTTTAATGTTTAGAACTTGATTGTTAGGTGACAGACATGTCCTAGGGTGAGTGACGAGTCGTTTGGGACCGGGTTGGACGACGGAGACGCCGTGGATCACCGGAGACGACAACCGGACCGTAACCGTGAGTTTCAGAGGTATTCTGGTGAGTTTTCTTCCACTTTCTTCTTGTTTTGAGGTTGTAGAACCATAGGACAGACCTAGACGATCCCATAGGGATCAACCCCGTCGAAAATGGTGGCCGGAATCGTGTGATGGAATCGGGTCAAACCGTGGGTCGACGGCGACCCGGTTCCAGTCAAACGGGTCGACCCGGTACTGTAGCATGATGACGTCATCATGCTGACGTCACTTCTGACGTCATGATGACGTCATCCTGTCAGATGTTGTCAGACCAGGGACCAATCAGAACGTGCCACGTGTCACCTGACAAGTGTTAGTGATGACGTCATGCTGACGTCAGCGGTACTGTAGCAGCGTTGACCCACGCGTTGACCAGGCGCGTGGGGGCGCGTGTGAACAGTAATTTTGGTGGGGCCGGTACCATTTTCAAGGTTTCGACGATACGGATCCAATGGCGGTGGTTTCGTGTCGATCGGAGATCGTTAAGTTGGTCAAAAGGGGGTTTGAAGCACCGGGACTAGTGCCTGGGACGCGTTTTTGAGGCAGATCTGTTCTAGGGTCTTGGTATTGATATTGTAGGGTCCTTAAGTAACCCTCAGGAATAATAATACAGGTTTATAGAGATCGTTGAGCAGCAAGGACCGAGTGTGAGTGGGCTGTTTGATTTATAAAAGGCTTGCATGCATAAACTGTTTTACTATTTCCACTGATGAGTCTTATGAACTGTTTATATATATATGTTATTACGATGTTTTGGGCATGAGACCCGTCTGGATTATATGTGGATTTTGTTTGGGATGTCCGGGGGACATAGGGTAAACTATACTATTATTGTACTGTACTTTCCTACTTGTGTATATTGTCTCCTCCAGGGAGGGTCGTTGGCTTGGGTGGACCCTGGAGTAGTCACGGGGCTCTGACTGAGTGGAGTTGACCCCCGTTGGGCTGCTTACTCTCAGGAAGGCATGTTCATATACCTCGGGCAGTGACCGGGATACCGGGAGCTGATGTACCTAGAGAGTCTCGGGTGTGAGACCCTGAGTGGCAACGCGTAGCCTTAGAACCGTGACATCATTTGGGTTGGGTTTTTACAGTGCACTGATATGTTAGTTTCACCTTACGATTATTATTGTGGTTCATTGGTTTATAATATTATGTTTTCACTGCATGCAAGATTTGGAAAACGGAGGGGTAAAACCTTATGATTATTTTATTATTAAATTGATTTCTAAACTGTTATTTTTGGCCCACTCACCCTTATTTTACTGACCCCTCCAGACCCTGACACGGCCATAGAGGAGGAGGATCCGGAGGAGGAGGCAGAGGTTTAGTTTGCCTAGCTGTGCACCTGTACACCTACTTGTGGGTAGGTTGAGCACCGAATAAATGTACTCTGACTAGTGTGCTCACATGTTGTATTTTACTTTCCCTTGTCTGACAGTATCACTTTAAACACTGTGTTTGTACATTATCTATCTATGTGAGTCTTCGGTTTTTATTTCAGGGTACTTTTGGTATGTTTAGAGTCATTGTCAGACGGGAGCGGGTCACGTCCCCGGGTGGTCCCAGGTGGGATTGGGACGGGTCCTGTCATGACACGTAAGTCGGACAAGGGATTCTCAATCCGACTGTCCTAAAAGCATCTGGACCTCCCAGAGTTCACCGAACTACTGTGGATCACGATTGTGATGTCTCCGTCTCTCTCGACCAACAGCCCGTACCGCAACAACCTAGAGGGTATCGAAAACACAAAAAACTGTGAGTGGACAAAAATAAAGAATAGTTCAAGAAAACAGTTTATAAAAACAATTACATTTATACCCTCCATGTAAAAACCAATGCATGCATATCAAGTCATATTATAAAATGGTCATACTAAGGCCACTAACTACTTCACAATGGTCATACTAAAGCCCCATAATTTTCCCGTATTTTTAACTATTTCTAATCGAGGCCTAAAACCTTCAGACATCCCGAAACTTATCGAGACGATGTCTGATCGACTCGAAACCAGTGCCAAAATGTTTGTTACATCGAATACCTTAAAATTTGTGTTGGAACCATCCTCAAAAGCTGTGTCACGCGCCACCTGAAGTGGCTACGCATGGGAGCCACACGCCCAACACTATTCATCTTCAACCTCTGCCGAACCGGGTCCAGACCAGTCCAGTCGAACCGGCGTAGGCGGTCCAACATCTAAAACCGTCCAATTCTGGTCCATTTTTAATCCTAACTAGTCCATTAGTTTCGTTCTATCATCCCTAACCTATTCTCATCAACAAAACAAGAAATTCCAGGCTAGAGACTACCTCCCAAATCGAAGGAGAAACCGCCCCCCCTGTTCGTCGTCCAGTTGCCGGGATTATTGCCACTCCTTCACTGGTTTCGATCTCATTCCACCCCTAGAACCTCCAGAAACAAATCCCAATTACTTAAATCGACAATCGAGCACTAAAACAATAGTTACCATTTTTAAATCCCACTCCTTACCTTGTCGACGTCGCGGCTACCGTCCACGGCGAGCCTTAAGTTTCGGCCCAATCAACTCCTAGTCATCCCAGAAGCGTCATCTAAATGGTGGGAAAGGCTAATACGTGCTTGAACGAAGACCCACTGTCAACTTCCAAAACAGGGCACACTTCATGCCTCTCGCCGTCTACCACCGTGCACGACGGTGCTTGATAGCAGCACCACCTCACTCCTCAACCTCTATTCTCCCATTTTCATTCACACGTCATAACCATTTGAGGATTCTTTAAGGAGCTTTGGATTCTCACAAACGCTATGTCTCTGTTTTCCCAGTTTTAAACCGTTAAACCCATTTAATCGAACACTTGAGACGGTGCAAGGTTCTACAGCCATCCAGACCTAACCAGGTGTCCAAAACCTGGTGGTCACCTCATCTAAAAACAGCCAAGTGTCCCATAGTTACTGGGCACAGATCCCTGTGCAAAAAATGACCAAATTGCCCCTTACCGCACAAATTACCATTTTGCCACTCGCGTTTCTAAACCCACAACTAATTCATCTGAAGTCCGATGACGATGTGCCGCCGGTCGTTTTACTCAGGGCATCGAGGCCTTCCTAACGGTACTCGAAATTCGTGAAAATGTCATGTCGTTTGCAAAGTCAACAAAATGCCCCTTATTAACCAGAATTACCAAATTGCCCTTGAACTTCCGAACGTCATAACTTTTTCCTCAAATGTCGGAATCGGACGTGCCACATGTCTATGCACTTGTGACGTCCCGTACTACATCACAGTAATCGGTCAAAGTCCACTTGACCATTCGAACAGAAAGTCAACATTTTTGCCCATTCTTGGCAAAATCGTCATTTTGCACCGTCCGTCCGAATGCCTCCAACTAATCACCGATTAACTTCACTAATCCGTCATTAATAACTAATTAAATCCCGATTTTCGGGACGGGTCGTTACAGGTTCCATGTCATACCCTTGAGTATCAATACTAAGAGTAAGATTTTTTAAAACTCCGGGATCCGTTAAAGACACAAAAAAGTTGGGGTAACAATTGAAATAAATTGGCCCCTCACTTAATGATGACTCTATTAATCCTAACATGGAATTCACAAAGTTTCTGTACCGCTTATCGCGTAGACAAAGGAGGATTGATGTATTTAATCCTGTACGGGTTAGCAGTTTCACCGCGACCAATATCAATCCAATATGCAAATAGTTATGACCTTTGTTCAGATGCTGATATATTTGTTGTTGAGAGAGCAAATGAAAATCTGCATTAGCATCAGTGACAAAAATGGTTTTTTCAACCGTTTTGATTGAGTAATCAGATTTAAATTCAAAGGTTTCCTTTTGGTAAATATCACCTGTAGGGACTTTTGGAATACTCAAGTTTTCTAAATCCTTTTCTACGTTAAGAATTGTTACCTCTTCAACATTCTTAACCCGCATTACCCTAGCACTGTCTGTAACAGCCCTTCACGGAAATCAGAATTAGATTAGTGGTTAATGACGGATTAGTAAAGATAATTGGTGATTAGTTGATTCTTTCGGACAGACAGTGCAAAATGACAGTTTTGCCCTTGGAAGTGGGCAAATAGTTGACCTTTTGTTCGGGTGGTCAATGGACTTTGACCGATGACCGTGACGTAGTTTGGGACGTCACGAGTTCATAAACAGATGGCACGTTCGATTCCAATATTCGAGGAAAAATTTATGATGTTCGGAAGTTCGAGGGTACTTTGGTAATTTTGTTGAATAGGGGCAATTTGTTGACTTTTCGAAAGACATGGACTTTTCACGCATTTCACGGACCGTTAGGTAGGTTTCGATTCCCTGAGTACAACGACAGGAGGCACACTGTCATTGGAGTTCGGACAACAAAGTTACGGGTCAGGGAATACAAAGGGCAAAATGGTAACTTGTCCTTTAGGGGCATTTTGGTCATTTCTATGCATAGGGATCTGTGCCCACTAAGAAGTGGACACTTGGCTATTATTGGAAATGGTGCCACAGAGATGTTAACGCGTGGCTGGGTCTGGATGGCTGTAGAAGCCTCCTCATCATCGTCTTCTTTATTTTTAAATTGTGGATGCACGATTAAGGGATGAGAACAGAGAAAAAGATAGAGCAATTGGGTGTGGGTGTAGTGCCTGTGTTCAGTTTGTGCTCGTGCCGTGAGCAAGCTTGTGTTGTGCGGATGTGATCAAGTGGAAAACAGAGTGAAGTGTGTGAGAGAAGTGAGAGGAACAGAGAAAAATAGAAACAGTGGATTGTGCGGGTTTATATGGGTTGTAGGCGAGTTTGAATGGAACCAGAGATGTTGGTCGTGTTCAGTGATCAAAGAGAAGTGTGGAAGACTGGAGAAAGGTGGTCGTGCCACGGTGGAATTGAAGGGTGCAGGTAAGCTATACCAACGATTTATGTTTCTCGGTTTGATTAAAAAAGGGCAAATTATTGGTTTATAAATTGAGACATGATTTGGTTGACTATGTTAGCAATTGGAGACTGAGATGAGTCCAGAAAATGGAAACTGCGACCGGAGAACTCGCAGTGGCTGGGAATAGAGGGCTCCAATTTTCTGTAAATTGTCCTTCGAATCGGGAGGTAAGTTCCAAGGTCTAAATTCATATGTTCAGGTGAGAAATCAATTGTAAATCAAGAGAAAAACACGTAGGAATTAACAGGAGGGAAATCGAATTTGGAAAACGTTGGAAATAGCCGTGAACCGCCTGTGCCGGTTCGGTCGACCTGGGCCAGCTCGAACCGGTCTGAACCGGGTTGCTCGAGGTTGAAGACGATGAACAGTGTAGGCGCGTGGCTCCCATGCGCAGCCACTTTGGGTGGCGCGTGAGGGCGCGTGGGACCTATTCTGGGCATGTGTTCAACATAGAAAATGATATAATCAATGTAACGAACATTTTAAGACTGGTTTCGAGTCGATCGGATATTATCTTGATATATTTCGAGATGTCCGAAGATTTTAGGGCTTGGTTAAAAATTCGGAAAAATTACGGGGCTTTAGTATGAGTATTATGAAGTAGTTAGTGACCTTATTATGGGATTTGGTCAGGTTCGGGAAAGCCGGTGATAATGGATTGGCCGGGAACTTATGATGCATGCATATCGAGGCAGCGGCGTAACGATCTGTGAGTGGACTTTTCTTTCTAACTTATGATGCATGCATATATGTTTTTATATATTTTCTATACGTGATTTCTATATTTATGAATTAATATTGATGATTTACGATTTTGCACGGTTTTCGAGATATTTACGAAATTACACGTTTTACGAGAATACGATTGATGTTGTGATTTGAACATGGTTTTAATGCTTTAATTTCGAGATTTGAAATACCATTTGATTTCAAAGATTTAAAATGGATTTTGGAAAGTGATTTCGGGCTTGAAGTCCAGTTCAGAAAAGTGGTTTTAAAGAACGTGATTTTAGGTTTCTGAATCGGATTTCAGAATGACGATTTTGGATTCGATTTTGGAACTTGAAAGTGGATTTCCGGATTTGGGTTCAGAATGGTTATTCTGGATGCCGGCTTACAGAATGATGGTTTCAGACTCGGATTTCGAAATAGCAATGGATATGAGTTCTGGGTTTGGATTCGGGATCCTGATGAGATTATGGATTCGGATTCGGAAATGGATAATGGTTTTGAATTGGATTTGCTGGATCTGGTTATTGGGTTTAAAGACCCGGATATGATTATGACGGGGGCGGGCCCGAATTGGGTTTAAAGACCCGGATTGAGTTTAAAGACTCGGATATTGATATTTCCCCCGTAGGCCTATTGAGTTTAAAGACTCGGGAGTTTAAAGACTCGGATTATATTGAGGCCTGGATTGAGTTTAAAGACTCGGATAGATCGAGCAGGTACGATGGATGGAAATGTGGTTTCAAATTTGTTTTGGATTTCACTGAGACTAGATGATGATGGTTTTCAATACCAGTTTTCCGATGCTTTGGTTTATGCCCGGTAGATACAGTTTTCGATGGTTTTGGACTGAGGCCTAGAATTTGAGAAAAAGGATTTCTTAAATGGTTTGAATAACTTGAATACATAATGATTTTATGACATGGCTTTTGATATGCATGCATTAGTCTTTTAAATGGAGGGTATAAATGTAATTTTAATTTCTGCTAATTGTTTTTGAACTTATACTTTATTTTTGTCCACTCACAGTCTTTTTCATGTTTTCGATACCCTCCAAGTTGTTGCAGTGCAGGCTGTTGGGCGAGAGAGACGGAGACATCACACACGCGATCCACAGTAGATTTTGCGCACTCTCGGAAGTCCGGAAGCTTTTTGGACGGTCGGGTCGAGAATCCCTTGTCCGACTTACGTGTCCCATGGAGGTTGTACGTCGGTTTAGCCTTCTTGTCATGCGTAAGTTAGACGGGAGTAGGATTTAGCCCTTAATCCCGGGGGATTGGGGATGGGTCATGTCAATTGGTATCAGAGTAGGTTTCGTGTGTTCTTCGCGAGGTTTAGTTCCCAGAGTCGTTGGTTCGTCGACTTGGGTGTTATGATGCTATTGTGGATGTGATGTCTTGATGCGGAACAGCCCGTCACCAACCTGGACGTGATAGCGATAGTCCATTCATTAGTGGTTAGTTAGCGGCGATTGTTAGTGTCAGGATGATAGTCGCTCGATACGCGGTGCAGGGTATGACGTATGTCGGCTTGGGGCCGGAATGGTTAGCGTGTTTGGAGCTGGATGTACTCAATGGTTGGACCATAGGGTTAGAGATATGCCAGCGGGATTAACCTGGATGGTAGCTGGTGAGCTACGATTACGAGTAGGCTGGTCGGCTTGTGGGGCCCGATAGAAGCCTGTTGAGCTGGTGGTATATGTGGGGCGAGGAGGCCGGTTAAAGGTGGCATGTTGGGCCGGATGGTGATTGGATGACGAAAGTATGGACTTGTGACCATTTGGTCAGATTGTTCGAGTTTGGCTTGTACGGCTACGAGTAGCCGGATACCTCAAATGACGGGGTATAGGAAACAACTTTGAGGATCTGAGGGATTTCCCCCTAGTATGAGTCCCTGGTGGATATTGGTGTGTGACCTTTACGCTAAGAGATAGTCTTAGCCGGGTGTGTCGACCCGAGTGGTATGGTTTGGGTGAATTAGTGGCTGTCGCGGGTTTGGATTACCCGTAAGACGAGGATAATTTCTGGAAACCCCGTGGGATGACTGGTCCGGACTGTGAGTTCCTTGGAGAGGAACCTAAAGGAAGTGCTTACTCTGGAAACCGTGAGTTGGGGTTGTGCTTCGGTAGTTGTGGTGGTTGGGCCGACTTACGGCCGGATTGGAGATGGTGCTGCTAGGTGCAGCTGAGGTAGGGAATGGTTGGTGGACGACTTTGGACGAGTCCAGTGTTGGGTGTTCAGAGTATTGGACTACGAGGGAGATTAGTTCCCTCGACCCCAGTGTAGATTGAGGGTTTTGGCTCAGTGAGCAGAGGATCGGGCTTAGTGTACTATGAGCCCTGGAGTAGAGATGATGTTCCACGAGTTGGGATGCTTGTAAATGGTCAGATGGGCACATTGAGTTGAGGTTGTGACCGGTCATGAGGTGCCGGTGTCTGGCAAAAGCCACTAACCGAGAGAGAATATGTGATGACCATTGGTAGGTCATGTTTCGGGACGAACGGTCAGGATGCCGGTAAGTGGAGCAGAGTAGCGCAGCAGAAGCGCGATGGACCTACGCCTCGTGTTGGATCGGGCTAGGTTTGTACGGTTGGGTTTGACCGTTTATGTGATTGGTTTGTGTAACACCCCGGAAATTCGAGGATTTCAATATTGTACTTTAATGTGTGATTTGACGCTTTTACCCTTGTGATGGGTATGGCCAATTGTTGACTTTTTGATTGATGAATTAAATGGACTTTGACCTATGACCGTGACGTAGTTCGGGACGTCACGAGTTCATAGACAGGTGGCACATCCAATTCGGACGATCAGGGAAAAAGTTATGACTACCGGAAGTTCAGGGGTATTACCGTAATTTGGACATTTGGGGGTAAAAATGTTGACTTTTCTTTTGGCAACTAATTTTCGGTTGACTCAAGGACCATTAGGTGGGTCTCGACGTCCTGAGTCCGTAGACAGGCGGCACGCCGAAATCGGACTTCGTACGAGGAAGTTATGGTCAGAAACGTGAAATCGGGAGGTTCGTGTCTCGGTTTTCGTGCCAAATATTTATTCTGGAAATCTGATTGGAGGACACCTGGTGAGTGACAAGTGTCACTCACCCATTGGCTAGATTGGATCAGATCCACTATGGGTTTAAATACCATTAAAACCCACTTTTAATCACAGCCCTTGATCTGATACACAACTGATCTAATCTCAGCCTTTGATCTCATTTCAAGATCTAATCTGGACCGTTCATTTCATTGTGCAGCTTTCCCTCCATTTCTATATATTTCCTAACCCGACACACTCACATACTGCCCATTCCAAACCATCACACCATTGCATCTGACCCTTGCTCTGAGTGACGCTGGACTAGACGGGTAAGGCGGCAGACGGTAGGGATCACGGCGGAGGACGGCGGCGAGGTAGGGAAACCGGGAAAACCCGAAACGGTTTTAAAACCCAGAATTTGTTAACTTGAATTCCAACGTTTGGTTTTGGTTTTTATTTACCCTAATCAACTCTAGGAACTGTTAGGAACCTATTGGGATCAATTGCGTGACCAGAGGTAGCCTGAACGGAGTGCAAACGGCGACGGGAACCCAGGTCTGTTCATCGAGGTGAGTCTTCGATTCAGCCCTTGTTTATTGATTTTAATTAGCTAGAACTGTTTCTAGGATTAAGACGAGTAGTTAGGAACAAACCTGAACGAAAATGAATGAGAAATGGTGAAATGGTGACCGGGTCTTGATCGCGGGTCTGATCGACCCAAGTTGCAGAGATACGGGTCAACCCGTCTGAGGACAGAGGTGATGACGTGGCACCCGGTCAGACTGTCAGGTGACGTGGACCAACCGTGAGCCGACACGTGTCACATGTCAGTGCACAGTCAGCACTGACATGTCAGTGACGTGGTCCAATCAGGGACTGCCACGTGTCACTGACATGTCAGTGACGTGGACCAGTGTCTTGTTGACACGTGGCACATGTCAGATCTGACACGTGGCCTGACAGATCAGTGAGGTGGACCAATCGGATGTCGACACGTGGCACCTATCAGAGTCTGACATGTCAGACCTGACAGCTGTCAGATGACGTCATGCTGACGTCAGCAGTGACGTCAGCGATGACGTCAGCAGGGACTGTTCCTGCGTTGACCGACGCGTTGATTGGCGCATGTGGGCGCGTGTGAACAGTACTTTTGGTGGGACCACCACCATTCTTTAGGTTTCGACGATCCGGATCCAATGGCGGTGGTTTCGGGTCGATCGGAGATCATTAAGTTGGTCAAATTAAGGTTTATTGCATTGGGAAGCGCGTTCGGGCTGCTTTCCCGGGCCGGTTTCGGCCTAGGCTTTCATGGTTGAATGTTGGGGGTTTAAATTGACCTTTACGAATACTTTGGACTTGACAGGGATTGTACATTTGTACCAGGACGAGGGTATACGTTCGGTTTCTAGCAGGATTGTATTGTGAGTGGGCCCGTTTTCATTAAACCCTTGCATGCTTAAATGTTTTCTGATTTACTTATATGTTCACATGCTGGAATCTATAAATGGCTTTGATGATATTGAGATTTCGGTTATGGCATGTTTCACGGTATTTGGGCATGAGACCCGTTTGATGAAACGTAACGATCGGTTCAGATTTTACCTATGTATACATATATGTTTGCATGTGGATATCAATAAAATGTATTTGGTACTGCACTGTGTAGATCCTTCCATATTATATTTTCTCCTCCGGATGAGGTACCCCGGAGAGGTCACGGACGTCTAGAACGTCCAGCGTCTACGACGCTAAGCATAGGGGATGCTGTAACCGAACAGGGTTCGGGGATTGAACTCGGAATTGAGACCCGAGTGGCACGCGTAGCCTTGTGATTGTGACCTTATTGGACGTCAGGGACGTCAGACATCGGGGATGTCAGGATTGGAGTGTATAGTGCAGTAGCTAAAATTATGATTATGGTTTTATTACATGCCTTATGATTCATATTATATTATTTATGATTTTAAAGGATGCTGCATGCATGTTTGGAAAACGGAGGGGTAAATTATATGTTTTACTTATCAAATGATTTTATAAACTTGAGTTCGGTCCACTCACCCTTAATGTTTTTGGTAACCCCTCCAGGTCGTGATACTGAGGTAGAGGAGGAACCTGAGGCTGAGGCATAGATCTACTTCTGCGTACCTAAACCCCTGTTGGGTGGCGTACCCGCAGGTTTACTATAGAGTCGTGCTCGCAACTTGTAATTTTGAATTTCATCCCTTGTCTGACATTCGTTTAATTCGGATTTGATGTATGACTTTAATTTGGTTATTTATGCATTTGATGTTTTGAGGTTAAAATTGGTATGAATTATTGGGTGTCAGACGGGAGCAGGGCACGTCCCCTTGTGGTCCCTGTGGGATCGGGGCGGGTCCTGTCAGTTTGAGTAGACCCCCCCTGATGTGTTGGCAGATGTCGGCAGATGCCGAGGTTAGTACTTAGTGACCGACGACTTCGAGGATAGTGACTGAGGAGTCCGAGGTGAGTACTAGTTGATTGTGATTCTGAGAGTTGGTGACCTGGAATGGAACCTCGGGCGGATTGAAACGTGATGACTGACATCCTTTTGGATGTACATAAACGGTGTTAACCGACAGGCGAGTTGGTTGGTGAGTTGGTTTGGTTACGGATATATGGTCGTGATCCGTAGGAGTTGTGGATCGCTTAAGTATAGCAGAGTTAACGTTGGACGGTTTGTCCAATGGTGGTAGTCGTGTTGCGGATCGAGTTCCATGGTTGGAAAAAAGTGGACATACCTCCAATGTGGTTGGAATCTCGGAATCAGGAGATGATGAGATACTATGTTTGGTTCCGAGTTGGTGATTAGGTTGTGTGGTGGATAATCTGGAGTTGAATTGGGAGATTCATTGTTGGGATATTAGGATTTGTGACCCCCCCCCCCCCCCTGATCGTGGACACTTGTAGATGTATTCAGGAGTAGAAAAAATACTTAGTGACGTTGGGAGTGGCTTATGTGGTGAGTGTCGGGGGATGGTGTCAGTCTAAGGTAGAATGATTTGTGATGACAGGGTTGATGACCATTGTGTGTGTCGTTGCAGGATGACAGAAGGAAACTGAAAGGGAGTGACTATAACTGATCAATATGAAGTTATAGAAGAGAACCAATAATCTAGACGTGTGGTATTCTGGATCGATGTGATGGTATGCTGCTAAATGTTGTATGGACGAGAAGTGGGATCCGCTTAGAAGTGAGTGGATCGGGATTGATACGCTTATGGCTTTAGACTGAGTTGTTGTGGATCAGGAGGATTTTAGGCAGGACAGAGGCTGGATATGTTAGACATGTAACTGAGGGGATTGCTCCGTCTTGCCTGAGAAAAAGTGGCTAGATATCTTGACTATCTTGGCGTAGTGTAGTAGTGTGGTCAGTTGTTGCATACGTTTGGTATTGGACTAGGATCTGGTACTGGGTCTGCCCAGTATTCGTTGTTAAGGTGTGTTGGATTCCATATGGGTTGGGAGACCAGGAGATTCTGTATAGATGGGTTGGCGTTCTTCACAAGTGAAGCGTGTTTGGCCTCTCGATAGGTGGTAATCAGTCTAGTTACACAGAAAGTTAGGTGCCCTGGAGATTTCACTGTGAAGGTGATGGGTACACTATGATATTGTTGGTTGGACTTTGGGTGTCATAGAGGGTGGCTGACACCGCTGTGGTTGATTAGGGGACGTACCGTAGGCTGACGTTGGAAGTACGTGAGGATATACCTTACGAGCTGTGTTTGAGATATTCTAAAATATCTTTGTTCTGTTCAAGTTCAGAGGGTTGTCCTTGCTTGTGTATGGTGGTATGCACTGTGATTCTAGTTGGTGGTGATTGGTGTATGTACTTGAGATGTGTAAGTACCGATTCGGCAGTGGTTGGCACCATGTCGATGTAATTGGACGTACAACGTGATGTTCTGGTAAAAGTGTTGGTGATCGGCTTCGTGCCGAGTGATGATTGATAATGCCCAAACTACGCATTAAAGTAAACACGTAATTTGAGTATTATGCAAATTTAAACCCTTTTTGTGTAATTGTAGTATTGGTAAATAGGGATCATTCTTAACCGGGGAAATTAGGGAACATTATTAATATGTTAGTTAAAAGAATAAAAGAATTAAACAATTAAATAATTAAATAATTAAATAATTAAATAATAAAGAATTAAAGAATAAATGAATTAAAGAATAAAAGAATTAATGAATTAATGAAATAAAGAATTAAAGAATTAAAGAATAAAGAATTAGATGGGGGGTTTGAAAGATTGTAATCATATAATAAAGAAAGCAAGTAAAAATAATTAAGAACTTAATTCTACTTCTACTTTAACTTTTATGCAAGTGAACTTTCTTCAAACACATATTTTTACCAACACTCTAACATCATGCTCATATTGAACCAATCACGAAATCCTACCTTAATCATCTCAAATACATGCATACGTTTTTCAATATTATAAATGCACCGAACAGCGGTCATAAACACTTATAATACGATTCACCTTACGTTATTGATTTCAATGTGTGTCAAACATCTAAATCTCTTCAATCCTATTCTAAGTGCACCGAACAACGATCATAAACACTTAGTGTTAAATTGAAGGTTAAGCACTAAAACATATGAAGTAGATGAAATTCAAAAAGTAAAACACATGGAGATTGTATTCACATTTACAAATGTTAGAAAGAAAATACCAACACATATCTTGAATTATAAGTAAAACCAAAACAATAATAAGAATTTAAGTAAATGGAGAAAAGTTATACTTTTGGAATCCAAGAACAGCTTGTGATTCCGAAAGTGGATGGAAACAATGGAATGTTATTCATAAGGAACACCGAACAGCGGCAAGAACCTTATGAAGATGGAGGATAAAACATAAGAATACGGACTTAAATTCTAGAATTATTTCGGAAATACTTGGCCTAGGTATTTCTTAAGGAAAGCATAAAAATGTATTTAAGAGATCTCAAAGAAAAATCACAAGAACAAAGTAAAGAAGAAATGAAATTAAGAATTTATATAAATTAAGAACAATAATTAAAAGAAAGCTAATTAAATAAATAAACTACAAGAATTAAAATGGTCCCCAAAATTAAAGAAAGAAGATGAACTAAAAGAAGAGAAATTAGAGAGAAATAATAGAACCTAAACTAAAGAGAGAAACAAAATGGGAAAAATGGGGACCCCTTGTTACATGAATTGAACCCCTATTTATAGGGAGAAAAAGCTAACAAAAACAAAATAAAAATTACAATAAAAATAATTAAAAGTGAAATGATGAATAATGATGAGTTATGATGAAATTAGGTTTGATTTTTGGGGAAAATAGGCTTGAAAATCAGCAAGCTACAACAGAAATGATGGCAGCTGGGCTGGAATGAGGTGATTTTTCGGATGAACAGTGTCGGGCTGGTGGCTTGTGCAATGCAGCAGTGTACAGGCTGAAGAGTAGTTGGGCTAGTTGCTGAAAAATCAGAGCAGCAGAAGGAGCCAGACGCGCATGGGCTGCTGGGCCGGTAGGTGGGCGTGCAGCTGTACGTTTTGGATCAGGCAAGCAAGTGGATGCGCAGTGGACTGGGCTTCTAATTCACGCGGGCCAGCAGGTGAAGGCTTACGGATCGCGGGCTGGAGCGAGCAGGGTAACGTGATGGACTAGTGCAGTGGATTGGGCCAGGCGCGTGGGCTGATGCGGGTTGTGGGCTGCGAGTTAAGGCTGGGACGCAAGGGAACTGGGTTTCTCGCGAGGCCTGGGCCGGAAAAGAAGAGAAATGGGCTGCACCATTTATTTGGGCTGCAAATTAAATAAGAAATTGGGCTTACAAAATTAATGATAATTAATAATATAATTCAATCGAATTTCGTCCATAATTTCTTCGTTATAATTCCGATCGGGACAATTGTTTCGCCAAAACGCTCCAAATTACACACTTTATTTATTTAAACAAAAATATCACAAAATAAATTATTTTATCTAATTATTTATTATTTTAATATTAAAAGTCAAGTATAAAGGGTATAAAATAATATTAAATAATGCTTATTTGATGACCTATCAATGATAGGGATAGATGGATGATCGACGTAGTCCCGATATGATGGATTTTGACGGAGTATGTGGACTGGATCCGGGTGATCCAGAGGGATCTGTTAACGATTACTGACATGAGCTGGATGCTCAGAGCCATGAGTGGCTGGTGGGACCCTGATATTGCGATGTATAAGCATGGTTAATCAGATTTGTGATAGGGTCCGGTTGCTAACAGGTAGTGTGGGACGTGGGTGATGGTGCCACAGGTTGATTGTGTTGGTGGTTCGTGGAACCATTGGTGAGATGATTGGTTGAATGTTGTGCCTCCGGTGAGGTCGGCGCGGATCGCTGATGGAAAGTAGTATGGACCGTTGTACGAATCATGATGCAAAAAAGTACCGAGACCGGTAGATGCCGTCTTGTGAATGGGTGTACTTGAGATTTGTGTTAGTTGACGGCGGACTCGCAGGATGTACTGGGGCGTTGGTACGAGGTACGCTCGACTCGAAGGGAGTTAGAAGTGTTGAACTAGATAGCAGTGGTGTTGTGGCGTACCTAGTGATAGTTGAGCCGTGAGTGTCAGCTGGTGTGACATTGGTAATATCGCAGGAACGAGATGGATTTGTGATGACCCCAGTATGATTGGGATGATCTCCCGATGAACTAAAAGTTGGTTGAATTAAATCACAAGGTGAGATGTGGTGACAGTTGGGCACTGTCAGGATAAGTCAGATTAGCAGGCGATGGACACCAGGTAGGGGACCCAGGTGTGAGATCAGTTGGATTTCTCCCAGTTAGTTACGGAAGAACGAGATTCGGAATTTCAGGGACGAAATTCTTTAAGGGGGTAGATTTTATGTGACGACCCTTCCCGAATTAACTGGATTAATTAAGAATTAATGATGGATTAGCAAGACTAATCGGAGATTAGACGAGTATTAGCGGACGTTCGGGTGAAATGACGATTTTGCCCCTAGAATGGGCAAATTGTTGACTTTTCATTCAGGCGGTCAAATGGAATTTAACCAATGATTGTGACGTAGTTCGTGATGTCACGAGTTCATAGACAAGTGGCACGCCCGATTCCGACGTCCAAGGAAAACGTTATGACGTTCGGAAGTTCAAGGGCATTTCGGTAATTTGGGCCAAAAGTTGACTTTTGACCCAAGAGGTCCGATGGCCGAGGGCCAAAGATCGTTACGTAGATGAGGACTATACAAATCTGTAGACAGGCGGTACGTCGAATTCAGACGTTCGACGGAGAAGTTACGGTTCACAGAAGTACGAAGGTACTATTACACGATTTACGAAACGGATGACTTTTGGACTTAAGTGGGCCCAGATATTTTGGGGCAGGCCCAATGGATGAATGACACTTGTCATCCATCCATTGTCCACCCAAATTGATTCATGCATCCCCCATTTCTTTGTTCGTGCAAACCAAACCCACCAAACCGATCTCACCCTTTTGAAACCAAACCAATCCAATCCAAACCTTCAACCATGGCCATCTGAGGAACCAGGAAAGTGAGAGGAGGACTGAGGATGTTGGTGGCCGGCCTGGATGGCCAGAACCGCCGTGGACGGCGGCTGGAAGGAGGAGAACCCGAGAACATGCACGGTTAGGCCCATTTGTCCATAATTTTCAATTTATGCATTATGGTTTGTTTTGGATGTTTCTAATGAATTAAATGGGTTAGTAGGATGGTGTTAGAATGATTTTGAGGATGGTTAGAGGTTGTAGGACACCATGGGAGGTTTTGGGAAACTTGAACCGTTTGGTTCAAAATCAAACCAAGAGATTTAGACGTTTTCGGTTGAGTTTAGGGATTGGAATGGATAGAAAACATCAAAATAGGAAGAAAGGAATCGAAAAGGAAGAAGAAGGATGAAAAATGGGGAGTCTAGAACACAAAACCGGTCACGCCGGTCCAGTTGGACCGGCCAAACCAGGTGAACCGGCCGTCTGAACCGGCTGGAGCATGAAGATGATGAATAGTGTTCTGAGCCTTCTTGGGGAGTGTGAGGGAGTATGAACAGTAATTTTGGAAAGTTATAAACATATGAAATCTTCTATTCGATGTAACGAAGATTTTGGGACTGGTCTCGTGTCAATCGGATATCGTTTCGATAGGTTTCGAGGTGTCGGAAGGTTTAGGATAGGTTTAAAAATAGTTAAAAGTTCTGGAAAATTACGGGACTTTAGTGAGAGGTTATTTAGGTAGTTAATAACCCTGTAAATGAATTTGGACAGGTTCGGGAATCCCGGAGGTGACGTTTGACCCGGGAGACGATTATGGCACGCGTATCGAGACGCGGCTTCGGACGGTCTGTGAGTGGACCCTTCTCTCGAAATTGATGCATGCATAAATGTTTTATAATTGTTTTAATATAGGTTTTGTGATGCCATGAGTGCATTTGTTTGTGGTAGCCTAGGATTTACGTATTTTTACGTATTTCGAGATTTACGATTTTATACAATGTATATACGTTGTAGGTTTTCAACGAGGGTTTAATAAATGGATTTCGGATTTAGAAATATGAAATCGGGCAAGAGACCCATTTGATTTACAACTCTCGGACTTGAAGTCCATTTGATTTGACGAGGAATCGGACCTAGGGTCCATTTGAGCTATACGATCGGACCGAGGGTCCAGTTGGTTTACGATTCGGGTTTGAGGCCCAGTTAGTGTTACTATCGGGCTTGATGCCCCGTTAATTTATGATATCGGGCATGAGACCCATTTAGTTGAGATATCGGGCTTAAGGCCCCGTTGGTTGGGAAATCAAACGTGAGAAGGGTTTGAGTCCTAGTTGAAAAGTGATTTGAGAAAGAAAGAAAAGAGTATTTGAAAGTGTGAATGAACCCTCCATATTGATTATATGGTCTCCTCCAACGTCGACCTGGAGAGTCACGATCCATAGACCAGAGTGGGTATCCCCATAGGGATCCCGTTCCAGGAGTGGTGGTTACTTTTTATGTTGTGGTCCAGGACCAGATTCCGGAGAAATGTGTGGACTAGATCCACAGAGAGAGCTCGGACTAGATCCAGTGATTGAGCCTCCCAGATGGAGATTCCTGGGAGAAGACTCGGAGTGAGACCCCGAGTAGTGTGCACACTAGATAGAGATGATTGATATCGTGACTATATCGGGGATGTGTTCCCTAGGGGCTGTGTGCGCCGAGTTGGCATCTTCTCCAGAAGTGCCTAAGATGGGTTATACGTATGATGGTACGTATGAGATTTTATGAAGTGTTTTGGGGCGAGACCCCGTATTCAATGTTTTAGAAATGATTTGGGGGCAGAGACCCCGTATTCTGTGTGTTGGTATTTCATTGAGAAAGATTTTGGGCTGAGACCCACGTGATGTGAATTGGGCTGAGTCCCTATGGTTTTGATTTTTGTCTTCCATGTTTTAGATTTTGATTTCGGGTCAAGGACCCAAATGGATTTATGGTTCATGACGGTTTATGGGAACCGGGCATGAACCCTTGAACCACTTCAAGAATATGTTTGATAAATTGAATGATTTTATGAAGGTTTTACTAAACGGTTTTTGGAATGCATGCGTATGTTTTTATGAAGGGCATAAACGTCTTTATGCGAAAATGTTTTATTAAAATATTATTTTGTCCACTCACAGTTTTCATGTTTTAATGCCCTTGAGGTTGATCGAGGATGCGGGCTGTAGCAGAGACGAGACATCACTCCCCTCCTCCTACGATCCTGACGCACTCTGATAGCCCCAGCGAGGGCTAAAGATGGAATTTTCCCTAGTCTGACACTTCGTGTCAGACGGGATCAGGCGGGTCCCACGTTAATCCCAGGGGATTCGAGGCCGGTCCTGACATTGTAACAGCCCGTCCCAGAAATCGGGATTAGATTAGTGGTTAATGACGGATTAGTAAAGATAATCGGTGATTAGTTTGATACTTTCGGACGGACAGTGCAAAATGACAATTTTGCCCTTGGAAGTGGGCAAGTAGTTAACTTTTTTTCGGGCAGTGAATGGACTTTGACCGATGACCGTGACGTAATTTGGGACATCACGAGTTCATAGACAGGTGGCACGTCCGATTCCGATATTTGAGGAAAAAGTTATGACGTTCGGAAGATCAATGGTACTTTGGTAATTTTGTTGAATATGGGCAATTTGTTGACTTTTCGAAAGACATGGACTTTTCACACATTTTAAGGACTGTTAGGTAGGTCTCGATCCCCTGAGTACAACGACAGGAGGCACACTTTCATCGGAGTTCGGACAACAAAGTTACGGGTCAGGGAATACGATGGGCAAAATGGTAATTTGTCCTTTAGGGCATTTTGGTCATTTCTGTGCATAGGGATCTGTGCCCAATGAGAAGTGGACACTTGGCTGTTATTGGAAATGGTGCCACAGAGATGTTGACGCGTGGCTGGGTCTGGATGGCTGTAGAAGCCTCATCATCTTCGTCTTCTTTGTTTTTAAATCTTGGATGCACAATTAAGGGATGAGAACAGAGAAAAAGACAGAGCAATTAGGTGTGGGTGTAGTGCCTGTGTTCAGTTTGTGCTCATGCCGTGAGCAAGCTTGTGTTGTGCGGATGTGATCAAGTGGAAAACAGAGTGAAGTGTGTGAGAGAAGTGAGAGGAACAGAGAAAAATAGAAACAGGGGATTGTGCGGGTTTATATGGGTTGTAGGTGAGCTTGAATGGAACCAGAGATGTTGGTAGTGTTTAGTGATCAAAGAGAAGTGTGGAAGACTGGAGGACGGTGGTCGTGCCACGGTGGAATTGAAGGGTGCAGGTAAGCTATACCAATGATCTCTGTTTCTCGGTTTGATTAAAAAGGGCAAATTATTGGTTTATAAATTGAGACATGATTTGGTTGACTATGTTAGCTCCTGGATACTGAGATGAGTCCAGAGGATAGGAAACCGTGACCGGAGAACTCGCAGTGGCCGGGAATAGAGGGCTGCAATTTTCTGTAAATTGTCCTTCGAATCGGGAGGTAAGTTCCAAGGTCTAAATTCATATGTTCAGGTGAGAAATCAATTTTAAATCAAGAGAAAAACACGTAAGAATTAACAAGAGGGAAATCGGATTTGGAAAACATTGGAAATAGCCGTGAACCGCCTGCGCCGGTTTGGTCGAACCGGGTTGGCTCAAACCGGTCTGAACCAGGTTGCTCGAGGTTGAAGATGATGAACAGTGCAGACGCGTGGCTCCCATGCGCAGCCACTTTGGGTGGCGCGTGAGACCTATTCTGGGCATGTGTTCAACATAGAAAATGATATAATCGATGTAACGAACATTTTAAGACTAGTTTCGAGTCGATCGAATATCGTCTCAATATATTTCGGGATGTCCGAAGGTTTTAGGGCTCGGTTAAAAATAGTTAAAAATTCGAAAAAATTACGGGGTTTTAGTATGAGTATTATGAAATAGTTAGTGACCATATTATGGGATTTGGAAAGCCGGTGATAGTGGATTGGTCGAAAACGGCGTAAGTGCACGCGTATCGAGGCAGCGGCGTAATGGTCTGTGAGTGGACTTTACTTTCTAACTTATGATGCATGCATATATGTTTTTATATGTTTTCTATACGTGATTTCTATATTTATGAATTGATATTGATGATTTACAGTTTCACACGATTTTCGAGATATTTACAGAATTACACGTTTACGATTGATATTGTGATTTGAGCATGGTTTTAATGCTTTAATTTCGGGATTTGAAATACGATTTGATTTCAAAGATTTAAAATGGATTTTGGAAAGTGATTTCGGCCTTGAAGCCCAGTTCAGAAAAGTGGTTTTAAAGAACGTGATTTCGGGTTTCTGAATTGGATTTCAGAATGACGATTTTGGATTCGATTTTGGAACTTGAAAGTGGATTTCTGGATTTGGATTCGGAATGGTTATTCCAGATGCCGGCTTACGGAATGATGGTTTTGGACTCAAATTTGGAAACAGTTATGGATATGAGTTATGGTTTGGATTCGGGATCCTGATGAGATTGCGGATTCGGATTCAGAAATGGATAATGGTTTTGAATTGGATTTGCTGGATCTGGTTATTAGGTTTAAAGACCGGAATATGATTATGATGGGGGCGGGCCCGGATTGGGTTTAAAGACCCGGATTGAGTTTAAAGACTCGGAAGTTTAAAGACTAGGATTATATTGAGGCCTGGATTAAGTTTAAAGACTCGAATAGATCCAGCAGGTTCGATAGATGGAAATGTGGTTTCAAATATGTTTTGGATTTCACTGAGACTTAATGATGATGGTTTTCAATACTAGTTTTCCGATGCTTTGGTTTATGCCCGGTAGATACAGTTTTCGATGGTTTTGGGTTGAGGCCCGGAATTTGAGAAAAAGGATTTCTTAAATGTTTTGAATAACTTGAATACATAATGATTTTATGACATGGCTTTTGATATGCATGCATTAGTCTTTTAAATGCAGGTTATAAATGTAATTGTGTTTTCTACTAATTGTTTTTGAACTTATACTTTATTTTTGTCCACTCACAGTCTTTTTCATGTTTTCGATACCCTCCAGGTTGTTGCAGTGCGGGCTGTTGGGCGAGAGAGACGGAGACATCACACACGCGATCCACAGTAGATTTTGTGTACTCTGGGAAGTCAGGAAGCTTTTTGGACGGTCGGGTCGAGAATCCCTTATCCGACTTACGTGTCGCATAGAGGTTGGACATCGGTTTAGTTTTCGTGTCGTGCGTAAGTTAGACGGGAGTAGGACTTAGCCCTTAATCCCGGGGGATTGGGGGTGGGTCCTGTCACTGTCATTGCTACTAGAGCTGCTACTGCTACCAACAGATCTCTTACTCAAAGATCTAAGTAAACTGGCCATCAAAAGAGAGTTTCTCTACTTCTCTGTTCCCTAAGCGAAGTATCGTCAGACTTATCACCTACACCTTAACACGCCTTACAAACGGCTTCAAAAGGCGATCTGGCTCTCTGGCAATCGCGCAGAAGTTCCCGGTGTTTTTTGGAACCGTAAACGACACATAGTCGAACTTCCTTATGAGCCTGATTTTGATGAAAGAAAAATTCCCACAAAGGCTCGCCCCATTAAGATGAATGGCAGATTAATGGAAATCTGTAAGAAAGAAATCAATGAACTTCTTGAAAAGAAATTGATTCATAAGAGTTATTCTCCATGGAGCTATTCTGCTTTCTATGTTGAAAATGCGCCTGAATTGGAAAGAGGAGCACCGAGATTGGTTATAAATTACAAACCCCAGAATAAGTCCCTTCGATGGATTAGGTATCCTATTCCAAATAAGAAAAATCTTTTAGAAAGGCTGAATCAAGCTATAATCTTTTCAAAATTTGATTTGAAATCAGGATATTGGCAGATTCAAATTGCAGAGAAAGACAGGTACAAAACCGCTTTTAATGTACCATTCGGACATTACAAATTGAACGTTATGCCTTTTGGTTTGAAAATGCTCCTTCTGAATTTCAAAATATTATGAATCCTTACTCCACTTTTACAATTATTTATATTGATGATGTTCTTGTCTACTCTCATTCTGTAGAACAACACTTTAAACATCTAAATATTTTCTTAAAAGTGGTAAAGAATGCAGGTTTAGTGGTTTCTGCCAGGAAGATGAAACTCTTCCAAGCAAAGGTTTGATTTTTGGGACATAATATCCACAATGGAATTATTCTCCCAATCGATAGTGACATTGCTTTTGCGGACAAATTTCCAGATGAAATTCTCAAAAAGAAGCAATTACAAAGATTCTTGGGAAGTCTGAATTATGTAGAGGATTTCTACAAAGACCTAGCCAAAGACAGCAAACCGCTCTACAATCGGCTGAAGAAAAAAATCCAGTTCCTTGGACTGAGGAACAGACGAGAGCCGTCAGACTCCTAAAAAGAAAAGTTAAGGAACTTCCATACCTAGCTTTGGCAGATCCAGAAGCCTTCAAGATTGTGGAAATATATACTTCTGATGAAGGATATGGTGGTGTTTTGAAACAAAAAACTAATGACAAAGAAGTCCTCGTTCGCTTCACTACTGAGATCTGGAAGCCAGCGCAGAAAAATTATTCGACAGTAAAAAAGGAACTATTATCTATAGTTCATTCAGTCACCAAATTTGAAAGCAATCTTCTTAACAAACGATTCTTGATTAGGGTGGATTGTAAAGCAGCAAAAAATATTTTTTTGAAAGATGTTAAGAACTTAGTATCTAAGCAAATCTTTGCCAGATGGTAAGGAATTTTATTTGCTTTTGATTTTGATATTGAATATATTAAAGAAGAACATAATTCATTACCTGATTTCTTAACTCGTGAATTTTTGCAGAGTTCGCAAAAAGACGTCTTAGCAGAAGTTACAAGAAAGGTATAACGTCGGAGATCCAGAGGTTGGCCTTCTTGGAGAGCCCTCGGGAAAATTTGACTACTTTGTCCTCTACCCCAAGAATAAGCCTCTGCCATCCACTACTCAGAAAATTCCTGAACCTTCGTGGTCTGATTCGCCAACTCCTAATATGTATCATCCTCATAAATAACCTCCAGCCATTTCCGGCAAAGCATCTTCTGCTATCCAACCTAGTTCTGCTACTATAAATCTAACTCCTCTCTCGTCAGCTTTACCTTATTCTAAAGGGCGCTAGAAAGCAGTGGCCAGTAACCCATTCTGTGAAACTATGGTCATACCTATTACACCGATTGAAAATCACGATCTTCGCTCTTCTCCTAGAACTGCAGGTGAAAAATACCTCCGTGATCACATCCGTGGATATTTCAAATCAAGATACTGGCATGAACGACTTCTGATAGAAACCGGCTATGTGGAGGTTGTTCTTCGCTATCGTAGCGAGAGTAACGATTTGATTGCCTTTTCTATTAATACATAAAGATATAATACTAAAATTAAATATTTAAATTTAGAAAAATAAAAAAAATATTTTAATTGATGAGTGGATAGTTACTCCAACATTCATTTTTTTTTTCTTTTTTTTCCCTACTTTCTTAAAATTTATAAACAATGTCTTGGCTGTGGAACCCAAAATCATCGGAAGAATGTAGAGCTGCCACGTGGCCCATAATTCTCGGAATGACCAAATTGCCCCTGGAAATAATACTTGAAGTCCAAGCACTGGACATGGCCCAAACCCACAACTCTTACATAGCCCAACATTGAGTCCAAACCAGGATGACATGTGGAAGCCTCTCCACCCTCGATCTGTATAACACATGTTAGCATGCAAATTGGGGAGCATTTATCCCACATCGAAACTATGGAAATTGAACATCTCACTCACCCCTATATAAGAGGTACACATTTCTCAATAAAGGCAAGTCGATTCTTCGCTTCAAAATATATTTTTTTCCTCTCTCAAAGCTAACTTAGGCATCAGAGTGTTTTTAGCCGAATAACTCTCCGGGTAATCGATGGAAGCAACGATAGCTAATTGTTTGACGTTTGCAGGAATTGTGAGGACTTTTCGCGGTGGGTTCGATTTCTGCTTCAACATTGGCATTGAATATAAATTAGCCTATACGTATTGAAGATTAACTTCTTTTACGACGTCCCGCTAAAAATCACACCTACACCAACAAAAAAAAGGAAATAAAGAAAAGAAAAAAAAAACTGTTATACCTTAGATTATTCTACTTATTTACAGTGCACGAGTAGAATTGTGAAGTAAAAAATCCCTCTACCAGAAACAATCACATAACTAATGTAGCTCTTCCAGAAAAAAATAATAATAAACTAATGTAGCTCTACTTCTAGTAGCTGCAAGCACAATTCTGGTTTCCTCTCGCCTCTCACCAAATTTGAATTACGATTCCTATTTCTCCGACTTTATTCAATCCCTAAAATTCAAGATTATTGCTCTTCTTTGTATTGAAGCGTTGGTAATACAGTTTGCAGTGCCAACCGGCCAACCAAACCGTGGGTTTGTTGTTGGACTAATATCAAGGGATATGGCGGCATATATTGCCGATATTCCCGTGATATGAATAGTAACCAAGTAATCGAATATTGCCTATGCCATTACCATCTTTTCTTTGCCATCTCCACCTTTCAAGGCTTTCCGCCATAGTTCAAACCCTCCGACATTTCAATGCTTCTTCCCACTCCCAGTCAAAACCACGTTTGGAATTTTTTCAAGGCTGTCTCCGACAGCCAAATCCCAGCCCAGGCTTATGGAGAGTCATTAATGTATATAATAATAATTGCGAGATAACAAATCTTGGCCGCTGTGGCAAAGTTAAAGAAGCAAGGAACCTGTTCGACCATATGCCTGAACCGGATGCGGTCTCTTATGCTTCCATGATAAGTGCTTACTTGAAGAACAATGATCTTCACAGTGCAGAGAAGCTCTTCCAGATGATCCCCACAAGTAATCTTGTTGCCGAGTCTGCCATGATTAATGGCTTTGTGAAGGCTGGCCTTATAGATGTAATACAAGTTAATTTAATATGGATGAATCTACGATAGTATCGTGATATTCCTTTCCTATCAATATGGAAATAATATACATAGTGATAATGTATTATATTGTATTGTCCCAATTCTATTTCCTTGCTTTATCCCTTTGTATTTAATTTGTGTTGATTTCAATTAATTTCAAATAATCGAAAGTGACTCTTACAATTATAATTCGTAGATTTCTGATTATTTTGAATATGAATCCCAATCGAAAGAATCAATGACTTCTTCTTTTCTTCGAGGGTCGTAAAATTTTTGATCACATGGAAATCAGAAATGTGTATTGTTGGACCAGTATGGTATCTGGGTATTTCAGTTGTGGTCAAGTTGAAGAGGGTCGCTGGCTTTTTAATGATATGCCTGTCAAAATGTGGTTTCCTGAACTACTGTGATTCTGGGTTAAGCTCGCAACAGCACAATTGACGATGCTTACCTTGTATTTGATCTTATGCCTAAAGGAACATCATTTCGTGGACCGTTATGATTAAGGGTCTTGTTGGGAATGATATATCAACTGGATGACGCTCTTAATCTCTTCAATAATATGCCACATCGGAACCTATATGCTTGGAACATCATGATATCTGGTTATCTTAATGCGAACCGAGTAAGTGAAGCCGTTGAACTCATCAATATAATGCCCCAGACGAACACGGTATCTTGGACAATTATGGTTACAGGTTTGGCACACAACAATAAGGCTCAACTTACAAGGGAGTACTTCGATTGGATGCCCAACAAAGATAAAGATGTAGCTTCTTGGAATGTTATGATCGCATCATATGTTAGCCAAGGCCTCATGACAAAAGCGAGTGAGCTATTCTATTTGATGCGGGAAAGGAATATTGTAACTTGGAACTTGATGATTAATGGTTATGCAAAACGTGGTCCCAAAGAGAAAGCCTTAGAGCACCTGATTCTCATACTTCAGTTTTGCTTTAACCCTAATAGAACTACCATCACTAGCGTATTGAGCTCATGTGAGGGCCTGGTGGAGCTCATGCACTGGTCATATCTCGTGGGTTTGGTCATGACACATCAGTTACGAATGCTCTTATTATACCATGTATTCCAGGAATGGAGATGTTACTTCTGCTATGCTCGTTTTCAAGCATCTCGGGGCTAAGGATACGATATCATGGACTGCAATTATATTAGCATATCCTAACCATGGATATGGTCACCGTGCATTGCAGGCCTTTGCACGCATGCTAAGGTCGGGAGCTAAGCCAGATGAGATTACTTTGGTTGGAGTCCTGTCAGCTTGTAGTCATGTTGGCCTTGTTGAGAAGGGTCAAAGGCTTTTCAATTCAATGAATCGTGCTTTTGATTTGGAACCAAATGCCCAGCACTATTCCTGCCTTGTAGACATCTTAGGCCAAGCATGACTAGTTGATGTGGCTACGCAGGTGATATTCAATATGCCTGCTTGTGAGCTCGGATGCCGCTGTTCTAGGGGCATTGCTTGGTGCATATATGTTGCATGGTGATGTTAAAATGGCATGTCGTATAGGTCAGGTGCTTCTAGAGGAAGAGCCGACCAGCTCAGGGACGTACGTACTATTAGCTAACGTATATGCTGCACATGCGAATGTTAGAAAGGAGATGAAGGAAAGGAAAGTGAAGAAAGTTCCCGGTTATCGTCAAATTGAAGTACGGGGGAGGACTCATACATTTTTGGTTGAGGAGGACAGATCTCATCCTCAGGCTCCTGAGGTGTATAGAATGCTACAAGAGAAGCTCCTTCCACAAATTTGGGAGATGGGATATCCAAAAGGAAGCTCATCTTTCTTATGTAGCCACCAAGTAAGTCAATAACTGTTTATGATAAGGTTGAGTATATATTTGAATATCAACCATTTTGCTCAAACATAATATTTCCCTAACATGGGAATGAGGTCTCATACTTCTGTTTAACATTTGAAGGAAATCCATAGGATCTAAGTTTTACCTATCAAAAACTCTATTGATAACCATCATATCCAGTCATAATATTCGTGATTAAGGTTATAAACCTAACATATCGTTCTGGACTTATCGTACCGAAATATCGAGAACGTCTCGTTCTGTATTATAAAAAATCGAAAAAAATCAAATCAAATGAATGATCGGTACGATGCCGATACCGAACCGATTCAAACTGGTACGTGATTGGTTTCGATATTGGGGAATAACGTCCCGTACCGAAACCAAACCAATTTTGAATTTTTTTAAAATAATTAAAAAGCTAAAATTAAACCTAAAAAAAAATCCTAATAGCTAATATATAGGAGAACTGTGAATTATTTGATTTTAAATTATGTGAATATATACAAAAGAATCTACCACGGGAGAGCTAAGAAACTCGAAAGTGAAGGTGTTGCAGATGATTGTGAATACGCGCTAAGTCTACTATTTGTAAAGATCAAAGGTAGTAACTCTAACATGAAGGAACAAACCAGAACAATGCGATAGCAAACAATTATCATTAGTTGTCCAGATATTGCCAGAGTCAAATGCTATTTTGTTGGCCCAAATAGCAATTAAAGCCTTTGAATTTGAAGCCAAGTCTGTGTAAGTAAAAGCAGGAAACAAACTAGGCAAAATTATTTAGATTCTTAGTACAAAATAGTTTCCAGAACAGATTATTATGATTTTTTTATATAAAGTTCCATGTCGAGATTGTATCAAACTCAATTGAAATGATACAATTCAGTATTAATTTCACATTTTGAAATACTAAATTGTATGTGTTCGGTTAAAATTTCACATGAAGATGATTGATTAGCAGCAAAGGTAGACAGTGACACAATCTTTTTGTTTAAGTACAAAACACTGAAGATACTATTTTCTGGTGGGATAGGATCAGAGGGGAAAATAGAAAGACAGAAAAAAGAAAAAAAGAAAAAAAAGCACTCAATTAAATGACACCGACAGACCATCTGCTAATCTTTAATTAATATTATTTATTAGAAAAAATTACTTTAATTAATATTCAAAGTATGATTGGACCCTTTTGAATGGGATTTGATTAATATGATTGGGCACATTTGAATGGATTTGACCGGGACAAACGCACAAGGTTGCGGTGTCATTAGCAGTCAGACGTATTTGTGCTTTTGTGGGGTAGCAAATAGCAATAGCAAGGTGTGTTGATTCGAGGACAACAGTATCCTTTGATTCTTTTCCTTCTTTTCATGTGTGCAAGAAGATGGAGGAGAGCCACCTCCATTTACATATGTACATGGAAGCTAAGCTTTCGCAGTCACTAAAGTAAAGAGAGACTAGACTCTTGGCTCTCCATACTGTCAATAGTTACCTTTAATGCATTAGTCAAGGGTGCGATATGATTACCATAACACCATCACGTTTAATTAAGGGCTAATAATTGATTGCCGCAAATATTGAAAGGTACATTTACATGGACAGTATTATTTGAAAGTTATTTCTTTTATCATCTATTGTGTTAATACTATCTTAAGAATTAAAATCTTTCAATGTGAAGTCACACTCTCCTGACTCCTGACTCCTGAGTCCTGAGTCCTGAGTAAAAGCCTGCTATTCTACAACTGGGGAATATGAGCTGAAAGTTTGATTATACTGTTGTTTATGTGAAATGGATTAACTTCCTGTGTGATTCTATGCTTAATGCTGAATGGAAATAGGGAATGTAGATCGCAGAGGAAGAAAGAACAGTTTTGGCGCCAACCCATCCTATTACTTGGGTAACTTTACCACTTTTGTTTTTCCCCTCGTAAGTATATATACAGACACATAAAATTACCCAAAATTTGAAGTGGCCAAAAAGACCACCTTACTTGCCGACGCATTCAGATGCTATTTTTGCCAAACTTTGAAATTCAAATTTAATCCAACGGTCTCTTTCTCCTTTTGCTTTTTCGCTTTTTTTTTTTTTTTTTAAAGCTTTTGGGACCCAACCCAGACACACATATTATCCATGTTAGTATTGATACCTGTTGTTATTTTTGTATTTTCTTTGTAAAGTATGCGACAGAAAGACCCTTAAGAAATTTATGAAACTTGATTAATGATAAAAGAAGAATAATTTTAAGAAGAAAAGCAAACTAAATTAAAGTAGAGGTATACGTATAAAGAGAGAGAGACGTGTGTGAGTGCTACCGAGTCTAATTTATCAGATAAAATCAGAGATCCGGTCTTGATTCATATTATTATTTTCGTTAATTTTAATAAATGAAGAAAAAATTTGAAAATGTGAATTTGATCAAAATGAATTATACATGTATAACGATGTTATTGATCTGACATTGTAGTCGTATAACATGCCAGAGGGAGAGAACACAGAACGGTGAAAAGGAATAGGAATAGGCAGCATAGAAAAGAGAAGGGAAGGGGCGAAGGGATGAAAATTAAAAAAAGTAGTTTATGGGAAGGTATAAAGGTAAAGTGGCACTACAGAGGCACTTTAACCTTGCCTATGTGTGTTGTGCGTGTGTAATATATATTCACATGGAAATATAAGGGGCAGAGGACAGGGTCTGGGCGAGGAGAGTGTGAGGAGGACCGGCCGGCTCGGGAAAAACCAATATTTAATTTGGGGGAATTTGATTTATTTTAATGGGGGAGATAGGGAAACTGCAAATGCAATAAGAGGGAGCTGGTGTGCAGAAAGAAATCCTGTCTGTGTCTGCGGTTTCAGTATTAAGCAGGTGAGTCAGTCAGTCAGGTTGAACGGAATCTGAAGAAAAATATTAAGAGAAAGAAGATACCCATACCCATACAAGTAGAAATAGAACAAAATATAATATAATAATATCATTATTAGATTACTAAGTTTAGATTACTACTTAGTAAAGACCAGTAGTAGGGTGGGGGAGGAGGAAGGGATGGGAGGGGCAAGAACAGGAGGAGCAGGAGCATCATCAAAACTGAGAAAAGCAGCGAAGAAAATGGTGGCGGCAGCTACAAATGCATGTGGCTCCTTCTCCCGAAGAAAGGATCTTGTGGATCCCGTCGTCTTCGATCATACCAACATAACCACTGCATATGTAAGTCTTCTGATTTTTCCAATTCAACAATTATCAGTTGGTTAATTTTGCACAAAATGTGGATCCCTATAGTTGGTCTAACCTCAAAAATGGAGCAGCCTCTCTGTTTTGATACATCACTCACATGGCTTTTTTATTTCTTTATTTAATTATGTGTAACTTGGATTTTCTTATTTTCAACACTTGTTTTTCTGTTTATAAACGTAGATCTCAGGCTCTTCAGTCGCATCTCCCACAAGCCCAGGAGAAGCAGAAGTTGCAAAGGAAGCGGAATATACCGTCAATAATTTCAATCTGCCTTCTACTAAGGTAAGGTTCCTCGATGCCTCTCTCTTTTCCTTTAATTTTTATTGCATTGCCAGCATATGATTTTACTTGTTGCCTTGTAGTGTTAGCTAAACTTTTTTACTTGGTAGAACCACGTTGCCCCTCCAGTTCCAAGTTAGAATTCTCCTCCCAAATTTCAAATCAACTCTTACTTTAGACATTTCTCAATTCGCAGCCATCCACTTACCCATCTCTTTTTTGTTTCCGTGTTGGGAGTTTAGTAACTACTCTTTTACATGGTGTAGAGTATTAGATTAAGGCCATGTTTGGTGCCATCGGATTGGGTAGCTCCTTAGATTGGTGGTAAGTTGAAGCAAGAAATGGAGACTCACTTCTAAACTATGTCCAAGTTGAAAGTAGAAGATGGATTAGTTATGAGTGATCATTTGGTGTGGATTTTATCTAGTTCCTTCCACTTGGAAAAGATTTAGAAGTTGGCTTTGATTTCTTAGTTCAATATATACCTTCAGCCAGTGGGTTATCCAATCCAATCCTAGCTACCAACATGGCCTAAACTATTTTTGCTTAAAGTTCCTAAGTACCAAAATACTTTTGGCCTTCCTTCAATAAGGTAAAAGAACAATTACATTGCCAAATATGAAGGAGCACTTGTTTGTGGCACCAGAACCTGCTAATGCTGGTTGTTTTTTAAAACACTTCCCAGTCAGACAATCATTTCTCTTACCGTGATGATATTCCTAACCTTAGAGCTTCAGCAATATATCTTACCTGCGAAAGTCCCATATTCATACGTTTGGAACTAAGGGTTTCTTCAATGCCCAATTTAATAATAATAACAATAGTAAATTATTTCACTTTCAGAATAGAAATTCTATGTCTGAGGAATACACATCCACTGGTTAGAATGTTGCTCACATCATTTTGTGCTTGTCATAGCATTATAGCAATATGTTCTGTTACTTCCAGATCTGTCTTAACGTTGTGTTTGTTGATTCTTGTGGCAGAATTTGTGTGCAATATGTCTGGACCCTCTGAGTTACCACAGCAAGGGCAGCAGCCCAGGGCAGGCTATATTCACGGCCCAATGCTCCCATGCTTTCCACTTTGCTTGCATATCCTCCAATGTTCGACATGGTAGTGTTACTTGCCCTATCTGCCGTGCCCTTTGGACCCAGCTGCCACGGAATCTGAACCCGCCTAGGGGTTCCCTCTCTTCTTGCAACCGAGCTGACCCCATCCTCCAAATCCTTGATGAATCTATTGCCACTTTCCGTATCCACAGACGCTCTTTCTTGCGCTCTGCTCACTATGATGATGATGATCCAATTGAGCCGGATCATGTGCTTAATTGCCCCCGCCTCCAACTATCTGTCATACCCATCTCAGCTAGTGCACCTCCTAGCTGGTGCACCCCATACGCATGCCCATACGCATATCCATACCCATACGCATACCATGCGGCTCCACATCACCTAAGCTATAGCTCCTCATCATTATTGAAAATGCCAACCAAGCCAAAATCTTGTACTCTCTGTGCCTTTCCAGACAGAGCATTTCTTTCAGTGAAATTAGCACATCGTCAAGCAACAGACTTGGTCTTGGTTGCTAGCCCCAATGGCCCACACTTGAGGCTCCTCAAGCAGTGCATGGCATTGGTGATTGCTTCCCTTAGACCTGTTGATCGTTTGGCCATTGTTACCTACTCATCAGCTGCAGCCCGTGTCTTCCCCTTGAGGCGCATGACATCTTATGGGAAGCGAACAGCCCAACAGGTTATTGATCGTCTGTTCTATATGGGGCAATCAGATCCAGTGGAAGGGATGAAGAAAGGAATCAAGATACTTGAAGATCGTGCATACAAGAATCCAGAGTCTTGTATCCTGCACCTGTCTGGCAGCCCAACACAATCCTACCATGCTGCAATGAACATGGACATGCCCATTCCAGTCCATCACTTTGATGTCGGATTTGGCTTTGGCACTTCAAACGGTTATGGGTATATTATGCACGAGTTAGAAGAGTTCCTGGCAAGACTCATAGGTGGCATGATTAGAGAAATCCAGTTGAGGATCAGAATGGGGGAGAAGAGCAGTAGTAGGACGGTAAGCATAGGTGAGCTAAGAGGAGGTGAAGAAAGGAAAATCTTAGTTGATTTGGATGGGTGTGGAGATATATTTGTGGGATATAGCTATATTGAAGAGGGTGCAATTGACAAACCTATCACAACAGGGGAAACTATGGTGAACATAGTAGGAGATAGTAATGAAAGTAATACAGCAGCAGCAGCAGCAGGAGGAGGAGGAGGAGCTGCAGCTGCTGCTTCTGCTTCTGCTACTTCATGGATGAGCACGACCACTGTTGGGAGGTCAAGTAGTGCAGAAAGTTGGGACTACCATGATCCTTACATGGCTAGAAGATGGGCCAAGCATTTGCATTGCTACAGGCTTTGAATCAACGCAAAGGAATCCAACACAAGACGTACATACATACATTCATATTCATTCAGCAGCAGCAGCAGCAGCACACTAGATATTATATACTTTGGCAAATCAAGTATCAATCAATCCTGTTTCTACAGATATTAGGTAATCCAGGATTACCATTGTGAGTCCTTGATTTGTCCCATTCCCATTTACCACCCAGATTTACTCATTCTTAAACGGCTTTCAATTTGTGATTAAGATCCCTAAATATTCATTCAAAAGCCCCTTTGTAATTGATTCACCATAACAATTACTGATATGATAGCCTTACTGTTGCTCATATTATCATTAGCTCTGCCTCTATCTGTTCTACGCCGAAGTTATTTGTATTTTTCACGCTTAAATACTTACTACTTTGAAGTTCTTTATCAAAACATAGCCTTAATGATGTGTTTGAATGAAGGAAAACCAAAATCGGAAGCCACTTCAATTCAAACCAAGAAGCCTTAATGACGTGGTGTTTCCTGGTTGGATCCTGTCAAAAGAAGAGAGAAAGGAGAGAAAGAAGAAAAGAGGGAGGAAAGAGTGAAAAAGTGATGGAAAAGGGTGAGGAAGAGAGAAATCAGTGAGGTAAAAACGTTGAACCCGAAGGTTCCAATTCTGGATTTCTGGTTTTAGGATAGGAAGCTTTCGAACGAGTTCTCCTATGTCCCTTTTGAGTTCCTAGGATCGTTTTTGGGTCAAGAAGGAACAAAATGGACGCTGGAGAGTCCATCGCCATGGTCCAGAAACCATGGCCGAAGGATGGAAGCTTCAGACCGAGTTTGAGGTAAGGTTTGAGGTAAGTTTATGAGCCTTTGGATCTAATAGAACTGATTAAGGGATGGATTAGAAGTTTCCCAACGTTTAAAATGGTGGAAATGACGTAAAAATGGTGAGTTATGAACCGGGTCAGAACGCCGGGTTGGGTCCTACGTGTAGACCCACAGAGCGACCCGGTTGAAGGTTGAAGGTTGAAGGTGACTCCGCGCAAGCACGTGAGCACCACACACAGAGTCCTTCACCTGCGCGTGGAGGCGATTCCGGCGGTGTTTCGGGTTGCGGCCAACAGGAAAGTTGCTGGGTTTGCGATGTTGAGTTCAACAGTATAAGTTTTAAATTAATCGGATATGTTTATGGCATCGTTCTGAATATCTTACATATTATGCTTATATGAAATTAACCTAAAGAAGTTATGTAGATTATGGCCAAGATTCTTGAGATGTAGTAATTGATAATAACATGTTTTGATAAAAGGAAAATTATAAAGTATGACTTGGTTGTGGGATTAGAAGATAAATGTGAATATGGATAATGTTATGGTGATGAATTATTTGGGGGCTTGTGTACTTTCCTAAATTCATGTTTAATCTCAAAACCTAGTAACTATATTTGCAAGAATGAGACAAGGGAATAGAAGGTTAAAAAGGAACAAAGTCTTGATTATTTTACTAAAGAGATGTTTGCTTAAATGTTAAATAAGTTTAGGATTAATACATCATTCCATTGTTATGTAAGAATTGCTAAATGTAGATATTGTGCACATATGCTTATCAATAGTTGATAATGTGAAGACTACTTAGTGTTGATGATGTTAAGTTGATAATAATAGTAACAAGGGTTAATTCATTAAAGGAATATATAAGGCTTTAAAGTATGGTTACCATGTGAATTTCCTTTCGTAATATGCTTTATGATTCAATACATGTGTGATATGGTGAGTATTAATGATTTATTAGTAATAATCGACTATATGAATTGCGTGCTTAGATGTTCGTAGCCTTTTATCCTTTTGGACGAATTATAAATTTGTATCATTTATTTGGTAAAATTGGGAAATTATTTACATTTCTAAAAACATTGGATCATCGGCACATATTATGGTTAACTGGGTTAAATACTAAGTTAAGGCCAAAAAGGGAACTGACTGAATAACTTTCGTTTCTTGATGGAGTTAGTGGGCTGGATGTGGGCAGTACTCCGCAAGGAATTAAGGTTATTTGGAAACGTATTCAGTGGAAACAAATATGGAAAAATCGCTTGTCGGACAAGAGTTTTTCGGATGGGAGTAGAACTAGTGTGGGTGTTCCAGTAAATTGGGACGGGTCCAGTCACTAGATCCCGAATGGTGTGTCTACCGGTAGTACATCAGACTTGGTGATTGATGTTGTGCATCAAGGATGGATTGGTTGTGTTTGATTGTTGTGCTGATCTTGTGTTAGTTGTTGTGTGACTGACGTGCTGGTTGTCATAATTATTGATGTGTCTTGCATAACGGTCAGTTAGCACGTTTTTCAAGGTGCTTAATATGGTCTAAGTTGTGATATTGGGTCTTGAATTTGTGGATGGTTGTTGAGATACTACTTTGATGGCATGTTTTGCAAAGTTTGTGAACGAGTGGTGCTTGGGCCTAAGCCCAAGATTTTGATTGTGAACTTGATTTGGTTTAATTGAGATGTAAGTACGTGTTTCGTGGAAAATGAAATAATGTGATAATGTCGGGGTGATGCACTGCATGGTATCATTATGCATTGAATTTGAGGATTAATTGAGTAAATGTATTTACCTTTACATAGCTTGGGTTAATTCCTAGTATTTGAGATGTCGATCATTGTATATGTTTTTCATCTTTGGAATTGGAAATTATGGTACCTGAAAATTAGTTTTGTTTTTTTTTTTATATTAATGTATGGAATCAATCCAACTGTTGAAAACTATATGGGCATTAAATAAGGGTTGACTTGTACGACTGGGGTGCAATGTTTGCTTTCACGATAAAGTGTTTAATTCGTTTTGGGATAGGTTAATGGTTGTTTTGATTGTTTCTTGGTTGGACTTGGTTATAAAAATGTTTGGTACAGACATGTGGCTCCAAGGGTGCCTTGAGTAAGGATGTTTATACAGGATCTTATTGAGCATATTTTCTACGATTCCTTATACAATTTTGATAAGGTGTGGTTGAATAGGATGTTTATATGCTTTTTGATAATTTTATTTTTATTACGTGTCTTACAAGATTTTTTTCGTAAATTACGTTTTCAAATTCCGTTTTAAATGTGGTCTATGACATGAGATTTTGTTATATTGGCTTTTAGTAATTTTCATATGATTTTTGGGTGGTTTTCGAATATGGTAATTAAGTTTGGTCTTATTATATTTTAAGCAACTCAATTGTCCAATTGGAATTTGAACATAAGATGGGTTTATAATAAAATTTCGACTACAAAATTTTTTAGGGGGGAGATTGTAAACACCCCGGATATTCAAAAGGATAGAAATGACCATTTTGCCCTTGAAAGTCAAAGAGTTGACATTGACCAAAAATTCAAAATGTTGACTTTTGATCGGGATATCTCTTAGAAACTTCAGAAAGACCATTATGAAGGTATCGGTTTTCTGAATACATAGACAGACGACATGTTGAAATCAGAGGTCGAATAGGTTCATTATGGGCGAAGAAAAATTTAGGGGTATTGTGGTCATTTTACCATGAAGGGCATTTTTATAATTTGACATGAAAGGACTTGATTATTCTATAATGTCCTAGAATTGATTGAAGTCTGATTTCTTATGCCTCTTAACCGACTTAGGGTGATGTTTATATATAGATGAAGAGTGTTTGAAAGGAACTCGATGGAGGAGCACCGAAAATAAGAAAAAAAAAACAGAGGAAACACGAGAGAAATGAAACCGGCGAGAGAGAAAGATGGAAATAGAGAAACAAGAAGGGAAGTAAGAATGAAAGGAAAGGAAAACTGGGAGAAACAAAGAGAAACAAAGAGAAACAACGAGAAAAACATGGGAAAACAGTATGCATAAGAAGGAACCCGTGAGGCACACACTTTGGGTTTCTAGTGTTAGGCTAGGAAAATTGAAAATGGACGTGGTAGTGTTATCCTGAAGGTCCTGTGATCGTTCTAGGGCAGAGAAAGGAGAGCGTGGACGCTAGAGAAGATGAGAATACGGCTGGGAAACCATGGCCGAAAAGTGGTGAAGGCCATATAACGAAATTTTGTAAGTATTTTCCCTTTTTAACCTCATGGATCTTCTTTTTAACTATATTAGATGAAGTTAGATGCTTAGAACAATGAAAACGAACACGAATTGATGGAGAAACGACTGGGTTGTCACCGCAGGTCGGACAACCCAGAAACCAGGAAAACAGGTCTGGAAGACGACTCTGTCATCGGCGTGTGGTCACCACACGCAGAGACTAGTGGTGGCACGTGGGGGCACGTCCGACATTATTTTGAGGTGGTTCCAACACAAAAAATATTTCTAATTTTATTCTAAGGTTAATGATATTAAGTTTGAAGTAACTGGACTCTATTTGGAATTATTAATGAATCTCAAAAATCAACCAAATTGGACAAATTTTACATCAAAGTCTATTTACTCAATCCTAGAAATCCAAATCTAGGCCCAGAATTAAGAAAAAAAGATACATGGAATACAAGTTATGAGCTTCCAAAGTCACAGGTTTCTTTCCTCTTCTCACATCGTCCATGTTCTACGTCCTCTACCTTCAAACCTGGGCTATTCCTGCTCGTAGGAGTCCAATGAATGTGTTTCTAGCCACGGTTTAGTCCAAAAATCTCCCAAAATAAAGAAGGAATAATGGTTTATATGTGGGTTGTTTGTATGGGTTGGTTGCACGGGTTGGAGAATAAGAGAGATTTGATGATGATGATGATGATGATGATCAAATGGGAGAAGATCCCCCAGTCTCAAAACCATTCCCTTCCCAAAATATCTCCAACTTCTCCATTGACCAAACTACCCTTCCCTTAAATAGAAACCCAATTAAAATTCAAAGAATGGTCAAAACGTGCTAAAACAAATCCATAAAATCCCAAAAAGTCTCCGAAAAATCCCAACAAAACGTATTTAAAAATCTGGGTTGTCACATTTTCCTTTGATTTTGGACCCGAAACACACACCACAACCACTATTTCTTCCTCTTTTGCATATGCATTCCAGGGAGGTAGGATAGCAAAGAGAGTGAGACTGTGAGATATAAAGTGAGAGAAAGAAGAAGAAGAAGAAGAGAGGTTGAACACAGAAACCAAGAAAAAAAATCGTGTACGCTTTCATACTAGTTTTTAGACCAAGACTTAGCCTTGCAACTAAGGCTGCCATCATGTTCCTCGAGTGCTTGCAACCAAAATTACTCAAAGTAAAGGACCACAAAATAGTGGGAAGCTATATATATTAAGTAATATACTATACTACTATATATACTGCGTTATAGTACTTAGTATATATGTATATGGTAGTATATATAGTTAGTGTATATATATAGTACTTATATACTTCGTATATATATAGTACTTATAACACTTAATATATATACTAAGTATATATACTACTTTATACATATATATACTAAGTATAGTATATATACTTAGCATATATATATAGTACTTTTTTAAAATTATGGGTTAAGATTTGAATTCCTGAGGTTGAGTAGATAAATTTCCATTCTTAGAACATTCAATTTGATTGAGAATTGAGAAAGTTATGAAGGTTTAAAGTTTAGGCCAAAATGGAGTTTTTCGACAAGGCTCTGGCGAACCGAACAGTGGCGCCGATCATCTTCTCTGACCAAATTTATCGCAATGGAATATTCCTTCAATGATGGAATATTCCATTCAGGTTGACGAAATATTCCTTTAAGAAGGAATATCTTGTAGTGCTTTGTAACGCCCCGGACATTTAGAAAATGTAATTTTGTAACATAATGAATAAATGACGTTTTTACCCTTGTGAATAGTATAGTCAAATTGTTGACTTTTTGATTGGTGAATCAAACGGATGTTGACCGATGACCGTGACGTAGTTCGGGACGTCACGAGTCCATAGACAGGTGGCACGCCCAATTCCGACAATCTGGGAAAAAGTTATGACGTTCGGAAGCCCAAGGGCATTTTCGTAATTTGGGCGGAAAGGGGGAAAATGTTGACTTTTTGTTTGCCAACTAATTTTCACACGATTCGAAGACCGTTAGGTAGGTCTCGATGCCCGGAGTACAACGACAGGCGGCACGTCGAAAACGGAGTTCGGTTATGAACGTTACGGGTCACGGAAGGCTAGGGGCAAAATGGTAATTTGTCCAACCAGGGGCAAAATGGACTTTTGGCCTTGATCAGACTTGTCTTTTGTCTGATTCTCACTTCATAAAACACAGAACCGGGTCTTAAGGGAAACACAATAATATCCCCTTTTGACTACTTTTCCCCAAATTAAGGCTTGGACTATGATTATGTCCAATTGGCCCGTGATAAGCCCCAAACTCGTCGCCATTATGCAATTGAACGTCTAAGTAGCATAACTGAGAGAGAGGGACTTGAGAGGTTCAGAGAACTGAGAGAATTTTGCTTCGAAAATTCTGGGAAATTGGGGGAAAATCGAATTCGGATTTGGGAGCCAGGAGAGGAGCAATTGAGGATTCCATTAAGTTGCTGGGATCAAAACTAAAAGCTTTGCAACAAAAACGAGAAGAATTCGTGTCGAATTGAGGAAGAACAGACGCTGCCATGGCTGCCAAAAATCGACCTTGAGTTCAGATACTTAGAGGTAAGCTCAATCGAAATTGATCATGGAAAATTGTTCATTATACTCTCACGAAGCTAACCATATGAATCAATTGAAAAATCAGGCACGGAATCGTGAAACCCGATTAGGAGACCCGTCGAATTTCGATCGTGAGTCGTGAAGATTTGGACCTTACCTGAGGTAATTGAGTTCACAGAACTGAAATGAAGTTAGAGTAGATGAGATCAGTTGAAAGAACGGATCGATTCGAGGTCGAATTGACTGAGATTGCATCGGATCCTATCGCGGGTATTTCAACCCGTTTATCAGACAAACGGGCGAGAACGATGCACTGTAGCTGTACTGTGCTAGGCGCGTGGCTTTCACGCGCAGCCGCTTGCGGCGGCGCGTGACGGCGCGTGGGGAGGATTCCGGCAAAGTGTTCAACATGAGACTTGATGTTCTCGATGATACGAACCTATCCGCGTTGGTTTCGGGTCAATCGGATATGGTTTCAGTGTAGTTCCGAGTACCGACACGTTTAAATTTATATTAAAATAATATTATAAAATTCCGACAATTAGGGGATTCCTGTTTAAGGATTGTATGATAGCCTAGTAACCTTAAATCACTTTGTTTGACAGGCTGGAATATTCCCGGGACTTCGGAGGAAAACGAACAGCTCGAGGCTGAACAATCGGGACGGTGTGTGTGAGTGGACTTTTGGTTTTCTAACTGTGATGCATGCATATATGGTTTAAAATGCTTATTGATATGATTTTCTATGATTTGACATGATTGATGCTTTGATTCGGTGATTTCTCGATTTTCTCGGTTTTATGATTATTATATTATTATATTCTGGCACGCTTTTCGAGAAATCATGAAATTGGTTAAAAATGATATTGTGGGCGTGAGAACCCAAGTAAATAATGATTTTGACTCGGATTTGGAGTTACATGTGAATTTGATGATTTTTAGTATTTTCGTGATTATTTTAATCAGTCTTTCGGGCACGTTTTACGAGGAACGTGCAAATGATGTTTTGGGCTAGGCCCGGATTGAAAATGATATTTGGACTCGGATTATGAGTCAATGATTGATTTTATGGATTTACGTGATCGTGACAACTCGGGTTTACGGTTGCACGGATTTACGTGAAATTGGTATTTTGGGGTGGGACCCAATGGAATTGTGTTTCTGATTGGATTTGCATTTTCCATGTGATTATATGATGATAATGATGATTTCGGATTTATAAAGTAAATCGGGACTTTGGTTAACTTAGGGCTGAGACTCTGTATTGATATTTGATTTGGTTTTCAATGCAACTGTTTTTCACTGGTTTTAGTGATGGTGATATGTTGCGGATATTTAGGGCTTTCGGGAGAAAATATGTTTTTCCCCGGAGTGCACCCTGGAGATAACGCTCGCCTTCGGGATGGAAGTGTTTACCCCGAAGAGGTCACGTAGCACGATCTTTGTCTTGCAGCCCAGGGGAGGCTTGACTCAGATCAGATGTGCTGGATTATATGGATCGGTAAGTGATGTGTTCACTAGATCTGGATTGCCGGCTGGTGATGTGTTCACAGCGGCGGATGCTCGGATTTTGAGCGGTCCTTGAGCCTATTGATATGCACGCGTTGCAGGGATAAAACGTGACTCTAAGCAACAAGATATGGAAATAAGTCCCGTGGTTTTGTGGAAATTGTTTTGATTGATCCACTTTAATTGATTTCCCATTATCACTCGTGTTTTATGATATGCATGCATGTTTGTGAAAACTGGAGGGTAAGAAATGTATTTTGGCAACTGTTTTTATAAGAGGTCATTTTTGTCCACTCACACCTTTATTGTTTTATGCACCCTCCAGGCCAGTGTACAGGTACGAGGGCTAAAAACGAGGCAAGCGAGGCAAAAGAATAAATAGACCGTTGCGCACTCAGACATTCTACAGAGTAGGAATTTGACCCCTATCTGTAATGATACCTATGCTCTGTATTGTCCTTGACTAGTCAAACTTGTGACGTCATTGGTCTGTAAAACTTAACTATCCCTTGTCTGACAATGTTTTCGGGATTTGTTGTGTGTTGTGTGTATATAAGTTTGGTTACTTTCGGAAATTTTTAGTTATTGTCAGACGGGAGCAAGATTCATCACGACTATCGAGGGATAATCGGGATGGGTCTTGTCAAATTGGTATCAGAGCATTAGGTCACGGTCTGAGTCTTACACATTAGTATACACGAATTGTGATACTGATATGTTTCTCTTACAGAACATCACAATATGCCTCCGAGACGCGAGCCCCGTACCCAGTCTGGCGATGATTTTGGAGGTCCGGACATTGAGAGAGCTCAACGTTTAGGGGCCATTGCATTCACTGGCCTGACTGATCCAGAAGAGGCTTTTGAGTGGATCACTCAATTTGAGCGGATCTTCGAGATTATGCAATGTCCACCAGGAGATATGGTTCCACTGGCCACATTTATGCTGAGCAGCCAAGCTTACCGTTGGTGGCGCGGATTGCAACTAACAGGGATGGATGCCCGTACTCTGAGTTGGGAGGACTTCCGTCATCGTTTCCTGGATCAGTTCTATCCTCGCTCCTTTCGTAATGCCAGGGAGGTTGAATTCCTACAACTACATCAGGGGGACATGTCAGTGGCAGACTATGAACTGAAATTCCTGAACCTGTCCAGTTTTGCTCCTCTTTATGTATCTAACGAAGAGGACAAGTGCCGAAGGTTCGAGCAAGGACTGAGGAATGACATCCGAGGAGCTGTGACTGTGGGAACTTATGCCACCCTGCGAGAGTTTTCTGATGCAGCTGCACGAGTTGAGGCGACCTTGCCAGTGCCACAGCAGTTTTCGGGCTCTGGTCGACGCCGGGACCGTCAGTACCAGGGATCTACGAACCAGAGGTCCTCCAAGCGAGGTAATTATGGCTCTGGATCTTCGCGTGGCGCTCGTCCGAGTTATGGAGGTAGGGGAACACAGACATTTGGGTATCGACCATCAGCGACTGCACAGTTCAGAGAGGCATCAGTGGGATCTACTGACCGACAGAGTAATGACCGAGGCAATGTTCTTGTCTGCTTTTACTGTAGGGAGCCGGGTCACTTCAAACGAGACTGTCCACGATTGGTTGGTAGTAGCGGCACTGGATGGGGCTCTACTGAGCGGGGCCCTAGTACGACTTCGGCTTCAAATGCTACAAGTGGGAGAGGAGGTGGCAGAACTCGTGGTGGATCTGGTGGATCACGAGGGCGTGGTCGGACTTCGGGACCACAGGCTCGAGTCTATGCAGTGACTCAACAGGAGGCCCGAGCAGCCCCGGAGGTGGTGACAGGTATGCTTACTATTTTCGGTCATCATGCACGTACTTTAATAGATCCGGGAGCTACCCACTCTTTTGTTTCTCGGGAGTATGCACTGTTGGCAGATAGAGAGATTTCTGCGATCGGATGTGAGATGGGAGTCGGTACACCGACTGGAGAGTTGTATGTAGTAAACCAAGTAATACGAGGATACCCTATTGTGATAGGGGACGTGCATCTAGTGGTTGACTTGATACTCTTAGACTTGTGTGACTTTGATGTTATCCTTGGGATGGATTGGCTGACAACCCATCATGCCTCTATCGAGTGTTTCGATAAGAGGGTGATACTTCGGAGCCCTGGATTACCTGAGGTGATATTTCAGGGAGATCGGAGGATGATAACCCCTGGAGTCATATCAGCCCTCTCGGCAGATAGATTTCTGAGGAAGGGCTGTCAGGGTTATCTAGCTTATGTTGTCGATGTGCGGGATGCACCAATCAAGGCCGAGGATATCCCAGTAGTGTGTGACTTCCCAGATGTATTTCCTGAGGATTTACCAGGATTACCCCCTTCTCGAGAGATTGAGTTCACTATCGAACTAATTCCTGGTACACGACCTATATCCTTGACACCTTATCGGATGGCACCAGCTGAGTTAAGGGAATTGAAGGTACAGTTGCAAGATCTTGTGGATGTGGGATTCATTCGACCAAGTGTATCGCCATGGGGAGCCCCAGTATTGTTTGTGAAAAAGAAGGAAGGAAGTTTGAGACTCTGTATGGATTACAGGCAACTTAACAAAGTCACGATAAAGAATAAGTATCCTTTGCCTCGGATTGATGATCTGTTTGATCAATTAAGGGGAGCCAAGTATTTTTCGAAGATTGATCTGCGTTCTGGTTACCACCAGTTAAGGATTCGGGAGGAGGACATTCCAAAAACAGCTTTTCGAACCCGATATGGTCATTATGAATTTCTGGTGATGCCATTTGGATTGACTAATGCACCTGCGGCATTCATGGATTTGATGAACCGAGTATTCCGGAAGTACCTTGACCGATTTGTTATTGTGTTCATTGATGACATTCTAGTGTATTCAAGCAGTAAGAGGGCGCATGAGGAACATTTGAGGATTGTGCTTGATACGCTAAGGAGGAACCAGCTCTTTGCCAAACTGAGTAAGTGCCAATTTTGGTTAACGAGTGTTGGTTTTCTGGGACATGTGATTTCCGCGGATGGGATTCGTGTTGACCCCCAGAAGATAGAAGCGGTAGCAAACTGGGAGCAGCCAAAGACAGTAACCGAAGTAAGGAGCTTTTTGGGATTGGCCGGTTATTATAGACGTTTTGTGGAAGGTTTCTCCGCGATTGCTGCTCCGATGACCCGCCTAACCAGGAAAGGAATCAAGTTTGTTTGGGGCGAAGACTGTGAGCAAAGTTTCCAAGAATTGAAGAAAAGGTTGACCTCCGCTCCTATCTTAACCCTTCCGGATGATAGTGGAGAGTTTGAGGTGTACAGTGATGCATCCTTACAAGGATTAGGGTGTGTGTTAATGCAACATGGAAAGGTAATCGCATATGCCTCTCGACAACTGAAACCGCATGAACGTAACTATCCCACTCATGATTTGGAATTAGCTGCGGTGGTACATGCCCTGAAGATTTGGAGACATTACTTGTATGGGGAGACATGTAGACTTTTCACGGATCATAAGAGTTTGAAGTACTTTTTCACACAGAAGGAATTGAATTTGAGACAGAGACGATGGTTGGAGCTAATTAAGGATTACGACTGCACGATTGAGTACCATCCTGGAAAAGCTAATGTGGTAGCGGATGCACTGAGTCGGAAATCAGCTCACACTGTGGCACATCTACGAATGGTGCATTTACCCTTGTTGGTGGAACTACGTAGGACCGGAGTTGCTTTGGGACTGGATAACCAAGGTGGCTTACTAGCAAGTTTCCAGGTGCGACCAATTCTGATTGGTCGAGTTATTGAAGCCCAACTGGAAGACCCTATCTTGTGTGTCCTTCGAATTGAAGCTGATGCGGGGGAACGACAAGATGTTGCAATTAGAAGGGATGGAGCCCTAGTAAAGGACGGACGGTTGTGTGTGCCCGAAAATGTAGCATTAAAGAAAGAGATTCTGGACGAGGCCCATAGTTCAGCGTATGCAATGCATCCAGGTGGGACGAAAATGTACCGTACGTTACGAGAGCATTATTGGTGGCCGGGTATGAAACGGGAGATTGCAGAGTTTGTGAGTAAGTGCTTGGTATGTCAACAAGTAAAGGCTGAAAGGCAAAGACCCTATGGAGCACTGCAACCCCTACCGATACCGGAATGGAAATGGGATCATATAACCATGGATTTTGTGTTTAAACTTCCTAGAACGCCTAAAGGACATGATGGAGTCTGGGTAATTGTGGATAGGCTTACCAAATCAGCTCATTTCCTACCTGTAAGGGAAGACTTTCGGTTGACGCAGTATGCCAGACTCTTCATTGACGAGATTATTCGACTCCATGGTACTCCTGTCTCTATTGTATCTGATCGAGATCCCCGATTTACATCCAGATTCTGGCAAAGCTTACAGGAAGCTTTCGGGACGAGATTGCATTTTAGCACGGCATTCCACCCTCAGACCGACGGGCAATCGGAACGGACTATTCAGACCTTGGAGGACATGATGAGAGCATGTGTCTTGCAATTCCAGGGTACTTGGGAGTCACATCTACCATTGATGGAATTCGCCTACAACAATAGTTACCAAGCAAGTATCGGGATGGCTCCTTATGAAGCCTTATATGGACGACAGTGCAGAACCCCTTTGTGTTGGACTGAGGTGGGCGAAAGGAAATTGTCTAAATCTGAATTGATAGACTTAACAACGGAAAAGGTTAAACTCATTCGAGACAGACTCAAGACAGCCCAAGACAGACAAAAGAGTTATGCAGACCACCGAGTCAGAGATCTGGAATTTGCAGTTGGAGATTGGGTATTCTTGAAGTTATCTCCTTGGAAAGGTATTGTGCGATTCGGCAGACGCGGGAAACTGAGCCCCCGTTTCATTGGACCTTATGAGATTGTGGAGAGAATTGGTCGAGTTGCCTACAGATTAGCATTACCTTCTGAGCTTTCGAGGGTCCATGATGGTTTCCATGTGTCAATGCTACGGAAATATGTGTATGATGAGTCCCATGTGTTGGAGGAACAGCCGGTTGAACTCAGAGAAGACCTAAGTTTTGAAGAACAGCCTGTACAGATCTTGGACCGAAAGGACAAAGTGCTCCGACGGAAGACGATTCCCTTAGTGAAGGTTCTTTGGAGGAATCAGAACGTGGAAGAAGCTACGTGGGAACCTGAGACACAGATGCGAGACCAGTACCCGTATTTGTTTCATTGAAATTTCGGGGACGAAATTTCTTAAGGGGGGAAGGTTGTAACGCCCCGGACATTTAGAAAATGTAATTTTGTAACATAATGAATAAATGACGTTTTTACCCTTGTGAATAGTATAGTCAAATTGTTGACTTTTTGATTGGTGAATCAAACGGATGTTGACCGATGACCGTGACGTAGTTCGGGACGTCACGAGTCCATAGACAGGTGGCACGCCCAATTCCGACAATCTGGGAAAAAGTTATGACGTTCGGAAGCCCAAGGGCATTTTCGTAATTTGGGCGGAAAGGGGGAAAATGTTGACTTTTTGTTTGCCAACTAATTTTCACACGATTCGAAGACCGTTAGGTAGGTCTCGATGCCCGGAGTACAACGACAGGCGGCACGTCGAAAACGGAGTTCGGTTATGAACGTTACGGGTCACGGAAGGCTAGGGGCAAAATGGTAATTTGTCCAACCAGGGGCAAAATGGACTTTTGGCCTTGATCAGACTTGTCTTTTGTCTGATTCTCACTTCATAAAACACAGAACCGGGTCTTAAGGGAAACACAATAATATCCCCTTTTGACTACTTTTCCCCAAATTAAGGCTTGGACTATGATTATGTCCAATTGGCCCGTGATAAGCCCCAAACTCGTCGCCATTATGCAATTGAACGTCTAAGTAGCATAACTGAGAGAGAGGGACTTGAGAGGTTCAGAGAACTGAGAGAATTTTGCTTCGAAAATTCTGGGAAATTGGGGGAAAATCGAATTCGGATTTGGGAGCCAGGAGAGGAGCAATTGAGGATTCCATTAAGTTGCTGGGATCAAAACTAAAAGCTTTGCAACAAAAACGAGAAGAATTCGTGTCGAATTGAGGAAGAACAGACGCTGCCATGGCTGCCAAAAATCGACCTTGAGTTCAGATACTTAGAGGTAAGCTCAATCGAAATTGATCATGGAAAATTGTTCATTATACTCTCACGAAGCTAACCATATGAATCAATTGAAAAATCAGGCACGGAATCGTGAAACCCGATTAGGAGACCCGTCGAATTTCGATCGTGAGTCGTGAAGATTTGGACCTTACCTGAGGTAATTGAGTTCACAGAACTGAAATGAAGTTAGAGTAGATGAGATCAGTTGAAAGAACGGATCGATTCGAGGTCGAATTGACTGAGATTGCATCGGATCCTATCGCGGGTATTTCAACCCGTTTATCAGACAAACGGGCGAGAACGATGCACTGTAGCTGTACTGTGCTAGGCGCGTGGCTTTCACGCGCAGCCGCTTGCGGCGGCGCGTGACGGCGCGTGGGGAGGATTCCGGCAAAGTGTTCAACATGAGACTTGATGTTCTCGATGATACGAACCTATCCGCGTTGGTTTCGGGTCAATCGGATATGGTTTCAGTGTAGTTCCGAGTACCGACACGTTTAAATTTATATTAAAATAATATTATAAAATTCCGACAATTAGGGGATTCCTGTTTAAGGATTGTATGATAGCCTAGTAACCTTAAATCACTTTGTTTGACAGGCTGGAATATTCCCGGGACTTCGGAGGAAAACGAACAGCTCGAGGCTGAACAATCGGGACGGTGTGTGTGAGTGGACTTTTGGTTTTCTAACTGTGATGCATGCATATATGGTTTAAAATGCTTATTGATATGATTTTCTATGATTTGACATGATTGATGCTTTGATTCGGTGATTTCTCGATTTTCTCGGTTTTATGATTATTATATTATTATATTCTGGCACGCTTTTCGAGAAATCATGAAATTGGTTAAAAATGATATTGTGGGCGTGAGAACCCAAGTAAATAATGATTTTGACTCGGATTTGGAGTTACATGTGAATTTGATGATTTTTAGTATTTTCGTGATTATTTTAATCAGTCTTTCGGGCACGTTTTACGAGGAACGTGCAAATGATGTTTTGGGCTAGGCCCGGATTGAAAATGATATTTGGACTCGGATTATGAGTCAATGATTGATTTTATGGATTTACGTGATCGTGGTAACTCGGGTTTACGGTTGCACGGATTTACGTGAAATTGGTATTTTGGGGTGGGACCCAATGGAATTGTGTTTCTGATTGGATTTGCATTTTCCATGTGATTATATGATGATAATGATGATTTCGGATTTATAAAGTAAATCGGGACTTTGGTTAACTTAGGGCTGAGACCCTGTATTGATATTTGATTTGGTTTTCAATGCAACTGTTTTTCACTGGTTTTAGTGATGGTGATATGTTGCGGATATTTAGGGCTTTCGGGAGAAAATATGTTTTTCCCCGGAGTGCACCCTGGAGATAACGCTCGCCTTCGGGATGGAAGTGTTTACCCCGAAGAGGTCACGTAGCACGATCTTTGTCTTGCAGCCCAGGGGAGGCTTGACTCAGATCAGATGTGCTGGATTATATGGATCGGTAAGTGATGTGTTCACTAGATCTGGATTGCCGGCTGGTGATGTGTTCACAGCGGCGGATGCTCGGATTTTGAGCGGTCCTTGAGCCTATTGATATGCACGCGTTGCAGGGATAAAACGTGACTCTAAGCAACAAGATATGGAAATAAGTCCCGTGGTTTTGTGGAAATTGTTTTGATTGATCCACTTTAATTGATTTCCCATTATCACTCGTGTTTTATGATATGCATGCATGTTTGTGAAAACTGGAGGGTAAGAAATGTATTTTGGCAAATGTTTTTATAAGAGGTCATTTTTGTCCACTCACACCTTTATTGTTTTATGCACCCTCCAGGCCAGTGTACAGGTACGAGGGCTAAAAACGAGGCAAGCGAGGCAAAAGAATAAATAGACCGTTGCGCACTCAGACATTCTACAGAGTAGGAATTTGACCCCTATCTGTAATGATACCTATGCTCTGTATTGTCCTTGACTAGTCAAACTTGTGACGTCATTGGTCTGTAAAACTTAACTATCCCTTGTCTGACAATGTTTTCGGGATTTGTTGTGTGTTGTGTGTATATAAGTTTGGTTACTTTCGGAAATTTTTAGTTATTGTCAGACGGGAGCAGGATTCATCACGACTATCGAGGGATAATCGGGATGGGTCTTGTCAGCTTGGTGATCGTCGCTAGTCTTCCACTAGTGTGTGACGGGCATAGAGCCGTCTTACAGTCCAAGTGGACGCTTATTTTCAAGCTATTGAAGATACGAATCTAATGGTGCCAATTTCAGGTTAATCAGACATCATTTGGGGGTACTTATAGGCATCCGAAGTGACAACGCTTATGTTTAGGATGCGTATGTTATCCTAGGATTTTGGGGGGTTCGAATATGGATTTATTTATAATGCTAGTGACCTCTAGTTATTGTACTTTTGACACGAGATATCGCTTCAATGACCTTGGAGGAGTGTACGACTCAAGACTGAGCTTGATTGGACAATCTGTGAATGGAATTTTATTTTATAATCGTGATGCATGTAAGGACCCGTCCTAATCCCCCTGGGATTAACGAGGGACACTCCTGATCCCGTCTGATATGGAGTGTCGGACCAGGGAAACTTTGAACCTTTAGCCTAACCGACTTCCAGAGTACGCCAGGATCTGAAGGAGGTAAGTGATGTCTTGGTCTCTGCTACAATCCGCACCGTATTCAACCTGAAGGGCATTGAAAACAGAAAGACTGTGAGTGGACGAAAAGTAATAAGTTTAGTAAAATACATTTCATAAAATACCTTTATGCCCTTCACTAAAAATCATGCATGCATAGCAAAACCATTTATCAAACCCATATGTTTCTATAACCAAATCCATATGGGCCCCTGCCCAAAACCATTTACAGAAATCCATAGCATAGTAAACACATGTGGAATCCCAGCCCAAATCCATTTATTAGCCATAAAACACAATTTAGAAAAACCAAGAAATCATGTTTATCCATATATATCATATAACCAATCCTGTCACAGTATCTAAAGATACGCACGTGCTATCCGGGGTCTCAAAGCCCAAGTCTCCCCAGGGTCCACCCAGGTCAATGTCCGTAGATCAATGATGACACGACCCATCCCAATCCCCCCGGGATTACCATGGAATGTGTCATGCTCCCGTCTGACAAGAGGTGTCAGACAAGGGATAACCTATTGCCATTGCCCAAACGGGCTTCCAGAGTGCGCAAGGATCGATGGAGGAGGTGTGCGATGTCTTAGTCTCTGCTGCAGTCGCATCCGTAAATCAACCTGAAGGGCATTAAAAACAAAAGCTGTGAGTGGACGAAAATAAATAAGTTCATTAAACACAGTTATAAGACATTTATGCCCTCCATAAAAACGTATGCATGCCACGAAAACCAGTAGTCCAAAACATTTGCCTAACAAGGCATTAGGGCCTTAGCCCAAAACCGTAAACCATAAATCCAACTGAAAAACCATTTCATAGATTCGTTAATCCATATTTACCACATTTCCATAACCAGCATCCCAGATGCCTAGCGTCCCCGACACTTGACGTTCCAGACGTCATATTTCACGGTATAACCATAAACAACGCGTGCTGCCCGGGGTCTCTCCGGGCCAATATCTCTGACATCCCCGATGTCTGACGTCCCTGACGTCTAATCATAGCAATCCTGCTCCTGAGTCACTATACGGTCCGGTAGCTCCGTACAATGACCCCTCGCAGGCAATGCACCGTGACTTCTCCAGTGTCCCAGACATCTGGAGGAGACCTTCACATATCTTCGTATCAAGATGGTATATGGAAAATAGTTTATTAAAATCATTTCACAACATCTCAATGGGCCCTGCCCAAAATCTCCATAAAATATCACAATTCCATTTAGGGTCCTCGACCCGAAATCACATTTATGAAACCAACTGGGCCTCATGCCCGATTCTGTAAATTATTGGGCCCACGGCCCAAATTCATAAATCAATTGGGCCCCTGGCCCGATTATATAACTCAAATGGGTCTCAGCCCGATTTCATAATAACTGGGCCCCCGGCCCGATTTCATAAAGCAATTGGGTCCCTGGCCCGATTACGTAACTCAATTGGATTCCAAGTCCGAGGTTTCCAAAACAATTGAGCCTCATGTCCAAATTTCTCTTTCCAATTTCAAAACCATTACATGAAATCATATCCAAAGTTATAAGTATGGAAAATCAGTGTAAAACTGGAAAACCTCGATTTACGTGCAAGCACGTACATCGCCTCGAAATATGTGAAACCGTAATAATTTTGCCAATATCCAAATCATATCATACAATCACAATCATAATCCATATAAAACATTTAGGCATGCATAGAATTTATAAAACCAAAGTCCACTCACAGACCATTTAACCGTGCGCCTCGATACGCGTGCCATAGGCCTTTCCGGGCCACACCACTATCACTGGGACTCCCAATCTTGTCCAAATCACATTAGAGGGTTACTAACCTCTTCATTAACATCCTATTCAAGTCCCGTAATTTTTCCGAATTTTTAACTATTTTTAAACTGGATTTAAAACCTTCGGACATCCCGAACAATATCGAAACGGGGTCCGATTGATACGAAACCAACGCTAAAATGTTCGTTACATTGTATAGGATAAAAGTCATGTTGACCTCAACTCGAGATTCGTGCCCACGCGCCGTCACTCGCCGCCGTGAGTGGCTGCGCGTGAAACGCACGCGCTTGCTACAGTGTCATCGTTCCAACCCGTATGTCTGTAAAACGGGTCCAGTTGGCCCGCAAGATGACCCGATCTGTTCACTGTCAATTCACCCCAATCCTTTCAATTGAACATTCAACTAGATTCGTTTTAAGTCTAATTAGAGGTCTGTAAACCCAAATACAACAATCCTTACCTGAAATCCAACGATTTGAAGATGAACATCGAAGAACATCTGGGCACTATTCATCCTTCGAATTTCATCAATTTCTCTGGATTTCCTTAAATTGATCCACTAAGAAGCTTCGTTGGACCAAGGTAAACTCATTTCCTAATCCAATTTCACCGTTTAATCCCTCTAGAATCACGACTCAATCTTCAAGCTCCTTCTCTGTCACCAAGTCTGTTCAGAGCCAAATGGTTGCCAAAATTCATCGTTCTTGAGTTGGTTGTGATCGAGGCAATCCTAGAAGGCTCAAATTGAACTCAAATTCGGTCCTCAGAGCTCATAGCTCAAATTCGAATTTCCCTCCATTGTTCCAATTTCGATTTTCTGTTTAGTTTGCCCCTCTCGTTCCCTCGTGTTCTCTCTCAGCCAATTCCTTCCCCAAATCACTCAATTTCCATTCGCAAGATCAGTTGTGGAAAGAAGATTAATGATGGCCAGAAATTCAAACTCTAACCTCCCTGTTTTGCTTGTTCACGGGTAAGGAAATGTTGAGAGTGAGGGAGTGAGGACTGATCATAAATAGAAGGGAAGAGATGAGATGAACGGATGAGATGAAATCTGGGGAGTGAGATGGATGGCTTAGATTAAAAGAAGAGGTTTAATCCTATTTAATTTCATAGTGGAAACTTTAGCTTATAATTTATAATTAATGGAACATGATCCATTCTAGCCAATGGGTGAGTGACACTTGTCACTCATCCAAGTGTCCTCCAACCACCATTTCAGAATAAAATAATCGACACGGTTACCGAGACGTAAACTTCCCCGATTTCACGTTTCAGACCATAACTTCCTCGTACGAAGTCCGAAGTCCGATTTCGGCGTGCCGCCTGTCTATGGATTCGTATCGACTTGAACTACATAACGGTCCTTCGCCTCGGCCATCGGACATCCCGGTCAAAAAGTCAACCATTTGCCCATTTTGACCAAATTACCAAAATGCCCCTAAACTTCCGAACGTCATAACTTCTTCCACGAATGTCGGAATCGAACGTGCCACCTGTCTATGAACTCATTGGTCAAAGTCCATTTGACCGTTCGAATTAAAAGTCAACATTTTGCCCACGCCCAAGGGCAAAACGGTCATTTTGCACAATTCGTCCGACTTCACTCAACTAATCCAGATTAGTCATTCTAAATTATAATAAATAATATTAAATCCGATACTCGGGACGGGTCGTTACAAATGACCCTCCCTAGGGGTTATAATACATAGCTTTTCTGAGAGTAAGGAACCCAACTGGGGCGACTACACTTAGTCAGTGCTCCGTGACTACTTCGGGGTCCACCCATGTAACGACTCATCCCAATTTCAAGATTAGATTAGTGACTAATCACGATTATGGAGGTAATCGGTGATTAGTTAGGCGAAATCGGACGAACGATGCAAAATGACCGTTTTGCCCCTAGCGTGGGTAAAACGTTGACTTTTCATTCGGACGGTCAAATGGAATTTGACCGATGACTGTGATGTAGTTCGTGACGTCACGAGTTCATAGGCAGGTGGCACGTTCAATTCCGACATTCTAGGAAGAAGTTATGACGTTCAGAAGTTTAAGGGCATTTGGTAATTATGGTTAAAAGGGGTCAAATATTGACTTTTTGACCGGGATGTTCGATGGCCGAGGGCCAAGGACCATTACGTAGATAAGGACGATACGAATCCATAGGCAGGTGGCACGTCGAATTCGGACGTTCGACGACGAAGTTGCGGTTTCACGGAAGTTCAAGTGCACTATTGCACGAATTACGAGACGAACTAACTTTTGGATTCTAGTGGGGCCCAGATATTTTATGGAGGCCCAATGGATGAGTGACACTTGTCACCTATCCACTGGCCACTATCCCACATTCATGCATATTACCCTTGCTTTTTCATTTAGATCAAACCCGAAACCCCCCCGCCCTTAACCGTGCAAACCGATTTCCCATCTTCCCCAAACTTGTCACCTAGGGCCGTGAACCGGTCACGCCGTCCAGTTGGACTGGCCAAACCAGGTGAACCGGTCCAGCACAGTAAAACCGGTCTGCTGGAGCTTGATGACGATGAACAGTACACTGTGCACTCTTGGGGCCTGTGAGGGCGCGTGGGCCATAATTTGGCAAAGTGTTCAACATATGAAATCTTCTATTCGATGTAACGAAGATTTTGGGACTGTTCTCGCGTCAATCGGACATCGTTTCAATAGGTTTCGGGCTGTCCGAAGGTTTAGGGTACGTTTAAAAAATAGTTAAAAGTTCGGGAAAATTACGGGGTTTTGGTAGGAGGTTAATTAAGTAGTTAGTAACCTTCTATTAAAATTTGGACAGGTTTGGGTGTCCCGGGTGACAGTGATCGGCTCGGGAGAGCCTATGGCACGCAAATCGAGGCGACAGCTCGGACGGTCTGTGAGTGGACCTTGATTTCTAAACTGTGATGCATGCATAAATGTTTTATATGGATTTTGATGTGATTCTATGATGTTGATTTGGATATTGGTGAATTATATGGTTTCGCGTATTTCGAGGCGATTTACGTGCTTGCACGTAAATCGAGGTTTCCGGTTTTACTCTGATTTTCCATTCTTATGGTTTTGGAAATGGTTTAATGAAATAATTTTGGATTTGGAAAGGTAAACTTGATTTATGAACTCTCGGACTTGAGGTCCAGTTGATTTAACGAGGCATCGGGCCGGAGGCCCAGTTGGTTTACGATTCGTACCGGAGGTCCAGTTTGCATGTGGATTCGGGCCTAGGGCCCAATTATGTGTTATGATGGTGATTTCGGGACAGGGACCCTAGAAATGGTTTTTACGGGTCATGACGGTTTATGGGAACCGGCATGAACCCTTGAAATGGTTTTTACGGGTCATGACGGTTTATGGGAACCGGCATGAACCCTTGGAAAGGATTTTATGGTTCATGACAGCTTATGGGGGGCCGGGAATGAATCCTTGAAAGGTTTCAAGAATGATTACAAAAGGTTTTCATATTCCATCCTTTATATATGATTGTCTCGTCCGGGGAGGGTCGTTGGCCTGGGTGGACCCCGGAGTAGTCACGGAGCACTGACTGAGTGGAGTCGCCCCCAGTTGGGTTCCTTACTCTCAGGATGGGCATGGTTTTGTTACCTCAGGGAGGGTTATTGATCTACGGACATTGACCTGGGTGGACCCTGGAGAGACTTGGGTTTGAGACCCCGGGTTAGCACGCGCGTAGCTCTATTTTACCGTGACAGGTTCTTGGATATGGAATATAATGGATAAACATGATTTCAAATGGACTGGGAAATTGTGTTTATAACGATAAATGGATTTGGGCTGAGATCCCACATATGTTCTTATGGTATGGTTTTGGGCAGGAGCCTGTGTGACTTGGATTTATGGAACTTGGGGCTGTGACCCTAAATATGGTTGTTTAAACATATGTGTTTGGATAAATGGTTTTTACTATGCATGCATGCTTTTTAGTGAAGGGTATAAAGGTCTTTTATGGAAATGTTTTTATAAACTTTTGTTCTGTCCACTCACAGTCTTTCTGTTTTTAATATCTCGGTCTCTGCTACATTCCACATCGTATCCAACCTGAATGGTATTAAAAATAGAAAGACTGTGAGTGGAAAAAAATTAAGAGTTTATAAAAACATATTTCATAAAAGACCTTTATACCCTTCACTAAAAAGCATGCATGCATAGTAAAACCATTTATTCAAACACATATGTTTTAAACAACCATAATTAGGGTCTCAGCCCCAAATCCATTTATCATTATAAAACATAATTTCCCAAACCAATTGAAATCATGTTTATCCAAAATATTCATATCCAGAACCTGTCACGGTAAAATAAAGCTACACGTGTGCTAACCGGGGTCTCAAACCCAAGTCTCTCCAGGGTTCACCCAGATCAATGTCCGTAGATCAATGACCCTCCCTGGAGGTAACGAACCATGCCCATCCTGAGAGTAAGAAACCCAACTGGGGTGCGACTCCACTCAGTCAGTGCTCCGTGACTACTCCGGGGTCCACCCAGGCCAACGACCCTCCACGGAGGAGACAATCATATATAAAGGATGGAATATGAAAAACTTTTGAAAACATTCTTGAAACCTTTCAAGGATTCATGCCCAGCCCCCATAAGCCGTCATGAACCATAAAATCCTTTCATGGGTTCATGCTGGTTCCCATAAATAGTCATGACCCTTAAATCCATTTCAAGGGTGCATGCCGGTTCCCATAAACCGTCATGACCCATAAAAACCATTTCAAAGGTTCATGCCGGTTCCCATAAACCGTCATGAACCATAAAAATCATTTCAAGCGTTCATTCCGGTTCCCATAAACCGTTATTACCCGTAAAAACCATTTGTAACACATAACTGGGCGCTAGGCCCGAATTCACATAGAAACTGGACCTCCGGTCCGAATCGTAAACCAATTGGGCCTCCGGCCCGATTCCGTAAATCAAATGGGGTCTTGAACCTGAGTTTACCTTTTCAAATCCAAAACCATTTCATGAAATCATATCCAAAACCACAAGGATGGAAAATCAGAGTAAAACCGGAAACCTCGATTTACGTGCAAACACGTAAATTGCCTCGAAATATGTGAAACCATATAAATCACAAGAATCCAAATCAACATCATAAAATTATATTCATAATCCATTTGGAAATCCAAAACCATTTCATCTAGACCAATAAAGACATACTGCCCCGTATAGGCAACGTATAGGGCCGAAACCTTGAAATACGTGCCTATACGTAACCACACATCCAAATGCACTCATGGCATCACAAACAAGTATTTGAAACATATAATAAACATTTATGCATGCACCAATTTAGAAAACAAAGTCCACTCACAGACCGTCCGAGCTACCGCCTCGATTTGCGTGCCATAGCTCTCCGAGCCGATCGCTATCACTGGGACTCCCAAACCTGTCCAAATTTTAATAGGAGGTTAATAACTACTTAATTAACCTCCTACCAAAGCCCCGTAATTTTCCCGGACATTTAACTATTTTTAAGCCGATCCTAAACCTTCCGATAGCCTGAAACCTATCGAAACGATGTCCGATTGACGCGAGACCAGTCTCAAAATCTTCGTTACATCGAATATATGTTGAACACTTCCCAAAATTACTGTTCACGTGCCCTCACGTGCCCTCACACGCCCCAAGAAGCTCAGAACACTGTTCATCGTCTTCAACCTCCAGAAGCAACTGTGCTGAACCGGTTCACTGTTCATGCACTGTTCCGAACCGGCGTGAACGGTTCAGTGGTTTTCTCCCTCTATTTTGGTCTGATTTCAACCCTAATTAATCCTATAATTCATATCTCTTCATTCCCTATCATTTCTACTCCTTAAAACAACCTAAAACACTTAAATTCCATGGTTTAATTCTTGAACCATACGGTTCAAGCTTCCTAAAATTCTCCCATGGCTTCACAGCAGTCCAACCCCATTAGAAACCTTCCTATTAAGTCCCTAGCAACCTAATAATCACTTCCTAGGCACCCAAAAGCAACCATAATGCAAGAATCAAAATTAAATGAAAAAATGGACAAACCGAGCTACCTTCGGGTTTCACGGCTCCACCGTCCACGGGGCGTGCCCTTAGCCGGCCACCACCATCCTAAGTCCTCTCTTCCATCTCTGGTCTCCATAGGTGATCATATGGGGTTGGGTTGGATGGGTTTTGGGTTGCACATAGATGGAGAGAAAGGGTGAGATCGGGTAAGTGTTTTGCTGTTTTGAATGGAGAAAATGGAATGGTCGATGCATGAAGGAAAAGAGATGGCCTGTGGATGGGTGACACTTGTCACTCATCCATAGGGCAGGGGATTAAATATCTGGGCCCCACTAGAGTTCAAAAGTTAACTCGTTTCGTAATTCGTGCAATAGTACCCTTAAACTTCCTTGAACCGTAACTTCGCCGTAGAACGTCCGAATTCAACGTGCCGCCTGTCTATGGATTCGTATCGTCCCGATCTACGTAATAGTCCTCGGCCCTCGGCCATTGGACATCCCAGGTCAAAAGTCAACTATTTACCCCATTTAACTGAAATTACCAAATTGCCCCTTAATTTCCGAACGTCATAACTTCCTCCTCAAATGTCGGAATTGAACGTGCCACCTGTCTATGAACTCGTGACGTCACGAACTACGTCACGGTCATCGGTCAAAGTCCATTTGCCCACGCCCAGGGGCAAAAAGGTCATTTCGCATCGTTCGTCCGATTTCGCCTAACTAATCACCGATTAACCTCACTAATCGTGATTAGTCACTAATCTAATCTAGAATTTGGGACGGGTCGTTACAGGATGGGTCCTATCAACCCAGGCCTAGCCCTCACCATTTGGCCCAAAAGCCCATGAGCTTATGGGGGCCCGATAGGCCCGATGGACAAAAGCCCGGCCGAGAGTTAGCGGGATGGGCTTGGGCTTATGGTGTTTCAAACCCGATAGACCCGATAAGCCCGAGCCCGATAAAGCCCGATAAGCCCAGCCCGCCCCGCCCGTAATAAACCCGACCAATAAGCCAGAAAATATAAAATACTTATTATTTAAAAATTAATACTCAATCCATTCTTAATACTAATATTTCAACCCAAACCCAAATCTCAGCCCCATGCCCACCTAATTTATTTTAAAAACCCAATACCCAATACAAACCCTAACCACTCCTCCACCTACTTAATAGGCCCAACGTTTTTGCACCCTTGAGTATTTTATTTTAAAGAGGCCACGTTTTTGCATCCTTGAGTATTTTTTTTCATTATTAATATTTTTTTTTCATGCATATATTTTTTTATAACTTTAAAATTTGAGACATAATTTATTGAAAAAGCCCACGTAAGCCCGACCCGAAAAGCCCGATATAAACCCGGCCCGATAAAAGCCTGTGGGCTCTTTTTTATGTCATTAAGCTCGCTCGGCCCGGTCTGCAAATTTAAAAATTATTTAATAAACCTGGCCCGGTCCGGCCCAATGTCGAGGCCTACCCAGGCCAACGACCCTCCTTGGAGGAGACAATTCATATATAAAGGATGGTATACGAAAAACCATTTTGAAATCATTCTCAAATCCTTTCAAGGGTTCATACCCGGTCCCCATAAACAGTCATGAACCATAAATCCATTTATGGGTCCCCGACTGGGCCCTAAGCCCTAATCCACATACAAATTGGCCCTCGTGCCCGATTTCGTAAACTAAATGGGCCTCGTGCTCGATTTCGTAAAACAAATGGGCCTCATGCCCGATACGTAAGTCAACTGGGCCTCGAGCCCGATACGTAAACCAACTAGGCCTCTGGCCTGATGCCTTGTTAAATCAAATGGATTTCAGGTCTGAGAGTTCATAATCAAATGGGTCTCATGCCCGATTCATATTTCCAAATTCGAAATCGATTCAAGAACCAATTGGGTCTTTGGCCCGAGAACGTAACTAAATGGACTTTGAGTCTGAGGATTTCCAAAACAAATGGGTCTCGAACCGGAGTTTACTTTATCAAATCTAAAACTATTTCATGAAATCATTTCCAAAACTATAAGCATAGAAGATCAGTGAAAAAACTGACAGGACCCACCCCGATTATCACCCGATAACTGGGACGAACCCTGCTCCGTCTGACAAACCAACACAAAAGACTAAAACAACCTCACAAAACCTACAAGATATACATTGCCAGACCAGGGAGAATTCAAATACAACAAGTCCCCAGTAGCATAGAGCATAGTATAGTACAAGATAAGACGAGAATCCTACTAAAATTTGGCTACACGCACAACGAGAAAACTCTATGCCTCCGCCTCTGCCTCAACGTTAGCCCCGGCGCTATCACCACGACCTAGAGGGTGTTAAAACATTAAAAACGTGAGTGGACTAAAAATAAATACGAGTTATAAAACCGTTTACAAAAATAAACCAAAGTTCACCCTCCGTTTGAAAACACGCATGCATAACCAAGTAACTTAAAACAACCATATGTATAAGTTCGGAAAACATTAGAAATCAAAACCAAAGTTCAAGCACTCGACCCTAAATCCATAAGAAACAAGTTATTCGGGTCACAGCCCAAAACATTGGAAAACCAGTGAAAAACAGTAATCATACAAGTTTACTGGATCTCAAGTGCGCCCGAGTCTTTAAACTCAAAACACAATGCGCAATAACCAGGCTTTCCCGGGATATCAATGAGTCTTTAAACTCAAAACACAATCACAAGCCTCAGGGGGGGTATCACAATCACCGAGTCTTTAAACTCAAAACACATACCGAGTCTTTAAACTCAAAACATAATCAATCCAGGGCCCTCCCCCCCCCCCCCCCCCCCCCCCCCGGTCAATAAATCCGAGTCTTTAAACTCAAAACCGGATCCAGTGGGTTTTCTCTTTTTCCGGGTCTTTAAACCCAAAACCATTTTTCAAGCATAAGAAAAAAAAATCAAATTCGAAACCAACGCCAAACTGGAAATCTTCGAAACCGAAATCACGTTTATCGAAATGGGACTTCTGCCCGAATTTCACTTCAAATCTCAAATTCCATCCGAAACCATACTCAAAAGCATAGCAGAACTCATATTCTGGAAGTACGTGCAAATCCGATACTTATATTGAAAAACGTGAAATCAAGTAAAACCAGAGCATAGAAAGCAAAAGCATATATCCATATATCGAAAGCATAAAAGCATAATCGAAACATAAATAATATAAGTAAAAAAGTTATGCATGCTCGGTTAGAAAATAAACAGTCCACTCACAGTTCTGAACACGTCACTCGCGTCCTATAAGCTCCTCGACTGTCTCAGGAATTTCCCGACCTGTCAAAGTCACCAATTCGGGTCATAACCACTTCATTTAAGCTTACACTAATTTCCCAAATTTTTTCTGGATTTTAAACGTATTTTAAACGAACCCTAAACCTTCGAACAGTCAAAACTACCTCGATACGGTGTCTGATCGACTCGAAACTTGTCCTAAAATGTTCGTTACATCGATTAGAGTGAAAACCGTGTTGGACACTTCCCCAGAACATGCTCCATGCACCCTCACGCGCTACCCAAAGAGGCTGCGCATGGGAGACATGCGCCTTACTGTTCATAGTCTCCTACCTTCAGCCAACCCGGTTCAGACCGGTCCAGACCGGTCCAGTCCAACCGAGTCGGCGATGCCGGTTTTCACCCATTTTCAGTCCGTTCTCAGTCCTTTCCATTCCATTAGTTTCGTCCTTGAAGTTGTGACTAATTTATTTAACAAAATCGTGAAAGAAAGTCCTAAATATTACCTTCCAAGCTTGAACCAAAAACTCAGAAAAATCGATTTCAGATTCCGGCCACCCGTCGTCCTTCCAGTCGCAGGTTCGATTTCCTAAGGTAGATAGTAGCTTCCTAAAGCTGTTAGTGACAACAGAAACACCCAACCAATCGCTAAAACTCACAACTTTGATTTTGAACAAAAACTGGAAAATAGGGGAACCAGAGGCTTACCCGTGCCTCCGCTCACCGCCGTGAGCTCCGCCGTGTCCCTTAGCGTCCTAGAGTCTCTCCTCCATCCTCTGTACACCACCATATAAACCCAGACTCGATTGTTTGATCGATTAAGGTTGTACCACGACCCACGGCTTCCTCTCTGTTTTTCTGAGATTTCTCACTTTCCTCAGAGGCTCTCACTCAAACCCAACACCCCAGTGCACTCACCACACTCTCAGCTTCTCTCTGATCACACACACTCGATCACAAAGACTCGCACACCCTGGGAACTGATCGATAGTTACTCCCTGTCTCAGTCTCTGTTTCTCTCATTGCATGATTTAAACAAGCACAAACAATTAAATTGTAACCGTGAAAGTGGCTAGAAGCCACTAGACAGTGGCCAGGTGTCCAACACCCTGTGGTCCACACTCCCAAAATATCTAATTCACTCTATCCAAGTGGCCTTATCTGATTGCACAAAACCCAAGGAGTAAAAAGACTGATTTGCCCCTACAAGTCCACATTCCGAGTTGATACCACATTCCGAGTGATAGTAATCCCACATTCCGAGTTGATACCACTTGACAATTCTACCAATTCGCTGATATTAATAGCTCGACGGTTCCTTCCTCAATCACTAATATGTCCTGACGTCTGCTTCCACTAGGAGTCACTAGAATTCACTCATCGATACCTGTTGAAACATTCGACCAACTGTCACCACTTGACAGTCGCCAGTCGAAAATTGACACTATACTCACTTGTGGTTACACTAACCACCAACTTACTCAACCTGTGTGTAACTGAACCCATCAGAATCACTATGACCTAGTGCACAATATCTAATGTCCAGTTCATGTCCTCAACTAATCCAATGGTATCGGAACTAAGCCGACTACCAGCACGTTCACCAACATACCCATGGTATATCCTATATACCGTCACCAGACACCACAAGTCTGTTCAGTATTGTACCTCGAACAACGTACATGGTACGTACATATATCCATCAACTATCCTACAACAACCTTGTTCGTAGCCAATCACGTTTCAATTTATGGAGTCCATCTGTCCAATCTAGTATTAGACAGAACAAAATTCCAACTCAACATCCTTTTCAAGTCCCATGGTCACCCGACCAGTATCACAACGTCTACTTCTAATCACGTAATCCAATACGTTCCAATCCGACTCACGCTTACCAAGGCGTATCCTTACATGCCAACTACGCATCCAGACTCAGCCACGTCTACCGAGACGTACCAACTCTGAACCTATAGGTTATCTACTCAATCGATTAACACATTACCTTCGATTGACTTTATAGGGAAGCCAATCCCATCATTCACACATCTAAGGCTGACCAAATTCGACCCCTTCGAAAACCTACTCGCTCGAGTAATACATCATACAGGATTAACCTCGAAAGGAAGCTCAGTCCCATCATCCTCAACTCAAATATGCAAGTAAGAGTGATAAACTCTCCACCTATCTCGATCATCAAGATCACGATCCAGATCCATCACTACGTCACCCGACCATAAACGTCACGATCTTCGATCGTCATGACGCCTAAGGTCCTCAACATCATAATCCCGATCCACCTAGGATCCACACATGCTCACTCAACTAACAATCCACCTGGAATTCGATCATAGGGTCTTACACCCTCTTGAATCCTTCGTTAGTCACATCAATCCTCAACCAATTCCCACATCTAAACAGATCAGTCAACGACGAGACACGTCGAGACTGTGGGTCCTCTCCAATTACCTCGTATCGATCCTTGTCATTCCACCTAGGAAAATCAAGGATGATCTAAGACAATGACATAAAAATTCATCCTCTGTGAATGCAAACAAAAATTGCTGCACTCACCACGCCAAGTAACCCAACATCGTCTACCACCAAGTAGAAAATGAGAAATCTCATTCACCTAACTCCAAAACACCCAACTCCTCCTGATGACCCAAAAAAAAAAACCATAGGTCCACCAACCAATACACGATCAACGTGTTGGTGACAAAAATTATCATCTGCTATGGCAAAACCTGAGAAGTCACCTCAAATGACTTTGAAATACCCATTACCAATGCGGAAAACCCGCACTCCTCTCGTTGCCTCAAACACAACCTCTCTCGATTCCGAAGTTCCAACCATTTCGGAACCAACTCACTTGGACATCAACCACGTGTTCGTAACCGATCTAACTCACTACCAAGTTCACCTATCTGTTTCTACCTTCAATGCACATCCAAAAGAATGTGGTCCATTACTACCCGATCCTCACATCTCAATCCCTGCTAGATCTCGTCCAGTCCAACTCTATCCGTGATCCACTCCAGGACCACAGATACCAAACACATGCCCAGCTCAACGGAGTCACATCCCGACTCGTGACTCATCGTCATCACAATCACTGGTACCAACACTAGGACTAGTAACCAGCACACATTATGGAAATTAGACAACCCTGGATCTCCGCTCATACCGAGTGACTGACAGGACCCGTCCCAATCCCACCTGGGACCACCCGGGGACGTGACCCGCTCCCGTCTGACAATGACTCTAAACATACTAAAAGTACCCTTAAATAAAAACCGAAGACTCACATAGATAGATAATGTACAAACACAGTGTTTAAAGTGATACTATCAGACAAGGGAAAGTAAAATACAACATGTGAGCACACTAGTCAGAGTACATTTATTCGGTGCTCAACCTACCCACAAGTGGGTGTACAGGTGCACAGCTAGGCAAACTAAACCTCTGCCTCCTCCTCCGGATCCTCCTCCTCTATGGCCGTGTCAGGGTCTGGAGGGGTCAGTAAAATAAGGGTGAGTGGGCCAAAAATAACAGTTTAGAAATCAATTTAATAATAAAAAAATCATAAGGTTTTACCCCTCCGTTTTCCAAATCTTGCATGCAGTGAAAACATAATATTATAAACCAATGAACCACAATAATAATCGTAAGGTGAAACTAACATATCAGTGCACTGTAAAAACCCAACCCAAATGATGTCACGGTTCTAAGGCTACGCGTTTCCACTCAGGGTCTCACACCCGAGACTCTCTAGGTACATCAGCTCCCGGTATCCCGGTCACTGCCCGAGGTATATGAACATGCCTTCCTGAGAGTAAGCAGCCCAACGGGGGTCAACTCCACTCAGTCAGAGCTCCGTGACTACTCCAGGGTCCACCCAGGCCAACGACCCTCCCTGGAGGAGACAATATACACAGGTAGGAAAGTACAGTACAATAACAGTATAGTTTACCCTATGTCCCCCGGACATCCCAAACAAAATCCACATATAATCCAGACGGGTCTCATGCCCAAAACATCGTAATAACATATATAAACAGTTCATAAGACTCATCAGTGGAAATAGTAAAACAGTTTATGCATGCAAGCCTTTTATAAATCAAACAGCCCACTCACACTCGATCCTTGCTGCTCAACGATCTCTATAAACCTGTATTATTATTCCTGAGGGTTACTTAAGGACCCTACAATATCAATACCAAGACCCTAGAACAGATCCGCCTCAAAAACGCGTCCCGGGCACAATTCCCGGTGCTTCAAACCCCCTTTTGACCAACTTAACGATCTCCGATCGACACGAAACCACCTCCATTGGATCCGTATCGTCGAAACCTTGAAAATGGTACCGGCCCCACCAAAATTACTATTCACACGCACCCCCACGCGCCTGGTCAACGCGTGGGTCACCGCTGCTACAGTACCGCTGACGTCAGCAGTGACGTCATGCTGACGTCAGCATGACGTCATCACTAACACTTGTCAGGTGACACGTGGCACGTTCTGATTGGTCCCTGGTCTGACAACATCTGACAGGATGACGTCATCATGACGTCAGAAGTGACGTCAGCATGATGATGTCATCATGCTACAGTACCCGGGTCGACCCGTTTGACTGGAACCGGGTCGCCGTCGACCCACAGTTTGACCCGATTCCACCACACGATTCCGGCCACCATTTTCGACGGGGTTGATCCCTATGGGATCGTCTAGGTCTGTCCTATGGTTCTACAACCTCAAAACAAGAAGAAAGTGGAAGAAAACTCACCAGAATATCTCTGAAACTCACGGTCACGGTCCGGTTGTCGTCCCCGGTGATCCACGGCGTCTCCGTCGTCCAACCCGGTCCCAAACGACTCGTCACTCACCCTAGGACATGTCTATCACCTAACAATCCATTTCTAAGCATTAAACACGATCGGGTCGAACAGGGAAGGAAAACGGGCTTATCGGGTTTTGGGTCTTACCGCCGCCGTCACGCCGCCGTGGCCCTCGCCGTCGTGCAGTTAGGCTCCTAGGATCCCCACGGTGCAGACTGGAGCTCCTCCCGCGTCGAGGTGAGGTGGTTATGGAGGTTTGCTTCCTGGACCGGTTTCCTTGAGGTTTTCGGGTCGTGTTTTGCACGGTGGTTTCGGGGCTGGGAAGTGGGGTGGTGGCTGCCGGTGATGCTCAGGGATGATGAGTAGATGATGGTGGTGCTGCTGGTGATCGGGTGGTGGTGTGAGAGGGGCTGGTTCGATCGCCTGGTTTGAGAGAAAAGGGGAAGAATGCACGGGTTTGTGAAGGGGGAATGGATGTGTTTGTGTGTGTTTGTAAGCAAAGCAGAAAACAGAGAGGTGAGAACGTGCATGAAGCAGAAAAATCAGACAAAATGAAGGGCCAAGATTCATTTGAGCAGCAGATCCAAAGGCTAGGGTTAATTGGAGGGAAAAATAATGAATATTAAAATGGATTAAATAGTATTAGTTGCTTTATTGGAATAGTAAGGCTTTGGATAGGTGACACTTGTCACCAATCCATCGGTTCGATTTAAATATTAATTTGGCACGGATTCCCGTAATTAATTAATATTTTATTCCGTTGTTCTCGGTTCGTAAGTTCCGCTAAAACGCTTCCTTGACCATAACTTCTTCATACGAACTCCGATTTCGGCGTGCCGCCTGTCTACGGATTCGTGACGTCCCGATCTACGTCATAGTCATGGGTCAAAGGCCGAATTATTTCCCGAGAAAAAGTCAAAGTTTCCCCCCAAGGGTAAAACAGTCTTTTTACATTAAAATATTATTATTTTCGGTTCGGGTCGTTACAACCTACCCTCCTTACAGAAATTTCGTCCTCGAAATTTACTCAAACAAGTATGTGTACTGCCCTCTCATCAATTCCTCGGATTCCCATGTCGCTTCCTCCACCTCGTGGTTCCGCCATAGTACTTTAACCAAAGAAATCGTCTTGTTCCTTAAGACCTTTTCCTTCCTATCCAGAATCTGCACTGGCCGTTCCTCGAAACTCAAATCGGTCATCAGTTCCAGTGGTTGCTCTGGCAGTGCATGAGAGTCATCCCGAAGATACTTCCGTAGCATCGATACATGAAACACGTCATGTACTCGGGAAAGCTCCGAAGGTAGTGCTAAACGGTAAGCCACCGGACCAATCCTCTCGACAATCTCATATGGTCCGATATAACGAGGACTCAATCTCCCACGTCGTCCAAATCGAAGAATCCCTTTCCACGGCGATAACTTTAAAAAGACAAAGTCACCAACCTCGAACTCTAAATCTCGGATCCGTCGATGTGCATAGCTTTTCTGACGATCCTGGGCCGCCTTCAATCTCTCCCGAATAACCCGAACTGTCTCTTGGGTCATATCCATCAGATCCGGCCCCACTGCGGCTCTTTCTCCGATCTCCATCCAGCATACCGGTGTTCTGCACTGTCGACCGTACAGTGCCTCATATGGTGCCATCCCTATACTCGCCTGGTAGCTGTTATTGTAGGCAAACTCCATTAATGGCAATCGATCAGCCCACGAATCCTGGAATTGCAATACACAAGCTCTCATCATGTCTTCGAGAGTCTGTATCGTCCTTTCAGACTGCCCGTCGGTCTGAGGATGGAATGCCGTACTGAAATGCAATTTCGTACCTAAGGCAGTTTGCAGACTCCTCCAAAATCTGGATGTGAAACGCGGATCCCGATCCGACACGATCGACTCTGGGGTACCGTGTAGTCGGATGATCTCATTAATGAATAACTGGGCCAAACGGTTGAGCTTGTACGTCTCACGTACAGGCAGAAAATGTGCTGATTTAGTCAACCGGTCCACTATTACCCAGACTCCATCAACTCCACTCCTTGTCTTCGGTAACTTGAAGACAAAGTCCATTGTAATATGATCCCACTTCCATTGTGGAATTGGAAGTGGCTGCATAGCCCCATACGGACGCTGCCGTTCTGCTTTGACCTGCTGACAGATCAAACATTTGCTGACAAACTCAGCTATCTCCCTCTTCATCCCTGGCCACCAATAATAGTCCCGGAGGGTACGGTACATCTTTGTCCCTCCTGGATGCATAGCATAGGCCGAACTGTGGGCCTCGTCTAAAATCTCTCTCCTCAACTCTGGTACCGCAGGTACACACAATCTCCCAAGCTTTACTAATGCTCCATCGCCCCTGACGGAGAAATCTTGTCTCTGTCCGGATTCAACCTCGTTCCTGTAATCACAAAGTATCTGGTCCTGTAGTTGAGCCTCGATGATCCTGTCGACCAACACGGGTCGCACATGAAAACTAGCCAACAAGGCTCCCTGATCGTCCATCCCTAACATAACTCCGCTCTTCCGGAGTTCCACTAGCAAAGGAAGATACACCAATCTCAAATGCGCAACTGATCCCGCCGACTTCCTGCTAAGTGCATCAGCTACGACATTTGCCTTGCCAGGATGGTACTCGATGGTACAATCATAATCCTTCAACAACTCCAACCATCTCCGCTGTCTCATGTTGAGTTCCTTCTGAGTGAACAAATGTTTAAGACTCTGGTGATCGGTAAATATTCGGCATGTCACACCGAACAAATGATGTCTCCAGATCTTTAGAGCATGAACCACCGCCGCCAATTCCAAATCATGAGTAGGGTAGTTCAACTCGTGCGTCTTCAGCTGCCGGGATGCGTAAGCAATCACTTTTCCATTCTGCATCAATACACAACCCAAACCCTGCAGCGATGCATCACTATATACCACGAACTCTCCACTACTGTCCGGTAATGCAAGGACAGGTGCAGTGGTTAATCGGAACTTTAATTCCTGAAAACTCTGTTCACACAGATCGTCCCATACGAACTTCACCCCTTTCCGGGTTAACCGAGTCATTGGTGCGGCAATCTGGGAGAAACCCTCTACGAATCTCCGATAATAGCCTGCTAACCCAACAAAACTTCGCACTTCCGTCACCGTGGTCGGTCTTGGCCAATTCGTCACAGCCTCCGTTTTCTGAGGATCCACACTTATCCCCTCGGGTGATATAATGTGACCTAAGAATCCAATACTATTTAGCCAAAACTGACACTTGCTTAACTTAGCATACAGCTGCTCCTGTCGTAGTTTACCCAATACCCTTCGTAAGTGTTCCTCATGAGCCCTGACACTCCTGGAATACACCAAGATGTCGTCGATAAACACGATCACAAATTTATCCAAGTATGCTCGAAAGACTCGATTCATCAAGTCCATGAATGCCGCTGGTGCATTCGTCAATCCAAAGGGCATCACCAAGAACTCATAATGCCCATACCTCATTCGAAAAGCTATTTTCTGAACATCCCCTCGGCTATTCTCAGTTGATGGTATCCTGACCTCAGATCTATCTTGGAGAAATATCGTGCTCCTCGTAACTGATCGAACAAATCATCGATCCTGGGTAAGGGATACTGGTTCCTTACCGTAGCCTTGTTCAACTGCCGATAATCCTCACACAACCGTAAACTACCCTCCTTCTTTTTCACAAATAAGACCGGCGCTCCCCATGGTGATGTACTGGGTCGGATAAACCCTAGATCCACCAATTCCTGTAATTGGATTTTCAATTCCCGTAGCTCCGCCGGTGCCATACGATACGGTGCTTGTGAAATCGGTCGAGTCCCGGGGAGTAACTCGATCGTAAAGTCGATCTCCCTGGGTGGTGGTAATCCAGGTAAATCTCCTGGAAAGACATCAGGAAATTCCCGCACAATCGGAATATCCTCAATACGCAAAGATTCATCCGTAGACTCTACCACATATGCAAGATAACCCTGACACCCCTTCTGTAAGAGTTTAGTAGCTGTGAGTGCAGATATTACCTTGGGTGATGCGTCTCCACACTCTCCCTGGAATATCACTTCCGGTAATCCTGGACCTCTCAAAGTCAACCGCATGTTACTACAGTCGATGAGTGAATTGTACTCCGACAACCAATCGACTCCAAGTATCACATCGAAATCGTGAACATTCATCAGGATTAAGTCTGCCGGAAATTCGACTCCCTCAATCTCCACAGGACAAGCTCGTATCTCCTGGTTCACCCGGTAGGTCACACCCATCGGTGTCCCCACTCCCATCTCGTTCTCAAGTGCGGTCACCTCACGGCCCAACAGACTCGCACAACGCGGTGAAATAAAAGAATGAATTGCCCCCGAATCCATCAATGCACGAACAACCATGCCATAAATATGTACAGTACCTGTCAACACTCCCGGAATGGATCTGGCCTGCTGCTGGGTAACAGCATAAACACGAGCCATAGACTCTGCAGGTCGTCCCCGTCCTCTAGCCCCTCGATCACGGCCACGCACAACACCGCGTGTCCGGCTGCTGTCAGTCTGGGATGCTGTGCTCTGTGCTGGCGGAGTACTGCCGCGAATCAGTGGACACTCAGAAGCATAATGCCCCGGCTCCCCACAAGCGAAGCATGTGACCTCCCTAGGTCGACCCGAGTATCCTCCCGGTGAGATGCACATCGGTGAGTAAGATCGCTGCCAAGCTCCAGAACGCTGTCCAGACCTCTGAGGACTCCTGAACTGACCAGAACGTCCTCGGCTGCCAGAAGACGAAGATCCACCAGAATGTCCTCCCTTCGAGCCACGACGGCCCGAAAATCCCAAGTGTGGGCGATCACGTCGCCGAGTCTCCCCCTCAGCTCGCTGATGAGCCAGGATACTGTTCTCAACCCTGGTCGCCGCATCAGTCAGATCCCTCATGGAAGCAAAGGGTGTTGCAGTCACCATCGCCTGAATCTCAGGTCGCAAGCCCCCCTCAAATCTGCGACATCGGTCTGCCTCGGTGATCACGAAGTTCTCAGCAAAGCGAGACAACATCAGGAAGGTCTCCTCGTACTCTGCTACAGTCTGATCCCCCTGCCGAAGTTGCAGAAACTCCGCCTCACGGGCGTTGCGGAACGACCGTGGATAGAACTGGTTGAGAAACCGCTCTCGGAAGGTCTCCCATGGGATGGTGTGAACAGTCCAGCCGGCCAAAACAAGGGTGTGCCACCATCGATAGGCGCTCCCATCCAGTAGGAAAGTCGCCAGTATGACACGCTCCTCCGGAGGACAGTGCATGACCTCGAAAATCCTCTCCCAGCGGTCAATCCACTGGTGTGCTTCCTCAGGGTCGGTTCCCCCCACTCAAGTGCGTAGCACCCAGGCGCTGAGCCCGCTCAATGCTCGCAGTGTCTCCATTTCCTCCATTGCCCTCGTCAACACGTGCACGGGGTTCACGTCGGGGAGGCATATCCAACTGTGAAGAGGCAAACAGGTTAAAAGACATCGAAAGCGACCATGTACAAAGTACAAACCTCTAACCTAGTACTCTGACTACTAATCCTAATGCTCTGATACCAAGCTGACAGGACCCGTCCCAATCCCACCTGGGACCACCCGGGGACGTGACCCGCTCCCGTCTGACAATGACTCTAAACATACTAAAAGTACCCTTAAATAAAAACCGAAGACTCACATAGATAGATAATGTACAAACACAGTGTTTAAAGTGATACTGTCAGACAAGTGAAAGTAAAATACAACATGTGAGCACACTAGTCAGAGTACATTTATTCGGTGCTCAACCTACCCACAAGTGGGTGTACAGGTGCACAGCTAGGCAAACTAAACCTCTGCCTCCTCCTCCGGATCCTCCTCCTCTATGGCCGTGTCAGGGTCTGGAGGGGTCAGTAAAACAAGGGTGAGTGGGCCAAAAATAACAGTTTAGAAATCAATTTAATAATAAAATAATCATAAGGTTTTACCCCTCCGTTTTCCAAATCTTGCATGCAGTGAAAACATAATATTATAAACCAATGAACCACAATAATAATCGTAAGGTGAAACTAACATATCAGTGCACTGTAAAAACCCAACCCAAATGATGTCACGGTTCTAAGGCTACGCGTTGCCACTCAGGGTCTCACACCCGAGACTCTCTAGGTACATCAGCTCCCGGTATCCCGGTCACTGCCCGAGGTATATGAACATGCCTTCCTGAGAGTAAGCAGCCCAACGGGGGTCAACTCCACTCAGTCAGAGCCCCGTGACTACTCCAGGGTCCACCCAGGCCAACGACCCTCCCTGGAGGAGACAATATACACAGGTAGGAAAGTACAGTACAATAACAGTATAGTTTACCCTATGTCCCCCGGACATCCCAAACAAAATCCACATATAATCCAGACGGGTCTCATGCCCAAAACATCGTAATAACATATATAAACAGTTCATAAGACTCATCAGTGGAAATAGTAAAACAGTTTATGCATGCAAGCCTTTTATAAATCAAACAGCCCACTCACACTCGATCCTTGCTGCTCAACGATCTCTATAAACCTGTATTATTATTCCTGAGGGTTACTTAAGGACCCTACAATATCAATACCAAGACCCTAGAACAGATCCGCCTCAAAAACGCGTCCCGGGCACTATTCCCGGTGCTTCAAACCCCCTTTTGACCAACTTAACGATCTCCGATCGACACGAAACCACCTCCATTGGATCCGTATCGTCGAAACCTTGAAAATGGTACCGGCCCCACCAAAATTACTATTCACACGCGCCCCCACGCGCCTGGTCAACGCGTGGGTCACCGCTGCTACAGTACCGCTGACGTCAGCAGTGACGTCATGCTGACGTCAGCATGACATCATCACTGACACTTGTCAGGTGACACGTGGCACGTTCTGATTGGTCCCTGGTCTGACAACATCTGACAGGATGACGTCATCATGACGTCAGAAGTGACGTCAGCATGATGACGTCATCATGCTACAGTACCGGGTCGACCCGTTTGACTGGAACCGGGTCGCCGTCGACCCACAGTTTGACCCGATTCCACCACACGATTCCGGCCACCATTTTCGACGGGGTTGATCCCTATGGGATCGTCTAGGTCTGTCCTATGGTTCTACAACCTCAAAACAAGAAGAAAGTGGAAGAAAACTCACCAGAATATCTCTGAAACTCACGGTCACGGTCCGGTTGTCGTCCCCGGTGATCCACGGCGTCTCCGTCGTCCAACCCGGTCCCAAACGACTCGTCACTCACCCTAGGACATGTCTATCACCTAACAATCCATTTCTAAGCATTAAACACGATCGGGTCGAACAGGGAAGGAAAACGGGCTTATCGGGTTTTGGGTCTTACCACCGCCGTCACGCCGCCGTGGCCCTCGCCGTCGTGCAGTTAGGCTCCTAGGATCCCCACGGTGCAGACTGGAGCTCCTCCCGCGTCGAGGTGAGGTGGTTATGGAGGTTTGCTTCCTGGACCGGTTTCCTTGAGGTTTTCGGGTCGTGTTTTGCACGGTGGTTTCGGGGCTGGGAAGTGGGGTGGTGGCTGCCGGTGATGCTCAGGGATGATGAGTAGATGATGGTGGTGCTGCTGGTGATCGGGTGGTGGTGTGAGAGGGGCTGGTTCGATCGCCTGGTTTGAGAGAAAAGGGGAAGAATGCACGGGTTTGTGAAGGGGGAATGGATGTGTTTGTGTGTGTTTGTAAGCAAAGCAGAAAACAGAGAGGTGAGAACGTGCATGAAGCAGAAAAATCAGACAAAATGAAGGGCCAAGATTCATTTGAGCAGCAGATCCAAAGGCTAGGGTTAATTGGAGGGAAAAATAATGAATATTAAAATGGATTAAATAGTATTAGTTGCTTTATTGGAATAGTAAGGCTTTGGATAGGTGACACTTGTCACCAATCCATCGGTTCGATTTAAATATTAATTTGGCACGGATTCCCGTAATTAATTAATATTTTATTCCGTTGTTCTCGGTTCGTAAGTTCCGCTAAAACGCTTCCTTGACCATAACTTCTTCATACGAACTCCGATTTCGGCGTGCCGCCTGTCTACGGATTCGTGACGTCCCGATCTACGTCATAGTCATGGGTCAAAGGCCGAATTATTTCCCGAGAAAAAGTCAAAGTTTCCCCCCAAGGGTAAAACAGTCTTTTTACATTAAAATATTATTATTTTCGGTTCGGGTCGTTACAACCTACCCTCCTTACAGAAATTTCGTCCTCGAAATTTACTCAAACAAGTATGTGTACTGCCCTCTCATCAATTCCTCGGATTCCCATGTCGCTTCCTCCACCTCGTGGTTCCGCCATAGTACTTTAACCAAAGAAATCGTCTTGTTCCTTAAGACCTTTTCCTTCCTATCCAGAATCTGCACTGGCCGTTCCTCGAAACTCAAATCGGTCATCAGTTCCAGTGGTTGCTCTGGCAGTGCATGAGAGTCATCCCGAAGATACTTCCGTAGCATCGATACATGAAACACGTCATGTACTCGGGAAAGCTCCGAAGGTAGTGCTAAACGGTAAGCCACCGGACCAATCCTCTCGACAATCTCATATGGTCCGATATAACGAGGACTCAATCTCCCACGTCGTCCAAATCGAAGAATCCCTTTCCACGGCGATAACTTTAAAAAGACAAAGTCACCAACCTCGAACTCTAAATCTCGGATCCGTCGATGTGCATAGCTTTTCTGACGATCCTGGGCCGCCTTCAATCTCTCCCGAATAACCCGAACTGTCTCTTGGGTCATATCCATCAGATCCGGCCCCACTGCGGCTCTTTCTCCGATCTCCATCCAGCATACCGGTGTTCTGCACTGTCGACCGTACAGTGCCTCATATGGTGCCATCCCTATACTCGCCTGGTAGCTGTTATTGTAGGCAAACTCCATTAATGGCAATCGATCAGCCCACGAATCCTGGAATTGCAATACACAAGCTCTCATCATGTCTTCGAGAGTCTGTATCGTCCTTTCAGACTGCCCGTCGGTCTGAGGATGGAATGCCGTACTGAAATGCAATTTCGTACCTAAGGCAGTTTGCAGACTCCTCCAAAATCTGGATGTGAAACGCGGATCCAGATCCGACACGATCGACTCTGGGGTATCGTGTAGTCGGATGATCTCATTAATGAATAACTGGGCCAAACGGTTGAGCTTGTACGTCTCACGTACAGGCAGAAAATGTGCTGATTTAGTCAACCGGTCCACTATTACCCAGACTCCATCAACTCCACTCCTTGTCTTCGGTAACTTGAAGACAAAGTCCATTGTAATATGATCCCACTTCCATTGTGGAATTGGAAGTGGCTGCATAGCCCCATACGGACGCTGCCGTTCTGCTTTGACCTGCTGACAGATCAAACATTTGCTGACAAACTCAGCTATCTCCCTCTTCATCCCTGGCCACCAATAATAGTCCCGGAGGGTACGGTACATCTTTGTCCCTCCTGGATGCATAGCATAGGCCGAACTGTGGGCCTCGTCTAAAATCTCTCTCCTCAACTCTGGTACCGCAGGTACACACAATCTCCCAAGCTTTACTAATGCTCCATCGCCCCTGACGGAGAAATCTTGTCTCTGTCCGGATTCAACCTCGTTCCTGTAATCACAAAGTATCTGGTCCTGTAGTTGAGCCTCGATGATCCTGTCGACCAACACGGGTCGCACATGAAAACTAGCCAACAAGGCTCCCTGATCGTCCATCCCTAACATAACTCCGCTCTTCCGGAGTTCCACTAGCAAAGGAAGATACACCAATCTCAAATGCGCAACTGATCCCGCCGACTTCCTGCTAAGTGCATCAGCTACGACATTTGCCTTGCCAGGATGGTACTCGATGGTACAATCATAATCCTTCAACAACTCCAACCATCTCCGCTGTCTCATGTTGAGTTCCTTCTGAGTGAACAAATGTTTAAGACTCTGGTGATCGGTAAATATTCGGCATGTCACACCGAACAAATGATGTCTCCAGATCTTTAGAGCATGAACCACCGCCGCCAATTCCAAATCATGAGTAGGGTAGTTCAACTCGTGCGTCTTCAGCTGCCGGGATGCGTAAGCAATCACTTTTCCATTCTGCATCAATACACAACCCAAACCCTGCAGCGATGCATCACTATATACCACGAACTCTCCACTACTGTCCGGTAATGCAAGGACAGGTGCAGTGGTTAATCGGAACTTTAATTCCTGAAAACTCTGTTCACACAGATCGTCCCATACGAACTTCACCCCTTTCCGGGTTAACCGAGTCATTGGTGCGGCAATCTGGGAGAAACCCTCTACGAATCTCCGATAATAGCCTGCTAACCCAACAAAACTTCGCACTTCCGTCACCGTGGTCGGTCTTGGCCAATTCGTCACAGCCTCCGTTTTCTGAGGATCCACACTTATCCCCTCGGGTGATATAATGTGACCTAAGAATCCAATACTATTTAGCCAAAACTGACACTTGCTTAACTTAGCATACAGCTGCTCCTGTCGTAGTTTACCCAATACCCTTCGTAAGTGTTCCTCATGAGCCCTGACACTCCTGGAATACACCAGGATGTCGTCGATAAACACGATCACAAATTTATCCAAGTATGCTCGAAAGACTCGATTCATCAAGTCCATGAATGCCGCTGGTGCATTCGTCAATCCAAAGGGCATCACCAAGAACTCATAATGCCCATACCTCATTCGAAAAGCTATTTTCTGAACATCCCCCTCGGCTATTCTCAGTTGATGGTATCCTGACCTCAGATCTATCTTGGAGAAATATCGTGCTCCTCGTAACTAATCGAACAAATCATCGATCCTGGGTAAGGGATACTGGTTCCTTACCGTAGCCTTGTTCAACTGCCGATAATCCTCACACAACCGTAAACTACCCTCATTCTTTTTCACAAATAAGACCGGCGCTCCCCATGGTGATGTACTGGGTCGGATAAACCCTAGATCCACCAATTCCTGTAATTGGATTTTCAATTCCCGTAGCTCCGCCGGTGCCATACGATACGGTGCTTGTGAAATCGGTCGAGTCCCGGGGAGTAACTCGATCGTAAAGTCGATCTCCCTGGGTGGTGGTAATCCAGGTAAATCTCCTGGAAAGACATCAGGAAATTCCCGCACAATCGGAATATCCTCAATACGCAAAGATTCATCCGTAGACTCTACCACATATGCAAGATAACCCTGACACCCCTTCTGTAAGAGTTTAGTAGCTGTGAGTGCAGATATTACCTTGGGTGATGCGTCTCCACACTCTCCCTGGAATATCACTTCCGATAATCCTGGACCTCTCAAAGTCAACCGCATGTTACTACAGTCGATGAGTGAATTGTACTCCGACAACCAATCGACTCCAAGTATCACATCGAAATCGTGAACATTCATCAGGATTAAGTCTGCCGGAAATTCGACTCCCTCAATCTCCACAGGACAAGCTCGTATCTCCTGGTTCACCCGGTAGGTCACACCCATCGGTGTCCCCACTCCCATCTCGTGCTCAAGTGCGGTCACCTCACGGCCCAACAGACTCGCACAACGCGGTGAAATAAAAGAATGAATTGCCCCCGAATCCATCAATGCACGAACAACCATGCCATAAATATGTACAGTACCTGTCAACACTCCCGGAATGGATCTGGCCTGCTGCTGGGTAACAGCATAAACACGAGCCATAGACTCTGCAGGTCGTCCCCGTCCTCTAGCCCCTCGATCACGGCCACGCACAACACCGCGTGTCCGGCTGCTGTCAGTCTGGGATGCTGTGCTCTGTGCTGGCGGAGTACTGCCGCGAATCAGTGGACACTCAGAAGCATAATGCCCCGGCTCCCCACAAGCGAAGCATGTGACCTCCCTAGGTCGACCCGAGTATCCTCCCGGTGAGATGCTCATCGGTGAGTAAGATCGCTGCCAAGCTCCAGAACGCTGTCCAGACCTCTGAGGACTCCTGAACTGACCAGAACGTCCTCGGCTGCCAGAAGATGAAGATCCACCAGAATGTCCTCCCTTCGAGCCACGACGGCCCGAAAATCCCAAGTGTGGGCGATCACGTCGCCGAGTCTCCCCCTCAGCTCGCTGATGAGCCAGGATACTGTTCTCAACCCTGGTCGCCGCATCAGTCAGATCCCTCATGGAAGCAAAGGGTGTTGCAGTCACCATCGCCTGAATCTCAGGTCGCAAGCCCCCCTCAAATCTGCGACATCGGTCTGCCTCGGTGATCACGAAGTTCTCAGCAAAGCGAGACAACATCAGGAAGGTCTCCTCGTACTCTGCTACAGTCTGATCCCCCTGCCGGAGTTGCAGAAACTCCGCCTCACGGGCGTTGCGGAACGACCGTGGATAGAACTGGTTGAGAAACCGCTCTCGGAAGGTCTCCCATGGGATGGTGTGAACAGTCCAGCCGGCCAAAACAAGGGTGTGCCACCATCGATAGGCGCTCCCATCCAGTAGGAAAGTCGCCAGTATGACACGCTCCTCCGGAGGACAGTGCATGACCTCGAAAATCCTCTCCCAGCGGTCAATCCATTGGTGTGCTTCCTCAGGGTCGGTTCCCCCACTGAAGTGCGTAGCACCCAGGCGCTGAGCCCGCTCAATGCTCGCAGTGTCTCCATTTCCTCCATTGCCCTCGTCAACACGTGCACGGGGTTCACGTCGGGGAGGCATATCCAACTGTGAAGAGGCAAACAGGTTAAAAGACATCGAAAGCGACCATGTACAAAGTACAAACCTCTAACCTAGTACTCTGACTACTAATCCTAATGCTCTGATACCAAGCTGACAGGACCCGTCCCAATCCCACCTGGGACCACCCGGGGACGTGACCCGCTCCCGTCTGACAATGACTCTAAACATACTAAAAGTACCCTTAAATAAAAACCGAAGACTCACATAGATAGATAATGTACAAACACAGTGTTTAAAGTGATACTGTCAGACAAGTGAAAGTAAAATACAACATGTGAGCACACTAGTCAGAGTACATTTATTCGGTGCTCAACCTACCCACAAGTGGATGTACAGGTGCACAGCTAGGCAAACTAAACCTCTGCCTCCTCCTCTGGATCCTCCTCCTCTATGGCCGTGTCAGGGTCTGGAGGGGTCAGTAAAACAAGGGTGAGTGGGCCAAAAATAACAGTTTAGAAATCAATTTAATAATAAAATAATCATAAGGTTTTACCCCTCCGTTTTCCAAATCTTGCATGCAGTGAAAACATAATATTATAAACCAATGAACCACAATAATAATCGTAAGGTGAAACTAACATATCAGTGCACTGTAAAAACCCAACCCAAATGATGTCACGGTTCTAAGGCTACGCGTTGCCACTCAGGGTCTCACACCCGAGACTCTCTAGGTACATCAGCTCCCGGTATCCCGGTCACTGCCCGAGGTATATGAACATGCCTTCCTGAGAGTAAGCAGCCCAACGGGGGTCAACTCCACTCAGTCAGAGCCCCGTGACTACTCCAGGGTCCACCCAGGCCAACGACCCTCCCTGGAGGAGACAATATACACAGGTAGGAAAGTACAGTACAATAACAGTATAGTTTACCCTATGTCCCCCGGACATCCCAAACAAAATCCACATATAATCCAGACGGGTCTCATGCCCAAAACATCGTAATAACATATATAAACAGTTCATAAGACTCATCAGTGGAAATAGTAAAACAGTTTATGCATGCAAGCCTTTTATAAATCAAACAGCCCACTCACACTCGGTCCTTGCTGCTCAACGATCTCTATAAACCTGTATTATTATTCCTGAGGGTTACTTAAGGACCCTACAATATCAATACCAAGACCCTAGAACAGATCCGCCTCAAAAACGCGTCCCGGGCACTATTCCCGGTGCTTCAAACCCCCTTTTGACCAACTTAACGATCTCCGATCGACACGAAACCACCTCCATTGGATCCGTATCGTCGAAACCTTGAAAATGGTACCAGCCCCACCAAAATTACTGTTCACACGCGCCCCCACGCGCCTGGTCAACGCGTGGGTCAACGCTGCTACAGTACCGCTGACGTCAGCATGACGTCATCACTGACACTTGTCAGGTGACACGTGGCACGTTCTGATTGGTCCTTGGTCTGACAACATCTGACAGGATGACGTCATCATGACGTCAGAAGTGACGTCAGCATGATGATGTCATCATGCTACAGTACCGGGTCGACCCGTTTGACTGGAACCGGGTCGCCGTCGACCCACGGTTTGACCCGATTCCACCACACGATTCCGGCCATCATTTTCGACGGGGTTGATCCCTATGGGATCGTCTAGGTCTGTCCTATGGTTCTACAACCTCAAAACAAGAAGAAAGTGGAAGAAAACTCACCAGAATATCTCTGAAACTCACGGTCACGGTCCGGTTGTCGTCTCCGGTGATCCACGGCGTCTCCGTCGTCCAACCCGGTCCCAAACGACTCGTCACTCACCCTAGGACATGTCTATCACCTAACAATCCATTTCTAAGCATTAAACACGATCGGGTCGAACAGGGAAGGAAAACGGGCTTATCGGGTTTTGGGTCTTACCGCCGCCGTCACGCCGCCGTGGCCCTCGCCGTCGTCCAGTTAGGCTCCTAGGATCCCCACGGTGCAGACTGGAGCTCCTCCCGCGTCGAGGTGAGGTGGTTATGGAGGTTTGCTTCCTGGACCGGTTTCCTTGAGGTTTTCGGGTCGTGTTTTGCACGGTGGTTTCGGGGCTGGGAAGTGGGGTGGTGGCTGCCGGTGATGCTCGGGGATGATGAGTAGATGATGGTGGTGCTGCTGGTGATCGGGTGGTGGTGTGAGAGGGGCTGGTTCGATCGCCTGGTTTGAGAGAAAAGGGGAAGAATGCACGGGTTTGTGAAGGGGGAATGGATGTGTTTGTGTGTGTTTGTAAGCAAAGCAGAAAACAGAGAGGTGAGAACGTGCATGAAGCAGAAAAATCAGACAAAATGAAGGGCCAAGATTCATTTGAGCAGCAGATCCAAAGGCTAGGGTTAATTGGAGGGAAAAATAATGAATATTAAAATGGATTAAATAGTATTAGTTGCTTTATTGGAATAGTAAGGCTTTGGATAGGTGACACTTGTCACCAATCCATCGGTTCGATTTAAATATTAATTTGGCACGGATTCCCGTAATTAATTAATATTTTATTCCGTTGTTCTCGGTTCGTAAGTTCCGCTAAAACGCTTCCTTGACCATAACTTCTTCATACGAACTCCGATTTCGGCGTGCCGCCTGTCTACGGATTCGTGACGTCCCGATCTACGTCATAGTCATGGGTCAAAGTCCGAATTATTTCCCGAGAAAAAGTCAAAGTTTCCCCCCAAGGGTAAAACAGTCTTTTTACATTAAAATATTATTATTTTCGGTTCGGGTCGTTACAGTGACGACCTCGTATCTCTACTCAAGTTGGAGAAACTCTGTCTCCCTCGTACCCAAAAAATCTGGATACAGTCACCCTGACAACTCAACTAAGAAAAGGAAACGTTCCCTGAACGTCTCTTGATTCACAACGACCACAATTATAACCACTCGTGGTAGTAGTGCCTGCCACAGACTCATGCAGTCCTAACCACCAGACATCGCTATCGAGACTCCGCATCCAACCGTACCAACTACTCTGTATCCCCGCTCTGGGATCACATCGACAAGTACCAACCCTAGTAACATGTCCAACCAAACTCTAACCAATCTTAACTCAACTCAACCAATGTCGTCTACTAGGTCGTCCATGGCCTTAGCTGTACCAACTGTCCAACACAACTAAAGTAGTATGACAACCAACTAGGTCTAACTGATTACTACAACCTCGACTGCGGAGTGTAGTCACGTCACTAAAGCTGACATGAGTAGACTGACCGATGGTCTCGACTCCAAAAAGTCATCAAAGTAAAACCACTCGCCAATTCACCTTTTTGAACCATACATCCTACTTTAGGGTTCCAATAACACACCCTAGGGTTCCCCTGAACCCAGCTGCTCCCAGCAGCATAGCCACCTAACTTAACAAAATCCGACCATTTAATGGTCATGACTCCTAACCAGACGTCATAACCGATCCTACAACATCGTGAATGACGATCCCAACTAACCGTCTCACGATCAAAACTCTACAGTACCATTACGTTCATCCTTCAGTAGGGTCTCATACTGCCAACCATGACAGAACTATGGCAACCCCGGTATCAAGTGTCGAACCAAAACGATCTACAATTCAATCCTACTAACTATCGTACCGGCATCCTAACTATCAGGTTGATAACGAATTGTAGCCCATTAATACATCACATCCTAGACCTGTGCGTTGCTTTTATGGTACGCATCGACCACCCCGCTCTGGAGTTCAAAGTAACATGAGCAAACCTGCTCTGATACCATTTGTCAGGACCCATCCCAATCCCCCCGGGATTAACGAGGGACGCTCATGATCTCGTCTGACACTAAGTGTCAGACCAGGGAAAATTTGAACCTTTAGCCTAACCGGCTTCCAGAGTACGCCAGGATCCAGATGAGGTATGTGATGTCTCGGTCTCTGCTACAGTCTGCATCGTATTCAACCTGAAGGGCATTGAAAACAGAAAGACTGTGAGTGGAAGAAAAGTAATAAGTTTAGTAAAATACATTTCATAAAAGACCTTTATGCCCTTCACTAAAAAGCATGCATGCATAGTAAAACCATTTATCAAACCCCATATGTTTCTATAACCAGATCCATACGGGCCCCTACCCAAAACCATTTACAGAAATCCATAGCATAGTAAACACATGTGGGATCTCAGCCCAAATCCATTTATTATCCATAAAACACAATTTCGCAAAACCAAGAAATCATGTTTATTCATATATATCATATAACCAATCCTGTCATGGTATCTAGAGCTACGTGCGTGCTACCCGGGGTCTCAAAGCCCAAGTCAACCTAGGGTCCACCCAAGTCAATGTTTGTAGATCAATGACCCTCCATGGGGTTTATAATATATAGCCTTTCTGAGAGTAAGGAACCCAACGGAGGCGACTCCACTCAATCAGTGCTCCGTGACTACTCCGGGGTCCACCCAAGCCAACAACCCTCCCCAGAGGAGACAATTCATATATAAAGGATGGTATACGAAAAACCATTTTGAAATCATTCTCAAAACCTTTCAAGGGTTCATGCCCGGTCCCCATAAACCGTCATGAACCATAAAAACCTTTCAAGGGTTCATGTCGGTCACCATAAACCGTCATGAACCATAAATCTATTTATGGGTCCCCGACCCGAAATCACAATCGTAAAAGGTAACTGGGCCCTAGGCCCAAATCCACATAGAAACTGGGCCTCTGGCCCGAATCGTAAACCAACTGGGCCTCGTGCCCGATTTCATAAACCAAATGGGCCTCGTGCCTGATACGTAAGTCAACTGGGCCTCGAGCCTGATACGCTAACCAATTGGGCCTTGAGCCCGATACGTAAGTCAACTGGGCTTCCGGCCCGATGCCTTGTTAAATCAAATGGACTTAGGGTCCGAGAGTTCATAAATCAAATGGGTCTCGTGCCCGGTCCATATTTTCAAATTCGAAATCGATTCAAGAACCAATCGGATCTCTAGCCCGAGAACGTAACTAAATGGACTTCGAGTCTGAGGATTTCCAAAACAAATTGTAACGACTCGTCCCGAATTTTGGGATTAGATTAGTGGCTAATCAAGGATTAGAGAGATTAATCGGTGATTAGTGGGGTACTTTCGGAAGGACAACGCGAAATGACGATTTTACCCTTGGAATAAGTAAAATGTTGACTTTTCGTTCTTGTGGTCAAATGGATTTTGGCCGATGACTGTAACGTATTCAGGACGTCACGAGTTCATAGACAGGTGGCACGTTCGATTCCGACGTTCGAGGAAGAAGTTATGACGTTAGGAAGTTCATGGGTATTTTAATAATTTAGTTAAAAGGAGAAAATAGTTGACTTTTGATCTGGGAGGTCCGATGACCAAGGGCCGAGGACCGTTACGTAGATCAGGTCGATACGAATCCATAGACAAGTGGCATGCCAAAATCGGACGTCGAACGGGAAAGTTATGGGTTACAGAAGTTCGATTTCACTATGCACGCATTACGAGGTAATATTGAGGTGGCAATATCTGATTGGGCAGATATTTTAGGTGAGACCCATGGATGAGCGACAAGTTTCACTCATCCCATTGGCCCAAACCCCCAATTTGTGAATCTAATTAATTAAATAATATTATTTTTATTGTTTTATAATTTCCACTCATCTCACCTTTTAATCCTAGCCATCCATCCTTATCCTTCCTCAATCCTCACAGTCCATCTTTTTTTTTCTGATCATCATTATCATCATCTAACTAATCTCTCTTCTCTTTCGCGCCCACCATTTCCATTTCTTCTTTTTTTCTTTCCAAAACCGAACACACATATCACCATCACCACCCCATCTCATCTTCATTTACTATTATGAATGACTAACCGAGAGAGTGTGACCTGAGGGACTGAGGGGACGGTGGCCAACGGCGGAGGTAAGTGTAACCCGGGAACCCGTGAGTTTCGAATTTGGCAAGGACGACTCTGTGGGGACCTTTTTCGAAGGGAATGACTGGCTGGAGTGACGGTGAACAGCGGAGGAGGTCGCCATCGCCATTGTCGATCAAGGAGGTTTGGGAGTCCCGGTGACGGCGATTAGCCCAGTGAGGCTTACGGCACGCAAACTGAGGCGATATCTTAGGACGGTCTGTGAGTGGACCTTGATTTATAAACTATGATGCATGCATAAATGTTTTATATGTTTTATGGATATGATTATATGATGTTGAATTGGATATTGGTGAATTACATGGTTTCACGCATTTCGAGGCGATTTACGTGCTTGCACGTAAATCTAGGTTTTCAGTTTTGCATTGGTTTTTCATGCTTATAGTTTTGGAAATGATTTCATGAAATGGTTTTGGATTTGAAAAGGTAAAGTCGGGTTCAAGACCCATTTGTTTTGGAAACCCTCGGACTCAAAGTCCTTTTAGTGACGTTCTCGGGCGAGAGGCCCAATTGGTTCTTGAATCAATTTCGGATTTGGAAATATGGATAGGGCACGAGACTCATTTGATTTATGAACTCTCGGACTTGAAGTCCATTTGATTTAACGAGGCATCGGGTCGAAGGCTCAGTTGATTTACGTATCGGGCTCGAGGCCCAGTTAGTTTACGATTCGGGTCGGAGGCCCAGTTTGTTTGTGGATTCGAGCTTACGGCCCGGTTATGTTTTAAGATTGTGATTTCGGGTCGGGGACCCATAAATGGATTTATGGTTCATGACGGTTTATTGACTACGCCCAAACTACGCATTAAATTAAACATGTAATTCGAGTGTTATGCAATTTAAACTCTTTTTGTGTAGATGTAGTATTGATAAATAGGGATCGTTCTTAACCGGGGAAATTAGGGAACATTAATAATATGTTAGTGGATTATGAATAAAAGAATAATGAATTAGAGAATTAAATAATAAAAGAATTAAACAATCAAAGAATTAATAAATTAAAGAATAGATGAACAAGATAATAATAAATTAATGAATTACAAAGAATTAATAAATTAACGAATTAAAGAATGAAATAATAGAAGAATAAAGGACTTAGTTAATCAAAGAATAAAGGAATTAATTAATCAAAGAATCAATAAATTAAATAATAAAGGAATGAAAGAATAAAAGCATCAAAGAATAAAAGAATAAAGAATAAAAGAATAAAGAATAAACAAGGGGGGTTTTGAAGAGGTTTGTAATTATGTAAATAAGTAAAAGTATAGATAAACTCATTCTATTTCTATTCTAACTTATGCACAAAGTAGACTTCCCGTAAACACAAACTTCAACAACATACTACAATTGCAAATATTTGAATTAATCACGAAATTATACCTTCACAAACTCATATTTCTTCATACATTATTCATATTATAAATGCACCGAACAGCGGATTTTTACTTATAATATAATTACCTTAAGTTTGTGATTTAATGCGCCGAACAGCGGTCATACATTAAATCTCTCCAAATCTACTCTAAATGCCCCGAACAGCGGATCAACATTTAGTTTCGAAATGAAGTTTAAGCTCTAAAATGTAAGAAGTAAATGATTTTTAGAAAGTAAAACGCATGGAGATTATACTCAATTTTCACAAAAGATAGGAAGGAGAAACCAATACATATATTGCATTATAATTAGAACCAATAACAAATAAAAGAGTTTAAGAGAATGGAGAGCAAATGTTACACTTTTCAGATTGGATGAGAACAATGGATTGTTTTTCACAAGGAACACCGAACAGCGGCTGGAACCTTATGAAGATGGAAGAAGATTAAACAAGGAAATTCGGACTTGAACTCTCAAAATTGTATTGGAACTATTTTGCCAAGATTTCTCCTAAAAGAGGCTCAATTTTGTGCTACTTGGAAGTGATTTCAACAAGTGAAATCAACTCCTATTTATAGGGGAAAAACTCAAATTAAACCCTAGAAAATAAATAAAAACTAAACAAAAATTATAATAAAAATATTCAAAAGTGAAATGATGAGTATGGGTGGTTTTTGGGGAAGAGAAATTAAAAAAAAAGAAAAGAAAAGCATAAAAAACAGCAAAGAGAGGAATCTGGAGCTGCTGAAAAGAGAAGGGAAATTTTCGGTGGGTGCAAGCTGGAAAGGAGGCGGCTGGTCGGCAGGCGTGAGCTGGAGTGCAGAAGCTGTCGTCGGTAGGCGCGCGCCGAACGGCAGAATGGCAGGCTGAGAGCAGGCTGGCGTGATTTGGGCCTGACGGGCTGGAGAGTTGGGCCTGGGCTGCGCTGACGCGGGCCGCCTGGGCTGCGCTGACGCGGGCCGCCTGGGCTGCTGGTCTTTGGGCCGGACAATTGGGTTTTCAGAAATGGGCTGCACAGATTAGTTTATTTAATTAATTTAGTTAATTTAGTAATATTTCACCTGAAATTCGTCCATAATTTCTTCGTTATAATTCCGATCGAGACGATTCTTTCGCCAAAATACTCCAAAATACAAACTTTATTTATTTAAACAAAAATAACACAGAATAAATTATTTTATCTAATTATTTATTATTTTAATATTAAAAGCTAAGTATAAAGGGTATAAAATAATATAAAATAATGCTTATTTGAGGACCTATCAAATACCCCCCCACTTAAACTTTGCTAGTCCCTAGCAAATACTAAAATTAAACTACAAAATCAAAACAAGTGAACCTTTAACCATTTGTCTCAATATTTCATTATTATCATCATGGCATAAAAGATTTTCACTTAAATCATTTAAGCATATGGAATTCAAGAGTTAATATATGGTAACAAAATGTTTTAACAAGTAAGATAATGAGTAAATATGGTGAAATGGATCTCAACATGAATAAAACAAGTATGAATCAACTCACAAGGATATGCACTCATAAATTCACTCAATTTTGTAAGGGTTTGTGTTTGCACTCAAAGTATGTGAGAAATACTCACATAATCGAAATGAAGTACTTTTGCAAAAATATCAAACAAACACCTCAAGATAAAAACAACATATACTTGCACAAATGAACCAAAACCATAAGCTTACTCAAGTGATTAACTCAACTAATCAAAATTTACCATCTTAAGGATCATAAGGTCTTTATAAAGGTTGTAATGGGGCTAAGTTTAGAGGCAAGGAAAATATAGGACAAGTGGTGCTCAATTCGTTCCAAGACTCAATAGACTCCCAAAACGTATCATAGCTTTCCAACCTTAGTGCAATGATGTCAATAATCCATCCCTTCGAACATAGGCCTAATTCCATCATGTTGGGCCTCATAATCATTCTTTGTGTCGGATTTACAAATGTAAGGGACTTAACTCAAACATTACATAACCAAACCTTATTACCTTGATCGAGACTCAACTTTTTTTTTTTTTTTTTTGATTTTTTTTTTTGATTTTTTTTTTTTGATTTTTTTAGATCAAAGTAATAACATGTGTCAACAATACAACAAAACTTGAGTCGGTAAATCCAAATAGTTCACATAAAAGTCTTTTCAACATCATCATTTTCTCCTTACACAATCTTTATATCTTCAACCGAGTTCTTGGAACAAGGGTAAAGGATGTCAATGCTAAGCTCAAGTGTTTAGATAATCATGGTGATGAAAGAAAGGCTTAATGTGGGCTCAAAAGGGTTAAAACTAAGGGGGTCGCAACTTGTGCGCACAAAATAGGGAACATGGATGTTTGAATTTGTGGTGTTAACCCTAATGCCTTAATCATATCCAAAATCAGAGAGTTTATCGACTTAAAAGCTTTGAAAATCACATAGAATAAGTTCTAGTACTCTAGAGTTCATTAAAATCTATTACAAGTAGTTATGAGGCATATGTATATCAATTTAAACAAAGAACTTATGAATCACTCATCAAAGATGTATATTAAGTTCTAAAGCTCACATAAGGTTCATATGATTCATACTTATCTTATCATGCTTGTTTATATGCCAATTTACATGCATTATCTTCAAGTTATAACACTTAATTACAAAATATTAACAAACAAATTCAAGTTGTAATGATTATCTTTATGGCCATAACATAATCATTTCCATTCACTTATATCATTGACAAGTTAAAGGGCAACTTGATGACTCGTAAAAACACTACGTTAAAACAAAAAGACTCAAGAAATTATTTTTTTTTTTTATTTATTTTTTATATTATTTATTTTTATTTTGTTTTTTTTTTTGAGAAAGAAATAAAACAATTGAAAATTAACACAAATAAATTTGTAAACCATTCCCCCACACTTAAATTTTACATTGTCCTCAATGTAGGAAAATACGAAGTAATTTAAACATAGAATCAAAGTAAGGAAGATGATTTAAGAAAATGAAATAAGAAAGAAAAACATAAAAGAGAGTGAAGGGTTGAAAGAAAGCAAATCTGTGTTGATGACTGCTTCACACTCGCGAACACATTGGGTTGCCTCCCAACAAGCGCTTGAAGTTTAACGTCCATCCAGCCTAGACCAAATTTAGTTCATCTGATGGGACGTCGTAGCACTCTTTCTGACTCCACATCGTGTTCGCCAATTGCCTCGATATAAGGCTTCAATCTATGGCCATTGACCTTGAACTCTTTTCCAGTTCCAACGTGTTTTATCTGTATGGCTCCATGGGCAAAAATATTAGTGATAACAAAAGGTCCTACCCATCTAGAACATAACTTACCAGGAAAGAGTCTAAGCCGAGAGTTGAAAAGCAAAACTTTCTGGCCAATGTCAAATGCTTTACTCCTGATCTGTTTGTCATGAAATGCCTTTGCCTTTTCCTTGTAGATCAGAGTGCTTTCAAATGCATCATTTCTGATTTCCTCAAGCTCACTCAGCTGGAGCTTCCGATGCAGACCGGCGTCATCTAGCTTGATGTTGAACGTTTTGACGGCCCACCATGCTTTATGCTCTAGTTCCACCGGAAGGTGACATGCTTTACCATACACCAACCTATAGGGAGACATTCCTATAGGTGTTTTGTAGGCCGTCCTGTATGCCCAAAGTGCATCATCCAACCGTTGGCTCCAATCCTTTCGATTAGGACCCACAGTTCGCTCTAGTATCTTCTTGATCTCTCTATTACTGACTTCCGCCATTCCACTCGTTTGAGGATGGTAAGGTGTAGATACTCGATGAGTGACACCATACCGTTTCAGTAAAGCTTCAATGGTCTTGTTGCAGAAATGACTTCCTCCATCACTTATTAGGACCCGCGGGATCCCAAACCTGGAAAGAATGTTAGTTCTGAGGAAATCTGCAACAGTTTTAGAGTCATTAGTCCTGGTGGCCTTAGCTTCCACCCATTTTGATACATAATCAACGGCAAGTAAGATATAGAGATAGCCATTAGATTGAGGAAACGGACCCATAAAATCGATACCCCAAACATCAAATATTTCAACAGTAAGAACATAATGTTGTGGCATTTCATCCCTGCGTCCTAAGTTTCCTGATCTCTGACATTTATCACAGGCTAAGCAAAATGAATGTGCATCTTTAAAAAGTGTGGGCCAATATAGTCCAGATTCTAAGATTTTGAGTGCAGTTTTTCTAGATCCAAAGTGGCCTCCACAAGCATGGCTATGGCAGAACTCTAGGACTGACCTATGTTCAATATCAGGGACACATCTCCTAATCAATAAATCTGCACAGTGTTTCCACAAATAAGGTTCATCCCAAATATAGTGCCTAGCATGCTTCTTAAGTTTATCTTTTTGTGCACGGGAGAGGGTGGTGGGCAACTGCTTGGTGACTAAATAATTGACAATATCAGCATACCAAGGAGTACCTCCCTCGATTCTGAAGAGTTGTTCGTCTGGAAACATCTCTTGAATCGCCACAGGATCTCGCTCATGTGCAATGCGACTCAAATGATCCGCCACCACGTTCTCTACGCCTTTCTTATCTTTAATCTCGATGTCAAACTCTTGAAGAAGAAGAATCCATCGGATCAGTCTTGGTTTCGCTTCCTTCTTGGCTAGGAGATACTTCAGTGCTGCATGATCAGTGTAAATAATGACTTTAGTTCGAAGTAGATAAGAACGAAATTTATCTAAAGCAAATACAACAGCAAGCAACTCCTTTTCTGTAGTGGTGTAGTTCATCTGGGCATCATTTAAGGTTCTGGATGCATAGTAGATGGCGTAGGGCTTCTTATCCCGCCTTTGTCCGAGTACGGCTCCAACTGCATAATCAGAGGCATCGCACATTAGTTCAAAGGGTAAGGACCAATCAGGGGCACAAAGAATGGGGGCAGTGGTTAAGAGATTTTTAAGCTTTTCAAAAGCTTCCTGACAGTCTGCATCAAAGACGAAGGGTGTCTCCTTCTGAAGCAGTCGGCACAAGGGCCTTGCAATGTGGGAGAAGTCTTGGATAAATCTTCTGTAAAATCCTGCGTGACCAAGAAATGAACGGATTCCTCTCACCGAAGTGGGAGAGGGTAAGTGGCGCACAGTATCAACTTTAGATTTATCGACTTCAATTCCTCTTTCAGAGACAATATGGCCCAAGACTATCCCTTGTCTAACCATGAAATGGCATTTCTCCCAGTTAAGTACCAGATTAGTTTCGACACACCTTTGTAAGATAAGTGCTAAGTGTTCTAAGCATGCATCAAAACTATCCCCAAAGACACTAAAATCGTCCATAAATACTTCAATTATTTTTTTGACGTATTCAGAGAAAATAGAAAGCATGCATCTTTGGAAAGTACCTGGGGCGTTACATAAACCGAAAGGCATTCTTCGGTAGGCAAAAGTGCCAAAAGGACAAGTGAAAGTCGTTTTATCTTGGTCATTTTGAGCGATACATATTTGATTGTACCCGGAATAACCATCAAGAAAGCAATAATAGGAGTGACCTGCTAACCTTTCAAGCATTTGATCAATGAAGGGCAAAGGGAAGTGATCCTTCCTAGTTGCTTTGTTCAGGCGTCGATAGTCGATGCAGACTCTGTATTCGGTCACTGTTCGCTGGGGCACTAGCTCTCCTTCACTGTTCGCAACAACTGTGACTCCACTTTTCTTTGGGACTACTTGGACTGGTGAGACCCATTTGCTGTCTGAAATTGGGTAGATGACACCACAGTCCAAGAGTTTGATGACCTCTTGTTTCACGACTTCCATCATTGGAGGATGGAGGCGACGTTGGGCTTCGCGAGAGGGTTTTGCATCATCTTCCAGTAAGATTCGATGCACACAGGTTGTAGGGCTGATTCCCTTGATATCTGACAGAGTCCATCCAATGGCTGTCTTGTACTTTGTCAAGACCTGTACCAGTCTATCTTCCTGTGACTCGGTTAGTGCAGAAGACACTATGACGGGCAGAGTGTCGTCCGAGCCAAGATAGGCATACTTCAGGTGGTCAGGCAAAACTTTGAGCTCAAGAACTGGGGCCTGAATCACTGAAGGAGGAGTGGCATTAGTACTAATTGGAAATGACGAGGGTACCTGATGATTCACCATTCTGGGGGTCTCATTTAGGGTCATGACTTCATCACAAATTCGAGGTTCTAGTTCGTAATCTGTATCCTCAACCAAGGCGTCCCTTGATTGCGTTAGGCCAACTCCTTTCTGGATTATCATGTTGAGTGTGTCTTCTCGAATTGAATCAAAATGTTTCTCTGCGAGAGAAGTGCACACGTCAACAGAAAAAGTAGTATGAGTTGCGGAACTAGGGTACCTCATGGCATCAAAAATGTTGAAGCCAATCTCCTCTCCATCTACTTCCATAGTTAATGTTCCATTGAACACATCAATCTTTGTCTTGGCAGTTCTCATGAATGGTCTTCCCAACAGCATTAGTGGAGCTTGATTCGTAGGGGAATCCTCCATGTCTAGGACATAAAAGTCAGCTGGGAAGATGAGCTGGTTAACCTGCACAAGAACATCTTCTACGTATCCCTTAGGATACACATTAGAGCGATTGGCTAACTGAATGATAATATCGTCATGTTGTAATTTACCTAGACCTAGGGCAACATATAGTGAATATGGCATAACATTAATGGATGCTCCTAAGTCTAGCATGACTTTATCAAATGACTTGTTACCAATCACGCAGGGAACAGAAAAACTCCCTGGATCCTTCAACTTTGGGGGTAGCCGACGCTGGATTACAGCAGAAACTGTTTCACTCACCATCACAACCTCCTTCTCCCTCGTCTGGCGCCTTGGAGTGCATAACTCTTTCAGAAATTTTGCGTATTTCGGCACTTGTTTGATGCACTCGATCAAGGGCATGTTGATTTGCACCCTTTTGAAGATCTCCAAGATTTCCTCATCGGATTCATTCTTCTTAGATTTGGCAAGCCTACTTGGAAATGGTGCATGCACAAACGGGGAATTAGTAACAACCGAACTTGAAGGGATTGGGTTATTACCTTGTGTGTGGGTAGGTTGAACTGGCGGTTGTGTCATGGTGGTCTTAGTTGCCACCTTGTGCTTTTCAGCCTTAGAAACGGCTGGATCTGGTTCTATTTCTCCGAGCACTTTACCACTTCGAGTGGTGATTGCATTGGCTTCAGGTCTTACATTTGGGTTGGGCGTAGGTTGAGGTGGAAGCACCCCGCTAGCTTGGATCTTACCCATGAAGTCCACGACCTTACCCATTTGGTCCTTGAGATCAGCGATGTCTTTTTGTTGATTTTGCTGACCTGTGACAAGAGCCTGAGTTGAAGCCATTAGTGTTTGCTGCCCTTGGGAAAGAGCAGCCAGCATTTTATCATAATCAGGATTAGAAGATGAAGAAGTATGATTATTTGCATGATTATGAGAAAAGTTAGAAAATGGGACCGGGGGCCTTGGTTGCCATGTGGGCCTTGGTTGCCATGTGGGCCTTGGGAACTGGTCTGGGACACGGTTTGGCCCGGTCGACATGTGCTGAGGGTTTAGGACATTGTTCGGATCTCTCCAACTGTAACCTTGGGTCCTTGGCCCTCCTTGATAGCCTCCAATGGCGTGTGCCATTTCAGTTCCGGAGTCTTCTTCCCTTGCAGTGTAGGGACATTGTTCCTCAAGATGGCCTTGAGAGCATATGGAACAAACTGGAGCTACCTGTTTCTTTAGCTCAAGCATATTCGAAAGCATAGAGGTGATTTTATCTAACTTTGAATCATTTATAGCATGGGAACTTACCTCATGTACCTTTCTAGAAATGGGATCGGCACCTTCGTATTGTGCATCATTGAGTGCACGGCTTTCAAGTAGTGCACGACCATCTACTAGGCTCCGAGCTAAGAAACTTCCATTAGCTGCAGCATCGAGTAGTCCTCTATCCCAACCTTTGAGTCCTTCATAAAAGTAGGTTAAAAGATAACCTTCTGTGATCCCGTGAGTAGGGCATGAAGCACAAAGTTCCTTAAACCTCTCGTAGTACTGGCTGAAATTCTCATCATGTTCTTTCTGCTTGATTCCAGTGATCTCCTTCCTTAAGACCGTAATTTTTGAGGCAGGGAAGTACTTGGTAAGAAACTCCTGAACCAACTTCTCCCAAGAGTCAATATGATTGGGTGGGAGACTTAAAAGCCATACCCGTGCTCTTTCTTCCAAGGACAATGGGAAAGCTTTCAGCTTCATGATTTCCAAGTCCGCATCATCCGGACACATACTACTAATGATGAATTGGAACTCCGTTAAGTGTTTGTGTGGATCTTCATTTCTGATTCCACGGAACTTGGGTAGTTGATGAAGAACTCCACTCTTAAGCTCAATATCTTTCTTGTTGGTTCGAGGCTCGGGATACTGGATGCAGAAGTCTGTAGTGCCATTTGTGTTTGCACATGTCTGCTCCCGGATACTCAAGTTTCGTGCCATGGCTATTGGTGTTCCGAAAGTCTGTTCTTCTTCTGAATTACTCTTCTCGCTTTTGGACTCACCGAATATTGGGGATGGAGGTTCGAACGAACTGGTTTGCTTAAGTGCGTCTCTGAATGTGGCGTTGCTTGGTGAGATGTCAAGTTGTCTTCTCAGCCGATCAAGCTTAGATTGATGAGCACGCATTCATAAGTTCGTACCTCTATGAAAACAAAACTTTAAGTTAGAAGGCAAGTATACACAAGAAGAGATAATAAGAGTAAGATAGTAGAGATTTGCATAAAGTATCACATAAATGGAAACCAGGATTAACAAAAAGTTACGTTAATGGAAAGAAAATGCACAAGTTCCAAATTCAAACTAATAATGCAATAAATAGAGTTTTAGAGTGTCATGAATAACTTTCTCCTTCCGCTTCTCATAGTACTTTCCTGGGCGTACGGCCTGCGCGTACTGATAACCACCATTCCACCATTCAACATTAATCATGGCCAGTTGAGATAGATGTAACGCGAGAAGCAAGGATAATTTTAAGAGCACCCCGAGGCTAGCTTGGCATATACTCCATTGGTGTTCCCTTTCTTAATCCAAAACTTGTCACCAGTCATAACTCTCCTAGACACCATAATTAATCCAAATGATGACGTAGAGAATTACCAAACCCTAGTGTTTACAAACTCCGCCCCAACCTCATGTCCATAGATTCAAGTCTATGGTATGTGGTGATGAAATCCACACATCATGAAGGGTTAAGGAGAAAGTAAATAAGAGGGGCACTACCTGTTCCCGAAAGTAAGATTTTGAAGAAAAAGGGACTAAGAGATTCATGCAACTCTAAAACAATTAATAGGAAACAATACTTACACTTTAGGAAATTCAAAGATGAATAAAGTTTCAATAAATTTTTTTTTTTTTTAATTTTAATTTTTAATTTTTTTTTCAATTTTTTTTTATTTATTCCGAATTTTCTTTTTTTTTCATTTAAAATTTAAAGTTTAACAAGACATAAACAAATAATTGATTACATAAAAATAAAATAAGTGTAAACATAAAGTTAGTGGAACATAAAGGTTATGGAATAAAATTAAAAGAAAGTTAATGGAATAAAGTTAATGTAATATAATTAAAGTTAAGGGAATAAAGAAAAAGTGTGAATATTAAGTTAATGGAATAAAGTATAATGGAATAAATAAAAGTAAAAGTAAAGAAAAGTGAACATATAAAATACGCATTTATGAACAAGTATCAAATTTAATATGAACAAATATATATATATAAAAAAAAATTATGAACATTTATGAACAAGTATACATTAGAAAAAAAGTAAAGTATGAGCATTATAAACAAACATAATAAGAACAATAATAAGATGGATAAATAAAATTTAAACAAGTAAGTAAATGTTATAAACAAATATAATATTAACAAAAATAAAATTGATAAACAAGTATAATATGCACAATTTATATACATACACTAACAAATTAAAAATGATTTTCAATTTCCCCGGCAACGGCGCCAAAAATTGACTACGCCCAAACTACGCATTAAATTAAACATGTAATTCGAGTGTTATGCAATTTAAACCCTTTTTGTGTAGATGTAGTATTGATAAATAGGGATCGTTCTTAACCGGGGAAATTAGGGAACATTAATAATATGTTAGTGGATTATGAATAAAAGAATAATGAATTAGAGAATTAAATAATAAAAGAATTAAACAATCAAAGAATTAATAAATTAAAGAATAGATGAACAAGATAATAATAAATTAATGAATTACAAAGAATTAATAAATTAACGAATTAAAGAATGAAATAATAGAAGAATAAAGGACTTAGTTAATCAAAGAATAAAGGAATTAATTAATCAAAGAATCAATAAATTAAATAATAAAGGAATGAAAGAATAAAAGCATCAAAGAATAAAAGAATAAAGAATAAAAGAATAAAGAATAAACAAGGGGGGTTTTTGAAGAGGTTTGTAATTATGTAAATAAGTAAAAGCATAGATAAACTCATTCTATTTCTATTCTAACTTATGCACAAAGTAGACTTCCCGTAAACACAAACTTCAACAACATACTACAATTGCAAATATTTGAATTAATCACGAAATTATACCTTCACAAACTCATATTTCTTCATACATTATTCATATTATAAATGCACCGAACAACGGATTTTTACTTATAATATAATTACCTTAAGTTTGTGATTTAATGCGCCGAACAGCGGTCATACATTAAATCTCTCCAAATCTACTCTAAATGCCCCGAACAGCGGATCAACATTTAGTTTCGAAATGAAGTTTAAGCTCTAAAATGTAAGAAGTAAATGATTTTTAGAAAGTAAAACACATGGAGATTATACTCAATTTTCACAAAAGATAGGAAGGAGAAACCAATACATATATTGCATTATAATTAGAACCAATAACAAATAAAAGAGTTTAAGAGAATGGAGAGCAAATGTTACACTTTTCAGATTGGATGAGAACAATGGATTGTTTTTCACAAGGAACACCGAACAGCGGCTGGAACCTTATGAAGATGGAAGAAGATTAAACAAGGAAATTCGGACTTGAACTCTCAAAATTGTATTGGAACTATTTTGCCAAGATTTCTCCTAAAAGAGGCTCAATTTTGTGCTACTTGGAAGTGATTTCAACAAGTGAAATCAACTCCTATTTAAAGGGGAAAAACTCAAATTAAACCCTAGAAAATAAATAAAAACTAAACAAAAATTATAATAAAAATATTCAAAAGTGAAATGATGAGTATGGGTGGTTTTTGGGGAAGAGAAATTAAAAAAAAGAAAAGAAAAGCATAAAAAACAGCAAAGAGAGGAATCTGGAGCTGCTGAAAAGAGAAGGGAAATTTTCGGTGGGTGCAAGCTGGAAAGGAGGCGGCTGGTCGGCAAAGTTGTGCTGGAAAGGAGGCAGCTGGTCGGCAGGCGTGAGCTGGAGTGCAGAAGCTGTCGTCGGTAGGCGCGCGCCGAACGGCAGAATGGCAGGCTGAGAGCAGGCTGGCGTGATTTGGGCCTCACGGGCTGGAGAGTTGGGCCTGGGCTGCGCTGACGCGGGCTGCCTGGGCTGCGCTGACGCGGGCCGCCTGGGCTGCTGGTCTTTGGGCCGGACAATTGGGTTTTCAGAAATGGGCTGCACAGATTAGTTTATTTAATTAATTTAGTTAATTTAGTAATATTTCACCTGAAATTCGTCCATAATTTCTTCGTTATAATTCCGATCGAGACGATTCTTTCGCCAAAATACTCCAAAATACAAACTTTATTTATTTAAACAAAAATAACACGGAATAAATTATTTTATCTAATTATTTATTATTTTAATATTAAAAGCTAAAGTATAAAGGGTATAAAATAATATAAAATAATGCTTATTTGAGGACCTATCATTTATGGGGATCGGCATGAACCCTTAAAAGGTTTTTATGGTTCATGGCGGTTCATGAGGACCGACGTGAACCCTTGAAAGGTTTTTATAGTTCATGACGGTTTATGGGGACCAGGCATGAACCCTTGAAAGGTTTTAAGAATGATTTCAAAAGGTTTTTTGTATACCATCCTTTATATATGAATTCTCTCCTCCGGGGAGGGTCATTGGCCTGGGTGGACTCCGGAGTAGTCACGGAGCATTGACTGAGTGGAGTCGCCCCCTTTGGGTTCCTTACACTCAGAAAGGCTATGGATTATAACCCCTAGGGAGGGTCATTAATCTATGGACATTGACCTGGGTAGACCCTGGGGAGACTTGGGCTTTGAGACCCCGGGTAGCACGCGCGTAGCTCTAGATACCGTGACATGATTGGTTATATGACATATTGACACGACCCACCCTCAATCCCCCGGGATTAAGGGATAAGTCATGCTCCCGTCTAACTTACTCGTGACACGAAGGCTAAACCGACGTCCAACCTCCATGTGACATGTAAGTCGGACAAGGGATTCTCTACCGAACCGTACAAAACTTTCGGACTGCCCAAAGCATGCATACTCCACTGTGGATCACGTATGTGATGTCTCCGTCTCTCTCGACCAACAACCCGCACAGCAACAACTTGGAGGGTATCAAAAACATAAAAAGCCTGTGAATGGACAAAAATAAAGGATAAGTAGAAAACAGTTTATAAGAAAGACATTTATACCCTCCGTTTAAAAACCAATGCATGCATATACAACCAATTCAGAAAACCATTTCATATCCAAAACCGTAATTGAAAACTCGAATCGTTTCTTTCATCAAATCAGCAAGTCAAATCTAGGGTATTAGCCCAAAATCACAAATCTTCATCAAGCACGGGAACTCAGCCCAAAACTCATTAAATCCAATTCATCCGAGCCACTGCCCAAAACACCAGAAATCCAGTGAAAACCAGTGAAAAACATCAATCATGCGAGTTGCTGGATCTTAAGTGCGCCCGAGTCTTTAAACTCAAAATCGTGCGTATAATCAGGCCTTCCCAAGATATCAACGAGTCTTTAAACTCAAAACACAATCAACATGCCTCAGGGGATATCATAACCGAGTTTTTAAACTCAAAACATATACCGAGTCTTTAAACTCAAAACATATCAATCCAGGGCCCTCCCTCGTCAATCAACCGAGTCTTTAAACTCAAAACTAGATCCAGCGGTTTTTCTTTTTCTTTTTCCGGATCTTTAAACCCAAAACCATTTTTCATTAAGTAAAAACCATAGAAAATCCATATCCGAATTCGCAATAATTATTCTGTAAGCTGGCACCCGGAACCATCATCCTGAACCCAAATCCACAATTTCTCTTTCAAGTTCCAAAACCGAATCAAGAATCATCTTCTCAAAATCTGATTCCAAAACCGAAATCTCGTTTATCGAAATCACAAGAACAGGGCTCCAAGCCCGGAATCACTTTTCCAAAATCCATCGTAAATCATTGAAATCAAATCATATTTCAACTCCCAAAATCAAATCATCAAAACCATGATCAAATCGAAACATAAGTCATAATCTCGTAAAACGTGCAAATACGTAAAATAGCTCGAAATACGTGCAAAATCGTAAACCATCAAGATCATAATCAAAATCATAGAATCACGTATATGAAATATATAAAAACATATATGCATGCATCATAAGTTCGAAAGAAAAGTCCACTCACAGACCATTAGCGTCGCCGCCTCGATACACGCGCACTTATGCTTTCCCGGCTAATCCACTATCCCCGGCTTTCCCGAACCTATCCAAATCCCATAATAAGGTCACTAACTACTTCATTAAGCTTTTACTAAGTCCTCGTAATTTTTCTAATTTTTTTAACTATTTTTAACCGTACCCTAAAACCTTCAGACAATCTGAAACATATCGAGACGATGTCCGATCGACTCGAAACTAGTGCCAAAATGTTCGTTACATCAAATACTTTAAAAGTCATGTTGGAAACTTCCTCAAAAACTGTGCCACGTGCCCACATGCATTGGCACTATTCATCTCATTCAACCTCCCGCCAGCCCGGTTCAGATCGGTTCGAACCAGCTTGGTTCGCCCGAACCGGCGCATGCAGTTTTTGTCCATTTTCCATTTTTTCACTCGTTTTAATCCCATTAGTGTCGTCCTAACCTAACCGGTTGTTCTAGCTATTGAAAACATGAAAAACCAGATAGGGAAATACCTCTTCGATCGTCCAACTTTTCTTCGATTTGTCCCCTCTCTGTTTCCATGTTCCAGGCCATCTTTGTCCCTAATTCCAAGTCCCTTAGCTTCCTTTTGGCGCCTAGACCCTCATCCAAAGAACCAATTCGATCGTTAAGCATCAGAAACAAAGTTTCCATGTTCACCCTTAAAAGAACTGGTTAGTCGAAAGTGTACTTACCAGGCCTCTCTGGCCTTGCGAACAGGCTCAATTCGTTCCTTACAGCCTCAAACACACCACCCAATGAACCAACTCGATCCTTAGGCCTTAAATCCAACTTCCCATGTTCAAACATAAACAGGGGACTTCTCGGTTTTTCTCAGTTACCACTACCGTCCTCCGTCGTCGTGTCTCGCCGTGGCCACCAGGTGTCTCAGCACAGCCTCCCTTCCAACATTCTTTCACATCCCATCTTCATATGATCAGGTTTGAGAGGGTTGGGGTTCCACGATCGTCTCTGTCTCTGTTTTTCCCTTTGTTGTAAACCACACACACACACACACACACACACACACACACACACACACACCGTGCACGACTTTAAAATCGGCCTGAGGCTTCTACACCCATCCAGACCCAGCCAGGTATCCAAAATCTGGTGGGCACACCTCCCAAAAATAGCCAAGTGTCTTGATGTCACTGGGCACACATTCCAAGATAGAAAAATGACCAAAATGCCCCTTGTCGCACAAATTACCATTTTGCCCCTCGCACGTTTAGACCAATAACTAAATCATTCGACATCCAATGACAGCGTGCTGCCTATCGTTGCACTCGGGAAATTGGGACCTACCTAACAGTCCTCAAATTACGTGAAAAGTCCATGTCGTCTGAAAAGTCAACCAATTGCCTATTTTAACCAAATTACCAAATTACCCTCGAACTTCCGAACGTCATAACTTTTTCCTCGAATGTCGGAATCGGACGTGCCACCTGTCTATGAACTCGTGACGTTCCGAACTACGTCACGGTCATTGGTCAAAGTCCATTTGACCGCCCGAACTAAAAGTCAACATTTTTTCCCATTCTAAGGGCAAAATAGTCATTTTGCACCGTCCGTCCGAATTCATCCAACTAATTACTTATTAACTTTACTAATCTGTCATTAATCACTAATATAATCCCGATTTCCGGGATAGGTCGTTACATATATATTGACAAACATGATTTCTTGGTTTTGCGAAATTGTGTTTATGATTGATAAATGGATTTGGACTGAGATCCCACATATGTTTATTATGTTCTAGATTTCTGTAAATGGTTTTGGGCAGGGGCCCGTGTGGATTTGGTTATTGAAACATATGTGGTTTTATAAATGGTTTTTCTATGCATGAATGTTTTTTAGTGAAGGGCATAAAGGTCTTTTATGAAATGTGTTTTACTAAACTTATTACTTTTCGTCTACTCACAGTCTTTTTGTTTTCAATGCCCTTCAGGTTGAATACGGTGCAGATTGTAGTAGAGACCGAGACATCACATACCTCCTCCGGATCCTGGCGTACTCTGGAAGCTGGAAGGCTAAAAGTTTTAATTTTCCCTGGTCTAACACTCCGTGTCAGACGGGATCAGAAACGTCCCTCGTTAATCCCGGGGGGATTGGGATGGGTCCTAAAAAAAATGGGTCTCGAACCCGAGTTTACTTTATCAAATCTAAAACCATTTCATGAAATCATTTCTAAAACTATATGCACAGAAGATCAGTGCAAAAACTGTAAACCTCGATTTACGTGCAAACACGTAAATCGCATCGAAATGCGTGAAACCATATAAATCACAACCATCGAAATCAACATCATAGAATCATATCTACAAAGCATATAAAACATTTATGCATACATCACAGTTTAGAAATGAAGGTCCACTCACAGACCGTCCTAAGCTACCGCCACGATTTGCGTGCTGTAAGCCTCACCAGGCTAATCGTCATCACCGAGACTCCCAAACCTGTCCAAATCAATCTAGAGGGTTATTAACTACCTTATTAACCTCTCATTGAAGTCCCGTAATTTTTCCAAATTTTTAACTATTTTTAAACTCGATCCTAAACTTTCGGATGTCCCGAACAATATCGAGATGGTGTCCGATCGACATGAAACCAGTCCCAAAATGTTTGTTACATCGAATAGATTAATTTACATGTTGAACACTTCCCCAAAAGGCCCACAACGCGCCCTCACGCGCTACCCAAAAGGGATGCACGTGAAAGCCACTCGCCAACAGTGTCATCCCTAAGCTTGGCAACCTGGCCGGTTCAGACCCGTCCAACTGAAAACATTAAACCCTATCAATCTAGTCCTTAAAAACATGAAAAACGGTTACGAAATCACCTTTCCGGATCAAGAAACCTCACGGCCAACTTGCACCGTCCACCGTCGCCGTCTCCGACCACCTCAGCCTCTCTTTCCAATCCAAACCGCCTCCTTGCAACCTCAGAAGCATTTTCCAAGCAACCAAAATAGTTATTCACTCTTAAAACGAAAGATGCCATTTTCAAACTAAAACAGGGCACCATACGCAGTTCTTACTTCTCTCGCTGTTGTGGGGCCCGCCTTGGCCACTGTCACGGTCGACTCGTCCCCAGAAGAAACCTCCACAACCCAGAAATGGTCGATAGCCTCTCCTTCTTGCCTTTCCATTTTAATTCTTCGAAAAACGTCCGTTCGGTGCCCGGCCTCCGAATCGGGCCACCGTGCACCACCGTCCTAACCACTTGCACCATCGTGCTCACCATATTCCACTGGTCAACAAAACCCAGTTCATTAAGACAGATAGGGGTCATGGTGTGAGGTTTGTGGGGGTGATATGTGTGTGTTTTTTCTCTGTTGAAGAAGAATAGAATGAAGGAGATGAAGAAGATATTTGCACGGTTGAAGGGGGGGAAAGTGAGGTTTATTGTGCTGATCAGAGGAGTGAACGGTGAGGATGAGGGAAGTGAGGAAATGAAGGGCTGAGATTGAGAGAGAGATGGGTGAAGATATTATAAAATAATCCAAAACCATTATTTTAATGCTAATCCCACCAATCCCCATTTAGATCCACTTTTTGGGGCTAAAGACCAATAGGATGAGTGACACTTGTCACTCATCCAAGGGTCCCACAGTGAAAAAGTCAACCAATAAGATTTTACCAAGTGTCTTCGTCTCGTAATACGTGCATAGTGCAATCGAACATCCGTGAACCATAACTTTCCCGTTCGACGTCTGATTTCGACGTGCCGCTTGTCTACAGATTCGTATCGATCCGATCTGTCAGGACCCACCCCTAATCCCCCAGAATTAAGGGTTAAATCCTGCTCCTGTCTAACTTACGCACGACACGAAGGCTAAACTGACGTCCAACCTCCATGTGACACGTAAGCCGGACAAGGGATTCTCAATCCAACCATCCTAAAAGTAACTGGACCTCCCAGAGTGCACCGAACTACTGTGGATTGCGGGTGTGATGTCTCCGTCTCTCTCGACCAACAGCCCGTACCGCAACAACCTAGAGGGTATCGAAAACGCAAAAGACTGTGAGTGGACAAAAATAATGTATAGTTCAAAAACAGTTCATAAAACAAGCACATTTATACCCTCAATTTAAAAACCAATGCATGCATATCAAGTCCAAGTTATGAAACCATTCATATCAAAACCATCAAATTGAACACCAGTATCGAAAACCCGAATCAAATCCTTCCTTCAAATCCAGGCCTCAGCCTCAAATCACAAATCAATCTCAAAGTACGGGAACTCAGTCCCAAAAATCATCAAATCCAATTCATCCAGGCCACTGCCCCAAACCAGTGAAAAACATCAATCATACAAGTTTACTGGATCTCAAGTGCGCCCGAGTCTTTAAACTCAAAACCATGTGCAATAACCAAGCCTTCCCAGGATATCAACAATTCTTTAAACTCAAAACACAATCACAGGCCTAGGGGGTATCACAATAACCGAGTCTTTAAACTCAAAACCATACCGAGTCTTTAAACTCAAAACACATCAATCCAGGTCCCTCCCCTCGTCAATCAATCCGAGTCTTTAAACTCAAAACCAGATCCAGTGGGGTTTTCTCTTTTTCCGGGTCTTTAAACCCAAAACCATTTTTCAAGCATAAGAAAGCCACAGAAAATCCACCTTCGAATTCGTAACGATGATACCGTAAGCTAGCATCCGGAACCATCGTCCCGAACCCAAATCCAGACTTCCTTTCCAAGTCTCAAAACCAAATCCGAAATCTTATTTTCAAAATCCAGTTTCAAAATCGAACGCTTGTTTATCGAAATCTCAAAAACAGGGCTCCAAGCCCGAAATCACTTTTCTGAAATCCATTTCAAATCTTTGAAATCAAATCATATTTCAAATCCCGAAATCAAATCATTAAAACCACAGTCAAATCACAAGAACATTCAAAATCCCGTAAAACGTGAAATTTCGTAGATATCTTGAAAAACATGCAAACCCGTAAACCATCAAGATCATAAATCAAAGCATAGAATTAAGTATAGAAAACATATAAAACATATATGCATGCATCATAAGTTTGAAAGCAAAGTCCACTCACAGACCATTCTGACGTCGCCTCGATACGCGCGCACTTACACCGTTTCTAGCCATTCCGCTATCCTCGGCTTTCCCGAACCTGTCCAAATCCCATAATAAGGTCACTAACTACTTCACAATGGCCATACTAAAGCCCCATAATTTTCCCGTATTTTTAACTACTTTTAACCTAGGCCTAAAACCTTCGGACATCCCAAAACATATCGAGACGATGTCCGATTGGCTCAAAACCAGAGCCAAAATGTTCGTTACATCAAATGCTTTAAAATTCACGTTGGAACCTTCCTCGAAATGTGTTCCATGCGCCCACACGCGCCGCCCAAAGGGGCTGCGCGTGGGCCTCACGCGCGAAGCACTGTTCATCACATACCTCTGTTCGACCGGGTTTGAACCGGTTCGGTCCAGTCCGATTTAATCGAACCGGTGATCACAGTTCTTCCTCATTCTACCATCTTTTTCCTTCGTTTTAATCCGATTAGCTTCGTCTTACTAGGTTTACTCGAATTAAATACTTAAATCATGAACATTGAGTCTGAAACTTACCTTCCTCAATCGTGATCGGCCGTGTTCCTGCAACCAAGGTCGGCTAACCTTCCTGACTGTCTCGAGCTCTGGTTTTGGTCCCAATCATTTTCCTACATCTCTTAGACACTTCGCCAATTAATTAAATCGAATAACAACCAATCAACCATATTTTCCCTTTTTTTGAATTCAAATTATGCTTTACGGGAAATCGATCTTACCGTCCTTCCCAAACCTTAAATGCGAGCCTATTGAGTTCATTCCATCTTCTTGAATCTTTTGTTTCATCACAACGTCAACATTTAATGAGTAGTCGAGGACATTCAAGCCAAGATCACACGTCCTCCCTGTTTTTGTTTTCCTTCCCAATCCCCTGTTATGTGCCTTACGGTAGGGCCACCGTCCACGACCACTTACGGTTGTGGCACCACCACAATCTTTCCCTTCATTTTCTATTTTCTTTGTAAGGGTAAGCAAACATGTTGAAGATCGAAGAAGATTAAGGGGAGGGTTCTTCCCTGTTCTTCCTCTGTTTTTCTATTTCCAATCGTGCACTTAAACCGTGTGCAAAATTATGGAATAGTGGAGGACCTTCTATGACCATCCAGAGAGGGACAGATGTCCAACATCTGGTGGTCACTGAACCCCAAAACTGTCAAGTGTCCTACTGTTATTGGGCACAGATCCCTAGGCCACCAGAATGACCAAACTGCTCCTAAGGGATAAATTACAATTTTGCCCTTCGTATTCCCTGACCCGTAACTTCGTCGTTCGACATCCGATGATGGTGTGCCACTTGTCGTTGTACTCAGGGCATCGAGACCTTCCTAACGGTCCTCGCAGTTCGTGAAAATGTCATGTCGTTTTCAAAGTCAACAAAATGCCCCCATTTTAACTAAATTACCAAATTGCCCTTGAACTTCCAAACGTCATAACTTTTTCCTCGGATGTCGGAATCGGACATGCCACTTATCTATGAACTCGTGACGTTCCAAACTACGTCAAGATCATCGGTCAAAGTCCATTTGATCCCCCGAACGAAAAGTCAACATTTTACCTATTCCCAAGGGCAAAATCGTCATTTTATCGTCCGTCTGAACGCCTCCAACTAATCACCGATTAACTTCACTAATCCGCCATTAACAACTAATCTAATCTCGATTTCTGGGACGGGTCGTTACACGATCTATGTAACGATCCTCGGCCATCAGACCTCCCGGGTCAAAAGTTAACATTTTACCCACGACTAGGGGCAAAACGGTCATTTTGCGTCGTTCGTCCGATTTCTCTCTACTAATCACCGATTAACCTCACTAATCTTTGATTAGTCACTAATCTAATCCCGGAATTCGGGACAGGTAGTTACAATGCATGCATATTTAACTATTTTAAATGCTTTACAATATTATTTGACCCGAAATGCTTTGAATATTTATTCTAAATGTTATTAGTTGTTATTGTACAATTTAAGATTTTTAGAATAATTATTTGTGATAAAAATTTTGAACAAATATTTTACGGATTTTTGTGAAAATATTGTTTTGTGCTCAAGCCCGGTTGAATTGTTTTGACTTGAATTTGGAGTCAATCATTTAGGCTTTACTATTGAACTGTTATCTACTATCGACTATCCTCGAGATATACAGTGATTACCTTTTCCGGAATGGCATCATTGAGTGTATCTCCTCCTGATCCTGGGGGCATTATTTTCTTGATTTGCATCATAGAGTGTGTCTCTACTAGATCTTGGGGGCATTATTTTTCGAACTGCCATCATGGAGTGTGTCCAGATCCTAGAGTTGTTTACATATTGTGCAGATATTCAAGCCAGGTTGTTTGGGACTACGACTCGAGGATTATTCCAATTAGCTGTCTTGGTACGAGCGACAACGGGAGAAATCGAGGATGAGTCGGGAGTTGATTTATGATGTTTGTGTCTAGGTTTTCCAGATGATTTTATAAACGGAGATTTCAAGGAAATGTGGGCCACATGTATTTTATATATATTTTTTGTGGGTCCACAGTTTATGATTTGAATTTACATATAAAATCCGAGTGTCTTCTTATTTTGATTTTGGTTGTTTTATTTTTATGCATGCATGTTTCATAATTGGATGGTAAATGTTGTTTTCCTAAAAAAAAAAATTTTAATTTTTTTTTTGTCCACTCACATTTTTACAAGTTTTTGAAATTCCTCAAGGCTGTTGATTAGTGTCGAGGGCTACTCTTGAGGCAGAGACATTTACTTACTGTAACGACCCGAACCGCGAATAATAATATTTTAATGTAAAAATACTATTTTGCCCCTGAAGGGGGGAAACTTTGACTTTTGACCCAGGCAACAATTTGGACTTTGACCCATGACTATGACGTAGGTCGGGATGTCACGAATCCGTAGACAGGCGGCACGCCAAAATCGGAGTTCGTATGAAGAAGTTATGGTCAAGGAAGCGTTTTAGCGGAATTTACGAACCGAGAACAACGGGATAAAATATTAATTTATTACGGAAATCCGTGCCAACCTAATATTTAAATCAAACCGGTGGATTGGTGACAAGTGTCACCCATCCAAGCCTACACTATTCCCATAAAGCAACTAACACTATTTGAGCTATGTTTATATTATTTCTTTTTCCCTCCAATTAACCCCAGCCCTTGGATTTTCTGTTCAAATGAATCCCAGCCCTCCATTTTCATATGCTTTCCTTGTTCATGCACGATCTCTGTCTCTGCCTTTTCTTACAAACACACACAAACACACATACAGCCCCCCCACAACCCGTGCATTTCTTCCATTTTCTCTCGACCAAGGCGATCAAACCAGCCATCCTTATCACACCAAACGACCACCCACAGCACCACCATTATCTGGTCTTCACAACCCGTGCAACACCGGCAACCACCAGCCCGCTTTTCCCGTCCGAAATCCCGTCCAAAAACTCAGGCCCGAAACACGACGGAAACGGGTCCAAGAAGCAAACCGTGGCAACCACATCATCTCGACAAAGGGGAAGCTCCAGTCTGCACCGTGAGGACCCCAGGAGCTTAACTGGACGACAGCACGGCCTGCGGCGGCGACACGGCGGCGGTAAGGTCGAAAACCCGAAAACCCGTTTTGATCCTCTGTTTCGAACCACCGTGTTTTAGTGCTAGGAAATTGATTGTGTGGTGTTAGAAATGTTCTAGGGTGAGAGACGAGTCGATCAGGACTGGTTTGGACGACGGACACGGCGTGGATCACCGGAGAAGACGATCGGACGTTGGCCGTGAGTTTCAGAGACGAACTGGTGAGTTTTCTCCCGTTTTCTTTCTAGTTTGAGGTTGTAGAACCATAGAACAGACCTAGACGACCCTATAGGGATGAACCCCGTCGAAAATGGTGGCCGAAATTGTACGGTTGAATCGGGTCAAGCCGCGGGTCGACGGAGACCCGGTTCCAGTCAACGGGTCTGACCCGATACTGTAGCATGATGACGTCATCATGCTGACGTCACTTCTGACGTCATGATGACGTCATCCTGTCAGATATTGTCAGACCAGGGACCAATCAGAACGTGCCACGTGTCACCTGACAAGTGTCAGTGATGACGTCATGCTGACGTCAGCATGACGTCACTACTGACGTCAGCAGTACTGTAGCAGCGTTGACCCACGCGTTGACCAGGCGCGTGGGGGCGCGTGTGAACAGTGATTTTGGTGGGGTCGGTACCATTTTCAAGGTTTTGACGATACGGATCCAATGAAGGTGGTTTCGGGTCGATCGGAGATCGTTATATTAGTCAAAATGGAGTTTGAAGCATCGGGAATAGTGCCCGGGATGCGATTTTGAGGCGGATCTGTTCTAGAGTCTTGGTATTGATATTATAGGGTCCTTAAGTAACCCTCAGGAATAATAATACAGGTTTATAGAGATCGTTGAGCAGCAAGGACCGAGTGTGAGTGGGCTGTTTGATTTATAAAAGGCTTGCATGCATAAACTGTTTTACTATTTCCACTGATGAGTCTTATGAACTGTTTATAGTTACTATGTTTTGGGCATGAGACCCGTCTGGATTATATGTGGATTTTTTTTGGGATGTCCGGGGGACATAGGGTAAACTATACTGTTATTGTACTGTACTTTCCTACCTGTGTATATTGTCTCCTCTAGGGAGGGTTGTTGGCCTGGGTGGACCCTGGAGTAGTCACGGGGCTCTGACTGAGTGGAGTTGACCCCCGTTGGGCTGCTTACTCTCAGGAAGGCATGTTCATATACCTCGGGCAGTGACCGGGATACCGGGAGCTGATGTACCTAGAGAGTCTCGGGTGTGAGACCCTGAGTGGCAACGCGTAGCCTTAGAACCGTGACATCATTTGGGTTGGGCTTTACAGTGCACTGATATGTTAGTTTCACCTTACGATTATTATTGTGGTTCATTTGTTATGATTTCATTATAATATTATATTTTCACTGCATGCAAGATTTGGAAAACGGAGGGGTAAAATTTTATGATTATTTTATTATTAAATTGATTTCTAAACTGTTATTTTTGGCCCACTCACCCTTGTTTTACTGACCCCTCCAGACCCTAACACGGAAATAGAGGAAGAGGACCCGGATGAGGAGGCAGAGGTTTAGTTTGCCTAGCTGTGCACCTGTACACCCACTTGTGGGTAGGTTGAGCACCAAATAAATGTACTCTGACTAGTGTGCTCACATGTTGTATTTTACTTTCCCTTGTCTGACAGTATCACTTTAAACACTGTGTTTGTACGTTATCTATCTATTTAAGTATTCGGTTTTTATTTAAGGGTAATTTTGGTATGTTTAGAGTCATTGTCAGACGGGAGCGGGTCACGTCCCCGGGTGGTCCCAGTGGGATTGGGACGGGTCCTGTCAGCTTGGTATCAGAGCATTAGGATTAGTAGTCAGAGTACTAGGTTAGCGGTTTGTACTTTGTACATGGTCGCTTTCGATGTCTTTTAACCTGTTTGCCTCTTCACAGTTGGATATGCCTCCCCGACGTGAACCCCGTGCACGTGTTGACGAGGGCAATGGAGGAAATGGAGACACTGCGAGCATTGAGCGGGCTCAGCGCCTGGGTGCTACGCACTTCAGTAGGGGAACCGACCCCGAGGAAGCACACCAGTGGATTGACCGCTGGGAGAGGATTTTCGAGGTCATGCACTATCCTCCGGAGGAGCGTGTCGTACTGGCGACTTTCCAACTGGATGGGAGCGCCTATCGATGGTGGCACAACCTTGTTTTGGCCGGCTGGACCGTTCACACCATTCCATGGGAGACCTTCCGAGAGCGGTTTCTCAACCAGTTCTACCCACGGTCGTTTCGCAACGCCCGTGAGGCGGAGTTTCTGCAACTCCGGCAGGGAGATCAGACTGTAGCAGAGTACGAGGAGACCTTCCTGATGTTGTCTCGCTTTGCTGAGAACTTCGTGATCACCGAGGCAGACCGATGTCGCAGATTTGAGTGGGGCTTGCGACCTGAGATTCAGGCGATGGTGACTGCAACACCCTTTGCTTCCATGAGGGATCTGACTGATGCGGCGACCAGGGTTGAAAACAGTATCCTGGCTCGTCAGCGAGCTGAGGGGGAGACTCGGCGACGTGATCGCCCACACTTGGGATTCTCGGGCCGTCGTGGCTCGAAGGGAGGACATTCTGGTGGATCTTCGTCTTCTGGCAGCCGAGGACGTTCTGGTCAGTTCAGGAGTCCTCAGCGGTCTGGACATCGTTCTGGAGCTTGGCAGCGGTCGTACTCACCGATGAGCATCTCACCGGGAGGATACTCGGGTCGACCTAGGGAGGTCACATGCTTCGCTTGTGGTGAGCCGGGGCACTATGCTTCTGAGTGTCCACTGATTCGAGGCAGTACTACGCCAGCACAGAGCACAACATCTCAGACTGACAGCAGCCGGACACGTGGTGTTGTGCGTGGCCGTGATCGAGGAGCTAGAGGACGGGGACAACCTGCAGAGTCTATGGCTCGTGTTTATGCTGTTACCCAGCAGCAGGCCAGATCCATTCCGGGAGTGTTGACAGGTACTGTACATATTTATGGTATGGTTGTTCGTGCATTGATGGATTCGGGAGCAACTCATTCTTTTATTTCACCGCGTTGTGCGAGTCTGTTGGGCCGTGAGGTGACCGCACTTGAGCACGAGATGGGAGTGGGGACACCGATGGGTGTGACCTACCAAGTGAACCAGGAGATACGAGCTTGTCCTGTGGAGATTGAGGGAGTTGAATTTCCGGCAGACTTAATTCTGATGAATGTTCACGATTTCGATGTGATACTTGGAGTTGATTGGTTGTTGGAGTACAATTTACTCATCGACTGTAGTAACATGCGGTTGACTTTGAGAGGTTCGGGATTACCGGAAGTGATATTTCAGGGGGAGTGTGGAGACGCATCACCCAAGGTAATATCTGCACTCACAGCTACTAAACTTTTACAGAAGGGGTGTCAGGGTTATCTTGCTTATGTGGTAGAGTCTACGGATGAATCTTTGAGTATTGAGGATATTCCGATTGTGCGGGAATTTCCTGATGTCTTTCCAGGAGATTTACCTGGATTACCACCACCTAGGGAGATCGACTTTACGATCGAGTTACTCCCCGGGACTTGACCGATTTCACAAGCACCGTATCGTATGGCACCGGCAGAGCTACGGGAATTGAAAATCCAATTACAGGAACTGGTGGATCTAGGGTTTATCCGACCCAGTACATCACCATGGGGAGCGCCGGTCTTATTTGTGAAAAAGAAGGAGGGTAGTTTGCAGTTATGTGTGGATTATCGGCAGTTGAACAAGGCTACGGTAAGGAATCAGTATCCCTTACCCAGGATCGATGATTTGTTCGATCAGTTACGAGGAGCACGATATTTCTCCAAGATAGATCTGAGGTCGGGATACCATCAACTGAGAATAGCCGAGGGGGATGTTCAGAAAACAGCTTTTCGAACGAGGTATGGGCATTATGAGTTCTTGGTGATGCCCTTTGGACTGACGAATGCACCAGCTGCATTCATGGACTTGATGAATCGAGTCTTTCGAGCATACTTGGATAAATTTGTGATCGTGTTTATCGACGACATCTTGGTGTATTCCAAGAGTGTTAGAGCTCATGAGGAGCACTTACGAATGGTATTGGGTAAACTACGACAGGAGCAGTTGTATGCTAAGTTAAGCAAATGTCAGTTTTGGCTAAATAGTATTGGATTCTTGGGTCACATTATATCACCTGAGGGGATAAGTGTGGATCCTCAGAAAACAGAGGCTGTGACCAATTGGCCAAGACCGACCACGGTGACGGAAGTGCGAAGTTTTGTTGGGTTAGCAGGCTACTATCGGAGATTCGTAGAGGTTTCTCCCAGATTGCCGCACCATTGACTCGGTTAACCCGGAAAGGGGTGAAGTTTGTGTGGCATGACCAGTGTGAACAGAGTTTCCAGGAATTAAAGTTCCGATTAACCACTGCACCTGTCCTTGCATTACCAGACATCAGTGGAGAGTTCGTGGTATATAGTGATGCATCGCTGCAGGGTTTGGGTTGTGTATTGATGCAGAATGGAAAAGTGATTGCTTACGCATCCCGGCAGCTGAAGACGCACGAGTTGAACTACCCTACTCATGATTTGGAATTGGCAGCAGTGGTTCATGCTCTAAAGATCTGGAGACATCATTTGTTCGATGTGACATGCCGAATATTCACCGATCATCAGAGTCTTAAACATTTGTTCACACAGAAGAAACTCAACATGAGACAGCGGAGATGGTTGGAATTGTTGAAGGATTATGACTGTACGATCGAGTACCATCCTGGCAAGGCAAATGTTGTGGCTGATGCACTTAGCAGGAAGTCGGCGGGATCAGTTGCGCATTTGAGATTGGTGTATCTTCCTTTGCTAGTGGAACTTCGGAAGAGCGGAGTTATGTTAGCGATGGACGATCAGGGAGCCTTGTTGGCTAGCTTTCATGTGCGACCCGTGTTGGTCGACAGGATCATCGAGGCTCAACTACAGGACCGGATATTCTGTGACTACAGAAACGAGGTTGAATCCGGACAGAGACAAGATTTCTCCGTCAGGGGCGATGGAGCATTAGTAAAGCTTGGGAGATTGTGTGTACCTGCGGTACCAGAGTTGAGGAGAGAGATTTTAGACGAGGCCCACAGTTCGGCCTATGCTATGCATTCAGGAGGGACAAAGATGTACCGTACCCTCCGGGACTATTATTGGTGGCCAGGGATGAAGAGGGAGATAGCTGAGTTTGTCAGCAAATGTTTGACCTGTCAGCAGGTCAAGGCAGAACGGCAGCGTCCGTATGGGGCTATGCAGCCACTTCCAATTCCACAATGGAAGTGGGATCATATTACAATGGACTTTGTCTTCAAGTTACCGAAGACAAGGAGTGGAGTTGATGGAGTCTGGGTAATAGTGGACCGGTTGACTAAATCAGCGCATTTTCTGCCTGTACGTGAGACGTACAAGCTCAACCGTTTGGCCCAGCTATTCATTAATGAGATCATCCGACTACACGGTACCCCAGAGTCGATCGTGTCGGATCGGGATCCGCGTTTCACATCCAGGTTTTGGAGGAGTCTACAGACTACTTTGGGTACGAAATTACACTTCAGTACGGCATTCCACCCACAGACCGACGGACAGTCTGAAAGGACAATACAAACTCTCGAGGACATGATGAGAGCCTGTGTGTTGCAATTCCAGGATTCGTGGGCTAATCGATTGCCATTGATGGAGTTTGCCTACAATAACAGCTACCATGCGAGTATAGGGATGGCACCCTATGAGGCACAGTATGGTCGACAGTGTAGAACACCGGTATGCTGGATGGAGATCGGAGAAAGAACCGCAGTGGGGCCGGATCTGATGGATATGACCCAGGAGACAGTTCGGGTTATTCGGGAAAGATTGAAGGCGGCCCAGGATCGTCAAAAGAGCTATGCGGATCGACGGATCCGAGATTTAGAGTTCGTGGTTGGTGACTTTTTCTTTTTAAAGTTATCACCGTGGAAAGGGATTCTCAGATTTGGACGACGTGGGAGATTGAGTCCTCGTTATATCGGACCATATGAGATTGTCGAGAGGATTGGTCCAGTGGCTTACCGTTTAGCACTACCTTCGGAGCTTTCCCGAGTACATGACGTATTTCATGTGTCGATGCTACGGAAGTATCTTCGGGATGACTCTCATGCACTGCCAGAGCAACCACTGGAACTGATGACAGATTTGAGTTTCGAGGAACGGCCAGTGCAGATTCTGGATAGGAAGGAAAAGGTCTTAAGGAACAAGACGATTTCCTTGGTTAAAGTACTATGGCGGAACCACGAAGTGGAGGAAGCGACATGGGAACCCGAGGAATTGATGAGAGGGCAGTACCCATACTTGTTTGAGTAAATTTCGAGGACGAAATTTCTGTAAGGTGGGTAGGTTGTAACAACCCGAACCGCGAATAATAATATTTTAATGTAAAAATACTATTTTGCCCCTGAAGGGGGGAAACTTTGACTTTTGACCCGGGCAACAATTTGGACTTTGACCCATGACTATGACGTAGGTCGGGATGTCACGAATCCGTAGACAGGCGGCACGCCAAAATCGGAGTTCGTATGAAGAAGTTATGGTCAAGGAAGCGTTTTAGCGGAATTTACGAACCGAGAACACCGGGATAAAATATTAATTTATTACGGAAATCCGTGCCAACCTAATATTTAAATCAAACCGGTGGATTGGTGACAAGTGTCACCCATCCAAGCCTACACTATTCCCATAAAGCAACTAACACTATTTGAGCTATGTTTATATTATTTCTTTTTCCCTCCAATTAACCCCAGCCCTTGGATTTTCTGTTCAAATGAATCCCAGCCCTCCATTTTCATCTGCTTTCCTTGTTCATGCACGATCTCTGTCTCTGCCTTTTCTTACAAACACACACAAACACACATACAGCCCCCCCACAACCCGTGCATTTCTTCCATTTTCTCTCGACCAAGGCGATCAAACCAGCCATCCTTATCACACCAAACGACCACCCACAGCACCACCATTATCTGGTCTTCACAACCCGTGCAACACCGGCAACCACCAGCCCGCTTTTCCCGTCCGAAATCCCGTCCAAAAACTCAGACCCGAAACACGACGGAAATGGGTCTAAGAAGAAAACCATGACAACCACATCATCTCGACGCAGGGGAAGCTCCAGTCTGCACCGTGAGGACGCCAGGAGCTTAACTGGACGACGGCACGGCCTGCGGCGGCGACACGGCGGCGGTAAGGTCGAAAACCCGAAAACCCGTTTTGATCCTCTGTTTCGAACCAACGTGTTTTAGTGCTAGGAAATTGATTGTGTGGTGTTAGAAATGTTCTAGGGTGAGAGACGAGTCGATCAGGACTGGTTTGGACGACGGACACGGCGTGGATCACCGGAGAAGACGATCGGACGTTGGCCGTGAGTTTCAGAGACGAACTGGTGAGTTTTCTCCCGTTTTCTTTCTAGTTTGAGGTTGTAGAACCATAGAACAGACCTAGACGACCCTATAGGGATGAACCCCGTCGAAAATGGTGGCCGGAATTGTACGGTTGAATCGGGTCAAGCCGCGGGTCGACGGCGACCCGGTTCTAGTCAACGGGTCTGACCCGATACTGTAGCATGATGACGTCATCATGCTGACGTCATGATGATGTCATCCTGTCAGATATTGTCAGACCAGGGACCAATCAGAACGTGCCACGTGTCACCTGACAAGTGTCAGTGATGACGTCATGCTGACGTCAGCATGACGTCACTGCTGACGTCAGCAGTACTGTAGCAGCGTTGACCCACGCGTTGACCAGGCGCGTGGGGGCGCGTGTGAACAGTGATTTTGGTGGGGCCGGTACCATTTTCAAGGTTTCGACGATACGGATCCAATGGAGGTGGTTTCGTGTCGATCGGAGATCGTTATATTAGTCAAAATGGAGTTTGAAGCATCGGGAATAGTGCCCGGGATGCGATTTTGAGGCGGATCTGTTCTAGGGTCTTGGTATTGATATTATAGGGTCCTTAAGTAACCCTCAGGAATAATAATACAGGTTTATAGAGATCGTTGAGCAGCAAGGACCGAGTGTGAGTGGGCTGTTTGATTTATAAAAGGCTTGCATGCATAAACTGTTTTACTATTTCCACTGATGAGTCTTATGAACTGTTTATAGTTACTATGTTTTGGGCATGAGACCCGTCTGGATTATATGTGGATTTTGTTTGGGATGTCCGGGGGACATAGGGTAAACTATACTGTTATTGTACTGTACTTTCCTACCTGTGTATATTGTCTCCTCCAGGGAGGGTCGTTGGCCTGGGTGGACCCTGGAGTAGTCACGGGGCTCTGACTGAGTGGAGTTGACCCCCGTTGGGCTGCTTACTCTCAGGAAGGCATGTTCATATACCTCGGGCAGTGACCGGGATACCGGGAGCTGATGTACCTAGAGAGTCTCGAGTGTGAGACCCTGAGTGGCAACGCGTAGCCTTAGAACCGTGACATCATTTGGGTTGGGTTTTACAGTGCACTGATATGTTAGTTTCACCTTACGATTATTATTGTGGTTCATTTGTTATGATTTCATTATAATATTATATTTTCACTGCATGCAAGATTTGGAAAACGGAGGGGTAAAATCTTATGATTATTTTTGTAACGACCCGAACTTTCGTAATTATTATTTTATTGTAAATTGACCGTTTTGCCCCTGAGGGGGGGAAAAGTTGACTTTTACCTCGGGAAGTATTTAGGACTTTGACACGTGACCGTGACGTAGTTTAGGACGTCACGAGTTCATAGGCAGGTGGCACGTTCGATTCCGACGTTCGAGGAAGAAGTTGTGACGTTCGGAAGTCGAGGGGCATTTTGGTAATTTGGCCATTTGGGGGCCAAATGTTGACTTTTGACCCGGGAAGTCCAACGGACGAGGGCCAATGACCGTTACGTAGGTCTCGTCGATACGAATCCGTAGACAGGCGGCACGCTGAAATCGGACTTACGACGAAAAAGTTATGGTCAAGAACGTAACCGAACTAACCGAGACTCGGAACTTAAATTAATAATAAAATATTATAATCTGTTTTACTTTAACCCAATCAATCTGGACCCTTGATGAGTGACACATGTCACTCATCTACCCCATCCACATCATCCCCAACATTCTGGATCTTGGTCTGCCATAGGATTAATTAATTAATTTCTTTTCCTTAAATCCTCACCCTTCACTCTTCACTCAGGATGAATCACAGCCATCCATTCTATTTCTCCTTCTGTTCTTAAGCCATCAGAGACTCATTTCCTCATTTTCATTCCTTCCTTCAAACCGTGCAACCTCCCACCCTTCAAACAATCACACCAGCAGCTAACCACCCAACCTTCTTCATCAGGCAGCACCAGACCGTGCACCACCACCACCAGACACCGGCCAACGCCACCACGGCCACCCTGCACGGCCGGAAAACCCACAAACCCGTGAGGACCCGTGCAGCCCAAAATCATCAGACCATCCAAACCACGACGTCTGGGCTCGAACCAACCTAGGGCTAGGACCATTGTGACCTCTGGACGGCGTAGGACTGGACTGGGCAGCCCACGGCGGCGACACGGCGGCGGTAAGCCTGCAAACCCGTAATGGCCGATTTTCCTTCCCTGCCTCAAACCGTCCGTTTTTAACGTTGCATTTGCTTGGTTGTTTTTGAGACTTAACCTAGGGGACTAGACGAACGTTTTGGACCTGAGTTGGTGGCTGGAAACGTGACGGCTCGCCGGAGAAGACGGACCAAAACCGGCAGCCATTTCCCCGTCGTTTTTCAGGTGATTCCTTGATCTTAAAATCCAGTTTTGATCACACAGAGCCATAGAACATGTTCAGACGAGTCCATAGGAACAAACCCCATCGATTTTGGTGGTCGGAATCACGATCTGTGATCGGGTCGAACCGTGGGTCTGCGGTGACCCGATTCGCAGACCCGATACTGTAGCTGATGACGTCATCATGCTGACGTCAGCAGTGACGTCATGATGACGTCATCATGTCAGAATATTGTCAGACCAGGGACCAATGGACTGTTGACACGTGTCCTCTGACACTGTCAGTGATGACGTCATGCTGACGTCAGCAGTGACGTCATGCTGACGTCAGCATCACTGTAGCACTGTTGACCAGAGGGTTGACCGGCGCGTGGGGGGCGCGTGTGAACAGTGTTTTGTGTGGGACCAGTGCCATTTTCAAGGTTTCGACGATACGGATCCAATGGCGGTGGTTTCGTGTCGATCGGAGATCGTTAAGTTGGTCAAATTAGGGTTTGATGCCTTGGGAAGCGTGTTCGGACGGCTTTCCCGGGCCGGTTTCAGTCTAGGGTTTCGTAGTTGTTTAGTAGGGACTTAAAGTGACCTTTACGTATGTTTTGGGCGTGACAGGAATTGTACTTTAAACCTTGGACGGGGCTTTACGCTCGGGAGTGCAGCGGGATTGTACTGTGAGTGGGCCTTTGATTTCACTAAACTTCGGCATGCATAACTGTTTTACTTTCTCCTATATCTATATGTGATTTGAGTAAAAGTATCTGTTCAGCTTGTGTATGATTTATGGCACGTATTACGATGTTTGGGCATGAGACCCGTCTGGTTGTTTATAAATGGTTTGGAGTCATATATATGTATAATGGAACTCGATATTATCTGTGGTACTGCACTGTATAGATCTACCCTAGGATTCTATCTCCTCCGAATATAGGTACACCGGAGCGGTCACGGCGCATTGCCTGTGAGGAGTCATTCTACGGAGGGACCGGACCGTAGAGTGACTCAGGAGCAGGATTGCTACTATTGGACGTCTGGGACGTCAGGCATCTAGAATGCCATGCTCGGACTAGGTTCGGGATTTGGACTCGGGATTGAGACCCCGGGTGGCACGCGTAGCCTTGAGACTGTGACCTTATTGGGCGTCTGGGACGTCAGGCATCTGGGATGTCAGGGTTGGGATGTATAGTGCAGTGACTAAGATTATATTATGTTGATATTATTCTGCTTATGACTATATGGTTTTGTGGTTTTGATACTATGCATGTCTTTTTGGAAAACGGAGGGGAAAAGCTATATGTTTTCGAAATGGTAAACTACTTTGTAAACCTTGAGTTTCAGCCCACTCACCTTTGTTGTTTTACTACCCCTCCAGGTAGTGCTATCGAGGAGGAGGATCCCGAGGAGGAGGAGGAGGATCCCGAGGAGGAAGAGGCATAGGTTTACGTTGCGTACCTGAACCCTACTGCTGGGTAGGTTGGCACGTAGTGTGTCTAGAGTCGTGCTCAATAAACTGTATTCGGGAACCATCCCTTGTCTGACACTATTTGTATTTGAGTATTTGTGTGGTGTGCTATGTATGACTTAACTATGGATTTTCTTTATGCATTTTATATTCAATAAGGGTATTTTTGGTATTTTAACGTCGGGTGTCAGACGGGAGCAGGGCACGTCCCGGGTGGTCCCAGGGGGATCGGGGCGGGTCCTGTCAATTTTATTATTAAATTGATTTCTAAACTGTTATTTTTGGCCCACTCACCCTTGTTTTACTGACCCCTCCAGACCCTGACACGGAAATAGAGGAGGAGGACCCGGAGGAGGAGGCAGAGGTTTAGTTTGCCTAGCTGTGCACCTGTACACCCACTTGTGGGTAGGTTGAGCACCGAATAAATGTACTCTGACTAGTGTGCTCACATGTTGTATTTTACTTTCCCTTGTCTGACAGTATCACTTTAAACACTGTGTTTGTACGTTATCTATCTATTTAAGTATTCGGTTTTTATTTAAGGGTAATTTTGGTATGTTTAGAGTCATTGTCAGACGGGAACGGGTCACGTCCCCGGGTGGTCCCAGTGGGATTGGGACGGGTCCTGTCACTTACGACTACGCACTGATTGGAAACTACGAAAGTGGGGTTCGTCCCCTTGTATTATTATTATTATTATTATTATTATTATTATTATTATTCTAGTTGCTTTGGTTGTCTATTGATATTTTGTAACTATTTGCCTGCACGACTTGTTTGAGTGAAATTTGGAAGGTCATCCCTTATCTAACCTGTTTTAAGGGTATTTGAAGAATTTTTGGTTTATTTGTCAGACGAGAACATGACTTAGCACAGTTATCTAGGCGATGACCGTTATCGCTGCCTCAACTGTCTTCGCCACCCCTTACCCTTTCCCATACAACCACCACAGTTGTCGTTATCACCACCACCATCGACACTTCCACATTTATCCCACAACCACCAGTGTCGCTAACACTTCCACCTCTACTATCTCTACTATTTACCATTTCTACGGTGATCATCTCAAAATTTGTGTTTAGAAATTATTATCAAATGTGTATTTACTCTTTTAAATTTTACATTTGTACTAAATAAGTTTTTCCTTTTTCATTTTTATAAAATCATATTAGTTGACTTCAAAACATATGTTGACTACAGTAATCTACCAAACATATTCTCAAATATTAAAATTGTAAAATTCTATTTGTTGACTTCATTTTACAAAACAATATTTTTTAAAATGCTTTGTAAAATGACATCAAACAAATCCTAAACTATTTAGTTTTAAGTGATATTCATATGGATTTAAATCATCTCATTCCTAAATAAGACTTGATAGTAACAAATATATAAAATAATTTCTCAGTGAGACTCACTTAAAAGGTGCAACATGATCAACTAATTTTTTTTTTTGTAGGACACATCAACGACTTTTTGCTTGTCCTGTTAAAGGAATAATTAGCTTTAGCTAATGTGCAATTAGTGACCCTGTTAATCTTAATGTTGCACGCATGAGTAATGAATTACAAACAGAAGAAAGAGTACAAGAGCACAGCGTTGGTTAATGGCTCTTGTGGTTGTGGATGAACCGATGGATCGACGCCGACGTAATTGGCGGTGTTGATTGCAAATGTGAATTGACATTTGACGCGCTTAATTGTTTGTGGTATACGCATTCGGTATCCGTTGTGGTGCTGGCAACAACAAAAGAGCAAACCCACAAGGCCACAACCACAACCACAACCGGTGTAGAAACTAGTGCAGATTCAGAAAGGGACAAAATTTCTGAAAAAGGCGTCAAGTTGAGTTGCACTTGCGGGGGCTAGTGCGTAGAAGGCAGCAAACAGTATTAACCAATGAGTACGGCCTCCTTTTCACACCTGTCTTCTGCTCCTTTTAGCTTTCAGTTTTTCACCATCCACTAAACCAAATACCCAGATATCCAATAGGGCCGGCCACACAAGAGTACCCAATTCCCAATTCCCTACTCCTGGACACGGGAAAAATAAAATCTTTACCTGTGTGGACACTGGAGAGTGGAATCAATTTGCAAATTTGACTGGAGAGAGGGAGAAAATGTTTCCGAGACTGATGCAGCAGCAGCAGCAGCAGCATCCTCCCCACGAAAGAGGAATCGTTGGCCAGGAAGATATGCAAGTTCAGCAAGCTCCCAGAGGAGGAGGAGACCCTTGCCTCGTTTTAACTTCCGATCCCAAACCCCGTCTCCGTTGGACTGCTGACCTTCACGAACGATTTGTCGATGCCGTGACTCAGCTCGGCGGTTCCACTAGTTTGTTCCTTTTCACTCATTTTAGTTCTTTTTCAAAAAATTTGTTTTTATTTTTGTCTAGAGAAGAAATAGTCATTTTGTCTTTTACTTTGATGAACCCAGATCTCTTACACACAGCTACAACAACCTGCACTTAGCTTACACCTAGGTTGTTCATGGTTTCTTCTTTCCCCTCCCTAATTACCTCTATCTGTTGAAGCTTGTTAAGGAACATATTGAAGCTTGAATTAACAAACAAGAAAGCTTGAATTAACAAACAAGAAAGCTTGAATTTGGCACTTGACCCTTACTTAGCATAGTATTAGTGAGCTTGTGTATGAGTCTCTGTATGAGTCTCTCTCGTTATATGTAAGTGAACCAACTTCAAGTCACCACTACTTACTAGTTGCTTCAACTTGCTTGGCTAAGTTGGCCAGTAGTTTTTGCGAATATCTTGCGTCCTTGAATCTTGAATATGTTTATGATTCTGATGAGAGCTTGAAATTTATCTGCAGAAGCTACGCCAAAGGCCATTATGCGGACAATGAATGTGAAGGGCCTCACGCTTTTTCATTTGAAGAGTCATCTGCAGGTTTCTTTTCATTATTGAATGATCACTGTTTTACCAACGTCCAATCACACCAATAGACTTACTGTTTCTTGCTACATTGCAGAAATACAGACTAGGTAAGCAATCAGGGAAGGATATCGGCGAACTATCCAAGGATGGTAGGTTTTGTTATGACTCTTTCTTTGTGCCCTTTAATATTAGGTGGTTTAGTCCCATAAGTTTTGTTTCTCTTTTTCAGATTCAAATAATTGTTATCTTAGAGCATAACATATTTGTTTGTTAGACACCCATTAGATCCCCGAAGTGTTTAATATTAATGAATCAGCCAACAATGTATTTCAAGCTTACATAGGCCCTTTGGGAAGTTACATAACAAGTGAGCGAAAGAGGAACCTACAGGCCTAGCTATAGTTGCACCTTCATAATTAGAGGAGAATGGAATTGAGTGATTTTGAATGTAGGTTACTTTGGTTGTTATGACCGTGATACAGCAGTTCTTATATGCCCTGACGCTTCCCTTACGGGTGAGCCTCCTTCTAATACTAGAGGGCTTAATACTAGAATTCAATATAAATTGGGGTTTTTGAATAGCAATTTTCAAACTCACGATCTTCCAGTCTGAGACCATGTTAAATTTGTTAATTCATTTATTTTAGCAAAAGCTTCAATCGTAAGGATGCTTGGCAACAATCTTTCAGTATTTTGACAATAAGTGCTTACTCACTTTCCTCCCCTCCCTTGCTACCTCTTAAAAAAGAAACTGATTTCCTTTGTCAGTAAAGTTGGCTACACTTACTTTATTAGATATCTATTTTGATGCCATTTATTGTGTCTGACTTATTTTGCCAATCATTGTGAGAAATGTCAGCTTCTTACCTTCTAGAAAGCCCTGGTACCGGAAATTCTTCACCCAATTTGCCAACTTCTGATTTGAATGAGTAAGTGAGTTTTCATCATTTTCAGAACCTTTTGATACTTAATATTTCATTTTTATTAAATATTTGGTTTTACCGGAATGTCATCATAGGGGCTATGAAGTCAAAGAGGCATTGCGAGTACAAATGGAAGTGCAAAGTAAATTACATGTGCAAGTTGAGGTAAATTTCTATACTGTGTAGTTGAAATGTCTGTTTTATTTATATTTTCCCCTTTTCTGGAGTGTCTCGTGAACAGTGAAAATGTAAGGCATGATTGCAATAGTGAACCCTTTTTTTCCATTATATTTTCTTGGTTTGTGACTTTGCTTTTGGTACAACAATATTCAGCTTCCCATGCTTTTTATAGATAGTTCAAAATGCTAAAATTACCATCTATTAGGGAGTAGGGACTTCTGGACTTGATGTCTGGATCCATTCTCTACTTAATCATCTTAACATTATTATGTAGGCTGAGAAGCATTTGCAGATTCGCCAGGATGCGGAAAGAAGATATATGCTCATGCTTGAGAGAGCTTGTAAGATGCTTGCTGATCAATTTATTGGAGGTTCTGTCACTGCTACAGACACCCATAAAGGTAATGGAGTGGGCAATAAGAACCCTAAAGGTTCCTCCCTTGACCCACTTGGGTTCTACTCATTACAATGCACTGATGTAGCTGGAGTTCAGGGTCCAGAAGATGAAGTGCGAACTGGTATCCATACCCAAAGGGCTGATTGTTCCACCGAAAGCTGCCTAACATCACACGAGAGTTCTGGAGGACTGACCTTGGAAGGATCTCCGGGTGGTGCGAAGAAAATAATGCTGAGCTTGGACACTATAACTGCACCATTAATTTGGGGTGAAGCCAAGGTGCGAAGCAAAGAGATTAATGTAGCCCCACTTGATCCTCGAGGGATTGCCAGGTATGGCATGTAGATTTGAAATTGAACGTGACCAGAGTGAGATGCTTTTATTCATTCTGCGCCTTACAATATTTCAATATGAACTTTCATTCTTTTCTTGTCCATTTAGTAGGCAGGAATTGAAAGTGAAAACTATTTGTCTCAAGTCTCAACTCCCAAACTGTAAATTCAACATACTAGTGGCTTAAATATCCGAAGAACAAATTGCTTATCGTCGTGTTCACTCGTGTCCAAAGTTGCTCGGATTACATTATCACGTAAAAGGAAATTTCTGGTCTGGTCTGGTCTGGAGAAGCTAGCTCTATTCTTCGTTGTAAAATTTTCATGAGATGGAAGTTTGGTTGTATCAAGGATAGGCAATGTGGGTGCATTGTCTCAGGGCAGTTGTGTGCTAATCTCGAATCCGATGATCCAAGGTTGCAAAAATTATCGTTTTTAGAAGCCGAATGGAATCTTGAGCTGTGGGAATCGACCCTAGGGAATACAGGACTTTTATCTTGTTCAGTTGTCAGCTCTCCTGGGGATCATCCACCTCTCCTGGGGATCCACTTGCTTACTTTCTTCTTGTTCATTCCGAATTATCTGAATCAATTGAATTAAATTAGAAAATTCCTCCAATTTAAGATATATCTTCGAGCAAAGATTGAAAGCTGAATTCCAACTAATGTCTAAGTTTGAAGGTTTGAAACTTTGAATTGTGATTAAATTAGATTTTAAAAATCCCTTAATTACGATACATTCGAGTAAGACTTGGAAGGCTAGTTCTCAATATTACGTGTAAGTTGATGATACTAATGAAAGAGACTTAACATTGCAATCCTAACCCGTAGAATTAATTCGGATGAATTACCTAATTTAATTCTAGTATTTAAAGTTTACAAAAACGGTGCGTATAAGCTACAATAGGACAAATTGATAATCAAACGATAGAACAACGCAAAGGGCAAGAGTGTAGCTCCAAATACATTTGTAGCTCTCGAACAGTCATTAATGCTAAAGATGACAAGATTGCCGGAGTAAATTGTTGTGACAAGGGAAGGAATATCATCAAGCATATTCCGTCGAGGCCGGTTTTTCTTCGTTTTTTCCTCGGCCGTCCTACATAGTACCATTCATAAATTCTATTTGTGAGAATCTATGATTTTTGGCATTCGTAGCAATAAGGATAAAATGGAAACTCATTATCTTGTGGGGTGGAATCTATATCTAACCATGCTCGTAGTTCAGCTGGTCTGGTCCAGTCCGTGCTAATGCAATTTCAATTTGATCAAAATAATCTTTATTATTATACATACTATCGAGAAGGTGGGTAGGTTTCACAAAAATTTCAAACGAAATTATCATTCGAGTAATAATTTTTTTTAAATAAAAAATAAAATATTAAATAATTTATAAATTGAAATAAAGATGGCTAATAGAAGGAGGGATGAGCCCATTAAATAAACTTTACTCTCTAGAAAGAAGTTCTCTTTTTTCTCTACATTTTTACTCTTTCGCTAAGGTTCAAAACCTCTTGTACCATGTACAAACACTTATATCATCAATGAGAATAGAGCAACACCATGGACGTAACCTGATTTGAGTGAACCACGTATATCTCGTGTTCCTTGTGTATGTATATGTGCGGTCTTCACGGACTAGTTAAGCCATTTTATGCATAAACAAATATCATATATCATGTATCATATACACACTACAACAATTAAATTAATTTTTCTCCTTGTGTATGTATATGTGCGATGTTCACGGACTAGTTAATCCATTTTGGTGCATTAATACTAAAAAAAAAACATTTTCTTTAAGCCTCCGTTCAATTGTTCTTTTTTCTACCAATTGAAGGGGTTGAATTTCTCGCTTTGTTCGTTCCTCGGTTCCTCCTCCGAGGGTGGGTAGCGGTCTCAATACTCGGGTTTTCCTTTGTTCAGCTAATTCTGTTTCCTACCCCTTCCCTTGTACGTCTGGAATCTCTCTCTCTCCTCTAGACAAAGGCAATCTATCTGAGAAACAGAGAGAGTCATTTTCTTCAAAAATCAGCCGTCCTTTCTGAATTCTTCTTCTTGTTATTACTATTAATTAAGAAACACACAATAGATCAAAGTTTCGGAATTGGAGGGTGGTGTGTGCTGTGGGATACGGCGGAGAGTAGATCTGCCATCTGAGTAGGTCGGGTACGTCTGTCTCTCCCTCATTGTTCTTTACTTATCTCAGCTCTTATCTTCTTCTTCTTCTTCTTTATCGTTGGCAAATATATTTGACAAACTTCTTCTTTCCAAATGAAAATTTTCAAAATACTATAATCTTGCGCTAGCTTAGTTTTACTTGTTTATGTAACCCTAATTTATTGCCGACTGGTTGATGGCAGCGTTGAATTGGGATTAGGTTAAAGCCTTGCCAATTATTGCTTCACCAATAAGGAATGAAAAAAAATTGACATTTTCTAGATTTGCGTATGCTTTTGTATTTGTAGCAAGTACCAAACTTTGTTTTCATTTTCCGTCTCATAGAAAAGTTAATTACGTCATATATCCCTATTGGTCCAAAAAATCCACTAAAGTCTTTGCATAGGCAGCTTAGCATACACATATGTCTTCGTTGGTACAAACAAATCACTGACGAGTTTAGCGTCAACCTGATCCAGGCATCTCTTGTTAGGGAATAATCCGTTCGTCTGCTTTGAATAAGAATATTTCTGCCTTTCATTTTATTTTATTTAGCTTGCATTCTCTCAAAATATAAGAAATTTAGTCATTAGATATGGGTAAGGTGGATAGATCTACCACAATCTGGTTGGTTATTCTTTTACAGTTTGATATTCAAGTTTTACTGTTTATTTATTAAGTGCGTTTATCTTTAGACCTAAAGGAAACAAAGAGTTCACTTTGAAAGTATGAATATCTTTCTAAGGTAAAATGGGATTCCTTTTAAGAATTTCAAGCTACTTATTCGGCACAAGTGTTTTTTTTTTCTCTGATCGATACCTTATATAAGGTTGTAGTTTCTATGAGTCATGAAGTTTTGTTTCTTTTTATGCTATTGTACATTATGCATTATGGCTTTCTGTTTTTCATTATTTTATCTTTTATATATAATGAAAACTGTATCAATCGAATGCTGTTTACTAGTTCAGGCTTAGTCTGCACGTTAGTTCATACTTAGCATTTAGGCAGTGGCATCAGCACAATGGATATCGTCGCAGGAAACAATCTCAACAATGCTAACATCGCCTCAAAACGTCGATTGCGTTGGACACACGACCTTCATGAACGCTTTGTCGATGCTGTGGCACAACTCGGTGGTCCAGATCGTGAGTCACCTTAACTTATATCTGGCTAACTAGGATGTTGGTTGTGGAATTTATCTGCCATTGTGCAGAACTTATCTAGGCAATCCCTTTAATTGATATTTATGAAGAAAATCTTGACCATTTTTGTACTTAAGCGGATGAAAGCTTGGCCCTTTTCCAAAGCCTTATTAACTAAATTGAACTAACCATTTTCCATACGGTACACTTACATCTTATAGAGTTCTTTGTCCTGGTGTAATGGGCATTCTCCTATTGTACAAAAGCATAGAAAAATAGCTTCATTAACTTAGATGGAATTCACTAATTTTCAGACAATACACATGTATATCATATAGAGTTCTTTTTCCTGGTCTAGTGAGCAATCTCCTATTGTGCAAAAGCATAGAAAACTCGTTTCATTTACTTAGATGGAATTCACTATTTTTCAGAAAATACACATGTATATCTTAGACAGTTCTTTGTCCTGGTCTATTGAGAAATCTCCTCCTCATGTTTCTTTTGCATGTTAGTGAATGAAGAATAGAGGAAAAAATCAGTACTGCTTTTCTGGATAGTGGCTTACAGTTTGCAGTTGATCAGTGAATTTCAACTTGTGAACCCATAATGACCTTCAAGTATATATCCTATTTGATTCTTTGCATAAATTGGTCTCCAAACCATACTTGATATTAAATATGTGCTGTATGTAATTTGTCTAAGAACTTGACTGAGATCAGAAAATGATATATTATGTGCCGAAAGGTCTAGATTTGATGCATCATATATCCATGTATGGAAATACCAAATTTTAAAGGAGATATCTGACAACTTCTAAATATGATAGTGCATTTACGATGTCTTTAAACTTTTTCTAGGTGCGACACCCAAAGGTGTTTTGAGAGTGATGGGTATACAAGGTTTAACCATATATCATGTAAAAAGCCATTTACAGGTAAAAAAATTCGTTCTTTCTAGTTCTTAAATTTCTTATTTTTCCGTTTTTTTTTTCCTTTTACTTTTGACGGCTGTGAACAGTTGTATAATACATTTCTATCTCACTGGTGTTTCCACTAATTCCACTTTGATGTACTCAGAAATATCGACTTGCAAAATATCTACCCGACTCCTCATCTGATGGTAGGTGAACCTGGTTATTTTTCTGTTAATTTCTCATCTATTTATAAAACAGCTTTAGGTCGGCTTTCTATAGTGATAAAGGCATATCAAAGATGCATTAGTGTCAGATGGCCCTTCCTTATTGTGCCTTGATTTTCTAAACATGTTATTGCAAGGGAAAGTAGCTGACAAGAAAGAAACTGGGGATGAGCTTTCCAATTTAGATGGTTCATCGTAAGTAGAACTGCCTATCTCAGTCAGTATTTCTTTCTGTTATGGTGTTACGTATGAGCCATGTCAATTGGAACCATGTAGTTAAAGTTTAAAATTGAAGAATTCATATTCAGTTCCCAATTTTTAGGCATACATATACCATGTGGCAAACAATTGATATGCTTCTTTGTTTTTGGGATCAATTTACTTACCAATTTAGTAATTTTTTCCCCGTCTGGTATTCTAAAAAGTGGAAATCATTTTCTGTATAATTGGACTTGTGAGTTGGCTGATTAATGTGATGAAGTATGTATTGTTTCTGTTTGTAGTGGAATGCAAATTACAGAAGCACTCAAGCTGCAGATGGAAGTGCAGAAGCGACTCCATGAGCAATTAGAGGCATGTTTTCTCTACTGATTTAGATTCCAATAAATTAATATTTTGTTACGGATTAAGTTTGGTTTTCTCTTTGGTACAAAGCCTCATATCACTTCAAGTATCTTCTGGGATTCATGGTTGCCCCTCAGATAGTTAGCTGTTATTGATTATACATGCTTCACCTGTCTTTAAAATGATGATACTGTCAGAAGTCCTTGGCAAGATGTTATCCGAAAATGGTTTAGTAATTGGATAGGAAATAAGGAGATGTCTGTTACAAAACTTAAAAACCCAGTACTGTAGTACAGGAAATTTCATAGAGGGGGAAGGAGATGGGGTGATGTCTTATTTGAGAAGGGGTGGAGTCTTATTTGTTGGGGTCAGCGTGGCTCTGAGCAAGTTGTTATCTGAAATTTACTTGGTAATTGGATAGAAAATAAGGAGTTACAAAACTTACAACCCAGTACCATAGTACATGAAATTTCATAGGAAATGACTTAGTAATTTTATGGCTTTTGGTAAGTTGAACTAGTGAATGCGTAACAGGTACAAAGACAGCTGCAGTTACGGATAGAAGCGCAGGGTAAATACTTGAAGAAAATTATAGAAGAGCAACAACGACTTGGTGGTGTTCTTTCAGAAGCACCTAGCACTGGGCACACAGCTCGTTTGTCAGGTGACAGTTGCCCAGAATCTGATAACAAGACGGACCCTGCAACCCCTGCCTCAACCTCCGAGTGCCCCCTCCAAGATAAGGCTGCCAAAGAATGTGCACCAGCGAAGAGCATTTCGGTTGACGAGTCACTCTCATCTCGTCATGAGCCCTCGACTCCAGATTCTGGTTGTCATGCTGATTCGCCTGTTGAGAGTCCAAACGCAGAGAGGTCAATGAAGAAGCGACGGGTTAACATGGTTGAAGCATTTACTGATCCAGAAGTGGTGCTCACGCACCAGATACTGGAGTCGAGCCTAAACTCTTCTTACCAGCAAGCACATACAGCTTTCCTGCCTAGGGAGCAGTTTGACCCCTCAACTGGGATTTCATTCAGGAATGAAAGTCAATTAGAAAACCATGCGGGCAGGGACGTGTAGTTTAGTGTTCTGAGCAGCATACCCTGTAGGGCTTTCATTTTTCCTTTTGAGTTCACTAGCCGTATCTGTCTGTAATCAGGCGAAAAAATGTTGCTAATTACAGGTGACCTAATCCTACATTAGGTTCCAGCTTCAAACACGTCTATGAACTGTGCCTTATTTAAATTGTTGTGTTATGATTACTGTAGAGCTTCTTGTATGGGGCCATATATTCATTGGATGCTGCTTCTTAGCCAATACGTTAGTTACATTGATCATGTAGAAACATTAAATTCACGGTTTGGGTCCTGCCTCATACCAAGGCAGCATTGCACTGATATATATAAATAGCGCGCCCTTGAAATTTCATAAAATCCCTATGTTGTGGCGGCCAGGGCATTAGTTGGTACTCGCCGAGTAAACCTACACTGGGTCAGATCCACATTCCACATAAACACCATCACCATCCGTAGCTGCATAACTTACGACCCACAGGGCACAAATACGCAACCCACCTGAACCAAGACGAGGACGTAGGCAAAACAAAAAGGAAACCAAATGCATCGTAGCTTACCTTGTCACATGTATCTGTCGTCTCTGAGATTAACCAGATAACCGGTAAACTTACGTTATCGCTATTGGATTTTCGGATGTACACTGAACTTATATCGTGTTGCCAATTTTCTTCCTGAATTTTTATTTCAGCCAACTGTCATATATGCTCATATATTTCATCTAACTTTTCGTCAAAATTTTCACATTTCAAATTCAGGGGAGTAATTAACTTAAAATAAAAATTTAGACGGGAAATTAAATTAAATTGTACTCTTTGTTGTTGGTGTTTCTAGGGGAGGTCTGCTTTCTTCTAAGATATGCCCCTTGTAAACTTTGTTTTTAACATTACCATTTACCTAACAAAAAAACATCCACAACATTCACAGGCTGTTTTTACTTAGTATAACAAATGAGAGGAGACAGGAAATGGTTGACCAGATAGATCTCCATTAAACCTACGTGACACAATTTCGACTCGGATTAGAACCGGACTGAACCAGAAAGTGAAAAATTAAATGACAACCTATACACGGTTGGGGCATACATCGCAAAAGTAAAACCTGAAATGGCAACAATTATAGACACTCTTATGTAGTACAGCAATCAAGTGGGATGTCTACAATGTTTCACTCGCTTTAGGATGCAGAGACGCAGCCGTTTGCTAAGGGCCTCCAACTTTTCAAATTTCTCACTCTTGGACTTCTTTGAAGCAATAGGAACTTTCTTTTTCTTCTTCTTTTCCTCTTCTCTCAGCTCTGATGATTTTTGTTGCACGGATCGAAGAGGTATCTTCAGCACCTTAGGGGTCTTCACCTTAGGGGTCTTCTACAATAAAAAAGGATAAACATAAAATCAAGAACGCTCCCTCTATGCATTATGCATGCAGACAAGAAGCCACAACATAACGAGGTGGGAAAAAGAAAAGTGCATGATTTCCAGTAGCCAGGATATGCACTGTTCACTTCATGCATTGTTAATTTTCTATCAGTTAGAGAATTACAAAACAAAATAGTGAGTAATGATAGCCTTCTTAGCATGAGGGAGTAGAATCAGATCAACATGCACAAAATGTACAGAAAGACCTTGCACCTTGAGTATGCCCTAGATGTAAAAGAAAGGCAGCTTTTGTAGATCTAGATGAGCATGATCTCATATGACCGACAAAGGATGCCAACCAACAATCTTGCCCACTACCCATTTTGTTGTTACTTCATTCACATAACCTATGCCACCGAAAGAAAGATGGTTGTATACTTGGTGTTAAGGATCCTCAAGTATCGGAGGAGATTGCAGATCAATCTCCTCCTTAGCATCAGCATACATAGGAATCAAAAGGATTCCTTACCTAGTCTGTAACTTAGTTTGTTTCTTACCTAGTTAGGACTCTCCTAGTACATGCCTAGTTAGGACTCTTCTAGCAAATGTATAAATGAGTCACTGCAGTAACCTTATTCATTAAAGTAAATACATAAACATTCCATACCTTTTACTTGGATCAATGTATGAGCACAATATGCATATGTACCTAAAACATTCTGATAGATTATTATCCATTCGTAAGTAAACCAAACCCAAGCGAGCCAACATCCAGGACTAGATGAGTCTACAAATCTACAGCATAAAAAAATTTCATCCATTGTACAACAATCTGAACTAATACCAAAAGATTACAACCTCAATTCATGCTGAAAATTCCAACTTGAAAACATGCATGCGTGCGTGAGTGTATGAGAGAGAGAGAGAGAGAGAGAGAGAGAGAGAGACCTGATGACTTTTGTCCGCAGAAGATTCTTCATCACTGCCTCCCAGCTCTCCCTATCTGCGCTTGTGTATGAACAACATTCTTCAATCTGATCACTAGGCTGTTCCTGTAAAGCAATAACAGTATTTCAGAATAACAATCTATTGAACAGAAAAGCCTATTTGCCTTCTCACAGGGGATATTTCCAGTCCAAAATAAGCCCTACGGAAACTTGACCGTAAAGTAGGCAGACTGATTTTTCAGTAGGTACCATACATAATCCCTGGGGTCCATGACCAGCTCTACTGTGATGCCTGGCTTAAAAGAAGAATAAAAAGATTCAAACCCTAAAATTTTAAAGGCGCTTCAAGTTCAATGCACCTCTAGGTGTGATGGCACGTCACTGCTTAGTGGATCAGCTTCATCATGCATAGAATCCTTCATTGTCAATAACAAGTGCAGGCACAATGATTCAACAGATGGGTAATATGCAGACAAAGAGTAAAAAAACCTCGGAAAAGATACATACAACTACAGTACTCACTGGTGCAATTTCAGGAAGAGCAGAAGATGAACTTGCCACATCAGTACCCGCAGAATGAACACCGGCGATTATTTCATATAACAAGCCCTACAAAATCAAGGGGTATATTCACCTTAGTATAGGACATTATTTACAGTGCTAGTGTAGCACAAAGGTAGAAATGTGAGATAATTAATGTAAATGGCCCAATGACATGAGCTGTGATAAAATGCTCACAACCAAACATTGTGAAAAGCTATTGTGCGGCACCTGACTTAAAACATAGGTTGCCATCGAATTATATTTGGGAAACTAATAGTTGAGTGCATCGTAAAATTTTTAGAAAATATCATTGCTAAATGATCAAATGATACAAGGATGGTAACTGAGCAATTGTCTCTTTCCTGAAATTGAAACATTAAAGCATCATGAACCATACTGCTTGAATTTTAGTTGTGCATCATAAACCATCATTAGATGGTGGTCAGGTTGACTATGATATAAATATGATGCACGACTGCCAGAAGCTCTAATCCCTCTACCCTCACTTTGATTTCGTCAGACTACCTATGGTTATGAACCTGTAGCTCATGGATAAGGGCATTCTTATACGCATATGTACATTGACTGGGGTGTCAGCTTGTACAATACCAGTAATGACCCAAAATTAAAACTTCGATTCGCCAGGCCAGCACGCAGGCGGCGTGCTTATCTTGTGTAATGACCAATTTAATGCTACAAGGTTTTCTACAATCTATTCTTATAAGAAACAGAAATCACCTCATTCAAACCAGCACCAACCTTCAAATCCCCCAAATCATAATATTTCGCAAGCTTACATGAATGAGAAGATCATTTTGGGGGATGAAGAATATTATAGAAGAAAATTGAAACTGAATCATAATAAAACTGGGGCCGAGCAGAGTTGTGATCACCATCGAAATATATAATATTTTTGTCCCCCTGCAAAATTAAAGAAGTATTATTTCTCATTGAGCGTGTGCCAACTGCAACATATTACTTTCACGAAGGCATAACCCTTAAATGAGACAGTACCGCATAAGACTTGTAGATGAGGCCAGAATGATGGGTTTGGATGAATTTGTCATCCTTAGCATGTCCAAATAAAGCAGGAACAAATGTATTGGGTGCAGCCTGCCAGTGTTGTACAAGGACCATATTCAATATCTAGTGGTTATATCTCAAAAATAAGAAAATCTAATGGGCACAAAAAAAATCCATATATCTTTATATATGCATATAACAAATACTGGTTCAGCATCTACCTAACCCATCACTAAAATAAAACGTTTCTATTTAACTAAAATAAAGGACTTCTAGGGCCTTACCAGTAACATGGGCCAATGATCCAGAAGGTCCATTTCTCAGGTTCCCATTTAAGAATCATCCCAGCAAAAAGCATCCAAATTGAAAACTATTTAACCGTTTGATTATAATCATGACAATGCGTGTTTATTGGAAACAAGGTGTTCATCACTTATTTAATGATAAAGAGAAGTCTTTAAGTTTTCTGATTTGGCACTTTTTGCAAGGATGATCATGAAAAAAAGATGTTTTGTATTTATTGGAATTGCACTAGACAGCAGCGTGGGCCTGAAAATGTTCTCTTTTACTAAAGTAATCCTTGTTCCTTTGCTTACAGCTCCCATTTGATGTGTGTGTATAAAAATGTATGTAGAGTACATTACACAAACATATAAATCAGAAAAGAGAGTAGGGAAGGGAGATAGGGGTAACTCATCCACGTCAACAAAATGATTAACATAGAAAAACCTGCAAGCAATTAAGATCCATGATATCAAACTTTGCCTTCTTCTCAATTATCCGACGCATGTATTGTACAGCCATCTTAACCTGGTTCGAGGAGGGGAAAAGAAAAGAGGAATGTGTGGTTAAAAAACAAAAAGGATAATTAAACGCTCTATCATCAATGTAAATGCTAAAATTTCATGATGCTCGCTTGGATATATGCCAGAGCTGAAAAGGACTGAATGGTTGAGAAACTATGATTAGATAGATCACATGCAAAAACGACTCTAGCATCCGTGCCAATGCTAATAATATTCTGAAAACAAAAATGATACTGGCTTGGATAAGAAGCCAACTTAAGGGGATGATCATAGAACTTTAGATTGAAACACTAACACGGTTGAGCTTTTTATATCCTAAAGCATCCACCCCCTTTCCTCTATAATTTTCAGAAATCTTCTTGTTCCTCCCCCAACCAAGCCACACACAAAATAAAGCTAACATCCAGAAGTTCGATGAAACCATTGCTCTCTTCTTTCAGAATCGTTATAATATTCTCCAATCCGTTTTCCACTTTCTCCACCAGCACCTCTTAGGCATTTAAGTAACACAATCTAAGCATGTCCTCTTCCTTTCTCAACGGAAGCATGTGTTAGATCTCTTGCCTGAAACTACGAACTCAACTTGTCAACCAGCCGATACGCCTACTGAGATGAATCATGGCTTAAGTATCTATCCTGACCAGATCCCGACAAACAAAGAGAGATATCAAAGGCTAGTGGGAAAAGTGATTAATCTAACTCACACTAACCCTGACTTATCTTATGCAGTTAGTGTTGTGTGTCAGTTTATGCACAATCCAAGTGATCGACATATGGGCGCAATGGATCGTATTCTAGCCTATCTTTAGTTCTCCCCAGGCAAAGGTATTATGTTTATCAAACATGGGCATTTGGACATCGGGGGTATACTGATTCAGACTTTGCTGAATCTAAATTAGATGGAAAGTCTACATGAGGTTATGTATTATTTGTTGGGGGCAATCTAATGTAGTGTCAGTATCTAGTGTAGAAATTGATTATCGTGCCCTTCATCATGGAACCACAGAGCTCACCTTGTTGAACATTCTCCTCAGCAAACTTGGTTTTGGTTTGAAGCAGCCGATGACCCACTTCTGTGATAACATACCTTTCAAACAACCCACTACAGCACGATCGAACCAAAAATATTGAGCTGGACAGGAACTACATCAAAGATAATCTAGAGTCTAGGAAGATAAAGGTTCCTTACATTAAAACGGTAGGCCAGCTAGCTGATGTGCTGACTCATGTTGTCCCTAGCGGTCCTTTCTATACAGCATTATCCAAATTGGGCATGTGTGATATCTATCCACCAACTTGAGAGGAGGGGTTAACTTACCGCAGAAGAATATTCTGTAATATTTATGTTCCTTATTAGATACTTAGATAGGAAGTAATATACAAGAATCAAGATAGTATCAATCAGCACAATTGTATAGTTTACTTCCCTAGGATAGAAACTTTCCTAGAATAGGTTGTTTACTATGTAACGTCACCTTTGAGATGAATGAAGAATTAATTCAGCAAAATATCAATATCTACCTACCCTTGCATACCCATATTATGTGCGTACCTTATATGGATAAACCCATAAAACTATAATGTTTTCTACATCTCTGTGTCTGCGTCTTTGTGTGTGTGTGTGTGAGAGAGAGAGAGAGAGAGAGAGAGAGAGAGAGAGAGACTGTACTGTAAATTTAGGAAGCCGGAGCTTGTACACGTCGACTAGTTCCATCATTAGAACATACAAATTTGAAAAGGCACTATCTAACACCATTCCAGCTATGGAAGAGTCTTCTGCTCCATAAAGAAGGCTGCATTACACATGAGTTAATAATGTCAGGAGTTACAAAAATATTCTTATGCGCATGCAAAATGCAGAAGCCAGTATTCGTTTTTTTTTTTTGGGTGAAAAGAAGATATTGCCATCCTTGACCCAGCAATCCAATATAAACATTTAACGCAACAAGTCAAAAAACGTAAAGAACACCTAAACTTATAGAAGATGAAGAAATCGTCAGACAAGCTCTCATAAGACCTTTCCATAGCCAAATCAATAAACAAGTTAACCCAATAACAAGCCAGCAATGACAAGATTAAAGTACCATGTGACTGCACCCATAGATCGCCCCCAAAGACCAATACGTGAGATCTGTTTGTTGCTTCTTAAATATGAAACCACAATCTTGAGATCATCTCTCTGACGTAGTAAAAGAAAATTTACAAACTGCACAAAGCAAGAAAAGTAAGTAGAAAATAAAAAATAAAATAAAAAAGGCAACATACCTCATGCCAACCAAGGCTGACATAGTCACCACCAGATAAGCCTGAACCCGAAAAATCAAGAGTAAAAACGGTGATATTTGATGGAAGAAGCATTACGGCAGCTTCGTTTGCATCTGCCCTACACCCACTGAACCATTGACCATTACTTCAGAGCAAGTTCTAACCTTTGTCTACCAAGCACCTTTAACGCTAATTAAATTTAGATAAAACAGAAACAGAGAGTAGTGTTCCAGGAAAATAGCTTATGAAATTCAAGAATCGCGATTTAAAACCACAACGTACAGGTGGACCCAAGGAAACCAAATGTATAGAATCACACAGACATTTTACTTTGTGACACTAGAACTCTCTACAGTAACCACTACACACCTGTTTCCATGGCAATATATGACGCAAGGGAGAGAACCATCATCAAGGAAGGGTGACGGCAGATAATGACTACAACACAAGGTATGGCCCCGAGAATTCGTAAGCTGCAGGTAATTAAACATATAATCTAGCAGGGTCAGGAACCATAAGTCCATAATGTAGTGAAACATTGCTGCAAAGTTAAATCAACAATTTCGTGGTAAGCGGTAACTGGCAAGTGATGTCCATACTTGCCTCCAAGTCTTGTCGTTTGTATGCCCTGCCTGCAAGAGTGAAATCCCTCTCCCAAAGATATTGATCTGGATTATACTCTGCCCTGTACACCAACATTGCATATGACAGAATTAGAAACTGAACATCCCAAGGGGGGGAAAAATATTAGCTTGCTATCGTCTCTTTGGGCATCGAAAGTGAGTCCTATCTTGCTGAACTAAAATTGCAGAAGATATCATTTTCGTCAATGAAACTGTGTGCAGGAAGCACGAGATGCATACCTGGGAGGACGAATGACAAAATTAATAAACTGATCAATCATCTTGAATCCAAGCATCCCTCCAAGCTATTCTTCTGACCAATAAGATAAGAAAACCCGATAGCAGAGCCCCAGGGAAGTGAGAATCCTTACTTCAAAGTTAGATATGGAGCACTTTTCTCTCCTTTCCACTTAAATTCCACAAAAGCTACACGAATGAAAGGAAATAGACGCAAGGAATTTCATAGTACCATAACCTTGACATAAACCGAAAAGCTTGATTTCAGCGGGCTAAATCTTAGAAACTCTCTGAGCTAATAGCATTTTAAGCAAGAACAAATCGCTTAATTAGAAAGAGAAACTAAAATTCCGGTGCTGGCACCGATGCCGCTAATGACAATATCCGTGGCAATAAACCGACAGTATAATCAGCATTCCAATTCTAGATCTCCTATCAACCACAACTCCAATGATTTTCTGCTATTCACATTTTCTAATTTGCAAGTAAATGCGAAATAAAGCAGAACTTTTAAGTTTTTACCCAGGATTCCAGGCAGCATTCCCCCATGGGCAGCCAGACAACACGTGAGCTCCAAAAAATAACCGCAGTTCCCCACTTTGGGAGTTGAATGCCCAACAAATCAGAAAAATAAAAAACTAGCCGCAGTTCCGCACTCTAGTATGCAGTGGTAGAAAATAGGACCTCGGGGTAGACTTCAACCAGCCCTCATTTTCTTCCTTACTAGAATCCGGAAGTAGAAGTGTTCAAGTGTAGTAGAACTGTAGAACTAGAAGCGTTGAACTCCACTCTTAGTGAATTTACTCTTTTTTTTAACCAAAAAAATAAAATAAATTAGTAAATGTCACTTAATAATACAGTTTAGTTGTGATATTCCTCATACTTTATGTGCAATATCCAAGGTTCGAATCTCGTAAATAACAATAACGATACTCTATATCTGTTATGTAATTCTCATTCCCTATATCATTATATTTAAAAAAAAAAACTAAATAAACAAAGGAAAAATAAGATCAAACTAATTGTTGACATCATATTTGACCATACTCACCAGACTGTATACCTAAAGTCCAAACACCTAACATGAGCCAGGCCCACACCACTTATACAACCTCGATAATGGGCCCAAGACAGGATGACACGTGGAAGCATCTTCACCATCGGTCTGCGTAATACTGGTTAGCACGCAAACCAATGAGCATTTCTTCCACATCGAAATTATGAGAAATGAACACTCCACTTACCCATATATAAGGAGTACACATTTCCCATTAAAGGTAACTAAGACTTACTATTCAATATTACTCTACTAAACTTACCATTTACCATTTCCTCTTACGAACAAAATTATTAACTTGACCTTCGGAGAACCTTAGGTCGGCACCACACTAGTGTCCGTACTAACGGAAGACCCACGACTCTTCTTAGGTTGCAGGTTATGAGGAAAGATACACGTCACTTGGTAATTGGACTACGAGTAATTGACCGTTAGAACATTCCTTTCTTCAATAGTTTGGCTTCATCTGTGGAAAACTGACTAAGTTTGCCCACTCTCTACCGAGCCGAGCATACACTCGTCCAAATAGCAAACATGTTAAGCGACCAGGACCTCGGTGAGATTACGTATGGACAAGGATTTAGGGCACCAAGAGACAACTCTCCCAACTTTATAAAAATCATTGAGAAGCTGTAAAGTGACATGGCCGAGGAGAATTCTAAGGGCACACAGGCTTAATCGAGATGTCAGACACTCGATGATCGGTACGCTGAGGTGGTCGAATAGTTCCGAGTTGCACATGCGAACTCAATGCCCATTGAGCTCAGGTCGGTGCGGAGGAGGCTGAGCGGGTGATGATCGAGTGTGCCAAGAAGAACCGCCGAGAGGCATGAAAAGTGAAACTTCACACACCCGTTGAACCAGCCAAAAAACCAACTCGGATGCTCATCATCTCAGGCGATAAACAAGGCCAAACAAGAATACACTAAGACGCCCGCGACGTTGTGAGTGAAGGCTCCCAAAAATATCAGTAGCCACACAACCACCAGGATAAGGGACACCACTCTCGACCTACAAGGAAGAAGACAGCTCGGCACCACGAAAACTACACTGCTCGGTGGAATCTTCCGGACACCAGCCAGGATAGGCTTCCTTTGGAAGTTCTCATCCCAATCCATATCACAGAATATAAGGGCGTCGACTCCTTGCATGAAACCAAGAGTACCACCTAAACAGCTCAGTGGGCTTCACATATGGTCGAACAATAGCATCAGGGACCCTTATCTCAATCCTCCCGCGGGGACACTGAATGGTCTAAACGGGTCGGTGCACACCATAGAGGTCCCCAGAACTTGTCCCACAGAAGGAATACTGAGCGGTCTAAGTAGGTCGGCAGACATCACCAGGGTCACCGAGACTTGTCCCCTATGAAGGACACTGAGCGGTCACCTCAGGTCAGTAACAACCCTACTTCAAGGTACATCGAGAGGACTGATCGCTTTGACCTAGGGGCACCACAACCTTGTAAGCCCGACTCACTTGTCCAGCACCTTCTAGATCGAGTAAAATCATTGGAGGCCGAGACAAAATGGGCAACAAGGCCGACTTAGGAAAACACGTGCCAAGGCCCCTTCATCAAGAAATCCAAGGACGACTCACAATCTGTGTGATTACCTCTATTGAGGCAAGTATTCGATGGGGTCCAGATACACCCAGGATGGGTGAGATGTCAAATGTGTTTCGACAGGGTACGTGTTGTGAAAGTTTGGGACTCGAGATGAGTCGAGATTTCAGCGTAGATTGCTGAGTGACACGAGATACAATGTGGGGACTCGAGAGCGAGTCGAGATCAGAATGGCACAACGAAAGTGCAATGGAGCCGGGAGTTACCGGCTAGTCACGATAGTTAGCAACGGGATTGACTTACTACGAAGTCAATCTGGCATTTTTTGGTAATGGGATAGATCGGTATTCGACAGACTCGGATTGGTGTGTAGTGATGGGACCCCAGGGTGAGTCAGCCTGAGTACGGGAAAACGAGAGAGTTGACTGATATGAGTACTAAGACCGATAAATATCGCAGAGTTGAGTATGGTCTGCGAGGTGAGATTCGTGTCATTGTGATGGCAGGATCTAGAAGATGATTATCTGATCAGACGTTGAGTAGGATGTCAACTTTGATTATCATATGAGAATAGTCGTCAGACTGAAAAGCTGACTATGATATCAGCTTAATATATCAGATCTGTCAAAGTGAGTGACATGCGAGATCGACGAGTGTCGACGTCTCGAGTGAGACGTACGAGCCGACGTGTGGTTTCTTGAGATTTGAGTTGGAGCTTTGGGAGCTCAGGTGACAGTGAGTACCGACGGGTACTGTGGTTATGTCGGACATGTACGTTTACCCGAGAGTGCCCCAAGTTAGAGGCAAGATTGGATTTCCACTGTTTAGTTGTAGAATTTGGGTTAGTTTGAATTTCGAGGACAAAATTCTTTAAGGAGAGAAGTTTGTAACGACCCGTTCCAAAGTTTAGGGATTAATTAAGATTAAATTGAGCATTAGCGAGGCTAATCGAGGATTAGCGAGGATAATCGAGGATTAGTCGAGGATTATTGGACGTTCAGGGTGAAATTATGATTTTGCCCCTAAACGAGGGTAAAAAGTTGACTTTTGACCCGGGAGGTCCAATACCCATGGATCAAGGTCTGTTACGTAGATCGAGTCGATACGAGTCCGTAGACAAACGACACATCAAAATTGGACTTTCGACGGGAAAGTTGCGGATCACGGAAGTCCCGATGCACTATTGCACGTCTTACAAGACGGGTGGACTTTCATCTGGAGTGGGCCCAGATATTTGTTTCAGGCCCAATGGATGAGTGACACTTGTCACTCATCCATTGCTGCCATTACACAGATACATGCATCTTTTCCATTTTGCATTTTCATTCAAACCAAACCCAAAACTCCTAGTCCGTGCAACCCCATCCCTCACAAACACCGCGCAAACCTCTCCTGATGATTATGACCTGTGAATTAAAAAAAGAAAGGAGGTCGAGACGAGCTAAACGGTGGCGAAGTCGAGAACCGTTGTCGACTGTGGTAGTGAAACCGCGAAGGTAAGCTTTTACGTTCTAAATTTGGATTTTCGGTTTGGTACGTTTAGGGTGAGTTCTGATGAGTGGATGATCTTCCTGGGTTCCTTATGAGTCAAGGGGGATGGCTTTGGACGGAGGATGACGGCTGAGCAGCCCAGAAAGATGGCGGAAAAACTAGGCAGAGGTTCTTCGATCTAAAGGTAATATCTTTGGCCTTGTTTGACGATTTTGAACCCATGGATAGATAGGGTAGACTGAGATGGAGAGAATGGGAGAAAAATAGGTTTGGATGGTGGTCAAACAGAAGAGAACCGGTTTCGCCGGTCCGGTCGAATCAAAAACCAGAGAACCGGGTTTGAACCGGTTTGACGGAGGTTGACGATGACACTGTAGCAGGAGCGTGGGTTTCACGCACAAGACCTTTGGGTAGCGCGTGAGGACGTGTGGGCCCATATTTCGAGGCATGGTCAATATGTAAGTTCATCCTTTCGATATAACAAACATTTTGGCACAAGTTTCGAGTCGATCGGATTCCGTTTCGGGGTAATTTTGGGTGTCCGAAGGTTTAGGGGTTATTTAAAATACGTTTAAAAATCCTGAAAAATTGAGGGATTCAATGTTAGCCTATTTGAAGTAGTTAGTGACCTTCGAGTATGATTTGGACAGCTTCGAGAGTTCCGGTGAAGGTGATTAGCCCAGAGAGGCTTATGGTGCGCGTATCGAGGTGCACCTTGAACGGTCTGTGAGTGGACTTTGTTTTATGAATTTGATGCATGCATAAATGTTTTATATGTGTTTATGAACATGTTTTCAAATTCCATGAGTGCATGTGATTTAAATATGATTTGTTGGGCATTTTCAGAGGAAAATGCGTTATTGTACATAATTCGAGATTTCTGTTTTATCTGTTGTTTGGAGTTCGGCTGAGTATACTACGTGCATGACTTATATGTGATTCTAAAGGTTTCACGAAGAGGCGTGAAATCGAGGAACTGGTTTACAGTTTTGAGGATTTCATGGGGATGCGTGAAATCGAGATTCGGGCACGAGTCCCCGTTGAACTATGATTTGAAAGTGTTTTGGAAATGAGAATTGGTTTTCAGCTTTGGAAATATCTTTTGGGCATATGGCCCAGTTGATTTGAGGCTTGACTTAGAGTACAGTCAAACGCGAGATAAGTCGGACAGAGACCCAATTATGAGTTTTACGAAAGGTATTTCGGGCGTGAGACCCAGTTATGGATTTGATAGGATTCGAGGAATCCTGAGATGTGAATTGTCGTAGGACACTGGATTTTCGGGTTGTGACCTATTTGATGATGTTCTGTGTTTGAGGCCCAATGTATGATGATAACATTCGGGTTCGTCCCGGGTGTTACGGTGCTCGCCTCCGAATTGCGATGTGTTCCTTCTGGAGAGGTCACGATGCACTGCATGTTGTCGAACAGCCGTGGGAAGTAATGGCTGAGGGAGGCTCAACCTAGGAGTGTTGATGAGATATTATGAGATCGATCGGTAATGTATTCGCGATGATCTAGAGACAGTCGCGACGAGTGATGTGTTCACGGCGACATGCTAGGATTATGAGTTGTAACGACCCGTCCCGGAAATTAAGGTTAAGACGGTGATTAGTGAAGGATTAATGAGATTAATTGGTGATTAGTCAGTTACGATAGGTCCGGTAGCGTAGAATGATGATTTTGCCCCTAGTTCGGGCAAAAACTTGACTTTTAGTTCGGGAGGCCAATTGGGTTTTGACGTAGGTTAGGACCCGGGGATTTTTGTGGAAAATTAGGAGAGTCTTGGTAGATGTGTTAGTGACGTACTTTGGTGACATGTGACAGGATCGGTGTAACACCCCGGAAATTCGAGGATTTTAATATTGTAATTTAATGTGTGAATTGACGCTTTTACCCTTATGATTGGTATGGCCAAATTATTGACTTTTGATTGGTGAATTAAATGGACTCTGACCTATGACCGTGACGTAGTTCAAGACGTCACGAGTTCATAGACAGGTGGCACGTCCAATTCGGACGATCAGGGAAAAAGTGACGACTATCGGAAGTTCAGGGGCATTACCGTAAATTGGACGGTTGGGGCGAAAACGTTTACTTTTCGTTTGGCAACTAATGTTCATGTGACTCAAGGACCGTTAGTTAGGTCTCGACGTCCTGAGTCCGTAGGCAGGTGGCACGCCAAAATCGGACTTCGTACGAGGGAGTTATGATCAGAAACGTGAAATCGGGAGGTTCGTGTCTCGATTTTCGTGTCGAATATTTTATTCTGAAATTTCTGATGGGAGGACACCTGGTGAGTGACAAGTGTCACTCACCCATTGGCTAGATTGGATCAGATCCACTATGGGATTAAAAAACCATTTAAATCACCTTTTAATCACAGCCCTTGATCTGATATACCCCTGATCTAATCTCAGCCTTTGATCTCATTTCAGAGATCTAATCTGGACCGTTCATTTCATTGTGCAGCTTTCCCTCCATTTCTATATATTTCCTAACCCGACACACTCACGTACTGCCCATTCCAAACCATCACACCACATTGCATCTGACCCTTGCTCTGAGTAACACTGGACTAGACGGGTGAGGCGGCAGACGGCAGGGATCACGACGGAGGACGGCGGCGAGGTAGGGAAACCGGAAAACCCGAAACGGTTTTAAAACTCAGATTTTGGTAACTCGAACTCCCACGTTTAGTTTTGTTTCTTTTAACCCTAATCGACTCTAGGGACTTATAGGAACCTTCTGGGCTCGAGTTCGTGACCGGAGGTGATCAGGACGGTGGCTAAACGGCGACGGGAGAACCGGGGCTGTGTATCGAGGTAAGTCTTCGTTTGGGTCCTTGTTTCTCGATTTTGATTCCTTAGAACTATTCCTGGGATTAAGATGAACATCTAGGAACAAACCAGAGTGAAAATGATTGAGAATTAAGGAAATGGTGATCGGGTCATGATCGCGGGTCTGATCGACCCGAGTTGCAGGGATACGGGCCAACCAGTATGAGGACAGTGGTGGTGACGTGGCACCCTGTCAGACTGTCAGGTGACGTGGACCAACCGTGAGCCGACACGTGTCACATGTCAGTGCACAGTTAGCACTGACATGTCAGTGATGTGGCCCAGTCAGGGACTGCCACGTGTCACTAACATGTCAGTGACGTGGACCAGTGCCGTGCTGACACGTGGCACATGTCAGATCTGACACGTGGCCTGACAGATCAGTAAGGTGGACCAATCGGATGTTGACACGTGGTACTGTCAGAGTCTGACATGTCAGACCTGACAACTGTCAGATGACGTCAGCATGACGTCATGCTGACGTCATGCTGACGTCAGCAGTGACTGTTCCTGCGTTAACCGACGCGTTGACCGGCGCGTGGGGGCACGTGTGAACAGTGTTTTTGGTGGGACCACCACCATTCTTTAGGTTTCGACGATCCGGATCCAATGGCGGTGGTTTCGGGTCGATCAGAGATCATTAAGTTGGTCAAAATGAGGTATATTGCCTTGGGAAGCGCGTTCGGGCGGCTTTTCTGGACCGGTTTCGGTCTAGGGTTTCATGGTCGAACGTTAGGGGCTTAAATTGACCTTTACGAATACTTTGGACTTAACAGGGATTGTACATTTGTACCAGGACGAGGGTATACATTCGGTTCCTAGCAGGATTGTACTGTGAGTGGGCTGTTTTCTTAAACCCTTGCGTGCATAAATGTTTTCTGGTTTTATTATGCTTATTCACATGCTAAAAACAATAATGGCTTTGATGATATGGAAAATATGGTTATGGCACGTTTTACGGTATTTGGGCTTGAGACCCGTCTGATAAAACTTAATGATTGGGTCGGATTTTATCTATGTATACATATGCTTGCATGTGGATATCAATAAAATGTATTTGGTACTGCACTGTATAGATCCATTCATATGATACTGTCTCCTCCGGATGAGGTACCCCGGAGAGGTCACGGACGTCTAGAACGTCCAGCGTCTATGACGCTAAGCATCGGGGATGATGTACCCGAACGGGGTTCGGGGATTGAACTCGGAATTGAGACCCGAGTGGCACGCGTAGCCTTGTGATTGTGACCTTATTGGACGTCAGGGACGTCAGACATCAGGGATGTCGGGATTGGAGTGTATAGTGCAGTGGCTAAAATTATACTTATGGTTTTATTACATGCCTTATGATTCATGTTATATGATTTATGATTTTAAATGATGATGCATGCATGTTTGGAAAACCGAAGGGGTAAATTATATGTTTTACTTATCAAATGATTTTATAAACTTGAGTTTTGGTCCACTCACCCTTAATGTTTTGGTAACCCCTCCAGGTCATGATACTGAGGTAGAGGAGGAACCTGAGGCGGAGGCATAGATCTACTTCTGCGTACCTGAACCCCTGTTGGGTGGTGTACCCGCAGGTTTACTTTAGAGTCGTGCTCGCAACTTGTAGTTTTGGATTTCATCCCTTGTCTGACATTTATTTAATTCGGATTTGTTGTATAACTTTAATTTGGTTATTCATGCATTTGATGTTTTGAGGTTAAAATTGGTATGAATTATTGGGTGTCAGACGGGAGCAGGGCACGTCCCCTGGTGGTCCCTGTGGGATCGGGGCGGGTCCTGTCAATCGGGACTTCCCGAGGAAGCTGAGGAACGTACGAGACGTTCGAGACGCGATTGAGGGCTCGGTACTGTGAGTGGACCCTTTCTTTAAACTCGAGCATGCATAACTGTTTTTCTTTAATTGTTTTATGGTTTTATATATGATTTCATGATTGTTGAATATGCTATGTTGGTTTTACATAATTGCACGGTTTTCGAGAAATAATGTAATTGGCACGTTTTACGAGGAATGTCGATTTCTGAGTATAAGGCCATGGTTTTGGGATTTGCAAATGAGAACTGGTTTTGAATGCTTAAAAAGGGATTTTGGAACATGATTTTGATGATCAAGGTTTTTGGTTTTTAGAATTGGATTTCAGAAAGTGGAATTTGGTTTTAAAGTTGAAAAGTGGATTTCCGGATTTGGGTTCCGAATGACGGTTCGGGATGCCGGAAGGGCATCAGACCACTGATTTCGGATTCGGGTTTGGATGTGGATTTAGAAATGTTTTTCAACTAGTTTTGGATTGGATTTTCTGGATCTGAATATTGGGTTTAAAGACCCGGATATTGTGATTGACGGGGGACGGGCCCGGATTGGGTTTAAAGACCCGGATTGAGTTTAAAGACTCGGATATATTGATATTTCCCCCGTAGGCCTGTTGAGTTTAAAGACTCGGATATTATTGAGGCCTGGATTGAGTTTAAAGCCTCGGATAGGTCCAGCAGGTTTGATCGGATAATAATGGCTTGGTATTTATGTTTTATGATACAGTTTTATGATGTTTATGACGTGATTTCTGTAACTGCTTTCAATTCTGTTTTTATGACGATCTTTATGTGATTTATAACTGCTTTCATTAAATGGGTTATGCATGGGGGTTTTCAAAACGGAGGGCTAAAACCCTGGTTTTTATATGAAATGGTTTTCGGAACTTATTTTATTATTCATAGTCCACTCACACCTTCTGTTTTAAATTGCCCTCCAGGTCGTGGACTTAGAGCGGGGTTTCAGCGTCGAGGCAGCGTCTGAGGCATAGAAGTTACGAGAGCGACCCCGAAGTGTTTTAGAATTTCCGTGTGCGTGTATCTAGTTACCGGTTTTCTTTCTTTTATCTTTAGTACTATGCTCTGTAAACTTTAACCTCGGGACGTTTTATATAGTTTCTCCTGCGTCTGACTGTGTACTTTGGTGGTTTAGAGTGAGTTTACTTTTGTGCGTATCGGGGTGTCAAACGGGAGCAGGGTTTACCTCGGTTTTCGGGGTGAAACCGGGGTGGGTCCTGACATGAGCGGTCCTGAGCTGTATGCACATGTGCTAGGATGAGAAACGTGACTAATAATGGGATGTGTTCCCACGTGTTCGATGGACTGGGCTGAGGTTTTGTGTATGCCTTATGTTTGGGCTGAGACCCGTACGTGTTTCATATGATTCAATTTTTTGGCTGAGACCCTACTGAGATGATGGCTTCGATTGAGAAGCATTTTTCACTGTGTTTTGATTTGGGAAGCAATACGTCTTGCTTCTGAGAAAGCATTTGAAATAACTGTTTTATGATGCATGCATGCTTTTACGTGAAGGGTATAAATGTATTTTAGATATAAATGTGTTTATAAAATGTTTTTTTGTCCACTCACAGCTTTTATGGTTTTAATACCTTTCAGGTTGGTAGCGGATGCGGGTTGTAGCAGAGATCGAGACATCACTTGCCACAACCGATCCTGGTGTACTCTGATGGACCTTGAGCGGGTGTCGAGTATATCCTTGGTCTGACACACGATGTTAGACGGGAGCAGGCACGTCCCACGATAATCCAGGGGGATTTGGGACGAGTCCTGTCAGTCTATTTTTGGCAGATGACATTTTTGAACTAAATCAAGGGTCGAACGAACCACTATAAAGGTATGTAGCCTGGTTTAGCCACGAATACTCTCGATGCGCCGAAACAAACGACATAGCAGCATTCACGGCCTTCAATGGCGGCTTATGGGAGTCTATTTTCAAGTACGCAGCTCACACTCAAGGTTGGTCCACATATAATGAGATAATGAAACAGACGGTAATACATGCCAAGGCTGAGACCATGAACCAAAAGGCAGACACACTCCTAGCTAACATATACAATGTGAGGACCTGTGCCCTGGAGGCTCTGAAGGCATGGTTAGCAATCCCACATCACCTCGGCAGATCTAGAGGATGCTCCTTATATGTATAGACGTGCATCTATCCAACAAGAGGTCTTTTGGGAGCTCACTAGCTTTAGATTCCTAGGGAACTCCAAAGTTAAGCGAGTAGGGGCTTGTGCAATCCCAAGATGGGTGACCCACTGGGAAGTTGCACGTGAGCTCTCGAGAACAAAACCATGAGGGATGGGCCCAAAGAGGATAATATCCTGTTGAGAAAGTCGGGTCATGACATACCAACTACCTTAGACTGACTCGGTTAAAACTTACCAAATAAACAGTCAGAACAAATAGAAGAGCTCATAGCAGTTTCCTAACAACCAAAGGCAACAAAACTATATAGGAAAACAAAAGGATTACTCCCATGGTAACAACCTATATTGTAACGCCCCGGACCTTTAATTAAATTTAAATTCCAAACTTTTATGTAAAATGACCATTTTACCCATAATTAGGGAAAAATGTTGACTTTTTACCCGATACACTATTTTGAATTTGACTGAAACCCGTTATGTAGATTAGGACTTAACAAGTCTGTAGACAGACGGCACGTCGAAATCGAACATTCGAAGGGAAAGTTACGGGTCACGAAAGCAAATAAGTACTATTTATATTTTACGAGGAATTCAAGTGGAATAATTGTATTGGTCAATGATTCTAGTGGATCAATCAGATGAGTGACAAGTGTCACTCATCTAATTGGCCAAGGAACCCAAAATTATAGGTTCATTGAACCATCTTCATCTCATCTCCTTCATTCATCTCTGTAACCTGGAACCCACAAACACCCACAAACCCACACCACAACCATTATACCATCATCTTATGTGCTTCATCTGAAAGGGTGAGAAGGAAAGGACGAGTGAGAGACGACGGAGAAGGACTGAGCACGGCGGAGGAGTCGCGAACCAGGTAAACCCGAAAACCCATGTAGGACCCAAAATTCGAAATTGATTTCTAGGGCCTGTTGAGCTATTTTAACGATTAGGAAATGTTCATAGGGTCTGTATGATCTCAACGAAACCAAAACCAAGGACTAAGGTGGTTAGGATCGACGAGGAAGCAAGGTTGAAGTTGCCCGTCACTATTCAATGTTTGGAAGGTACAATTCTGAACCTTTTAGCTGGTTTTAGGTTCATAGATCCCTTCTTGGGATCATTGCGATCATGTAGGAACAAACAGGATCAAAAATGGTGTAGAAATCCATGAAATATAACCGGGTTGAGTCGCGGGTCTAGTTGACCCGTTACAGTAAACGGGTCGACCCGACACCACTCAGAGGCTGACATGTGGCATGCTGTCAGGTCCAGTCAGTATGTCAAATGTCAGACACATGGACCAATTAGGGACTGACACATGGCACATGTCAGACCTGACAAGTGTCAGACCTGTCAAGCTGACGTTAGCGTTTACTTTACTGACATCAACGTTGACTTTGCTGACATCAGCGTTGACCTTTGACCAATGACGTCACCGTTGAATTTTGGTGACGTCAACGTTGACCATTGACTAAAAGTTTGACTGGCGCGTGGGGGCGCGTGGGACCAATTTTCGAGGTGAAATCGGTCATTTCAAAAAGTTTCGACTATCGGAATCCAATGATAGTGGTTTCGGGTCGATTGGAGATCGTTTGATAGTCCATTTAGGGGTTTAAAGCCTCAGGAAACGTGTTCACATTTCCGATATCGGACTTTGTGAGGGTTTAGTGTATGAACATGTATAGCATATTAGTGACCCTTAGACATGATTTGGACAAGCCCGGAGATGTTGAACTAGCTCAGTGATAGAATAAACGCTGAGAATTAACACGCCGTGTGGACTGAGTGTGAGTGGGTCATTTGTTTTATAACTGAAATGCATGAATAACTGTTTTACTTGTTTTATTATATGATTTAAGTGAAATGATTTTATATCATGGTATTTATGAACTTAAATCATCGGTCATGGACCATTTTACGAATTTGCTTGATAACGCGATTTTGATCTTAAGACCCGTTTGGACACCGTTTGACCGGATTTTAAGGTCAACGGGGATTTACAGGAAAGAAGATTTTTGTATGGATTTGAAGAACTATTTGGTATGATCGGGTTTAAGAAAGTGAGTTTTATAAATGGCTTTAACTAGTGTTAAATGAACCTGATGCATGTTTCCACATATACCATCATGTATATATTATTGAGTCTCATCTAGACGTCAAGGATCTTGGAGTAGTCACGGTGCACTACCTAGGATGAGTGACTCCGGGGAGAGGCTCAGGCTCAGAAGTGCAGTATTATGATATCGTCCCGGACGTGGTAGATCTGAGGCAGGCACCCCATGTAGATACCACCCCAGACGTCGCTGAGTTGATCCTGGGGAGTACTCGGATGTCTGAGGATAGGTTATACTTGCATGTGTAGCATTATAGATCGTGACTGGTGTTGGTTCTGGACATCGCGGATGTCTGAGGATAGGTTATACTATGTGTTACTTATGTATGCGTGTGTTCAGATGATTACGTTCTTATATGATTTGATTTACTTCCATACGCTTTAAATTATATGCATGCATGTTTATAAAACAGAGGGTCTAAATATTACTGTTGTTAAAAAATGAGTTTATAACTTATTGATTTTTGGTCCACTCACACTTTGATGTTTTATTGACCATCCAGGCCATGATATTGAGGCAGGGACTGACTCCGGGGCAGAGACATAAATTGTATTATTGCGCACCTGATCACCCTTCGGGGTAGGTTATTATGTATTTTTATTTGTACTGACATTATGCTTGTATCCTTGGTCTAACAATGGTGTATTTATAAACTCTATATGTGTGTTATGAACCGCATTGCAGGTATTTATGGTATTTGAGTTTATTGTCAGACGGGAGCAGGGCACGTCCCACGGTGGTCCCCAGGGAGATTGGGATGGGTCTTGTCATGTATAGCCTGGGGAAGAAGCGCAAGAACACGAGAAAGTATGAAACATATACCATACTCAACACCCTCTAAGAGAATGTGTTGGTCAACGTCGAGCACATGATTCCAAAGTCCACTTGAGTGCCAGCCATGGGTAAACTCGGCATGAACACGGGAACCTACTGCTAGTATCACAAATACAATGGTCATAGTATCGACCAATGTGTGGCATTCAGGGACCTAGTCGAAGCTCTGGCTAGAGATGGAAAGATCAATTAGTTCCTCCAACATGCACCACTGCTACCTCATAATCCACAGATCAACACGATCACCAGAGGGCCATCTATATTTTCCCCACTAACCTCCAACTGCACAAAGAAGAATTTTTTGCAAACTGCCAAGCAGAATCACCAGATCTTCAACATCAAGAATGGGCAAGCCAAGAAGACCAGTAGGCTTGGATCGTCACCTATCATTTTCTCGGAGGAGGAAGAGCGGGGAATCTTCTACCCCCACGACGACCCAATCGTCATCATGGCTGAAATATCTAACTTCGACGTCCAACAAGTCATGGTTAGCACTGGCAGCTCTGCCAATGTTCTCTTCATGGGGGAATTCAAATAGCTGGGCATACTAGAATCTAGCTTAGACTGTTCCCCTACACCACTCTTTGGATCTATTGGGGACTCAATAGTTCCGCATGACACTGTCACTCTCCCGCTCTACAGTCTCGCACCCTTCCTAGTAGTGAACTGCCCCATTGTTTACAACGTCATCCTAGGGAGGGAGATAATCAACTCCCTCAAGGTAGTGGTGTTGACTCACCTACTCTTGGTCAATTTCCTTACCCCCATGGGTACTGGCCAAGTTAGTGGGGATCAGATGGTAGCAAAGACATGAAAATCAGCGAAGCCAATCGAAACATCGAAGGAAACAATTACTGTGATAAAGTCAGACTTCGAGGCAGAACCCATCGACCCTCAAAAGGCACAACACATGCAGGATAGGCCGATTAAAAACCCTATGGTTCACTCGACAACACCACATCCACAGCCAATTGAAGAGGTCGTGGAGGACGTGCTCTCTCACAACTTTGCAGACTGAAAGGTAAAGATCATAACCAGTCGTTCCCTTGATATTTAGTCACAACTAATCAAGTTTTTACAAGATAATTATGTGGTCTTCATTTGGCCTTATGCCGATATGCATGTCATATCCACTAATGTCAACTGCCATCGACTGAGCATCGACCCCTCCTACAAACCGATCGAACAAAAGCGACGCCTCTATGATGCAGAGAGAATAGAAGCTATGAAGGCTGAAATCATCAAGCTTAGCACTATCCATTTCATCTGGAAGGCAGTTTACACTGCTTAGGTGGCTAGTGTTGTCCTGGTCAAAAAAACCCTTTGGAGCTTGGTGAATGTGCATCGACTTTACCAACTTAAACAAGGCATGCCCTAAGGACAACTTCCCCTTGCCCAAGATAGACCAACCGGTAGACGCAATGGCTAGGCATGGGCTCTTGAGTTTCATGGATGCCTACTCAGGATACATTCAAATCTTCATGCTCATGGCGGATCAAATCCACACAACATTCTAGATAGACCAAAGACTTTACTGCTACAACGTCATGCCATTCGAACTCAAGAATGCATGAGCCACCTATCAACATCTCATAAACTTCATGTTTTCAGACTAGATAGGTAATACAATGGAGGTCTACGTCAATGACATGCTCATCAAGAGTAAATCGGTCGGCCAACGCATCCCCAAACTCTCACGGATGTTCAATGTAAGACCCGTGTCTTGGGAAGAACGGTGAATAATCCCACGTTGCTCGAGGAGGGAAATGTGATGTGCCTTATATGTGTGGGCATGTATCTTCCTAACACGAGGACTTTGGGGAGCTCACTGTTTTTTGTTTGGTTGGAACTCCAAAGTTAAGCGAGTTTGGGCTGGTATAATCCCACGATGGGAGACCTATTAGGATGACAGGACCACCCCCGAAAGGGGCATCGATAACCGTTCCCGGTCCTGCTCCCGTCTGGCAAGATGACTGAAAATCCCAAGTTACCCTCAGTACTTGCCAAACCGGGGATAGCCACACGTACTTGCTCATGCCTCCACCCCTCGTACAGCCTCGAACAACGCGCCACGACCTGGAGGGTCAATAAAAAAAACCAAAAAGTGTGAGTGGACAAAAATAAATCAGTTTAGCAAAATAGTTACAACGAACGTTTTTACCCTCCGCGTAAAAACCAATGCATGCATACAAAATCATTTCGCAATCGGTTAACGTTTTCCACATAAGAAAAACTGTGTATCAAATTCCAACATAAGGAAAACTCGTATGAATCTCAAAATCATTCTTACCTTTCTCAACCATCGGGTCTTAGCCCGCAGTCATAGACACCGGGCCTCAGCCCAAAACCACAAATCAACCAAATGCACAACATGATCCAAAACCATCAACCACATACCGGGCCACTGCCCAACTCAACCGAAACATAAAAAATCATCAATAAATCGTAAGTCAATCATTTTGCTGGATAACAAGTGCGCCCGAGTCTTTAAACTCAAAACCATGCGCATAAACAGGCCTTTCCGGGATATCAACGAGTCTTTAAACTCAGAACATACTCAATAGGCCTCGGGGGGTATCACAGTAACCGAGTCTTTAAACTCACGAGTCTTTAAACTCATTAAGGGCCCTCCCCCGTCATCAATTAACCGAGTCTTTAAACTCAAAACGTGCTCCAGCAATAGCACCGGGTTTTTAACCCAAAACAGTTTTCAAACACAACAACGGGTCTTTACCCCAAGCAGTTTTCAACGGGTCTTTAAACCCCAAAACAGTTTATCAATCACGACAACGTGGGATCCATCCCAAAATCACATTTTTCACAACAGGACGCATGGTCCGAATGTCCACATTCAATTCTCCAATTCATACTTCACAAACATAATCAAATCATTAAACACGGGGCATGTACAATCACACCAAATCACTTTATTAAATCCTTTTTCATTCCCGAATTCGAATTCGCGATAATGATTCCGTAAGCCGGCATCCGGAAGCATCATCCCGAACCCAAACCAAGAATCCACTTTAAATTTCCGAAAACCGAAACCTCGTTCGTTAAAATTTCTTTTATGCCCCGAGCATCAAGCCCGAAATCACCTTTTTCAAATCCATTTTAATTCCTTGAAATCACTTCATTTCTCAATTCTCATTATCAAAACATCAAGACCACAATCATAATTACCAAAATCATAATCCAAGCAAAACATACTCAAAACCCACATTTAAAATCCTCAAAATCACAAGTCTCATTTTAATTCCCCAATTCAAACATCAACAGTGATCAAATCACAATAACTCAAAATCTCGTAAAACGTGCAACTCCGGAACCTTCTCGAAAAACGTGTCAAAATCGTAAGTCACACTCGCAAATCATAAATAACATCCTTAAATCATTTTACACACATTTCATATAACTTCTTCCATTAAACCATCATTAAGCATACGAGGGACCATAGTCTCGAAATACGTGAAATTTCCCATGTATAGTCAAAATAAGTATAAATACGGGACCGAATACGTATAAATACGGAAATCAAAATCAATCACAACTTATAATCATAATCATAAAATTATAGAAATAATTTATGCATGCATTAAATTTTGAAAGCAACGTCCACTCACACACCAATTTTAAGGCTCGGTTTCGCCCGTACGCATGCCTGTAATTTCCGATATTTTCCAGAATTTCGAATCCTGTCCGAAAACACACTTTAGTGTCACTAAGGGCTTAGATAACAACCTACTAATTTTCCATAATTTTCCGGGAATTAATCGTTAATTACAAACGTAACATAAATCTTCGGACCCTCGGAATAACATCGAAACGGTGTCCGATAAATTCGATACCGACGTTAAAATGTTCGTTACAATGTGTAGGACAAAAGCCATTCTGAACTCACCTTGAAATTCGGGTCCACGCGCCCTCACGCGCCGCCGTGAGTGGCTGCGCGTGAGCCCACGCGCCTGCTACAGTACCCCTGCACAGTCATCGTTCTCACCCGCCAAACCTGCAATACGGGTTGTTCAACCCGTGCGAGGACCCGATTAGCATCCCCTCAATTCGACATTATTTTGAACGATTAAACACACCATTAGCTTCGTAACCAATTGAATTAGGGATCTGTAATGCTCATTACCGTCGTCATAGCCTCGAACTACCTCGACTCAACCTAAGTTTCCAAGTCGAGATCCTCGTCTGAGTTTGTCTAATAACCAAGGAAGTCTTCAATTAGCTTGTAGTTTAGCATCATAATCTCATGGTAAGGATGAATTGAAATCCAATTTCACAAACATTTACCTCAAATTGCTCGAACACAAGGCTCGATTTCCCGGCCACCTGTGACGACCGTCCACGGCTCCAGGGGCTTCAAAGCTTGTAATCATCAATTTGGATCGACCCTATAAAGTTCCAGAAGACTCATTCGAGCCACAATTTGGCTTGGGCTGGCCTGCAAATCGAATTGGGATTTTCCCTCCGTTTTTCAATTTTCCTCCGATTTCTGTCTCCCTGGTCACTCAAACTCCCCAGCGACTCCCTGCTTCTCTCCGTTCCATTAAGCTACATCACTCCCTTAGACAATGTAGCCCCCGCTCTGCCCCAACCTCTTTGTTTCAAAAGTGAAACACAAGTGCTCTGTTCTCGGATTCCAACCGCATTGCCCGGTTTCAATCCTAGTTTAATCCCCCCGTGTTCTGCAAGCTGTTCCAGCCACCACAAGATGTCACCACTCCTTCACCGCCCCAAGGCCACTCACAATTAACAACCCAAGGCTCCAATTCCAACCTCACCCGTGCACTCTCTCAAGCTCCTGGACACTGATCGGTTTTATTTTTCAATTCCACACCCAGCACTGCGTCCTGCCGTCCCAGGCACGTTGGCCTCCCACTCAGCCCCAATTGCATAAACAAAACTCCCACAGGAAGCCCAAGCATTAAGCTCCATAAACAATTCCACTCGTGCTCTGTTTTCTGAGAAGGAAACAGCACCGCACACGGCTGTCCCAAGAACACTGCCAAAATTACCATTTTACCCTCAAGTGACAAATGACGAAAATGCCCCTCAAGCATTCCTTACCCGAAACTCGGTCATCCGGACTCCGATTGATGCGTGCCGCCCGTCTACGTACTCAGGGCATCGAGACCTTCCTAACGGTCCTTGGCCCTCGGCCATCGGACCCCCCGATCAAAAAGTCAACATTTTCCCCTAATTCGTCCAATTTACGAAAACGCCCCTGGACTTCCGAACGTCATAACTTCCACCACGAATGTCCAAATCGAACGTGCCACCTGCCTATGAACTCGTGACGTCCCAAACTACGTCACGATCATGGGTCAAGGTACATTTGACCGCTCGAATAAAAAGTCAACATTTTACCCACGCCTAGGGGCAAAACGGTCATTTTGCATCGTTCGTCCGACTCCACCCAACTAACCACCGATTAACCCTCATTAATCATGATTAGTTACTAATCTAATCCCGAATTCCGGGACTGGTCGTTACACCTAAGTTGCGCGTGAGTTCCCAAAAACAAAGTTGTGAAGGCTGGCCCCAAAGTGGAAAATATTGTACTAGGGGAGTCAAGTCGTGATAAAATGGTATTAGAGCTGGACCTCGACTAGAAATGTGCCAGCGAGGACGCTGGGCCCCAAGGGGGTGGATCGTAAAAACCGTGTCTTGGGAAGAATGGTGAAAAATCCCACGTCGCTCGGGGATGGAAATGTGAAGTATCTTATATGTGTGGGCACGTATCTTCCTAGTACGAGGCCTTTTGGGAGCTCACTGGCTTTGGGTTTGGTTGAAACTTCAAAGTTAAGCGAGTTTTGACAGGACCCGCCCCGATCCCACAGGGACCACAAGGGGACGTGCCCTGCTCCCGTCTGACAGCCAATAATTCATACCAATTTTAACCTCAAAACATTTAAAAGCATAAATAACCAAATTAAAGTCATACATCAAATCCGAATTAAACGAATGTCAGACAAGGGATATAATCCAAAATTACAAATTTGCGAGCACGACTCTACAGTAAACCTGCGGGTACACCACCCAGCAGGGGTTCAGGTACGCAGAAGTAGATATATGCCTCAGCCTCTGGTTCCTCCTCTACCTCAGTTTCCCGACCTGGAGGGGTTATCAAAACAGTAAGGGTGAGTGGACCGAAACACAAGTTTATGAAATCGTTTGATAAGTAAAACGTATAATTTACCCCTCCGTTTTCCAAACATGCGTGCAACATAATTCAAAATCAATAACCATATAATATGAACCATAAGGCATATAATAAAACCATAACCATAATTTTAGCCACTGCACTATACACTCCAATCCCGACATCCCTGATGTCTGACGTCCCTGACGTCCAATAAGGTCACAAACACAAGGCTACGCGTGCCACTCGGGTCTCAATTTCCGAGTTCAATCCCCGAACCCCGTTCGGGTACAGCATCCCCGATGCTTAGCGTCATAGACGCTGGACGTTCTAGACGTCCGTGACCTCTCCGGGGTACCTCATCCGGAGGAGACAATACAATATGGAAGGATCTATACAGTGCAGTAACAAATACATTTTATTGATATCCACATGTAAACATATATATACATAGATAGAATCCGAACCAATCATTCAGTTTCATCGGACGGGTCTCAAGCCCAAATACCGTGAAACGTGCCATAACCATATTTTCCATATCATCAAAACCATCATTGTTTTAGCATGTGAATAAGTATAATAAAACCAGAAAACATTTATGCACACAAGGGTTTAAGAAAATGGCCCACTCACAGTACAGTCCTGCTAGAAACCGAACGTATACCCTCGACCTGGTTCAAATGTACAATCCCTGTCAAGTCCAAAGTATTCGTAAAGATCAATACAAACCCCTAACATTCAACCATGAAAGCCTAGGTCGAAACCGACCCGGGAAAGCCGCCCGAACGCGCTTTCCAAGGTAATAAACCTTATTTTGACCAACTTAAAGATCTCCGATCGACCCGAAACCACCGCCATTGGATCCGGATCGTCGAAACCTAAAGAATGGTGGTGGTCCCACCAGAAACACTGTTCACACGCGCCCCCACGCGGCGGTCAACGCGGCGGTCAACGCAGGAACAGTTCCTGCTGACGTCATCGCTGACGTTACTGCTGACGTCAGCATGACGTCATGCTGACGTCATCTGACAGCTGTCAGGTCTGACATGTCAGACCTGACAGGTGCCACGTGTCAACATCTGAATGGTCCACCACACTGATCTGTCAGACCACGTGTCAGATCTGACATGTGCCACGTGTCAGTACGGCACTGGTCCACGTCACTGACATGTCAGTGACACGTGGCAGTCCCTGACTGGTCCACGTCACTGACATGTCAGTGCTGACTGTGCACTGACATGTGACACGTGTCGGCTCACGGTTGGTCCACGTCATCTGACAGACTGACAGGGTGCCACGTCATCACCGCTTTCCTCAGACGGGTTGACCCGTTTTCCTGCAACTTGGGTCGATCAGACCCGCGATCACGACCCGGTTGCCATTTCTTCATTTCTGGATCATTTTCATTCCTTTCATTTCCTAATTACTCGTCTTAGTCCCTAGATTGGTTCTATGTAAAAAGAATTGAGAAAAACGGATTGAATCGAGGGCCTACCTCGAAGAACAGCACCGGCCTCCCGTCGCAGTTGTGCCACCGCCCTGAGCTCCACCGGCCACGGGCTCAATCCAGAAGGTTCCTGGAGGTTCCTAGAGTTGATTAGGATTCATAACGGACCAATCTAAACGTGGGAAATGGTTTTACCAAAAATCTGGGTTGAAACCGCCACGGGTTTCCCCTGCTTCCTTCCTCGCCGCCGTCCTCCGCCGTGCTCACTGCCGTCGCTCAGTCTCCCCAGGGAGTCCCCCAACACGCAGACACAGTGAGTGGATGGTTAGCTGGGATGCTTGATCGAAATGGACAGAGTGTTCTGCGGGTAAGAATTATAAAGAAATGGAGGGAAAGAACGGACGGCCCAGATTTGATCTCCAAGATTAGATCAAGGGCTCAGATTAGATCAGGGGTTTTCAATCCAAGGGCTGGAATTTAAAGCTGATTTAAATGTTAATTAATCCAATAGTGGATCTGATCCAATCTGGCCAATGGGTGAGTGACACTTGTCACTCCCCAGGTGTCCTTCAATCAGAATTTCTGAATATAATATTCGACACGAAAACCGAGACCCGAACTTCCCGAATTCACGTTTCTGACCATAACTTCCTCGTACGAAGTCCGATTTCGGCGTGCCGCCTGTCTACGGACTCAGGACGTCGAGGCCTACCCAACAGTCCTTGAGTCAACTGAAAATTAGTTGTCAAAAGAAAAGTCAACATTTTCCCCCGAGAGTCCAAATTACGGTAATGCCCCTGAACTTCCGAAAGTCATAACTTTTACCCTGATCGTCCGAATTGGACGTGCCACCTGTCTATGAACTCGTGACGTCCCGAACTACGTCACGGTCATAGGTCAAAGTCCATTTAGTTCATCAATCAAAAAGTCAACATTTGACCATACCAATCACAAGGGTAAAATCGTCAAATCACACAATAAATTACAATATGGGAATCCTCGAATTTCCGGGGTGTTACAAGTTTGGACTGGTGCAATCTCACGATGGGTGAATTATTGGGAAGTTGCATGTAAGTTCCTAGAAACAAAGCCATGAGGGATGAGCCCAAAGCGGACAATATCGTGCCAAGGGAGTCGGGTCTTAAAAAAATGGTATCAGAGCTGGACTCCAACTGGAAGTGTGCTAGCGAGGACGCTGGGCCCTAAGGGCGTGGATTGTAAGACTCGTGTCTTGAGAAAGAGGGTGGACAATATCGTGCTAGAGGAGTCAGGTCGTAACATTCAACGTTCTCAAGAAGTACTGAATGAAGCTGAATCCAGCCAAGTGTGTTTTTGGAGTTGGCTCTGGAAAGTTTCTTAGCTTCATGATAAGTCATGAGGATTCAAGTCCAACCCAGAAAGGATCAAGGCCCACATCAACATGGAACCTTTGTGAACTCAGAAAGAAATCCAGAGCCTAACTGGCCGAGTTGCAGCTCTTACTTGATTCATCTCCAAAGTAACTGACAAGTGCGTGTCATTCTTAAAAGCCTTCAAAGGCAAGTCTAAACACATAACCTGGAATAAAGAATGCACCAAAGCTTTCAACGACCTAAAAGAATACATGGGCAGAGCACCGCTACTGGCAAGACCAGAGACAGGAGAGCCTTTGTTCATCTACCTATACTAGCTCAGTACTTGTCAAACAGAAAGACAGAGCAGAGCACTCGATGGACTACGTGAGCAAGGCACTTTAAGACACCGAGATGAGGTATATTGATCTTGAAATACTCGTTTATGCTCTAACCATGTCATCCAGGAAGCTCTGACCCTACTTCCAACCTCATTCAATCATCGTGATAACAGACAAGCAGCACTAACAAGTGCTCTAGAAGCTAGAGACATCAAGAAGACTACTCAAAGAGGCGATCGAACTTAGTGAATTCGATATCTGTAACGACCCGTCCCGGAAGTCGGGATTAGATTAATAACTAATCATGATTAACGGGGCTAATCGGCTATTAGATGGGTGAAATCGGACGAACGATGCAAAATGACTGTTTTGCCCCTAGTCGTGGGTAAAACGTTGACTTTTAATTTGGGCTGTCAAATGGACTTTGACCGATGACCGTGACGTAGTTTGGGACGTCACGAGTTCATAGACAGGTGGCACGTTCGGTTCCGACGTTCGGGGTGAAAGTTATGACGTTCGGTAGTCCAAGGGCATTTTCGTAATTTGGACGAATAGGGGGAAAATGTTGACTTTTTGACTGGGAGGTCCGATGGCTGAGGACCGAAGACCATTAGGATGGTCTCGATGCCCTGAGTCCGTTGACAGTCGGCACGCGTCAATCGAAGTTCGGATGACCAAGTTACGGGTCTGGAAGCGTGAGGGGCATTTTGGTAATTTGGCTAGTGAGGGCAAAATGGTAATTTTCGCTGGGGAACTGTTTGAATATCGTGGAAACATGGTCTGAGTGCCCATGCCGTGAGTGACCTGTTCCATTGACTTGTTTAAGCCTAATCTACAATTGTTTAAACAATTAGTGGTTTTGGGGGTAGTAGTTTAATCTGCAAAGGCCAAGGGAGAGTGTGCTGTTGGGGAAATGGGGAATTGAAAGGTGTGGACATTGGTTGTTTTTGAGTATGCATAGGGACCGTGCTGGTGAGTGTTCATAGTGTGTGTGTGTGTGTGTGTGTGTGCTGGGTGGAAATTGAAGCCACGGGTGAGTTGTTTAGTGCCTTGAGTGGAGCAGTGCACGGTGTGCAATGGTGAGGTTGGGGAGCAAGCGCTGCTGGTGCTTCTGAAAATGGGAAGAAAACAGAGGCTGCTTCCCACGCTTGATCGATCTCCCAAGACCAATTTGAGGGGGAATGCGCACTGAAACGGAATGTTGTGAGAGAACAGAGACAGTGGGAGAGCACGGGTCTGTATCAGTGTGTGAGTATGGGTCAATTGGAACTAGAACTGGGATGCGGTCTTGAAATGGAAAACAGAGAACAGACCACCAGTTGAGAGTGATCGACCTCCCCAACGGTCTGTTGAGAGTTGGAAACCTTTCAGAAATGATGAAGGGAGGATGGAGAGACTAAATGAGAGAGGAGAAACGGGGGGCTGACTGAATTCACATAGAGAAACCCGAAGCCTGTTTTCGTGTGAATTCAAATCCGAATTTGAATTTTAGACCAGCCCAAGCCAAATTGAGGCTCAAATAAACTTTTTGAGGCCTTAATTAATCGATTCAAATCGAGAAAGTCGAAGTGCGAAGCCTGCGGAGCCATGACCAGACGTGACGAAATTTCAGAAATCGCGAGCTTGTGTTCGTGCATAAGGAGGTGAGTTCTTGCAAAATTGATTTCAAATTAATCCTTAAAGTAAGCCCACGGTGCTTCCAAACTAATCAATTGATAGGAACAGTGACGGTGTGATGAACTGGGGCGATGAACTTCGAATACGACTTGAGTTCAGTTGAGGTGGTTGTAGGCAGTGTCGACTTGAATGAATGTCACTGACATCTAATTCAGTGTGTTGCGAATCTATCTGAGTGATCAATTGAAGGAATTGGTTGGTTTATCGCAGGGATTTGGCCGGGTCGTCACGCGGGTTAAATGACCCGTTTAGCTGCTAAACGGGTGAAGGAGGAGATGAACAGTGTTGGGTACTGTAGCGGCGCGTGGCTTTCTCGCGCAGCCACTCACGGCGGCGCGTGAGGGCGCGTGGGACCTATTTTCGAGGTAAGTCCAACATGACTTTTGTCCTACACATTGTAACGAACATTTTAACGTTGGTTTCGAATTTATTGGACACCGTTTCGATGTTGTTCCGAGGGTCCGAAGGATTAGGTTACGTTTTTAATTTACGATTAATTCCCAAAAAATTATGGGAAATTAGTATGTTGTTATTTGGGACCTTAATGACCCTGGAATGTGATTTCGGACAAGATTCGGGTTTTCTGGAAAATGCCGGAAATTACGGGAATGCGTGCGGCGCGAAACCGAGTCTTAAGAATGGTGTGTGAGTGGACGTTGCTTTCAAAATTTAATGCATGCATAAATATTCCTATGATTTCTATGATTATGATTATGAACTGTGATGATTTTGATTTCCGTATTTTTACGTATTTTCGATACGCACACGAAACTGCACGTATTTCGAGATTCTGGTTTCCCGTATGTTTTGATGATGGATTAACGAATGATTTTATACGATTTGTGCGTATCATGTTATTAAAATGTTGGATTTCGATTGTGAGTATGGTTTACGGTTTTGACACGTATTTCGAGTATGTCACGGTTTGCACGTTTTACGAGGTTTCGAGTATGTTGCGATTTAATCGGGAACTGGTGATTTGTTTGTGGTTTCGATGCTTTGACCTTTTGGATTTGGAAAATGATGTGATTTCAAGGATTTAAAATGTATTTTGAAAAAGGTGATTTCAGGCTTGGTGCTCGGGGCATAAAAGTACTTTTGAATAACGAGACTTCGATTTTCGGAAGTTTGAAAACGGATTCCTGGTTTGGGTTCGGGATGATATTTCTGGATGCCGGCTTACAGAATCATTATTGCGAATTAGAATTCGGGAATGAGTAATGGTTAATAAAAGTGATTTGGTCTAATTATACATGCCCCGTGTTTAATGATGATTTGATGATGTTTTGCGAAGTAAGATTTGGGGATTTGAAAATGGAAATTCAGACGTGAGTCCTGTTATGACAAAAATGTGTTTTCGGATTTGGATTTGGAATTGGATCACGATGGATCCCGAGTTGTTGTGATTGACAAATGTTTAGGGTTTAAAGACCCGTTGAAAACTGTTTTGGGTTTAAAGACCCGGGTGCTATTGCTGGAGCACGTTTTGAGTTTAAAGACTCGGTTAATTGATGACGGGGGCTGGCCCGAAATTGGGTTTAAAGACCCGGTTTGAGTTTAAAGACTCGTGAGTTTAAAGACTCGGTTATTGTGATACCCCCGAGGCCTATTGATTATGTTTTGAGTTTAAAGACTCGTTGATATCCCGGGAAGGCCTGATTATGCGCATGGTTTTGAGTTTAAAGACATGGGCGCACTTGATATCCAGCAAAATGTTTGATTTGTGATTTATTGTTGTTTCTGATGTTTCAGATGTGTGGGGTTGTGGCCCGGTTTTATGGTTGATGGTTTTGGATTATGTTGTGTTCTGGGGTCTGATACGTGGTTGGGGCTAAGGCCCGGTGTTTATGATTGCGGGCTAAGACCCGATGGTTGAGAAAGGAAAAATGATTTTGAGTTTCATACGAGTTTTCCTTATGTTGGAATTTGATATACGGGTTTTCTTATGTTGAAAATGTTAACTGACTGCGAAATGATTTTTGTATGCATGCATTGGTTTTACGCGAAGGGTAAAAACGTCTTTTGTAACTGTTTTTATAAACTGATTTATATTTGTCCACTCACACCTTTTAGTTTTTATTGACCCTCCAGGTCGTGGCGCGTTGGTCGAGGCTGATCGAGAGGTGGAGGCATGAGTAAGTGTAACGCCCCGGACATTCTGAAAATGTAATATTGTAAAATATTGAATAAAATGAAGTTTTTACCCTTATGATTCGTATGGTCAAATTGTTGACTTTTTGATTGGGAGGTCGAACGGACGTTGAACGATGACCGTGACGTAGTTCGGGACGTCACGAGTTCATAGACAGGTGGCATGTCCGATTCGGAAGCTCGAGGCGAAAGTCATGATGTTCGGAAGTTCAGGGGCATTATCGTAATTTGGACGTTATATGGGAAAAAGTTGACTTTTTGCTTGACAATTGGTTTTCACATGATTCGAAGACAGTTAGGTTCGTCTCGAGGTCCCGAGTACAACGACAGGCGGCACGCGTGAAACGGACGTCGGATGATCGAGTTACGGGTCACGGAAGTTGGAGGGCATCTTGGTAATTTTTGCCCTGAGGGCATTTTGGTCTTTTTACACGAGGTACTGTTCACCACCGTGGAAAACAGAGTGCACGGCCGTGGTGACTTGTGCGTTCAATTGTTTATGGCCTAGTGGAATGATCAGATGCATTGTTTAAGTTGATCGAGGCAGTGGGGGACATTGGTGAACGGACTGAGGCCACGCAGAGCACGGGCTGGGTTAAAGAAATGGCCATGGCTTCTGTGTGCGTGGGAGACATTTTCAGAGACCTCAGTTGGGTCTCCCACGGGCTGTTTTCCATTCTATCGATTAACCGTGTATGGGAATGAAGTGAGGATTCATTTGGGGTCGTTTGTGCATCAGTGTGAAGGCTGAGATTGAGAGAAACAGTTAAGAACCATTTTCGAGTTTTTGGGGGGAAATCTCAGAGTTCATTCCCTACGGGTTTTGGGACCATTTCAGACACACAGAGAGCTTTCTGGGAGCAGCAGAAACATAACCGTGCACGAGATCAAGTGAATTGAGCAAGGATTGCTCAGGAGCTCAGGTACCAGTTCAGAGATGAACCAGTTGGAGGGAAAAATCGAATTCAATTCCTGAGGCGTGTTGAACGAAACCAAGGGCCGTGTTAGACTTCTGGGGTCACTACGAGCACAACCGTGCAAAAATCGAAGGAGGAGGAGGACTGGTTGGCCGGGAACCTGAGTCTCAGTTTCAGAGGAAAACCAGTGTTGAGGACGACGACTTCCAGGTAACGGCGAGTTAAATTGTTTGTGCCATTGAGTTCGTCTAAGTCCCCTTAAGCTACTGGTGAAGTTAATTTGGAAATGGAACCGCGTATGGTGAGTTACAGACGTCGACTTGATCGACTGTTTGAGCTTGAGTTGGGTCGTTTTGGTGTTAGTCGAGGTTAATCATCAATACAGACCTAAAATTAACGGATTAGAGAAGATAATAGGATTGAAAACGAGAGGAATTGATTGAGAATTGAGCTTGAACTGGTCGGGTTGAGTCGCGGGTAATAGACCCGTTTATCAGTCTATCCGGGTAAGGACGAAGGTACTGTAGCTTGGCGCGTGGCCTTCACGCGCAGCCACTTTAGGCAGCGCGTGACGGCATGTGCGATGTTAACTCCGATCACGGTCAACATGAGATTTAATCCTTTCAGTTTAATTAACATTTTATCTTTAGAGTTCGAGTGGATTGGGAGTCATTCGGGATAATTTCGGGAGTCCGGAAGGTTAAGTCTCTAAGTTTAATTTCGCCGAAAAATCCGAGAAAATTAGGAAAAATCATACGATCTATTTGAGGATGTTTGTAACCCTTCTTGTACGTTTTTATAGGCCCGGACATTTCCGAAGCAACTGAGGAGCGCACGGGGCGCGATTGACGCGTCCTAAAACCGTGAGTGGACTTTTTGATTTCTAAACTGGGCATGCATGACTATTTTACTTATTTATCTTATGGTTTTACATATGATTTTATGATGGTGATATGATATTTCAATTTTACGTATTTTCACGCTTTTCGAGATATTCATCGTATTTCACGCATTTCGAGGTTACGGTTTTTGCTTATGCATGAATGATGTTTTGATGAAGAATCTGGATATGATTATGCATGTTACGGATTTATGATGTCTTAATTATAATTGTGAAGTGATTTCGGGAATTGCATGTTTTGGAATTTGCATGTGAATTCGGACATAAGTCCTATTATGACGTGATATGATTTCGGAATGATGTTGGAAAACGGTTTATGATGAATCCTGGTTTATTGTGTTTAAAAACGGTTTTGGGTTTAAAGACCCGGTTGATTGTTGGATCTGGTTTTGGGTTTAAAAACCCGGTATATTGATGACGGGGGCGGGCCCGAAAATTGGGTTTAAAGACCCGGATTGAGTTTAAAGACTCGTGAGTTTAAAGACTCGATTATTGTGATACCCCCGAGGCCTATTGATCATGTTTTGATTTTAAAGACTCGTTGATATCCCGGGAAGGCCTGATATTGAGTTTAAAGACTCGGATGGATCCAACGGCATAATTGTGATTATTGATTCACTTTTTACTCGATTTGTGCAATTGATGTTTCAAAATGACGGTTTCTGGATTCTGGTAATATTAAATTTTTTTACATGAGTTATGACGATTCTCTGTAACGTTTTTCATGTGTCGGAAAAAGAGTTTTCAAAGGTTTAATACGCGATTTTTGAATATTTGGTTATGCATGCGTGTTACAAAACTGGAGGGCGAACCCGATTTCGGAAAACTGTTTTCCTGTAAAACTTATGTTTCGGTCCACTCACACTTTGTTGTTTTAAATTCCCTCCAGGTCGTGGTATAAGTGCGGGGGTAAGCGCCGAGGCAGGGGCGGAGGCATAAAGTTTTCTGTTGCGGAGTAGTTAGTTCACAGAGTAGGATTTGTTTTTTAACCTGTTTTGTAATATTGCTCTGTGAAACTGTGGACTTGATGTCTAGTCGGATGTATTTGTTTAATCTCCCTGGTCTGACAATGGGTGTGTTGTAATATTATTTAGTTTTCCGATCTTTTGGATTCGATTGTCAGACGGGAGCAGGATGCTTCCCGATTATCAAGGCGATAATCGGGGTGGGTCCTGTCAGTAAGCATGTGTGGCTATCCCTGGTCTGGCAAGTACTGAGGGTAACTTGGGAATTTCAGTCGTCTTGCCAGGCGGGAGCAGGACCGGGCACGGTTAACAATGCTCTATTTGGAGGCGGTCCTGTCAATATCACTTTCACGCCCTGAACCACTGAGAATTGCCAGGCCATCACATACTTTATTTTGGAATTCTTAAACGTCACGGCCAAACCCACAACAGAGACCGTTACTCATACTCTTCCATCATCCATAACACAGACCTTGGATGACAGAAGACCGCAGCTGGATACAACAAAGCCTACTTGGCTCCTCTACGTTAATGGCTCAACCTGCCGCAGTGGCTCAAGCGTGGGACTCGTCCTCGCCACTACAGACAAGGTATAGATGGAATAAGCTCTTCACTTTATGTTCAAAGCTTCCAATAACGTTGTAGAGTACAAAACTCTACTCACTGGACTCCACCTAGCCAAAATAATGGTGGCTAGGCAGATTAAAATCTACAACGACTCACAACTCATCAGTAATCAGATCAGCAACGAATTTGAAGAAAAAGACTTTTCCATGGTGTTGTATAGAACAATGGCGAAGTCTCTCCTAAATGGTTTCAAAGGCCACATTGTCACAAGGATCTCGAGATCAGAAAACAACCACGCTAATGCTCTTACTCGGCTTGCATCTTCCCTTGATGAGAAAACGACCCGGAACGTCCTTGTGGTAATCCTTGATTAGGCTAGAACTCATCGCTCTTCCATCTGCGTGATCAATACCGACCCCACATGGATGGCCCCTCTGATTGGCTTCCTTTCTGATGAGACCCTCCCTTCTGAGAAGATCGAGACCAAGAAGACCCAGCAACATGCAACCCAATATACCCTAATCAATGGCTAACTCTACAAGTGAGGTTTTACTCTCTCTCTTGAAATGTCTCATCCCAGGTGTAAGAAGAGCCGTTCTGAAAGAGATACATGTCGACATTTGTGGTAACCACTATAGCCTACCCTCATTAGCACACAAGGTCTTTTGCCAAGGTTTCTATTGGCCAAACATACATGCGGATGTGGCAGACTTCACCAGAAGATGTGACAAGTGTCAGTGATTCGCTTATTTCCTCCACCTACCACTAGAGAACCTCACACCCATGCTCAGCCCATTGCCATTCTCACAATAGGGACTTGATTTAATTGGAAAGATGCCGACTGAAAAAGGAAAAACAGAGTATGTCATGGTAGCAGTAGACTGCTTCACGAAATGGGTGGAAGCTAAGGCTCTGGCCTCCATCACCACCGCCCAGATCGAAATATTTATCTTCCAAAAAATTGTATGTTACTTCAGTCTTCTGCATACCATAGTCAAAGACAACATGAAACCATTCGAAAATGCACGCTTATGCGCCTTCTCCGAAAGACACAACATCCACCTTTGCTTCGTCTCCCTATCTCATCCTCAGTCAAATGGCCAAGTCGAGGCTACAAACAAGATCATCAAGCACACTCTAAAGACTCAGCTCGACGAAACCAAGGGCAAGTGGTCCGAGATTCAACCAAATGCATTCTGGTCATATAGGACCTCTTACCAGACAGCGACGCGCGAAACCCTCTTTTGTAATGACTTTCGAAACTAAGGCAGTCATCCCAACCGAAACACATGAGAATTCTTACCAAGTGTTGACCTATAAGTAGGAGCAGAATGAATAGAAGTGAGCACTTAGCTTAGATCTCATTGAGGAATGTTAGGAACAAGCTAACCTGAGGAACATCGTCTGCAAGCAGTAACTCTGTCAATACCAAAATGTAAGAGTTAAACATCGTAGTTTTCAGGAAGGTGATTGGATTCTAAAGAAGGTCAGTCTTGCAACTAGGGATCGCTCAGCCAAGACCCTTGGACCAAACTGGGAAGGCCCTTAAAAGATTACAAAAGTATGTCGACTTGGAACATATGAACTGGCCGATTACGAGGGCAGACAGCTTAGCCATCCATAGAACGCCAACCACCTGAATAAATATTTCCTCTAATCAGCTCAGTTAAAATGTCAGTCGATGACAACTTACAAGGCACAGAGGTCGATCACTAATCTAGTACCTCCATCGCAGTATCGGTCTGCTCAGTCTCAAGCTGGCCCTCTGGTTGTTTGGCCTCCACCTTAATTTCAGGATTCCCCTCCTCTGTATGCTTTGAGTTGGTCTTCTGATCTTCACCTTTACTCTCGGTGTTGTCACTTTCCTCATCAAACTAGTATTCAGTAAACATCTCAGAAATTATATCTTGACCGAGTTAGGGAGTCTTGGCTGTTAGACACAGATTGTGAAGGAAGAGGTTCTTAAAAAAATTCCAAGTCGTAGTCGGTGGCGAAGTCTGTTTTGATTTTATCCATTTCCTCAGACTCTTCAGGGACGCGGCCCAAGTCGGCCTCCCTGACAGCCTTAACTAGGTTGAGCGGCCTCCACCTCAACTTCAGGATTCCCCTCATCTATCTGCTTTGCGTCGAGCTTCTAATCTTCACCTTTACTCTCGGTGTTGTCACCTTCCTCATCAAACTAGTCTTCAGTAAACATCTCGGTAGTTATGTCTTGACCGAGTCAGGGAGTCTTGGATGTTAGACACAGATTGTGAAGGAAAAAGCTTTTAAAAAATTCACAGTCGCAGTCGGTGGCAAAGTCTGTTTTGATTTTATCCATTTCCTTATACTCTTCATGGGCGCGGCCCAAGCCAGCCTCCCTGGCAGCCTTAACTCGGTTGAGCACTTTACAATACTGATGTCACGACCCAACTTTTTCCAACAGGATATTGTTCGCTTTTGGCCCAGCCCCCACAGTTTTGTTCTTGGGAGCTCACGTGCAACTTCCCAGTGGGTTACCCATCATGGGATTGCACCAGCCTCTACTCGCTTAACTTTGGAGTTCCCCGTGAATCTAAAGTCAGTGAGCTCCCAAAAGACCTTCTATTGGATAGATGCGCGCCCACACATATAAGGCGCATTCCCCAGATCCTCCGGGCAATGTGGGAGCTAACTATGCCCCTAAGGCACTGGTCCTCACAACTGAGCCACATTCTTCTCGGTAGCAACCACCTTGGCCTAGAGCTCTTTTTTCCGAGCTAAAAGCTCATCTTTCAGCTCTTTTTTTGCCCTAATCACCTCATTCACTTTCCCTTTTTGGCCTCTAGTTGCTGAGTCAAGTCTCTAACCGCCTTGATGGCCTTGTTAGCCTCACAAAGTTTGGGAGCCAGCTCACCCAGCTTCTTCTTGAGCTTACTTTTGTCCCTCAAGGTCGATCTAACCCTCTTTTGCGTATTGGAAAACTGAAGGTAGACCTCACCAAAGACCTACATATTAAACAAGTTAGATCGACTCACCCTCGGCACATAAAACATACTTGAAAACAAAAGCAAGGAAAACACTCACATTACCGAGCAGAATGAGTGTCATCTCCATCTTTTGGTCGGCAGTCTTCACAGGGGCCGAGGTCAAGTCTTCCAATGGGAAGAACACCAACTCGGAGCAGCCCATTTACCAAAGGTATCATCTTCCTCGAACAACATATGCTCGCCAAGGAGCTTGACGATTCAGGGTCCACGTCCAACTCCCCCTCAGTAAACATCCTAAGATTAACATCCTCCCCACGCCTTTTCAACATTTCCTAGATCCTCAAATCCAGCCAAGATGGGGACAGGGGAGGAGAATAGTTTGGCGACGACATCGTCCTTGACTCTAGTCCGCCAATAACAGTTTGGACCGACATAACTGCCTCGGCCTCCATTTGAACCTTAAGCTGCTTCGATTCAGGTGACAGAACCTTCTTCTCGTTGGTCTCGATTGATTTACCCTTGGGAGTCTGAGGAGGACTCTTCGGCTTCGGCTTGACTCAGTCAGGAGTACAGTCACTATGAACAAAATACTCACTCTTCGACATCTTTTCCTTCTTCCTCTTATTGAGCATGCTCTCCAACTGTTACGCGACTTTTGTGCCAAGCGCTTTATGCTTTGAGTCCTTGTCGGCCTTCATCTTGACTTGCTGGGAGTCCTTGTTTATTTTGTTGTCGAGATGAAGAGGAACTGCAACACATAGAGAAAACTCAGCAACAATAAATCAAAAACAAAAAAACAACTACAACTTGATGACAAACTTACGGTCGTGAGTATCAATCAGTTCGGCTGAGTGCTGAAACCCTAGCAACCAAAGAATGCGTCGGTTGCGTTTCAAGTTGTCCAGCTTCGACTTCACCTTCCGACTAGTTTCTGATAGGACCCGTCCCTATAACTGTGTCAAGTAATGAAAGATATTATTTAAATTCCCTTTCAGGTTTTAATTTAGCCTTGCTATATTTTAACACATTGTCTCACAATATTTCGGTCTTTCAAAATTCATAAGAATTTAGAATTCATCCACCAAAATAAATAATAAAGGAAAGTCTACAATTAATATCACTAGCGCATTAGCTTAAAAGAACTTGAGAAAAACAAATCAATTTATTATTAAATTCCTCAATACTAATTTATTATATTTTTCTCTTGCTCAAACCGTAACTTGGAAACCAAGAAACATAAAGTAGGACTACCTTGTTACATCTCAAGTGTAGTTCATATAATAATCACGTGACAAAGATTCAATATTAGTCATATTTGTCATCAATTCTCCAATCTCCAAGAGGAAGTATATGTGACAATCTAGTTATATACATCATTCGTTATGCACTTCATCTTCTTGACTATACTCATAAGCGTCGTAATCATGTCATCTTATAAGACATCAAAGTATCATTAATCACTAAGATATTGGATAGTCACGATGCATCATTAATAATCATGATATTTACACTATTTACATATCTAACATAATGCATTAATAGCTTAAGGATAGGTAAGCTTGTACTAACCATCCAAATTAATTTTAGGATTAACATCCCAAACTTCTTGTTTAACCTTGAATTATGGAAAACATATAATCACATATTTAATCACCAAATCCTTAATTTAAATCCATTCAGTTTAACCATTATATTACTAAAATTATTCACCCAAGTTTTTAGAACTAATTAAGGGTTTTAAATAGAACATAATACTTTGAGCCATCATAACTATCTCATACGATGTCCGATTAATCCAAATCATGAAACATTAAACTCAGGCTTTAGTAACAAATATATTTTGTGTTGATCGGGCGGTCAAAAACCTCTGCAGCGCCGCCATGCGCAGATGAGGTTCTCTGCGTGTGGTGGCCACGTGCTAGAGCCTGTCACCTTCTTCCTTGCGACAGGTCGAAAACTTACGTTATTTATGTCAATTGAATCTCTCAGAACCCAGGAGCATCTCTATAACCTTGAAACTAAGTAACGCGTACTAGAAGTTGGAGGAGCTTACTTTCAAGTTTCGGCCATGGTTGGAAGTTCCTTCCTACGGCCTTCCCATGCCTCAACCTTTATCTTCCTTGCCTCATAAAGACCTTAAGGATTTAACCAACACTCTGAAATCGATGGTTAGCTGTCAAGAAGCTTCAAAACAGGTTGGCCTTCTACGAGCCAAATTTTTGGTTTTCTCGGTTATGGGAGGGTTTTTCCCTTCCCCTTCTTCATTTTCTGGCCCTTCTATCACTCAGGGTCTCTCTTTTTTTTTCTTTGTCTTTGCTTCCTGGTTCCCCCTTCTGCTCTTGATTTCTTTCTTTTTCTCACCATTTTTCTTTCTTTTGATCCACCACCAAAACCATTGACAACCCCCCCCCCCCCCCCCCCCCCCCCCCCCACAACCGCGCACACACACTTCACACACATATATATATATATATATATATATATATGTCAGTGCAAAGAGATGGGAGGGAAGTTGGTGAATTTTCTAGAATTCTTCACATGAATCACATGCTAAATGGGAAAAATTACCAAATTGCCCTTCAAGTCATAAGTACCAAAGTAACCCTAAGACTTTTGACTCGAATCAACCTTATATGTTCTCCAATTTTGGTGTGTTGTCTGTCTACGAACTCAGGATCCTAAAACTTTCATAACGGTCTTCTCAAAATTTCCAAAAGATATCCATAACAAAAAGTCAACTATTTGACTTCTTTAGGGGCAAAATCGTCTTTTTACTTTTCTATTTTTCCAAATTTATGTTTTCTTCGAAATCTAGACCGTTCAGCTTGTTTTATAAGGTGTCTGGAGACATGTTTTATCTAAATGTGGGGTCCCTTGGCTCTCCCATCCTTGGCCTTCTTTTGTTTCCCCGACCTCATTGGCTTTGCGGGGTAATAAATTGAGGAAGGTGGTCTTTAGGCTTGCTTTGGCCTTCTCGGTTTACTGCATCTGGAGAGAAAGAAACTCTAGAATATTTTTGAGGGTCCAAGCTTCCCTCCTCCTCGATTTACCGCTCCATTGAGGACATGATACGCCTCCGCCTATGCTCCGCCAAATTTCCCCTATCATCCTCCAATACTGCAACACTTACATCGTGAAATGTTAGCATTTAATTGCCTTAGTTATTTTACTTTCATCCCTGTCATCTTTGGTTGTTCTCTTGTTATTGGGTTGCTCTATTCTTTTTGCCTTTGTGGCTTTGTCCCTTTTTGAGGTTAGGGTTGCCAACTTATTGCCCCTTTCAATTTATTATCCGAAAAAAAAAACTCTTAGTAGTATACCTTGCCACCTAGTACAAGTAGCGTACATACATTTAGGTTGCTTGACACAAATTCAATTCCTTCTTTAATATCGTTGTAATAAAAATAAAAATATATAAAAGTGATTATATTTATAGATTAGATAAAAGGGTATATTGATCAATTTTCTCACAAGGAGAACATATTCTTAATTACATACAGATAATTAAAATTCCGTAACCAGAGTGATATATTGATTCAAAGAATAGTTTGTTTTTATAAATAATGTTTGAATCCCACTAATTGTCTTTTATAGCCATCAAAAGGTGTAACTGTGTTTTGGCCTAATATCGACCGCATTCTACTATTGGGTCTCTATAAAGAAAGATAATTAGCGTGTCCTGGCCTGATTTTGACCACATGCAAGCGTTGGGGGTTCTACGAGGGGGGAGGATTTGTCCAACCGGGCTCCAGATTTCTATGAGGGACCAGGATGAGTTCGTAACAATGCGTGTGAAACCACCCCATGAAATGTTAAAAAAAAAAACTAAAATTTCCTTTGACCCAAGAGAAACACTAACATCCCCTCGGTGTTCTCTTTTTTCTTTAGATCGACTCAGAGAAGAGAAAATGAAGGCTAAATTTATTTCTTTCAGAGGTAGGGTTTGTCCCATTTCATCACCAGGGTGTTGATTGATTGGCATCAAATTATATTATATCCTTTCAAAAATTAAATTCAATGTGCGACCATTTCACTGAATTGTTTCTCATTGTGGAATTTCAATGTTTTAAATTTAATTGATATTTTACAAAGATAATCTTGATATTTCCAAAAAACATTTATCATTATATAAGAATGCATAGCAAGCCCCAGAAGTACTCCAATTTTCTTCAGAAAAATGTAAATACACATGTATGCTTCAGGTATATTATATATATATATATATATATCGTCCTCCAAAACAGCAATCGTGGGTACTTCCATTGTTGGATGAGTTAGTGAGCAGAACGCCCTCCTTTGCACTGCACACCGTACAAGGTGTCAACTAGGATCCGTAGTCTTCAAACCTCTACCAGTAAAACTGGTTTCACCGTGAGCACTTTCTTTTTAAAACTTTTCCCCCACCATGCTTAATGCGGTCTGAACCGGAAGATGTTCTTCCCACCATGCTTAAGGTAGGGCGGCTGGGTAAGAAGCAAAATTAGCTTCAGGGACTATCCAAATATTGACATACAGTACTTCATGGAGTAACAAGAAGGGTCAGTATGGTGCGTTCAAGTTGTGGCTGGCGTTCAAAACTTCACAACAGTTTACAGGCTGGTATTTGGTTTCACAATGCCCTGCAGCTTCCACCCCCCAAGTCCTGCCAAAGCAAATGCCTGTGACAATAATGCAGGATTAAAAACTGTGAAATAGAAAAACCTTAAGTATATGCTTGGATGAGATACTTCAAAGTATTAACAAATTTAAGCTAAATTAGTTAAAAATGAGGAACTTTAACATTAGGGGTGATTTCAAAGGACCAGTGCAATGCATTTAGAGGGATTTGTAAGTTACTACTCAATAGGTATTACTTTGGAAATCCCCTTTTCAGTGGTTTTGGTCCGCTCATGTGGTACATGCGCTCCCCTTCCTAGTTGCTCAAGTAGATACTTAAATAATCCTCTAAAACTTGTTTCAGTCGGCATTTCATCATATACCAACCCTATATCCTTTAGGCATTTTAAAGCTCCTCATCCAAACATACCCTAAATGATAATAATAAGATTTTTTTGCAACCCTATATCCTTTAGGCATTTTGAAGCTCCTCATCCAAACATACCCTAAATGATAATAATAAGATTTTTTTCCAACCCTATATCCTTTAGGCACTTCGAAGTTCCTCATCCAAACATACCCTAAATGATAATAATAAGATTTTTTTTTCCCCGGAGGGTATGAACAAACCACTCACAAGAACACTTTTCTTCTCGATCAAGTAACAAAAACTCTTACTCGATTCCATCTGATTTGAATAGCACATCTAATCAGAAAGCAGAACAGGATTGAAAAAAAAGAAAAGTCAGTTACATGGACAAATATGATATCCCTGCAACCTTCCGCTGTAGGATGTTTCCTTAACTTCAAGTCACAGACATAGACTTCTACTTGCATAATTCCTATGCTAAGGATGCCTAAATATCGGCGTGCTAGGAAGTAGGAACGTGTGCTAACTGCAGGGGTTTAGGATATAGGATTCTTTGCCAAATTTTCTAAACTCTTAAAATTCTATCAAAAAACTGGTGTGGACTCTTATAATTCTATTCAAATTTTCTTCTTCTTATTTAATGCACTTGATTTAGGAAAATAAAAAAAACTATTGAAAGGAAAGAAGCCAACCTCATCCCAAGATTTCCCAGTAGTTTCAAGCAAAGCAGCATTACAAGACTTCAATTCTATGGAGGCTCCAGTGAACATTGAGGCTGCCTCCTCCCAACCCCTATTATGTCCCATGCACCTGTATAATTTACAAACCAACATTAGTAATAGCCTATTAATATATTTATACTTTCTTGTTTCTAGCATAATACAAATGAGGAAGTTACATGACAGTGAGTATGTCGTCCCTTGAATACTTGCAGATAACGCATTGAAGGTGCTCAGCAGTCTGCCCATCCATGGCGGCGACAGAATAGAAGCTTGAAATATAATGGACCTCAGCTTCCAAGAACTCTCGCACTTGCTGCTGCATAATCGCAAGAGTCTCCCTCGTTCGCACTGCATTGCTACAACACAAACATGGCAGATAAGAAATTCAAATCAATTTTAGAAAAGCCAATAACAAATATAGACTCTGAAATGACTAGAGCATCTACTTCCAGTTTCCAGATTATCACCCTATCCTGCACTGTCACTGTAAAATCAATGTTTTCCATTTTAATTCAGGCATTAGTTGGATATGCACCTAGATAAAATAAGTTGAGGAATCCAACCCAACTGCCAGAGTTTGTGAGAGACATCGACAGCATCGGCTTGTCCTGTTTCACTCAAAGGCCGATCATGGTCTACAATCATATCACGTAGAACAATTCAAAACCATATCCCTTTTTAAACAAATACAACTTCTCTCTAATTAATATTGAGAAGAAAGAAAAAAGACAGAAATTTTAGGGAACCTTTTAGGAAAGGGTTTTCCCAGGAACTGCTGGCATGACGAAGGAGAATGAGGCGACGAGCGACCCGTGAAGGAGTTACTTCAGAATCTGAAACAGCATTGCCCTCCACTGATGTCTCAATTACCAACGATGAAGGCCTGGTACTAGCGCTAGGGTTTCTGCAACGGAGTAAAGAGGACTTGGGCCGATTGGGCTTCACCGGCGCTAAGAAATGATGATGAGAGCTCTTGAAATGAACATCATTGTTGGAGAGAACTACTCCATTCATACTGCCCGAGTTGCGACTCGTTAGAAGAGCTGATTGTTGACTATTGAGAGCTAGCTGAGACCCGCGAGCAAAGTGAAAGGACTAAAGGCCCGAGCCTTGGGCTTGGAGTATGATTATAATACAACGTTGTAATTTGGAGTTTCATTTCATTTGGTTTATACAAATCTCACGCTAGTTAAATTCACAAACGGATATGTCGATATCACTTATGATTAATAAAAATAATTCAAATTTAATTTAAAAGTTAAGGAAATTTTTAATTAAATTTTGAGAAAAATTTAAGTATCAAATAATAATTATATATAACTAATAAAATTATAAAATAACTTTAATATAATAAATAATATGATATAATATGATTCTGACGATAACAAATAATATAAAGTAAATCCAAATATATTTAAAATTGAGAAGAAAAAAAAGATGAAAAATAGAGCCAAACTTTGTTAAAAAATATAAGAAATGGCTAAAAAAGAAAACCAATCAGCAACTACCAAGCTTCAAACCCAAGAAAGAAAGCTAACCACCAAGCCAACTCGGGTAAGCTAGCCTTGTTGAAAGTTTAAGCTCGTATAACATATAACTCATAAAATTGGCAGTTATCTTCTTCCTACAACGTGTCTGCAACTCGAATTTCCCAACCAGATAACTTGATCCGACTCAAACTCTTTCGTTTTACGTCCAATTTTCACTAATTAACATCATATCTTGATCATTTTGATTTCATAAAGAGATCTGTGGGCTCATAATAAGAAAATTTGACGATATATCAGTCAATTTCCTTCACCCCTTTAGGTGTGCCCCCTCCAAATTCTGATATTTTTCAGCGAAATGTTCGATAATTTCATCCATGGTTCTTACAAATACTTCAATGTGTACTATTGCAATTCTTCCATTTTTTTTTTTATCTTATTACTCAAAATGCTCCACGAACTAGACATTGAATCTCATTTGCTTTTCGAATTAAATTTTTTTGCAATGTACGGCCAAAACAACATTTTTATTAGCTCTATTGCTCCATTTTGTTAGCAATGTTCGCAAAAGTGTTAATATTATTAGACAATTGGTTGTTTAATTATTTATAAAATATTATTAAAATTAAATATTTGAAAAATAAAAAATTGAAGGGTTAAGATGATGAATGATAGTGAATCTGGATTTCATCTTCCTTCTTCGACTAATTGAAATAGCAATCTGGGTTTGTGAGAGAGTGAGTGGTGGACTGATTGAAGATGGAGTCGATTGTGGACCAACTCCAAAGCCGCATGAGCAGAAGGAAGACCCTCACTGCCGCAGAGAATTTCAATCGAGCGCATCCATATCCCTTTTCTGCCTTCTTTAACTGATCTGCTGAAGTTGCGAGGTTTTGGTGGTGGAGACTGGAGACGATGTGACTGGGGAGTAGTGGACCAAGTACTTGCCAATGCGGCTAGAACATTCAGTTCCTAACAGACAGCTGCTGCAAAGTAAGGGGCAAACCGAAAACCTTCTCGTCTTCTTTTTCTTCTTCTCTTTCATTTTCCTTTCTCCGACGACTCCGACAGGACTTGGTTCGAAACGGCGCTGGATTCTATGCATTGGCGAAAATGGACGAGTCTGAGGTTGTAATTTCGTCTCTGCCCCTCTTCAGAATCTAACTTTCACTCAGCCACCTACTAACCACCTTTTATTTTTGTTTTTTAGTTTTTTTAATTCTTGAAAGTGGGTGTTCAAGTTGATTATGATCTTGTATGCTATTGTTTGATTTTTGTTTTTGGGTTTTTGGTTATTTGTCTCAGAAATTGATGGCCCTAAAGAAGGCCTACGTAGAGATAATCCTGAACACGACGCAAGAGGTAGCGGCGCGCATCTTAGTTTCGGATAGAAACGCTCTCCGGTTTCAAAGGGAGCTCTTTTCGACGAAAGATGGGGCATTTCGGATGCTTCTCAGGCTCAAAAAAATGTTGGATTTTGGTTTTGATTATTGCCGATGAGGCGATGAAGATATTTTTATACGCAATTACGTTTGGTTTTAAGTTTGTGTTTTTTTTTTTTTTAAGCAAATGTGGTGTGAGTTGTTGTTTGGTTAAGGTTTTGGTTTTTTATCAACATATGATCCATTGGAACAATTGTTATTCAGCATTTGTGTGTTCTGTTAAGGATGATATTTCTCGTTATGGTTGGTTTTCATTTAAAGTGGATTCGGAGAAAAAGACAAGCTTCACCGTAAGTGGTTGATCTTGCTTGTTTAATGGCAAATTATATGATGAAATAAATCGAGGTTTGACTGATTATGCCATATGTTCAGGCCGGCAAAGCAAAGATGATATCTTTGAGCCAACAAAAGAAGATTGAAGAGCTCGAAGCACAGCTCTAGGAAGCTGAGAATATAGTGAAAGACCTTAGCAAAGATAATATCTCTAGGAAGCTGATATCTTTGGCGACGAACGATGAAGCGCGGCCTCTGGATGGGCAAAGATTTCAACTGAATTCGCAGGTAGATGTGGTTGCAACTGATGAAAGGAGTTCAATTTCGTACGGGGCATATTAGGGGATCAGGTGTTATGGTGCAACTGATTCGAACCAAGTCCTGTCGGAGTCGTCGGAGAAAGGAAAATGAAAGAGAAGAAGAAGAAGAAGAAGAAGACGCGGAGATTTTCGGTTTGCCCCTTACTTTGCATCAGCTGTCTCTTAGGAACTGAATGTTCTAGCCATATTACCAATTTGAGTTGTCTTATGGCATTTCAATTAGTTGAAGAAGGGAGAAGATGAAACCCATATTCATTATTCATTGTTTATTTTCCTCTTCAATTTTTTATTTTTCAAATATTTAGTTTTAATAATTTTTTTTATAAATAATTAAATAACCAATCACGTACATGTAAGCATTATTAACGTTGCTACTTACATGGCTAATGAAATGGAGTAATGAAGATAATAGAAGCGTTGTTCTGGCAGCACATTGAAACGAAATCCGATTTAGAGAGCAAAATAAAATTCAATGTCCGGCATTTTAAGTAATAAATCTTTTTTTTTAATCCAAATTATGATAAGGGAAATTGGATAAAGTGGCAAATTCAGCCATTCACAATCCAAGGTACATAGAAGTTGCATAATTTTATTTACAAATGGAAGAGTTTGTTTCTGTTTTTGGTGAATACAAGTAAAAGAACTGCATTGCAAAATGCAAAAATACTTCTCAGACAAGAATCAGGTTATTTATGTACCACCTTGATCATTTTTATTACTTGTACCAAATAAAGAATTTGTTTTTTTCTTTTCTTTGATGCCCACGACTAAAAGCACTGCATTGGAGAATGCAAAGATAACATTCTCTAACAACAATAATGCTACTGTACCGCTTTCAAATAGCTGCACCAAATAACGCGGAGCAATAAGTCCTTCTGCTTCCAATGGACTGCGTAGCTACTACGTGAGAAATGGTTTTGAAGAACAGCAACGTTTCGACTGGATTATATGGCCCCTTAAGCTCCACTCTTCCACCTGAAACAAAGTCATAATTTGTAGCAACCGGCACTCTTGAGTACACGATATTTGCATAAACCCATAAGCAGATTGAGGTTTGGCAAACCTGCGTTGCAAATGTCTTAGACAACACGTTTCTGCATTCTTCAATGAGAGCTCTTTCTCCACCAATCACTCGGGCTAGTTCTGAAATCAAAGTTTCTGTTTCTTCTGCCTGAATCACACAATCGTTTATCATTGAAAGCCAAAACAAGTGCTAGATACAGTAAAATCCTATTCAGCCACAGAATCGTTTATCATTGAGAAATTGACAGCTGTTTGGGCCGCAATTTGTAAACAGTATCCACAAGAACTGCCCGCACACGGACCAGGGATAATTTTTTTTTTTTTTGCATATCTAATCCATCCACTCTATGCAATTCTGAATCTATTCGATCAAGATTATGTACAGCATGAAACTCTCTACGAAAATTTGTTACTTATAATCTAATATAAACTTTTCTTATCCTACCATTTCACCATTTGTATCAACATGAGTCATGAGATTTTCCCACTACAGAATGAAATCTACTTAGAATCTACTATCATCACTTGCAACAAAAAGGAACATATATACGATGAACATCCAATTGTTGGTTGTTTTACCTCACGTATTTATTGCAACAAAAAGTAAAAGGTCTCCTATTTATTTTACCTTTGGAATAGATCGCTGAACATGGAAAAACATGATCTCCATCACTTCCATTGCTGAATTTAGTGCTTCTTTTACCTCTCGTACATCGGCCTATAAAATATGTCTCATGTAAGAAGACCATATATAAAGCAATACAAGAAACATAAACACTGGTTGTACCAAGGAAGACACAATTAAACAAAGACATTGTACCCTGACGTTGCCGCTGATAGGAAGTTGAGCAGAGGCATTGAACAAAGCTTGAGTTGCTTCTGCCAGATAAATTGAATAATCCTCTTGAAGACCAAACCACCGGTCCAAATATGGAATCTAAGATATATTGTCCAGTAGATCATATAAGTTAGGAACATCATTAGGTATTTTGAAAAAAGATGAGTTGAAATGTAGATTACTTCATTTTCTTAGTGCTCAATAACATGCTTAGGTTACATGTGTTCAGTAAACATTTGAGGAGGGGAAACAAGAAGATGAAAGTGCACAATGCAATGCTTTTAGCTTTTTTTCTAAGACTATAGTAAGTGCAGTCTTAATGTCAGCAGACGACGTGGTACAGAGCACTAGCAAAAAATAACTTATGAACATGGATATCTCACTACTTGTGCTAGCTAAATTTTCAAAATAACTTATGACACCATAATTGAAAGTTGAAACCCAAGAACACAGATAAAAGGAGTTTCTAATTCTTATATGTTCCATTGTGAATACAAGGGCTAGAAGACAAGCAAGTCCAGCCATGGGAATTGTTCATATGAAATCAGAATCTAACATTCACTCATCGATTTCTTAGAAATATCACCACAGAATCGTACATCCTTCAAATCTTTTGTATTCCTCTAGTTTTTCCAACTACTGACTTTTATCTTTCATGGATTAATTGTCTCAGGGGAGAGATGGATTACTTTTCCCAACAGGGTATGAAAATTTATTTTCATTTATCCAAAAATTTCTTGCAAAGTTAGTGGAGATGAGACTTAGGTTAATATTGCTATGCAGATACTAGTCAAACGTGAAGGAACGGCAAAGCACGATTCGTCATGGCTAAGTTGTGCTCAGCATGAAAGATTCAGTCTCCACTATACTTACAGGTATATATCCTTTCTTGAAAGAAATAAAACTATCATTTACGCTCGAGCAAGATATGGATCATCAAGGAATAACTGTAAATGCTAATCAAGCATAGTCTATATAATGAGATCGTCAACAGAAAAGCGTAAAACAATCATCAAACATGGAACCTTACTTGAGCTTCAAGAATTGCTGATAAAGTCTTTGTTCTTTGCAAAATGCCCAGTTCCATCCTTTTCCTCTTCACAGAATCATATAGATCTGCTATCTTTACCACAAGAGAATAAAGTGCTCTCTACAAATATGCAGAGGAAAAATATCATAACCAGGGTTATTTTAGCAAAATTGGGGGGTTCTAAACCCCTGATTTAGTTACAAGATTGTAAAAGGAAAAATGAAGAAGAGAGCATGTGGAGCAATTATTTTTTATCCGCAAATTTTTCAGCTATTTTGTTGATTATATAGGAGAGGGTACTAAAAAGATACTACCTTAAGGTTATCAAGCAAGACCTACAGAATTAAAATCTAGTTTAAATACCGCTATGGTATTGGACAATATGAAAAGCACAAGAATAAACTAAAAAACACATTTTGTCTCAAATCTCGAATTTGAACATGAAATAAATGACTTACCTCGGTCTCACTCTGCTGTGCTCGCATAGAAGCCTCTGCTCTCGCATTGGTATATCTCCACTGCAGATAGCGGTTGTGAAGGAGTCTCAAGTAATGCACATCTTCTAGCTGACTAGAAACTCTCTTTCCTTTCCTAATCGTATCTGAGCTCGGCATTGGTGGGACTGGGGGAAGACATAGGCCACCCATCTTCCCCGTATTTGTATATGGCTTGAAGGGAGCAGATGTTAATTTTTCACTGCTTCTGTTCGGCTGGAAGAATGAAGGGGACTCTGAACTTGATAAGTTGTGAGAATGGAAGCAAGGGGAAGCAGCAGAAGAACTGACAGTGACAGTTGCATTACCCCTGCTGCTAATTTTCTCAGAGTGCTGTCTACTAGAAATAGAAATGGTCGGCAACAAATCGGCCTCAGGCATGGAAGAGCGGACATCAAGAAGACACTGTGTCGAGCTCGAGCAGCTTGGTATTTGACTGTGATTATTGGCATCGGAAAGCGTACCTAGTGAAGAAGAAGTAGGATCATTTCGGGGAGCACAGTTGGCGTCTTGGGTCTTATTGTCTAGATTGGTAGATGGAGCAGGTAAAGACATCCCGCTAGACTGTAAAAGCTTAGCAGCAGCTGTGGCAGCAGTGATGTTGGTAGACCGGTGTTGACTCAGTCTGAATCTTGACGAGGACGTCCGATCTAGACTGGCAGTCACCATGGGTGTGTGAGTGTCCGGTCTTGAGGGTGTCGTAAAAGTAAAAACATTGCTAGATTTCCCAGTGCAGCTGGTTTTTGGAAGATGTTGCTTCTGCTGTTGCTCCCGCATGGCTTTGCCCACTCCGTTCTCTTTGAATGGCTTGACGGGACGCTGTTTCCACACACTATAATTCGGAAGGATTTGGTCCTGTGGGACTGGGAGAGGGGTTTCCCAGCTCTGAGTCTGAGTCTGAGTCTGATTTTGAATGGAGGAGACGCCGGTGGGTCTGTTCTCGTTAGAGCAGCGCAAGGCCTCCAAGTCTAAATGCCTCCGCCGCCTATTCACGGAGGTAGAGGGCTGCCGCGACTGAATTTCAGCAAGGGTCGAGGTCGGAGTCGAAACTGCGTGTTGATGTTTAGGAAGGGGCGATTTGGCAGGCAAGGCATGAGGGAGATCACCTAATGAAATTGCAGGAGACATGAACCTAGAGCTCACCTCCCTCACTCTTGGGCGCCTGTGAGTAGTCTGAGGAGGAGGAGGGCAAGCTGCTGACTCCTCTGTCGTGGCGGATGCGCAATTTTGCAGCATCAATTGATCCATATTCCTTGATAAATGACAAATCAATGGAAGCAAAGCACATATAAGCAAACCGGAGAATAAATTTGTAAATTAAAATTGTTGAGTTCCAATGCGAGAGTTAAACCATACCTTGTCCCGACTCCGTATAAAGGGCTCTTCTTCAATCCTGAGTCTCCAAAAACCAGTTGACCCAGAAAACTTAAAGCGAAAGAGAGATAGGGTGCAGACTAGAAACGAAACAGATAATTAGCCGTTGGCTACAGGGACCAAGCACGTAACGGTTCAATTTTTCAAATATTAGGCACCGGAAAAGAAATAAATGAAAATGAGGGCGGGGGGAGGGGGAAAGAAACCCCATTGGCACCCCACCGAAGACTCCTTTTTACACGTAGTCTCGAATTTAGGAAGACAATCAATAAACGAAAATAAGTTGTTATTGTCAACAAAATTTATCACCCATATAGGATGAAAATTACAATAGACACCGCAAATTTTAATCTTGCCGTTTACGATAATCGAATTCGGAATATCTCTCATACTACCCCCTATAAACTGAAAACTCATAACTCCAATTGCTACGGGAATACCATTCAGTTGACTTGTACCTGTTTGAACAGCCTCAGTTAATCCTGTATTTGTTTGATAAGAATCAATACGATCTTTATAAGGTTCCTCCTCCGAAGGACTGCACTAGATCCGCACGAACCTCCTGATAATATTCACAAATGTTGAGTTTTCTGTTTACACAATTGAGTTCTTTTTGTACACTCATCTGTAATTCTTCGATTCTTCCAGCCTTGTCTTCTATTAATAACTTGGGGAATCCCATATAGACTATGACCTGAATCAAATCGATTCTTTTTTGAATCTCTATACGAGTAATTCCTTCGACATTAGAGGATATTTTCATATTCTTTTGTACATAATTTTTTATACAATCTTGTATTGTCTCTTGCATGCCCATGGATTAAGCAGCAGTTCGTGTAATTGAAGGCAAAGAGGGAAGATTTCGTGGGACTCTGCTTGGCAAACGGGTTGATTATTCGGGGCGTTCTGGCTTCTTATTCCACAACAACGAAAGCACTTTTTCACTCTTTCATATACTAGGGGATTTCACTTGGAAAAGAAAATGTTCCATACTAATGGAGAGAAGGTGTATACGAACGAGATATCCAGCAACAAGTATCCATCCCCCGAAAGAACCGGACATGATAATTTTTCATCGTCCAGCTCGAGCACGAATCAAACAAATCAAATGGATTCATATAAAAAAATCGATATGTTATCCATATCCACACATATATGAATGATTCTATGTAAGAAAAAAGATTCCCTTTTTCACAGTTGCAACAACGACCCATTGCAAGGAATTAAGTTCTTACAGATAAATGCCCAATACCCAAGTAGGCCTACAAAATTGATCATGATCAAATGCTTTATGGGTCGTCTCAGATCTTGTTAATGGAACTTTAGCTTTAGCCGGTCGTGATCAAGAAACCACCGGTTTCGCTTGGTGGGTCGGGAATGCCCGACTTATTAATTTATCCGGTAAATTACTGGGGGCTCATGTAGCCCATGCCGGATTAATCGTATTCTGGGCCGGAGCAATGAACCTATTTGAAGTGGCTCATTTCGTACCAGAGAAGCCTATGTATGAACAAGGATTCGAAGGCATAGTCTTTTTTTTCCTCTCAAATCAAATAAAAAACTCATTGGCGCCAAGCGTGAGGGAATGCTAGACGTTTGGTAATTTCTCCTCTGACCAGAATAAAAGACCCCATTGAAGCGGCCAACCCCATGCATACTGTCTGTATATCCTATTGAAACCAAGAAATATAGGCCTGCCTGCCATCCACACCAGAATAAATGAAGTTTTCAGAAAAAACCTGCTAGTGGAGGAAGACCTCCTAAGGATAAGAGACATAGGGCTAAATAGAGAGCCAAAAAAGGATCTTTTGTGTATAATCCTGCATAATCTCGAATGTTATTAGTTCCGGTACGTAGACCAAATGATACACAGAAGGGGGCTTGACTGCAAGACCCACTCGTCGAGCAGGGACGAAAGTCGGCCTTAGTGATCCGACGGTGCCGAGTGGAAGGGCCGTCGCTTAACGGATAAAAGTTACTCTAGGGATAACAGGCTGATCTTCCCCAAGAGCTCACATCGACGGGAAGGTTTGGCATGTAAAGACCCGTCCCGGAAATTAGGGTTAAAACGGTGATTAGTGAAGGATTAGTGAGCTTAATCGGTGGTGAGTTGGTTACGATAGGTCTGTTAGCGTCGAATGACGATTTTGCCCCTAGGTTGGGTAGATAGTTGACTTTTAGTTCGGGCGGTCAATTGGGTATTGACCGGTGACCGTGACGTAGTTCGAGACGTCACGAATCCGTAGACAGGTGGCACGTCCGATTCCGACATCCGAGGAGAAAGTTATGATGTTCGGAAGGTTGAGGGCATTACTGTAATTTGGCTAAATAAGGGGGAAAAGTAGACTTTTCGTATGATCGGGTTTTGACACGTTCACCTAGGACCGTTAGGTAGATCTCGTCGTCCTGAATTCAACGACAGGCGGCACGTGTTCATCGGACTTAGGGTGAGTAAGATACGGGTCTAAAACAATAAGGGCATAATTGTAATTTTGACTCAAAAGAGGGGCATTTTGGTCTTTTGCACATTGGGAATTGTGCAACCGGATTGGGACAAGTGTACAGAAGAGAATTGAGATATTTTTGAGAAGGCTGAGTGTCAGGACCCACCCCGGATTCACCCCGAAACCCGAGGTAAATCCTGCTCCCGTCTGACACCCCGACCCAAAACAGTCAGACGCAGGAGATAGTACTCAATAATTCTCGAAGTTAGAGTTTTACAGAGCATAGTATAAAATACACAGAAAAGAAAAACCGATACTAATTACACGAACGCGGTAAGAAAAATTGAAAACACTCCGGGATCCCTCACGTGCCTTCTATGCCTCGGACACTGCCTCGACGTCAAGGCCCCGCGCTAGCTCCACAACCTGGAGGGCAATAAAACAGAAAATGTGAGTGGACCATAATAAAAGAAAAGTTCTAAAATCATTTATCAGAAAACCGAATTTAACCCTCCGTTTTGAAACCACATGCATAACTCAGTTATTAAAATAATTATAAACCAAGAAACATCATAAGAAACAGAAACACTATAGCATATGAATCATAAAACCGTACCAGAACCATGAACATCCAATCATTATTTTTTCGATCAAACCTGCTGGACCTATCCGAGTCTTTAAACTCCCGAGTCTTTAAACTCAACAGGCCTCAATCATATCCGAGTCTTTAAACTCCCGAGTCTTTAAACTCAAAGGCCTACGGGGGAAATAACAATATATCCGAGTCTTTAAACTCCCGAGTCTTTAAACTCAATCCGGGCCCGTCCCCGTCAATCATAATATTCGGGTCTTTAAACCCAATAACCAGATCCAGCAAATCCAATCCAAAACCAAAGTAAAAACCAATTCGAAATCCATCGCCAAACTCGAATTCGAAATCCCCGGTCCGAAGCACTTTCGGCGTTCAGAACCGTCATTCCGAACCCAAATCCGGAAATCCACTTTTCAACTTTAAAACCAAATTCCGCTTTTCGAAATCCGATTCTAAAACCAAAAACCTTGGTCATCGAAATCAAGTTCCAAAATCCCCTTTATAATCATTGAAAACCATTTATTGTTTGAAATTCCAAACCAAGGCATCATAATCAAAAATCAAGACTTTCTCGTAAAACATACCAAATACGTAATTTCTCGAAAAACGTGAAATCATGGAAAACAGTTATAGAAGATTCAATAAACATGGTATCACCTATAAAACCATAAATCAAGTAATTAAAAGCAGTTATGCATGCTCAGTTTAAGGAAGAAGTCCACTCACAGTACCGAGCCCTCAATCGCGTCCCGAACGTCCTGCACGTTCCTCGGCTTCCTCGGGAAGTCTCGATCCTGTTAACAACCACCAAATTACGTCACTAACACGTCTACGAGTAACCACCTAAATTCCCTCAAAAATCCTCCACCTTCGCGAAACTACGTCGATTCGACGTCCGATTAACCCGAAACCAATTCCAATGGACTCGTCACAACTTCTGGAATAAAAAACCATGTTGACCGTTTTCCCCATCGCCGCCGCATGCGCCCCCACGCGCCGCCCAAAGTGGTTGCGCGTAGCCCTCACGCGCCAGCTACAGTACCACCGTCAACCTCGAGCAGACCCGGTTCACAACAGTGTCTGCAACTCGAACCGGCGTCAGCGGTTCACCGCCGTGCCTGCACCATTTTCCTCCCTTTCTTCACCATTCTTATCGTCTAGTCCTAGGCTATCTTTTCCCCAACGCCTCTAACCTCGACACTGTCCCTAGCCCGTCGACTGAAGCTCGGAACCAGACAACCCAAAAACCCCTGTTTTCCTTCCCGGCCACCCACGGCTTCCCCCTTCATGGTGGCTACACCAACCTCTTCCTAGGACCCTTCTAAGCCTAACCCGACTCACCTTGACCGTCGATTCTCGCCCAAACGTCACGACTCGCCGTTCGAACATCACGGCAAAACAGAGCACACAGGTACTCCCGTCGTGCTAACCTCCGCCGTGTACTCCTCTGTCACGGCTACACACTCAGTCGACTCTTGGGACCTCCATGAGTCTCACTCTAACCTCCAATTCCCTCGACTCTCGCCCTAGATCCACGACTCAGCTTCTAAACCCAAACGACAAAACAGAGCAAAGAAACGGGGGTGAGGTTGTACCTGTCCTCCTGTCGCCGTCGTGAGCTCAGCCGTGTACCACGGTGTCCAACCAATCCTCTGTACTCGTCCCAGCCTCCTCTTGACTTGAATTGAGCCACCTCATGGCACAACCACCGTCTCTGTCTCACCGTCTCTTTGTTTTCCCAGAAAACTCAGCCTCACCAACCACCGTGTCTCCGTGCACGATCTCGGTCCCAAACTCGATCATCAACCTCCTTTCTTCTTCCTTTCACCCTCACAACTCACCAGACTCACCAACCTACACGATTACCTTCTCAATTTCTCTCAATTCCTCCCTCTGTTTCACTCTGGTTGAAGAACACACACACACACGGGCACGAGTTAGGTCTCAAATAATTGGACCCGTGTACAAGTGTGTAGAACCCACTACACACTTGCCACATGTCGCCAATCTGCCCATACCTTCACCATCTGGCCTAATCGCAGCCATCCACTTTGCCCTCTCTGTGCACAAATCCCCAGATAACCAAAAGACCAAATTACCCTTCTTTTTAACTCGAATTTACGGTTATGCCACTAACTTCCTAGACCCGTAACTCACACTTCGTAAGTCCGATGAATACGTGCCGTCTGTCATCGAACTCAGGACGACAAGAGCTATCTAACCATCCTAGGTCAACATACCAAAACCTGATTACACAAAAAGTCAACTATTCCCCCTAAGTTACCCAAAATTACGACAATGCCCTCAACCTTCGAACATCACAACTTCCTCCTCGGATGTCGGAATCGGGCGTGCCACCTGCCTATGGATTCGTAACGTCCTAAACTACGTCCTGGTCACTAGTCAAAGTCCATTGAACCATCCGAACTAAAAGTCAACTTTTTGCCTAACTAGGGGCAAAATCGTCATTCTAAACTTACGGACCTATCGGGACCACCTAACCACCTATTAACCTCACTAATCCCACCTTAATCACACTACTAATCCCGACTCTCGGGACGGGTTGTTACAATCTACCCACCTAAAAAGAATTTCGTCCCCGAAATTCCACAGCTAGTTCCCAACACCTAGGGTCTCCTACCTGGTAATCAACACTAGGTCAACAACAACTTCTCCTGGGTTTCCTGTCTATCATATCCACCTTGGGTATTTCACACCAACTTCAGCTACTATTACCACGGCCAACCCTCTCTATGTAACAACTGTATGATGTACGCAAGGGAAACTCTATGAACAGAGAACAAAGGTATTTTACAATACCTCATATGGAGTACCCAAATAAATTCACAGAGCACATCCTCACGTACTACCCCACCTTTCCAAACCAACTCGGCTACTACGTCGGCCATTATCGGAATAAATCTACAAAGTCCTAAAGGCAAACTCTAGCTTGTGGGTTCTCTCCGTCAACTCATATCGATCAGTTATAGTCACTCCTTTCTTATTCCCTCCGTCATCCTTCCACTACAACATTCCCCAGGCCACCTAGGGAAACTCCTTCTAGACTCTACCCTGGGATCCAACAACCACAAAACTAAGTGCAAAACAACCAAAATAAAACAAGTACCTGTCCCCGCATCTGGTGCCGACTAAACCTCCTGCTGAGTCATCGAAAACACTCGGGCCTGAGATCCCAACGCTCTACCACGTCCCCTCGAACTACTAGTGGCACCACCACCTCCTCTCGGGCCTACTGTCCCTGACGCTGTACTCTGTCCGGGCTCCGCTGCTCCTCGACCTACACCACCTTCCTGTGGCAACAGTGGACACTCACGTCGAAAATGACCTCGCTCTCCGCAGTAGAAACACACATCCCGACCGGAAAGACCTGGTCGTCCTGTCGACGCAACAGACGTCGCACTAGCTTGCGGAGTCGGCTGTGCTCGGTAACCGCGAAATCCTGAACTCTGGAAACTACCAGGCCTACCAAAACGATCATCGCCCGACGACAATGCTCCACCGAAGTTACCCCTTTTCGGTGTCCACTGGCTCGAAGCTCCAGAAAAAGATGGCTCCCGGCGCCGTACCGGCAAACTCGCCTTAACCCTCACCGCAGCATCCGACAAGTCTCGGAGGGTAGCAAACGATCCAGCTGTCACGATGGCTCGAATCTCGCCTCGCAAGCCCAATTCAAACCTACAGTATTTCTCGGCTTCAGTAGCCACAAAAGCAGGAGCAAACCGAGACAACATCTGGAATTTCCGTTCATACTCAGCTACACTCATATCCCCTTGTTGGAGCTGCAGAAACTCCGCCTCCTTGGCATCCCGAAAAGAACGAGGATAATACTGCTTCAGGAATCGTTCCCTAAACGTCTCCCAAGTCACCGTATGGGCATCCCAACCAGACAATTCGAGGGTATACCACCACTCGTACGCTGCACCATCCAATAAGAATGTAGCCAACAACACTCGCTCCTCTGGCGGGCAATGCATCACCTCAAAGATCCGCTCAAGTCTGGTAATCCACCTCTGGAATTCCTCAGGATCAGCCCCACCACTAAAAGTCGTAGCCCTGAGCCGCTGGGCTCGCTCAGTCGTAGCACTCTCGGTCTCACTTGCTACTTCGTCTTCAGGTCGTGGAGAGGGTCTACGTCTCGGAGGCATCGTCAACCGCACGCTGAAAGAGGCATAGAAGTAGTCAAACAACTAAAACACAACCTCACAAACCAACAGACCCATCACACTCGACAAACCTATGCTCTGATACCAATTGTCAGGACCCACCCCGGTTTCACCCCGAAACCCGAGGTAAATCCTGCTCCCGTCTGACACCCCGACCCAAAACAGTCAGACGCAGGAGATAGTACTCAATAATTCCCGAAGTTAGAGTTTTACAGAGCATAGTACAAAATACACAGAAAAGAAAAACCGATACTAATTACACGCACGCGGTAAGAAAAATTGAAAACACTCCGGGATCCCTCACGTGCCTTCTATGCCTCGGACACTGCCTCGACGTCAAGGCCCCGCGCTAGCTCCACAACCTGGAGGGCAATAAAACAGAAAATGTGAGTGGACCATAATAAAAGAAAAGTTCTAAAATCATTTATCAGAAAACCGAATTTAACCCTCCGTTTTGAAACCACATGCATAACTCAGTTATTAAAATAATTATAAACCAAGAAACATCATAAGAAACAGAAACACTATAGCATATGAATCATAAAACCGTACCAGAACCATGAACATCCAATCATTATTTTTCCGATCAAACCTGCTGGACCTATCCGAGTCTTTAAACTCCCGAGTCTTTAAACTCAACAGGCCTCAATCATATCCGAGTCTTTAAACTCCCGAGTCTTTAAACTCAAAGGCCTACGGGGGAAATATCAATATATCCGAGTCTTTAAACTCCCGAGTCTTTAAACTCAATCCGGGCCCGTCCCCGTCAATCATAATATCCGGGTCTTTAAACCCAATAACCAGATCCAGCAAATCCAATCCAAAACCAAAGTAAAAACCAATTCGAAATCCATCGCCAAACTCGAATTCGAAATCCCCGGTCCGAAGCACTTTCGACGTTCAGAACCGTCATTCCGAACCCAAATCCGGAAATCCACTTTTCAACTTTAAAATCAAATTCCGCTTTTCGAAATCCGATTCTAAAACCAAAAACCTTGGTCATCGAAATCATGTTCCAAAATCCCCTTTATAATCATTGAAAACCATTTATGGTTTGAAATTCCAAACCATGGCATCATAATTAGAAATCAAGACTTTCTCGTAAAACGTACCAAATACGTAATTTCTCGAAAAACGTGAAATCATGGAAAACAGTTATAGAAGATTCAATAAACATGGTATCACCTATAAAACCATAAATCAAGTAATTAAAAGCAGTTATGCATGCTCAGTTTAAGGAAGAAGTCCACTCACAGTACCGAGCCCTCAATCGCGTCCCGAACGTCCTACACGTTCCTCGGCTTCCTCGGAAAGTCCCGATCCTGTTAACAACCACCAAATTACGCCACTAACACGTCTACGAGTAACCACCTAAATTCCCTCAAAAATCCCCCACCTTCGGGAAACTACGTCGATTCGACGTCCGATTAACCCGAAACCAATTCCAATGGAATCGTCACAACTCCTGGACCAAAAACCATGTTGACCGTGTTCCCCATCGCCGCCGCACGCTCCCCCATGCGCCGCCCAAAGTGGCTGCGCGTGGCCCTCACGCGCCAGCTACAGTACCACCGTCAACCTCGAGCAGACCCGGTTCACAACAGTGTCTGCAACTCGAACCGGCGTCAGCGGTTCACCGCCGTGCCTGCACCATTTTCCTCCCTTTCTTCACCATTCTCATCGTCTAGTCCTAGGCTATCTTTTCCCCAACGCCTCTAACCTCGACACTGTCCCTAGCCCGTCGACTGAAGCTCGGAACCAGACAACCCAAAAACCCCTGTTTTCCTTCCCGGCCACCCACGGCTTCCCCCTTCATGGTGGCTACACCAACCTCTTCCTAGGACCCTTCTAAGCCTAACCCGACTCACCTTGACCGTCGATTCTCGCCCAAACGTCACGACTAGCCGTTCGAACATCACGGCAAAACAGAGCACACAGGTACTCCCGTCGTGCTAACCTCCGCCGTGTACTCCTCTGTCACGGCTACACACTCAGTCGACTCTTGGGACCTCCATGAGTCTCACTCTAACCTCCAATTCCCTCGACTCTCGCCCTAGATCCACGACTCAGCTTCTAAACCCAAACGACAAAACAGAGCAAAGAAACGGGGGTGAGGATTTACCTGTCCTCTTGTCGCCGTCGTGAGCTCAGCCGTGTACCACGGTGTCCAACCAGTCCTCTGTACTCGTCCCAGCCTCCTCTTGACTTGGATTGAGCCACCTCATGGCACAACCACCGTCTCTGTCTCACCGTCTCTTTGTTTTCCCAGAAAACTCAGCCTCTCCAACCACCGTGTCTCCGTGCACGATCTCGGTCCCAAACTCGATCATCAACCTACTTTCTTCTTCCTTTCACCCTCACAACTCACCAAACTCACCAACCTACACGATTACCTTCTCAATTTCTCTCAATTCCTCCCTCTGTTTCACTCTGGTTGAAGAACACACACACACACGGGCACGAGTTAGGTCCCAAATAATTGGACCCGTGTACAAGTGTGTAGAACCCACTACACACTTGCCACATGTCACCAATCTGCCCATACCTTCACCATCTGGCCTAATCGCAGCCATCCACTTTGCCCTCTCTGTGCACAAATCCCCAGATAACCAAAAGACCAAATTACCCTTCTTTTTAACTCGAATTTACGGTTATGCCACTGACTTCCTAGACCCGTAACTCACACTTCGTAAGTCCGATGAATACGTGCCGTCTGTCATCGAACTCAGGACGACAAGAGCTATCTAACCATCCTAGGTCAACATACCAAAACCCGATTACACAAAAAGTCAACTATTCCCCCTAAGTTACCCAAAATTACGATAATGCCCTCAACCTTCCGAACATCACAACTTCCTCCTCGGATGTCGGAATCGGGCGTGCCACCTGCCTATGGATTCGTAACGTCCTAAACTATGTCCTGGTCACTGGTCAAAGTAAATTGAACCATCTGAACTAAAAGTCAACTTTTTGCCTAACTAGGGGCAAAATCGTCATTCTAAACTTACGGACCTATCGGGACCACCTAACCATCTATTAACCTCACTAATCCCACCTTAATCACACTACTAATCCCGGCTCTCGGGACGGGTTGTTACACTGAGGGGATTGTGACATGTGGCAAGTGTGTAGTGGTTTCTAGGGTGCACGGTGGGCGTGTTCAAATCGTGCAGGTGTGTGTGTGTGTGTGTGTGTGTGTGTGTGTGTGTGTGTGTGTGTGTGTGTGTGTGTGTGTGTGTGTGTGTGTGTGTGTGTGTGCAACCGTGTTCGAACAAGAAAGAAACAGAGGGTGAGATTGAGAAGAATTGAGTGTGGGTTGTGTGTGTTGGTGTATCCTAGTGACTGAGGAAGTAAATAGAGATCGAGAGAGACAGTGAGTGAGTTGTGAGGGCAACCCGTGTGAGGAAACCTTGCGAGTGTGAAGGGTTGAGTTTCAGGAAAACAGAGAGGGTGTTGGGTAGTGGTGCTGCCGTGTCCGACCAATAGAGGTTGGTGGTGGTGTCCAGAGGACGGAGGTGGACTGGAGGAGTCGTGTACTCACGGCTGAGCTCACAGCGGCGACCTGGGCACAGGTAATTTCTCGTTCCCTTTCAATTGCTCTGTTTTGCCGTTTAGGTTCAAACCAATAGTCGTGGGTTTTGAGTATGAGTCGAGGTTTTTGGTGAGTTGTGTAAGACTCAGTGAGGTCCTAGGAGTTGTTTAGTGTAGCCACCGTGACGGGGGAGGACTTGGGTGGCCGGATTATGAAACAGGGGTATGAACGGGTTATGGTTTCGAGTTAGGGACGATGGGTTAGAAGCTGTGTCGAAGTGTTTGGAGTAGGGGAATAGGTTTCTTAGGACTGGACGAAGAGACTAGTGAAGAGAGGATTCGAAACGGTGAAGGAATGGTGGAGAACCGCTCTCGCCAGTTCAGACCGGTCGAGCTGAGAAAGACGATGAACAGTGTACTAGGTGCAGGCGCCTGAGGCCCACGCGCAGCCACTTTGGGCGGGCGTGGGGGCTCGTGCGGTGGCTTTTGGGGAAACGTCCAACTAGGTTTTTAGTCTAGATGTTGTAACTAGTCTATTGGAGTAAGTTTCGGGTTAATCGGATGTCGAGTCGAGTTAGTTCGGCGAGGTAGAAGATTTAGGGTTCCGGTTCGTTACGTTTAGGACCCGGGGATTTTTGGGGAAAATTATGAGAGTCTTGGTAGACGTGTTAGTGACGTTCTTTGGTGACTATTGACAGGATCGGGACTTCCCGAGGAAGCTGAGGAACGTACGGGACGTACGGAACGTACGGGGCGCGAGTGATGTGTCGGTGACTGTGAGTGGACCCCTTCCTTATACTTAAGCATGCATAATTGCTTTTCTATAATTGTTTTATGGTTTTACATGTGATTTTATGATTATTGACTCTGCTATGTTGGTTTTACGTATTTACACGTTTTTCGAGGAAGTTCGGTTTTTTGCACGTTTTTTGAGGAAGTTCGGTTTTTAGCATGTTTTACGAGAAAGGTTTGAATTCTGATGTCGATGTCATGATTTGGGGTTTTCAAACGATAAGTGATTTTCAATGATTATAAAGGGATTTTGGAACATGATTTCGATGATCAAGGTTTTCGGTTTTAGAATCGGATTTCGGAAAACGGAATTTGGTTTTTAAGTTGAAAAGTGGATTTCCGGATTTGGGTTCGGAATGACGGTTCTGGACGCCGGAAGGGCTTCGGACCGGTGATTTCGGATTCGGGTTTGGATGTGGATTTAGAAATGGTTTTCAAATGGTTTTGGATTGGATTTGCTGGATCTGGTTATTGGGTTTAAAGACCCGGATATTATGTTTGACGGGGGACAGGCCCGGATTGGGTTTAAAGACCCGGATTGAGTTTAAAGACTCGGGAGTTTAAAGACTCGGATATACTGATATTTCCCTCGTAGGCCTGTTGAGTTTAAAGACTCGGGAGTTTAAAGACTCAGATATTATTGAGGCCTAGATTGAGTTTAAAGACTCAGGAGTTTAAAGACTCTGATAGGTCCAGCAGGTTTGATCGGATAATGATTTGCTTGGTATTTATGATGGTTTTATGATGTTTATGACGTGATTTCTGTAACTGCTTTCAATTCTGTTTTTATAACGATCTTTATGTGTTTTATAACTGGTTTCAGTAAATGGGTTATGCATGTATGATTTCAAAACGGAGGGCCAAATCCCTGGTTTTCTTATAAAATGGTTTTGGAAACTCTTCTTTTATTTATGGTTCACTCACACTTTCTGTTTTTAAATTGCCTTACAGGTCGTGGAGCTAGCGCGGGGTTTCGACGTCGAGGCAGTGTCGAAGGCATAGAGTACCCGAGAGTTTTCCCGGAGTGGTTAAATTTTCCGTTGTGCGTGTACCTTCTGTATCGGTTTTCTTTTCCTTTGTTTGGTACTATGCTCTGTAAAACTTTGACTTCGGAATGTTTAAAAATTTCTCCTACGTCTGACATGTAATTTGGTGGTTTATCGTGAGGTTACTTTGGTCTTTGTGTCGGGATGTCAGACGGGAGCAGGATTTACCTCGGATTTCGGGGTGGAACCGAGGTGAGTCCTGACATGGCACCTCGATGTCGGCTCTTCGCCACCTGGTGCTGTAGTATGTTCCAAGGGTTGGGTTGTTCGCCCATTAAAGCGGTACGTGAGCTGGGTTCAGAACGTTGTGAGACAGTTCGGTCCATATCCGGTATGGGCGTTAGAGCATTGAGAGAACCTTTCCCTAGTACGAGAGGGTGCTTGTTTGGAATGCAGCATAGGCGCTTCGGTCTCAATTAGTGCGGTTGATTCTCTTTCTTCCTTTAGAAAGACTTGCCCCCGGCCTTGTCAGCTCATCTGTAAGAGTCGAGCGGTCTTCTGTCTGATGGTAATGCGAATCTTGAATCTCTCGCTTTAATCGGTACACGTTACACCACGATTTTGAATCAAAAGAGAGATTTCAAGAAATGGTAGATCTATTCACTCTATCAATAACCGAGCCGGATCTGGTGTATCATAAGGGATTTTCCTTTTCTATTGGATTGGATCAAAAACAATTCTTGAATGAGGTATTCAACTCCAGTGATGAATCGAAAAAGAAATCTGTATTGGTTCTACCTCCTATTTTTTTATGAAGAGAGAGGTTGTAGTTTACCCTGTGGCGGATGTCAGCGGTTCGATCTATGCTATGATTTATCATTCATGGACGTTGATAAGATCCTTCCATTTAGCAGCACCTTAGGCCACATGTGCTACAATGGCCGGGACAAAGGAGCTAACTCCAAAAACCCGTCCTCAGTTCGGATTGTAGGCTGCAACTCGGTCAATTGAATCTGTTGAATTATTGTTCAGTTCATATTGAAATGAATCGAAATTGATAAGGACTTGTTCAATGATGCTCGAACATGTACTTGTTTTGAGTGCCTACTTATTTTCTATCGGTATCTATGGGTTGATCACGAGCCGAAATATGGTTAGAGCCCTTATGTGTCTTAAACTTATACTGAATGCGGTTAATATAAATTTCGTAACATTTTCTGATTTTTTTTATAGTCGCCAATTAAAAGAAAATATTTTCTCAATTTTTGTTCTGTAGCTCAGAGGATTAGAGCACGTGGCTACGAACCACGATGTCGGGGGTTCGAATCCCTCCTCGCCCACAACCGGCCAAAAAGGACCTTTCCTTTTGGGGGTAGGAAAATCATGATCGGGATAGCAGACCCAAAGCTATGGAATTGGGGCGTGGGTCTTTTGTCGAAATGGAATGCACGGAAAAAAGATTGCACGTGTTGAATGGATCAGAGAAGGTAGGGTTCCTCTACAAACCATTCGAGCTAAAATAGATTATTGTTCCTACCCAGTTCGAACTATCTACGGGGTATTAGGCATCGTTTTTATAGTTTACACACTTTTGTATTACCCCTTCTTACTGCCGTATTTATGTTAATGCACTTCCCAATGATATATAAGCAAGGTATTTCTGGTCCTTTATAAAGAATATATATCATCGATATTTGTAATCAATCATTTATCACTTGGGATAGGAACAATAGATAACTCTCATAACGTATTAAGGAAACTATCACTAAATTATAACACGATATAACATCATCCATACGGTCCATTCACACTCTTTATTCTTAACTTTTTTAAAGTTACATTCAAATTCTTAAAATTTGGGTTGCGCTTGAATATTTTTGTAAAATTAAATATTAATATTATTTTATAAAGAAAAATTCTAAGTGTTTAAACACTAAAAAGTAAGTAATAGTATTAAAATGACACTAATAACTCGTAAAAACCATTGTCGAATCGGAGACCTGTACCACTCTTGGTTCTTGGCCAAGAGATCCGTCACAGACGGTCTAATGAAGAATTATACAGGCACCAAATGAAGAAAATTAGACACATGGTTGAATCCAGTATTTACAAATTCTATAAATACATCAAACTACAAAAAAAAAAAAAAAATTGATATTAGTAGGTTTGTGGCTTTCAACTATCGAGTCAATGAAGCCATTTTTAGGGCGCAAGTATATATACACAAAACTGACGTCATCTTTTACCATATCTGTTTCTGATAAACAAATCAACGGGAGTGTTAACCATGAAATCCCCCTCTTGTAGAGCTAGGCCTTGGCTCATCTGTTAAGAACATAAAATTAAAACGGAGATCAAATTAAAATCATGAAATGAAATACTCATTGAATTCATAAAGTGGAGGCGGCAATAAGATGAACATGGCGCATCTCTCTGAAAATAATAAAAACACCATATCTTTGCAGTAGAAAAATAGAAGTAATTGGAGAACCATATCAATTATATCTTACCAAGATCTTCCACTTCATCACCATTCTGACTTGTAAAGAACGGTGTGAGGTAATTTCGATCTAAAGCTGTGAATGACGCCGCGCTGCAAGAGAAAGCGGCGGAGGGTTAGATGCTTGACAAATAAATCAAAACTGAAGCCAGGTCGTCCCTCTATGAAGGTAGCAACCACATGTTACCTCTGATGGAATTCTTTCAGTCTCATCTTGATCCTGTTTCCTGATGATGCTTCCTCATTATACGAAGGAGCAATGTAGCCATTATTCCCATCAAAAATCTGAAAATATATGCACAAATAATCAAGATAGTCAGCTTCAATCAGATACAAGATCCCAGTGACCATTAAAGTAGGGTTGGCATCATAATTCAACCATGTGATCCCATCAATCTGAATAAAAATTTAATGAGCAGGACCATCAGATGTAGCAAATGATAATTATGTACTATGGTAGGGGGTGGACGGGGAAAATTGGACAATCAATAGTTGAGGCACATGCAAGCAGGATACTAAACATCTTTCTAGAAGAACTGGATCCAAGAAGAAAATTATGCTGCCACAAACATACATAGATCTCTTTTAATTTTTTATGGCTTCTAAAATACAAATATATATATATATACACACATTTAAGCAGAACATGTTTTTTTTTTTTCCTTTTCTGGAGCTCGTGGACTTACTTCATTCAATGTACCCTCAGAGCCATCGCCTACTACTTGTAAAGCTTCCAACATGGTACCCGTTGAACCTCCAATCAATAACACCTAAGAAATTGGTTAGAAGGTTGCAACTAAGTAACAATAACAGCAACGCATGCACATTACAGGGCAAGTATATCAGAACAGATACTATTTCAAGTATTTTTGTCATTCGTTTAAATCAACATACATATCCCTTATTCCTCGTTACTGATATGCCAGGTGCCAAATAAACAAGGCAACAGTTACTTTTTCAATTCATTAAATATTCAAAACAAGAATATGTTCAAAGATGATGAAAGAGCTGCCAGTAAGAAAACTTCTTTTGTCCTAAAATGAAGGGATTGGGCCAAGTAACTTTCCATTAAGTATGAGGCTAGCGTTGCTTTTGAATTGTTTTCCTCCTGCCACATGGCACTTTTAATTCTGTCCACAAGGGCACATCTTTAGAAGATACTTCAAAGGCAATTAGCCTGAACAAAATGGCTTTTAATCCAGTAAGAAGCTAAAATATCTGTTCATTCCAATTTTGACAAAGAGTTGATGAAATCAGTTTCATGACTAATATTTTAACAAAGGAAAAAGATGATGTATGGATTTGCAACATCTATTAGGGAACAACGATGGCAGAATCAATGATGTATGGATTTGCAACATCTAGAAAATTCTAGATTGAGGACAGAATCAATTTGTATACCGTCAGAACAACGATGGCAGTTGTTGCAGTGAATATGGTCTGGCCATGTCCTTCTGGAAGATCATGAACAGATTGCAGAGCAAGGGCAAAAGCCATGGCTCCTCGAAGTCCTACTCAACCCCATAATTTATTAAGATATCAAAAGACAAGATATTAAAAAAGATCAGCATAATCTGCTCTTCTTACCACTATACCAAAGTGCTTTTTGGTGTTTTAAAGGTATTTGTCTATGTGCAGGCCGGACCAAGTTCACCAAATATCCACAAGAAAAAACATTAGTTGCCCTGCACAAATGATTGGACATGTTGTTAATAGTTTTAACTAAAATGCAAAGTCGATAACAAAAAACAAATACTATATGCTAAACTGGGCAACTGTGATAGAAAGTCAAAGAGTAATAAGCTTGCGATCAAAGGATCATCATAGAATACATAAAGGAAGCATACCTTGCAACTCCAATAAATATCTGGGGCAGTCAAGCACCAAGTTAAGGAGCAAAGGAATTTCAGTTGCTATAGTATGACCAAACTTTCAACTATTGAAAAATTATTCAAGGATACAATTGAGAAAAAAATAAACCCAACATGCGACCAGCTATGTTGTTCGATGGCAATATCAAAGCCCATGTATATAAATCTGCAAATGAAGATTTTCATTTCAAACCGAGAACGGGGAGTCACATGTATATTCTGATTATAAAGAAAATGGAGAGCTCTCTTACATGAATGTCTCTGCTAGTGATGATATCAAATGAAAAAAGGAAGAAACAAATCGTTGAGAGTTTTGGGACAAATTTGAATATGTGTAGTGCTTCATGACCTAAAACAGAACACCAAATTTTCCGTAACACAGATTTTACCTAAGATATGTTAAAGAAAAACTGAAAGCTTCCACTTACAATTCCTGTGAACAATATTGACACAATACCAGACAGGCCAAGACCTTCAGCAAGCATGTAACTAGAGAGAAGAAAGTTTTACATCAATTCGCATATAAGGCAATAGAAAGCCTTAAAAATAATTTGAATAATATGAAAAAAGGGTCAGAACATCTCTTACGAGAAATATGGGAAGAGGACAAAAAGACAGCACTCCAAGTTTTGAAGACTGAAATGATAACAAGACAACCATGTTAGTTCCACCGTAGTAGTAACTAAATAAAGGTAAACAAAGAACGGAAGAAAAGATCACATACTTGTCAATATCTAATCCTGCATACTTGAAAAGGTTTTGACAATTAAGGTTTCACAATTCAACCAACCAAAGAAGCCTTTTGAAAGCAAATATAATGTAGAAATAATTAATCAAAAAGGATATCAAGGCAGAAATAAATCCTACTCCAACACCTGTAAAGCAACACGGAATGTATGTCAGTAACTGAGAAAAAAAATGCAGCAGTAATGAAATACCTAATTAAAGAACTCATGTAACTTATATAACTTGAGAGAAAAGAACAAAAAAGAAAAGAAAGAGTTACTCTTACAGTCTTACGTAACCTGATCATTATACATCTGAGACTTGTAAGTTTCATTGACTGACAAGGGAATACCTCTATTGTTTCAAGTTTGGTTACTACTATCTGGCAATACCATGCCATCTTTCAATTTTCCTTCGTAGTTGACTCTTCTAAATGTACATTTCTTAGCCCTCTAGGTTCAAGTTTATTTTTGTTGCAAGTTTGCAACCCATATGATGTTTCAAGTACCCTTTTTTGTAGATTCGGTATATTAGTACCATCAATTTTCCTCTTGTAAGGTCACTTCGTTTCTTCAAAACTACTTGAAACTCCACATCATGAACAATTCTTAGCCAATAAACTAGAAAGTCCTAGACTATTCAAGCATCCATGCATTCTTCCTTATTAATAACGATATCATCTACTACTTCTGTGAGTGCTGTTTGAGTAACTTTCACTTCTTAGTATTCTAGGTTCAAGTTTATTGTCTTTCCCAGTTTGCAACCTATCTGATGTTTCAAGTACCACATTCTGTAGATTCAATATATTAGTATCACCAGTGATCCACTTGTAAGGTGAATTCTAGTTTTCAAAACTGCTTATAACTTCTACTCATGAATAATTCTTTACCAATAAACTAGAAAGTAAAGTCCCATGTTAGTTTTTATTTTATATTTTAAATAACGATATCCTTTAGTGCTTTTATAACCACTATTTAGAGCCCCTCCACCCTTTTCAATCCATTATTCTGAATCAAATCAGTCTGTTGCCATTAAGTATTCTTGCAAAAATAAACTGTCTTTCCTTTTTGATCTTCTTTCCATCAATAAAATTGTGATATCCAAAGATATTAAAACAATCAAGAGCTTATAGTTTTAAGGACTTAAACTACTTGCCTTGAAAACAATTGAACAATTATAAATGGAAAATTCAGTAAAAGGGGTGAAAATGAGTGGATAACAACATTTTCTGGTCTTTAACACAAGTATATAATGTGATAAATTTCGCTATCTAGCCAGAACCCATATATACCCTTTTCAACTTTGGACAATTATCATACATCGCTAGTTCATTAACCACTGAAGATTATGGAATCTAGGAATTGCCATAACTCCTGACTTCCAAATTATTTCCAATCACCCAAACTTTGTCCATTTTCAAGGTTTATTGTTCATTCTTAAGTGTGCCAAATTCAAAAGCAAGTATCAGGCCTCTAAATTATGAAAAACTTATAAATTACTCCTCATAAGAAGTATATTCAGAGTATTATGATCCCAGTAACCGAAATGACCACATATAAATTTCTCATTAAAGATGAATATAATGTCATCCTTTTCTGTTAGCTTCAAGGCCTCAAATTTTGAAAACAATAACATTTGCACCATTTCTTAAAGGAGAACAGTATTTTGTACTCGAATTGCAAAGAGATAAATACAAAAATTTCAATGAATCCTGCTTCAGGGTCAATTAAAGTGTCTAGGTATCACAGCAGTTGAAATCACAGAACTTGACATTTGGACTGCAAAATTAGTGAATTTCTTAGTAAACTACGAGTCAAATAATTCATTATTAGACTAAGAGATTTCAATATTGACCTGCAGACATGGAACCCACAAAGGTCTCAAGAAACCTGACAATAATCATGAAGAAGTTCTGTCCAGATGATGCATGACTTCTAACCAGGGACATTGTCCTGCATAACAAAACATACTTGAGTTCAATCTGAACTTCAAACAATATTTAGGGCAAACATCATTTTAAACCCCAAGGTTTGGGGGTCAACATCAGAATAGACCACTAGGTTTCAATTTCATCATTTTACTCCATCTGGTCTCGAGATCACATCAATTTACTCCATTTGCATATTTCAACGATTAAATCATCAATTAAGCTAAGGGCATTTTTGGTATTAATTTTACTCATGTTATTTTTTATTAAGTGACTAATTATTTTTATTTAGCTACTCTTTGAAATCAGTGTATTTAAACAAGCTATAAGAGCATAATTAATTAAACTTAATGTAAATGTAAATGTAAATGTAAATGTAATGCCCTTAAAACTTGTTAAATGCACTAATTTGAAAAAAAAAACAGCTAAATCAAAATAATTAGTCACTTAATAAAAAATAAAATGGGTAAGAATTTGTAATGAATACCAAGAATGCCTTTAACTTGATTGATCATTAATCAATAGGCAGATGGAGTAAATTGATGTGATCCCAAAACCACATGTAGTAAAATGATGAAATTGAAACCTAATAGTCCATTTTGATGCTGACCCCCAAACCTTGGGGTGTAAAATGATTTTTGGTCCAATATTTAGTGTTCTGGGTATAAACCCACGATTTACCATACATACCTGTACAAGGAAATTGCCATCTATCGATTGCACGGCATACAATAGAACGATTTCATCAAGTAAACAAGGTCAGCCTTTAGATAACAGATGTCAGCATAAAATAACCATGGATTACAAGCAAATAACAATAATAACTTACGGCATCATTCAAAACAGATTCTCCAAAGACCAGAGCATACAGATTCACATCTGTGCCAAGTTCCTGCAATCAAGGCCATCACAATTATTTCAGAACTAATTCGAGCATTGGACAAACAGACGGTAAGGTGCCTATAACACCTCATATATATAATAGCCACACATAACTATATGACCAATTACAATTCCACATAAATTAGAAAGGGTATAGGTTTGTTCTCAATCCTGGAATTGGTCCTGTGTTTTCTCTTTCATGTTTGGTTGTGGAACCCTGGTTCATCGAAATAAAACCTATCCCAAATTATCATGTCTCAAAAGCATGCTCATCAGATACAGAGAGATGATGAGCCATTATGAATGCAAAGTGCAAACTAAGCCACATTTTCATAGAAAATATTATGTCACTTATAGTTTAGCCGCTTCTATCTCGAAAAATTTGGAATGCACTGTTCTGGATTCTCCTCCTAGTCAGATAAGAAAACTTTTGTTTTAAGACAAGTGTAGGGTCTGAAGAGTTAGGACCCAGAATGGATAAGTTTTCTGTTTTTTTGGGCTTTGGCCCTCCTTAGTACCAGAAAAAGATAAAACTAACTGTGAAAAACTAAATAAACTGCAAATCACCTGAAAGATGGACAAGACAGTGACCGGATCGGTTGCGGATATAAGAGCACCAAACATCAAGCACTCCACAAATGGAAGTCTGTACGTAAGGTACATTAGACCACCAAGGTAACTGCAGCAGGAAGGGAAATAGATGAATCCACCTAAGTGGGTAGGGCAAAAACTGTAATTATCATAAAGAGATTTTTGAGAATGAAAAACAGAAACTTACACTAGAATACCAGTAACAACTGAAGCAATCAAGGTTCCAAGGACTGCAAACGTGACAATGGCTCCAAAGTTAGAGAAGAAAGGTTTCTGTGTACATGAGGCATTATTAGTGAAGAGCATTAAAATAATATGGATCGCAAAGCAATAGGAAAACGGAGCTAAGAACATAAGAACTTACAGGTGAGAGACTGAAACCGGACTGAGTGAGCAGAAAGATGTCAAGAAAAAACAGTAGGAAGTGGCCAAATAATGCAAATTGGAGCAACAAAATGAAACATTTGAAAAGAAAACAGGACAAAGTCAGGATATAATATGATAGGAGGTAAGAGGAATAGGAAGAAAAATTCCTCATGGAAATTGAACCACGTCCTGGAAAAAGGAAGAACAAAAAGAAATAATTATTATCCTGGCTTTTCTACTTGTAAATTGGAATTTGGAAGGGTATATATGTATAATAGCAAGACCTGATGCTGGTTTCCGTATTAGAGATGTCAGCAAGTCCACCGACAATTAACCCTGTCATTAATATTTACAATACAGAAATAATGAATGGATGGACCAAACCCTAATCGATCAAACACGAAATTTCATTCAGAAAAGAAAACGGCAGGGAGACAAATACCGATCAAAAGGGAAGCGCTGGCCTCTGGAAGATAATAGAATTTGTGGCGGCGAAGGACATGGCCTAGGACGAATGAGAGGACGAGCATCATGATCTGGAGAAGAATGCCAACCCCAGCCGCCTGCTGCTCCTTCCCTGGAGTAGTCCCATGGGAATCCGCCGGTGATATCTGCATCGCCAATAGCTGGTGTTCGTCTTCCATGCTCATTTTCCTTGAGCCACCCGCGAATTAAAACTTGCTGAGCAGTTAGTGTTGACCAGAACGAACCGTCGATTTTGTCTGTCCACTCTCTGTACAGTAGAATCACGCAACCAGGAGTTGCAGACCAGAGGAGGATTTTGCATTTGCAATTGCGGAGAGGAAACTCAGTCAATTCAAAATTGGCCCAAGAGCAAAAAGAAAATAAAAGACAAAATGGACTTTTTGGGCTTTTACTTACCATACATTTTTTTTTTTTTTTAATTTCAACAGCAGGAAGGAAAACTCGTTTGGGTTGGAGCCCTAAATAAATTGGTTCAAAACGTCACCTACTACTGAAATCTAATGATACTCAGCTCTGCATATTTTGAAGAGATGAGTTAGTAACGTTAGTTTCCGACGGATCCTTCCATTGGGCTGGGAGGGCTAAAGCCCCTCCACTCAGGTCCTTTAAAATTATGAATTTAATTTAGTGAAATTTAATTTTTATTTTATTAAAATAGTTTCATTTAATTAGCTCAATACTCTATTTAGGTTTAAAAAATAGTCTATTATCTATTTTAAATACAAATAAGTGTTTTTTTTTTGCTAATTGTTGATATTGAATGTTTGATTAAATTTGGTGAAAGTATTTTTTTATATGTATATTATTGCAATGGTGAAATATAGTTGATTGATTGTCTTGATTAGTTAGCTAATAGATGAAATCATAGTCTTCTTGTTCTTTATTTTTACTGTTGTAAGAATTTTTATCATAATTTGTGTTGATAAATTTTACTTATATATATACTTATATAAAATTTTAATCAAGATCAATAGGATTTTGAGGAATAAAATCTATTACGTCCCCTTGATTAGGTGTATATTTTATGATTATTAATGAATTTACTCGTTGATTTTTTTTATATAACAAATTAACATAACATCCATTAAAAAAAATATTCATGGCCCCTCGAGGTGGGGGTTCGAGGCGGCCGTTTTATCTAGTTACCTCAGACGGGCACTGAATTTAGCCCATCCAAAAATTGGATTCAGGAGCCGTCCCTGGTTTCCACGCTTTATTTTGTACTTATTGCACTTTGCTAGCTTTATTTTTTAGGAAGTTAATTTTCACAATTTATAAATTATTTGTTGTACTTCATTTTATTTTTATTTTTTATAAATCAAATTTCCATATTTACCCTTTATTTCTTAGTTTTCTTAAATTTATATACCTTTAAAACTTCACAATAATTTAATCTTTTTTTGTCAAAGTAATAATTTAATAATCTAAAAATAAATCGTCCCCCAAGCATTACTATTTAGGGTCCCTAATTCACATTTATATCATATTGCAACAATTTTTTTAATCTTGTATACATGCAATAAAGTGTCCACATCATACTCTAAATTTTTGTTCAAATTTAACTTGAAATGACCCAAAAACTATTAATAGTTAGTGAGTTTTTATCTATTAAAATCATTACTTTTTGTATCTAAAAAAGATAACATCTTCAACAGACTCTTTGAATTTGGTTTTAGACAAATTTGGTTCAAAATTTGTTCAAAATATCAAAAAAGTAATGCATCAGACTCTATGTTTAATGCTTAATTTAACAGAATGAACAGTGTTAGCTAAATTTAGCCAACTACAATTCATTTGGACAAACTGAAGCGAAATGTAGAGAGTCTGCTATAGGGCTATTTTAATGCTCTTGAGCAAATTTTAAGTCAACTTTATCCAAAAGTTACATTTGAAGAGTTTGATGTGGATACTTTTAACCATTATCTTTATCACTTCCATCACTTTATGATCTGGTAACCAATGGCATAACCATGATTATTTATGAGGGAGGAGGGCAGAATTGAACTTTAAATATAATTCAATTCATTATAATATATATCAAACTTATCAGAATATTAAAAATATCTGTTATTAATTTACTACAATCATAATTACTCTCGATGAATTTTCATATTTTTAAATCGTTGCATAGTAATCAATAGTAATCAATCATCCATAAATCCCCATTTATTATGTAATGATTTCCCTATAAGCAAAGGGAATATATAATTTATTATCTTGATAAAAATTAGAAAGGAATTTTTGTTATGTATATTAATGGCATACGAATGATTAATTAAAATAAATTAAAATAAATGGGGGCCGGGGACCCCCCTTTAACACCATCTGCCTCCGTCATTGCTTGTCACATTTGAAGAGTCTAACTTGTATGAGGTAAAATGAGAGTGCTCTCTTGGTAAGAAACACAATCCACCCAAGAAACGATGCAAATCAACATTATAGCTAGTTAAAATGACTCCAAAATTTGAAGGGAAAAAAGAAAAAACACAAAACAAAAAAGTTTCTCCGTAAAGCATTTCCTGAGCCTAGAGCTTCATGAACTCAACTTTGTGGCCATGTATCTTCCTCATTTTTTTTATCCGAATAATGTGTATGAGGTACCATTGGAAAGCTCTTATCACAAGCAACATAATGCAATAAGTAAATATAGCAAAATAATATTAGACGTACCTAATAAGGATCTCAAAAATTGAAAAAATGTGGCTTTATTACCACCCCCATTCACATGAAAGTACCCCTCGATCCGCCCTGTAATCCCCCTCGATTAGCAAGGATCGTGCTCCCGTCTGACACGTCCTTATAAAATGACCAATTTACCCTTGGAAACAAAATGAATATCCTATCCACGTGTCAGACCAGGGATACGACACATCCTAACCAGAGTAATCAGAGTACACACTCACCATAATGCCTCAGCCTTCATTCAGTATGCGTCCGCGATCAACCTGAAGGGTGCCAACAACAATATATTTATTTAAAAACCAAACCTGATCTTACTGGCCCAGCCAGCCCAATGTCCAATCTCACCATGCTGGTCCAACCAGCTGCTAGTCCAACTAGCATCCCAAGTGCATTACCGGTAGGTGAGAACGGGATCTATAGGGTCCAACCCCGTCGGTACGTGTGGAGTCCAACCCTGATTAGGTCCGAGCCCGTCTATGGGAACCCACAGAGTCCAACTCCAGATATATGGCTCTAATAGCTTGAGGTTGACCAATCCCTAAACATAGTATCTAAAACGAAGTATATATATCATACGGGCACCAGCCCAAAATGGTTATCATACGGGCACTAGCCCAAAATAGTTATTAAACAGGCACTAGCCCAAAACGTTTAACTCTAGGGCACCAGCCCAAAACCCGGTTTTCTAAAACCATGATAAAATCATTATCCATAAACCAACATTAAACATATGCAAACCAACCATGAATCCACCATTCATAACCATAGTCCCAATCATGGAAAACAATATCATAAAGCCAATAAAAACATGTATTTAAGCATGCATAAGAGTTATGAAAGAAACTGTCCACTTACAGTACCGTCATTCGCTCAAAACACGAGCTGTAAGCTAATCTGAAGCCTCCAGAACGTCTGGACCTGAAAATGCCTTGACAGGACCCACCCCGATTATCACCTCGATAACCGGGACAAACCCTGCTCCCGTTTGACAATCACACTCAAAAGACTAAAATAACCTCAAAGCAACCACAAAACAACCACAAAGCAACCACAAAGCATACATTGTCAGACCAGTGAGAAGTTATAATACAACTAGTCAACAATAATACAGAGCATAGTAACAGTACAGAAAAAGAACAAAAGTCATATTGTGAGCTGATTAAACACGCAACGAAAAACTCTATGCCTCTGCCTCTTCCTCTATGTTAGCCCTGACGTTTGCACCACGACCTGGAGGGTAATTAAAACCATAAAAGTGTGAGTGGACTAAAAATAAATAAGAGTTTCAAAAATAGTTTTTATAAACAAACTAGGATTTTACCCTCCGTTTTAAAAACATGCATGCATAACTAAGTATCAGAAAACAACTATTTAAACCGTATGATAATCGTTATGAAACATCATCATAAAAACATGAAATACCAAATATCATCATCCAATCGAACCTGCTGGATCTATCCGAGTCTTTAAACTCAATTCAGACCTCAATATAATTCGAGTCTTTAAACTCCCGAGTCTTTAAACTCAACAGGCCTACGGGGGAAAATCATAATATCCGAGTTTTTAAACTCCCGAGTCATTAAACTCAATCCGGGTCTTTAAACCCAATCCGGGCCTGCCCCCGTCATATCATATCCGGCTCTTTAAACCCAATAACCAGATCCAGTAAATCCAATCCAAACCATTTTTAAATCATTTCTAAATCCATGTCCAAACCCGAATTCGAAATTACTATTCCAAAGCCATGCCGGCGTTCAGAACCGTCATTCCGAATCCAAATCCGGAAATCCCTTTTTCCAAGCTTTAAAACCAAATCTCGATTTCTGAAATCCGATTCTAAAACCGAAAACCTTGATTATCGAATCATGTTTCAAAACTCATTAATAGTCTTTGAAAATCAGTTATATATTTAAATCCCAAAAACCATAGCATCAGAATCATAAGCAAATCGTATCTCGTAAAACGTCCTGAAATACGTGAATATCTCGAAAATCGTGCAATTACGTAAAACATATATAGAATAGTCAATATCATGAAATCATATGTAAAAACATAGAACAAGTAGATAAAAATAGTTATGCATGCTCGGTTAGAAAATAAAAGTCCACTCACTAGGTCCGAACGAGTCAATCGTGCTCCGCTCCGTACGCTCCTCGACTGCCTCAGGAGTATCCTGACCTGTCAAATACCACAATACCAGGTCACAAACACTTTATTTAAGCTCACCCTAATTTCCCCAATTTTTTCGGGATTTTTAAACGTAATTAAATTAACCCCTAAACCTTCGGACACTCAAAACTAACCCGAGACGGTGTCCGATCGACTCGAAACTTGTTCCAAAATGTTCGTTACATTGATTAGAGTGAAAACCATGTTGGACACTTCCCTAAAACCTGCTCCACGTGCCCTCACGAGCCGCCCAAAGGGGCTGCTCGTGGGAGCCACGCGCCTGCTACTGTTCATTGTCAACCTCCAGCCAACCCAGTTCAGACTGATCCAGACTGGTCTGGTCCAACTGAGCCAGCGAGGCTAGTTTTCACCCATTTTCAGTCCATTTCCAGTCCTTTGTTCACCATTAGGTTCGTCCTTGCATTTATGATCGATTCTCTTAACTAATACACGAAATAAAACTCAAAACCTTACCTCCTAAACTTCGAACCAGAACTCTGAATTTCCAGTCGCGGTTCCCGGCCACCTCGAGCTCTTCCAGTCACGGTTTCGAAGCCTGGGGCACCTGGGTAACCTCCTAAGACGATAACCAATCACACAGTAGTTCAACAAGGAGCCAAAACCATCGATTTAATCTAGACCGTCTCTGGGAAAAACAGGGGACTTAAAACGGCTTACCTGTTCTCTGCTCTCCGCCGTGGCCCGCACGTCCAGAGTCACTCCTCATCTATCTAAACACCACCACAAGCCCAACTTCGATGGGTTTGATCGATGGAGGTTCACGGTCGTGCACAATTGTTCTTTGTTTTGCTTCTGGTTTTCTTCCCTTTCACACACACAACTAATCCCTTACGTTTTCCTCAACACGATCACACAACTCACTAGAACTCCTTTAATCACTCACTCAAGCCCAAAGCACTCACACACTGAACACTGATCGATTTAAACTCACGGCCTCAGTCTCTGTTTTTCTCATTGAACGATTAACCAGCCATTTAAAATGTGTTACCGTTTAGAATTAGGCTAGAAACCTCTAGGAAGTCACCAGGTGTCAAACACCCTGTGGACACAGCCCAAAATATCCAATCCCAGCTTCCCAGATGGCCTTATCTGGTTGGACACATTGCCCCAGGTGTCAAAAGACCAAACTGCCCTTGCAAGTCCAAAATTACCACTTTACCCCTCACCTATTTAGACCCACAACTTAACCGTCTGACGTCCTATGACGACGTGCCGCTTGTCGTTGTACTCAGGACGTTGAGACCTATCTAACAGTCCTTGACTCGCGTAAAAACTAATGGTCAAACAAAAAGTCAACAATTTCCCTCGTTTAACCAAATTACGAAAATGCCCTCGACCTTCCGAGCACCATAACTTCTTCCCCGATTGTCCGAATCAGACGTGCCACCTGTCTACGGACTCGTGACGTCCCGAACTACGTCACGGTCATTGGACAACGACTGTCCGATCTGCCAATCAAAAAGTCAACATTTGGCCATACTATTCACAAGGGTAAAATCGTCATTTTATACAAATCTTTTCAAAATTTACATTTTTGCCCTTTTTGAAGGTTCGGGTTGTTACAATCTACCCCCTTAAAAGAATTTCGCACTCGAAATTCAGTGAAATAAATAGGGGTACTGTTCACGCATTAAGGCCTCGGGATCCCAAGTTGCTTCTTCTACCTGATGATTCCTCCACAATACTTTAACCAAGGGAACCGTCTTCCTCCATAGCACCTTATCCTTACGATCCAGAATTGCCACAAGCTGCTCCTCAAAACTCAAATCCTCTCTAAGTTCGGTAGGTTGTGCTTCCAGAATGTGAGAATCATCCCGAATGTACTTCCGAAGCATAGACACATGAAAAACATTATGTACCTTAGCCAGGTCTGATGGTAATGCCAACCGATAAGCAACAGGACCAATCCTCTCCAAACTCTTGTAGGGTCCAATGTAACGAGGACTTAACTTCCCTCGTCTGCCAAACCGTACAATACCCTTCCAAGGAGATAACTTCAAGAAGACCCAATCGCCTACCTCAAACTCCAGATCTCTGATCCTATGGTCGGCGTAGCTCTTCTGTCTATCCTGAGCTGCTTTGAGTCTATGTAAGGACCCGTCCCGAGAGCTGGGATTAGCAAAGTGATTAGTCAAGGATTAGTGAGCCTAATTGGTGTTCAGTTGGTTACGATAGGTCTGTTAGCGTAGAATGACGATTTTGCCCCTAGTTCGGGCAAATTGTTGACTTTTAGTTTGGGCAGTCAATTGGGTATTGACCGGTGACCGTGACATAGTTCGGGACGTCACGAATCCGTAGACAGGTGGCACGCCCGATTCTGACATCCGAGGAGGAAGTTATGATGTTCGGAAGGTTGAGGGCATTACCGTAATTTAGCTAAAATAGGGGAAAAGTTGACTTTTCGTACGATCGGGTTTTGACACATTGACCTAGGACCATTAGGTAGATCTCGTCATCCTGAGTTCAACGACAAGCGGCACGTGTTCATCAGACCTAGGGTGAGTAAGATACGGGTCTAGAACGGTAAGGGCAAAACGGTAATTTTTAACTTAGAGGGGTATTTTGGTCTTTTGGCTGCATTGGGATTTGGGCCAATCTGATAAGGCCAGGTGTACAGTGGAGTTTGGGATATTTGTGAGAGGGCTGAGGGGATGGTGACACGTGCAAGGTGTCTAGTGGGTTCTAGGATTTTTCACGGTTCAAATTAAACGAGTGAGTGTTTGTGGTCGTGTTCGAGAGAGAAACAGAGACTGAGAGTTAGGGAGGAATTGGACGTTGGCCGTGAGGGTTTGTGCGTCCTGGTGAGTGAGTGAGTGACCAGATATCGAGAGAGAGACAGTGAGTGAGTTGGGAAGGCAACTCGTGTAAGGAAGATTGGTGAGTGAAAAGGGTGAGGTTACCGGAAAAACAGAGAGATGCTGAGAAGAAGTTTGGTGGTGGTGCAGCCGTGTGTTGCCCAAATCCTCAACTTGGACCCGTGGTGGCGTTGGAAGGACGGAGGAGAGTCGAACTGACAAGACCGCCCCTGAAAGGGGCATCGATAACCGTGCCCGGTCCTGCTCCCGTCTGGCAAGATGACTGAAAATCCCAAGTTACCCTCAGTACTTGCCAAAGCAGGGATAGCCACACGCACATACTCATGCCTCCGCCCCCTCGTACAGCCTCGAACAACGCGCCACGACCTGGAGGGTCAATAAAAACCAAAAGGTGTGAGTGGACAAAAAGAATTCAGTTTATAAAACAGTTACGGAAAGACGTTTCTACCCTCCAAGTAAAAACCAATGCATGCATACAAAAATCATTTCGCAATCCGTTACGTTTTCAACATAAGAAATCCGTATATGAAAAATCAAAATCGTTTTCCTTTTCTTAACCTTCGGATCATAGCCCGCAATCATAAACACAGGGCCACAGCCCAAAACCACGAAATCAGAGTCCAAGTTTACGACATCACCCAAATCCATCAACGTATAAACCGGGCCACTGCCCAACACACTCAATCATCAGAGAATATCAATGAATCACAATCAATCAGTTTGCTGGATATCAAGTGCGCCCGAGTCTTTAAACTCAAAACCATGCGCATAATCAGGCCTTCCCGAGATTTCGACGAGTCTTTAAACTCAAATCATAATCAATAGGCCTCGGGGGTATCACAATAACCGAGTCTTTAAACTCATTAAGGGCCCTCGCCCGTCATCAATTAACCGAGTCTTTAAACTCAAAACGTGCTCCAGCAATAGCACCGGGTCTTTAAACCCAAAACAGTTCCCAACGGGTCTTTAAACCCAAAATATTTTTCAATCACAACAACGCGGAGTCCATCCCAAAATCACATTTTTCACAACAGGACCCATGGTCCGAATTTCCACATTCATTTTCCCAAATCATACTTCACAAACATAATCAAATTATCATTAAACACGGGGCATGCAAAATCAGAACAAATCACTTTATTAAATCCTTTCCCCTTCCCGAATTCGAATTCGCAACAATGATTCCGTAAGCCGGCATCCGGAAGCATCATCCCGAACCCAAACCAAGAATCCGCTTTAAATTTTCGAAACCCGAAATCTCGTAAATCAAAGTTACTTTTGTGCCCCGAGCATCAAGCCCGAAATCATCTTTTTCAAATCCATTTTAATTCTTAGAAATCCCTTCTTTCTCAAATCTCATTTTCAACACATCAAAACCACAATCATAATCACCAAAATCACGATCGAATCAAAACATACTCAAAACCCATTTTTAAAATCCTCAAAATCACAAGTCTCATTTCAATTCCCAGATTCAAACATCAACAGTGATCAAATCACAATAACTCGAAATCTCGTAAAACGTGCAAATCCGAAACGTTCTCGAAAAACGTGTCAAAATCGTAAGTCATACTCACATTCATATTCAAACCTTATTAAGACATGGCACACACAATTCATGCAAAACCATTCGTTAAACCATCATCAAGCATAAGAGTAACCATAATCTCGAAATACGAGTATTTCCACATGTATAGTAAAAATACGTATAAATACGGGAATCGAATACGTATAAATACGGAAATCGAAATCAATCACAACTTATATTCATAATCATAGAAATAATTTATGCATGCATTAAATTTGAAAGCAACGTCCACTCACACACCGTTCAATAAGCTCGTTTTCCCGTGCTGCGCGCATTTCCATAATTTTTGATATTTTCCAGAAATTTCAAATCCTGCCCGAAAACATACTTTAGTGTCACTAAGGGCTTACATAAAAACATACTAATTTCCCATAATTTTTCAGGAATTAATCGTTAATTACAAACGTAACGGAAATCTTTGGACCCTCGGAACCACATTGAAACGGTGTCCGATAAACTCGAAATCAACGCTAAAATGTTCGTCACATCGTGTAGGGCAGAAGTCGTTTTGAACTCACCTTGAGAAACCGTCCCACGCGCCCTCACGTGCCGCCGCAAGCGGCTGCGCGTGAAAGCTACGCGCCTGCTACAGTGCGGTGTACAGTTGTCGTTCCAACCCGGATTACTGGTAAACAGGCCATTTCACCCGCGACTCGACCCGATCAAATTCCTACGAGAAACCATCTAATTTCTTCAATTGATCCCACAACTAGACTCGCAATATACTCAATTAGGGGTCTGTAATACTCATTCAAATCGACACGGTCTAAAACCAACTCAACTGAACTCAAATCGTACTTGAAGTTCATCATCCCATTTCAACACGATGTCACTGATTCCTTCAATTGATTAGTGGGGAAGCATCGTAGACTCACCCTCACGATGGTTGTGAACTCAATTTCACAAGAGCTTACCTCCATGACCACGACTCCAAGCTCGGTTTTTCTGCAACTCAGTCGTGACTGTCCATGGCTCCCCAGGCTTCGAGCTTCGGTCCCCTTGATTTGGATCGACCAAGTGATGTCCCAGAAGGCTGAATTGAGCCTTGAATTGGCTTGGGTTGGCCTACATTTCGACTTGAATTTTTGAATTGATTAAACATAGTTTCGGGTTTCTGGGTGTAATTTCTCCTCCCAGCTCGACCCTCTAATTCTCCCTAGCTCTCTCTGACCCTCACAACACACTACTAATTCTCCCTCGATCTCTTCCCGTTCCTCTCCTCTCTCAATTCGGCCTTGGGAAGGTCGACCGTGTCCCCACAATGTCCCTGTTTTTCTCTCCACCTCAAGAGCTCCAGCATCACCCCAGAGCACCAACACCCGCTCAGTGCACCTGTTTCACTCCCACTCGAACATAAACAATGCCCCTCGTGCCCTGCTCAACACTCCCAATGGCATAAACAAAATTACCAGCCCAGAGCCCACTGCCCCCCTCCTCCCACAAGAATTCAGAACCATTAACAATGGTGCCCGTGCTGCTCACCCAACACGCCAATTCCCCACTCAACAGCCACTAACCCAATTTTCTAAGTTAATTTGTTAAACAATTCATAGAACAAAACAATTGGGGCAGTCACTCACGGCGTGGGCATCAGACTCTATTTCACGGAAATCAAACAGTTCCCCTGCAACACAAATTACCATTTTGCCCCTAGAACAAAAATTACCAAAATGCCCTCATGCAATCTAGACTCGTAACTTTCTCGTTCGAAGTCCGATTTAGACGTGCCGCCTGCCGTCGTACTCAGGACATCGAGACCTCCCTAACGGTCCTTGGACCTCGGCGATCGGACCTCCCGATCAAAAAGTCAACATTTTCCCTTATCTCGTCCAAATTACGAAAATGCCCCCGGACTTCCGAACGTCATAACTTCCACCACGAACGTCGGAATCGAACGTGCCACCTGTCTATGAACTCGTGACGTCCCAGACTACGTCACGGTCATCGGTCAAAGCCCATTTGACTGCCCGAATAAAAGTCAACGTTTTACCCACGACTAGGGGCAAAACGGTCATTTTGCACCGTTCGTCCGATTTCGCCCAACTAATCACCGATTAACCCTGCTAATCATGACTAGTTAGTAATCTAATCCCGAATTCCGGGATGGGTCGTTACACGAACAGACCTAGCGGAGCTCACGGTGGCGGCCAGAGCACAAGTAATTTCTAGTTCCCTTTCAATTGCTCTGTTTTGCCATTTAGGTTCAAACCAATAGTCGTGGACTTAAGGGCTGAGTCGAGGCGTTTGGTGAGTCATGTTAGGTTCAGTATGTTCCTAGGAGTCGTCTAAGGTGGTTGCCTTGACGGGGGAGTAGCTGGTTGGTCGGATTGTGAAACAGGGGACAGAACGGGTTTTTATTTCAAGTTTGGGACGATGATCTAGAGGCTTAGTCGTAGTGTTAGAGTGAGGGGAATAGGTTGCTTAGGTCTGGACGAAGGGACTGGTGAAGAGAGGAGTCAAAATGGTGAAGGAACGGTGGAGAACCGTGTATGCCGGTTCAAACCGGTTCACCCAATGAAGACGACGATGAACAGTGACTGTGTGCAGGCGCGTGAACCACTTTGGGTGGCACGTGGGGGCACGTGCGGTGGTTTCTGGGGAAAGTGTCAACTACGTTTTTTGTCTAAAGGTTGTAACGAGTCTTTTGAACTAAGTTTCGGGTTATTCGGACGTCGTTTGAGGTTAGTTCCGCGAGGTTGAAGGTTTAGGGTTCCGGTTTGTTACGTTTAGGATCCGGGGATTTTTGGGGAAAATTAGGAGAGTCTTGGTAGACGTTTTAGTGACGTTCTTTGGTGACTTGTGACAGGATCGGGAATCCCCGAGGAAGCTGAGGAACGTACGGGACGTACGGGGCCCGCGTGACGTGCCGGTGATTGTGAGTGGACCCCTTCTCTAAACTCGAGCATGCATAACTGTTTTTCTATAATTGTTTTATGGTTTTACATGTGATTTCATGATTGTTGAATATGCTATGTTGGTTTTACATAATTGCACGTTTTTCGAGAAAGTACGATTTTTTAGCACGTTTTACGAGAAACGTTTGGATTCTGATTTTGATGCCATGAATTGGGGTTTTCAAACGATGAGTGGTTTTCAATGTTATTAAATGGATTTTGAGACGTGCTTTGATAATCGAGGTTTTCAGTTTTGAAATCGGATTTCGGAAAGCGGAATTTGGTTTTAAAGTTGAAATGTGGAATTCCGAATTTGGGTTCGGAATGACGGTTCTGGACGCCGGAAGGTCATCGGACCGGTGATTTCGGATTCGGGTTTGGATGTGGATTTAGAAATAGTTTTCAAATGGTTTTGATTGGATTTGCTGGATCTGGATATTGGGTTTAAAGACCCAGATTCTGATGGACGGGGGAAGGGCCCGTATTGGGTTTAAAGACCCGGATTGAGTTTAAAGACTCGGGAGTTTAAAGACTCGGATAGGTCCAGCAGGTTTGATCGGATAATGATTGTTTGAGACTTATGTTTTATGATATGGTTTTATGATGTTTATGACGTGATTTATGTAACTGCTTTCAATTCTGTTTTTATGACGATCTTTATGTGATTTATAACTGATTTCAGTAAATGGGTTATGCATGTGTGATTTCAAAACAGAGGGCTAAAACCCTGGTTTTTTTTATGAAATGGTTTTTGGAAACTCTTCTTTTATTTATGGTCCACTCACACCTTCTGTTTTAAATTTCCCTCCAGGTCGTGGAGCTAGCGCGGGGGTTGACGTTGAGGCAGCGTCGGAGGCATAGAATACTCGAGAGTGACCCCGGAGTGCTTTAAATTTTCCATTGTGCGTGTACCTTGTTTATCAGTTTTCTTTTCTTTGTATTTGGTACTATGCTCTGTAAAACTTTGACTTCGGGATGTTTAAATTTTCTCATGCGTCTGGCATGTAATTTGGTGGTTTATCGTGAGTTTACCTTAGTTGCGTGTCGGGGTGTCAGGTGGGAGCAGGATTTACCTCGGTTTCCGGGGTGGAACTGGGGTGGGTCCTGACAATATATCTCTGATTAGTGCAACCTTTTCCTGAGTAAGGTCTACCAACTCTGAAGTCGTCAATCTCCTTTCACCTACCTCGGTCTAACACAATGGGGTTCTACACTGCCGTCCATACAAAACTTCATAAGGATCCATCCCAATGCTCGCTTGGTAACTGTTGTTATAAGCAAACTCCATCAATGCTAGATGTGACTCCTAAGTACCTTGAAACTGTAAAAACACAGGCTCGCATCATGTTCTCCAAAATCTGGATGGTCCGCTCTGACTGTCCGTCAGTTTGAGGATGAAAGGCAGTGCTAAAATGTAGCTTCGTCCCAAAAGCTTCATGCAGACTCTGCCAAAACCATGAAGTAAACCTCGGATCCTTGTCGGAAACTATTGATTCTGGAGTACCGTGCAACCGAATAATCTCATCAATAAATAACTTCGCAAACTGCGTCATCCTGAAGTTCTCTCACACTGGCAAGAAATGAGCTGACTTTGTGAGCCTATCCACAATCACCCATACGCCATTATGACCCTTAGGCGTCCTGGGAAGCTTAAACACGAAGTCCATCGTCAGATGATCCCATTTCCACTCTAGGATCGGTAACGGTTGCATTGCTCCATAAGGTCTCTGTCGTTTGGCTTTCACATGTTGACAAATCAAATATATCTGACGTACTCAGCAATTTCACGCTTCATACCTGACCACCAGTAATGCTCTCAAAGCGTACGATACATCTTAGTCCCTCCAAGATGCATCGCATAGGCTGAACTATGAGCCTCATCAAGGATCATCTTCTTCAGTGCTTCATCCTCCGGTACACACAACCGTCCTTCTTTTACCAAGGCTCTATCCTCACGAATTCCAAAATCCTGTCTCTCCCCAGCTTCAACCTCAAGCCGAATGATGCCCAAAACGGGGTCCTGAAACTGAGCATCGATAATCTGATCAACCAAGACAGGCCGTACATGGAAACTTGCTAGTAGCGCTCCCTGACTATCAACAGTCAAATCCACTCCGATCCTACGGAGTTCAACCAACAAGGGCAACCGAACCATCCTCAAATGTGACAAGGAGCTAGCTGACTTCCTACTCAGGGCAGCAACTACCACATTAGCCTTTACCGGGTGATACTCGATGGTGCAATCATAATCCTTAATTAACTCTAACCATCGGTGTTTTCTCAGATTCAACTCTTTCTGGGTAAAGAGATACTACTTCAAACTCTGGTGGTCCGTGAAGATCCTGCACCTCTCACCGTATAAGTAATGTCGCCAAATTTTCAACGCATGAACCACCGATGTAAGCTCCAAATCATGAGTGGGGTAATTCATCTCATGAGGTTTCAACTGTCGGGAAGCATAAGCAATCACCTTCCCATGCTGCATCAACACACATCCCAAACCCTGCAAAGAGGCATCACTGTATACCTCGAACTCCCCACTATCATCCGGAAGGGCCAATACAGGAGCAGATGTTAACCGCCTTTTTAGCTTCTGAAAACTATGTTCACAACTCTCGTCCTAGACAAATCGGACTCCTTTCCTAGTCAGCTGTGTCAACGGAGCAGCAAGAATGGAAAATCCCTCAATGAAACGCCGGTAATAACCCGCTAACCCTAAGAAGCTCCTGACCTTGGTCACTGTCTTGGGCTGCTCCGAGTTCGCCACTGCCTCAACTTTCTGAGGATCCACGCTAATACCCTCGGCTGAAATCACATGACCCAGAAAACCAACACTATTCAACCAGAACTGACATTTGCTCAACTTTGCATACAGTTGGTTCTTTGTTCACGTTCAACCAAAAAATGAAAGAAATTTAATCAAAAACTTAAAATTTTTGAATGAAATTTTGGGAAAAACTTAAGCACTTAATAATACCTTGACAGGTCGTTAATTAAACATTATTTTATATTATTTTATACCCTTTATACTTAACTTTTAATATTAAAATAATAAATAATTAGAGAAAATAATTTATTTTGTGAACTTTTGTAGAAATAAATAAAACATGGAAATTGGAGCGTATTGGCGAAAGAATCGTCCCGATCGGAGTTCAAACGAAAAAATTATGGACGGAATTCGATGAAATTATATTAAGTAATTTTTAAATTGAGAAATCCATTTGCAAAAGCCCAATCCATTTTATCCAGCACAAATTGTGAAGCCCGCTTGTCCATCTCAATCAAGCCCAGAAGCAGTCTAGTCGCCAAGCCCAACGAAGCCCAAAAAGTGCAGCCTAAATCGCGTTTGCCCGGCCCTCAGCCCAAGTTCGGATTCGGAGAACGTTGGCTGAACTCCCTAAGTCTTCGTCGGAGCGCGCCTCCCGAGTGGTTCCACCCTCTATCAGCGCGTTACGCGTGAATCCGTACGCCTCACATGCGCATGCATACCGAACACCTGAAGCCTTTGTCAGCCGCCTGTCACCGACTCACCTGCTCTCCATTCTTCTGCAGTTCGCCGAGTCACATCACACCAGCTCAGTGCCTGCTTGCCAAAGCCATCCCTTGTGCCTCTGCATCATGCTGCCGAGTTCACTTGCTCCACTTTTGCTAGATTTCCTGCACAAATTAACCCCAAAAAAACATCATTATTCATCATTTCATTTTTTTATTTATTTTTATTATTTTATTATTTTATTTGAATTTTGGCACTCCCTCTATAAATTGGGAGGCCATTTCATTTGTTAAGGGTCCCTAATTATCCCAATTTTAGTTTCCATTTTGTTCATCTTAGTTTCATGCTGTTAGTTCTTTTTTCTCTTTTAGTTCATCTTCTTTCTAATTTTGGGGACCATTTTAACTCCTTATAGATTTTCTTATTAATTAGCTTTCTTTTAATTCTTGTTTTTAATTTATGTCTTTACATTTTGTTTCTTAATTTCATTTCTTCTTAACTTTGTTCTTATGGCTTTTTTTTGAGAGCTCTTAAACACATTTTTATGTTTCCCTTAAGAAATACCTAGGTCAAGTAATTTTAAGGTAATTTAAGAGTTTTTAAGATCGAATTCCTATTTCTTCTTCTATCTTCACAAGTTTCCTACTGCTGTTTGGTGATTCTTGTGAAAAACCATATTTTTTTACTTAAATTCTTGTTATTGTTATTGGTTTTACTTATAGTTCAATATATGTGTTGGTATTTTCTTTCTAACATTTGTAAGTAAGAATGCAATCTCCATGTGTTTTACTTTTTGAGTTTCTTTTACTTCGTATGTTTTAGTGTTTAAATTTCAATTCGAAGCTAAATGTTGATCTGCTGTTCAGGGCATTTAGAATAGAATTGAAGAGATTTAATATTTGATCGTTGTTCGGCGCATTAAATCACAAACTTAAGGTGAATTATATTGTGAGTAATAATCCGATGTTCGGTGCATTTATAATATGAAAAATGTATGCATGTATTTGAGATGATTAAGGTAGAATTTCGTGATTGATTCAATATGAGCATAATGTTAGAGCGTTAGTAAAAATTGTGTTTGAAGAAAGTTCACCTGTATAAAAGTTAAAGTAGAAGTAGAAGTAGAATTAAGTTCTTAATTCTTTTATTCTTTTAATTCTTTAATTCTTTTACTATTTTATTCTTTTATTCTTTTATTCTTTACTCTTTCATTCTTTAATTCATTAATTCATTAATTATTTATTCTTTAATTCTTTATTCATTTATTCATTATTTCATTATTCTTTTATTCTTTCCCACTAACAAATTATTAATGTTCACTAATTTCTTCGATTAAGAACGATCCCTATTTACCAATACTACAAGTACACAAAAAAAAGTTTAAATTGCATAATACTCAAATTACATGTTTAATTTAATGCGTAATTTGAGCATTATCATACCTATATAACATTAATACGAATATCATGAAAATTGTTGGAAGATTATTCTTACCCCTCATTTTTTTTATGACGAGGCCCTTAAACATGGGTACATCCATGGAAAAATTTATGATATTTCTTCACCCAATTTTTATATTGAGACTCTAAGATATGAATATATAAAAAAAAATATATATATATATATATATATGGAAATATAGCGAAATTGATGATATTTTCATCCATGCTTGGCATAAAAATAGAGTGAAAGAATTTCCACAATATTTATGTGGATATCTATATTTTTGGAGTCTCGACCTAAAAATAGGGGGAAAAAAATCCCTCAATTTCCACGATGTACCAACATTTTTGTCCAAATTTTTTATAAAATTGTTGATATTTTCATAAAAAACGATATTTTATTTTTATAAATTTGATTGTTGATATTTTCATAAAAAAAAATGATATTTTAATCATTAGAAATAGATGATGCATCGATTGCGCCTTGGGGAGGGAAATTTATGTTTATTTGTTTTTCTATTATTAGAGAAGAAGATAAATGGGAGAGAAATTTAAAATGTAAAATATAAAATTTATTAGGTTTTTTTTTTTAAATCCAAAAAAACCAATCAAAGAAAAAGATTATTCACCATTTAGCAACAAAAAACAGGACAAATCACCATGAAGCTTAATAATAAGTTTTACAAAACCATAGCTTCACAATATTGATTAGGTTTCAGAGTTTGAACATAGTGATATTTATTTAATTTTTTTTTTTTTTGAGAAGCAACACAATGATGATTATTCACGCAAGGAGATCGAAAGTAACGCAACGAACATTTGAGCCGTTCACATTCGGCCATATCTGAGCCAGAATTCAAAGAAAATTTTGACGGAAATGCGACATAAAAAATTGGGTTCAAAACCTTAAACATAGAGATGAATGGCGATGGCTAGAGTAATTGGTCGGTGGGATGGTCATAATGAATGGGTGGTGTCGGCTTTGGATGGCTCGTATATAGGGCATATTCTGAGGTTAGCCAAATAAGGTGGTCGTTTCAGGCCCCCACTTTGGAGGGCTCTACTATCTCAAATAATCGGTGTATGCGATGTGGTTGGGTTAATTCAGGCGTGCCCCTCCCGAATGAGGTAGCGTATTTGAGATTAGTTGTGGCAGTTTTTTACGTTTGTCTTTTTAATTTTTTTCTTCCTTTTTTTTTTAATTTTTTAATTTTTTAATTTTCCCTTCTGTTTGTCTTTTTTTTTTTCCTTCCTTTGTTTTTTGATTTCCTAAACACAATATTTTATTTTATTTTTCCTTTTTATTTTTTTATTTTCTCCTTTTCTTTTATTTCTCTTTTCCTAAATCAAACCAAATATTTTTTTCCTAACTCAAACTAAATAATTTTTCTTATTGCTTTTGTTAAATAATAACCTAACTTCCTCTATTATAATTTAAGTCATTTTTAAATCATAAATCTTCCTTATCATCTTCTCAATTTTTAAAGAAATTAAAAAAAATTTAGTTCAAAGAGATATGTATTTTTTTTCCATCAAAATGCAATAAGTGCAATATTTAAGTGAAATTTCTTTATATTTATTAAATATATATTGAGAAATTATTAATTAAGTAACTTAATTACATACTTGATTACATTGTTTGATAATTATTTTTTGTCATAGTTTTAATTTTTGTGAATTATAATATGAAATATACTTTTTAAAAGGTGTTTAGAAATATATATATATATATATAGCCACTTTAAAAATTGAAAAATAATATGAGCGGCCTCAATTTGAAAATTTGCTTTGCTTTGCTTTGGATCTTCAATACTTTAGGGCCAGCCCTGAATAAGTGTTGTGGCTAGTGGCAGTTGTTTAAGGTCGAGATTGAGTGGGTGGAGACTGGAGAGAGTGAGAAGCTAATAATTTATCAGAAGAAATAGGAGATGGATTGCTGGGATCGATGATAGACATTTTTTTAATTTTTTTTTTTTAAAATATTTTTATTAAGTTTTTTATTTGAAATTGTTTTTTTTTTTTCATTTTAAACCCTTAAGCTTTTATTTATTTATTTTATTCATGTGCCAAAATAAAAACTTAAAAGGTAGATAAGTAAGTCCCATAAATTACGTGTCAGTAGTACTCAATAGATTTACTAACAAAATAGTTAATAGAGAAATTATGTTATTACGTTTTGAAAATTACAAGAGAGATTCATATGCTCAAGTAGAATTTGAAGCATTCCAAAAGCTTGAAGATCCAACCATAAAAAGACAGGTCGTCTAATACAATAGTACTTTGTTACTTGTTATTTTTTGTTATCATTTTTTTTTTGTGATTTGATTTTAATATAAGATATCGTATAAATTTTTATTTGAATCATTATCTTTTCTTTAATTTTTGCTCTTTATTTATTCTGGCAACGACCCTAAATAAATAGATGTGAAAGTTATAATTGTAAACCACGATCGAAACTATGAAAACATTGGTTTATAATTCCTCTTAGTCTTAACTCTAGGAATAAAAAAACAAATAAAAAGAGCTCTTTTTAGCCCTCATGTTGTTCTCTTCCTTCAATTTTTTGGGATATTTTTTTATGTAATTTTTAATGTAATTTTGCATTATTTATTTGTAAAGGTATGTTGCTTGTCACGGGATCTTTTCAAGGATCCTTCATTCATGTTTTTCGAATGATATATGAGCAATGTACAATGCCACATATGTTGAGTTCATAAATATTTTCTTCTTTAAATTTCAAGATCCTTTTTATATCTTTGTAATGTTGATTTTCAGTATTTCTTTACCGTGTTATATTCACTAATCGAAATTTCGCCGGAATCACCGATATATCGGGATTTCCGGCAACCGACAGCTAACGGAGGGGTGAAATCCTATCTTCCCCCAATATTGGCGAAATCGTCCAATGTCGAAACATATCGACGATTTCGGTCGATATTTTCCGAATTTCCCGACATTTGGACCCCTCATCGATTCAAACAATCGAACCCAACGGACTGAACAGAAGGATTCACAAAGAAACAAACAAATTTCAATTCAATTTCAATCAATCATAATTCATAAGGATTCACAAATTCAAAAAGGAAATCATTCAATTGGCACAGACGAACAGAATTGGGGAAAAAACAAAACAAATTCTTCACGGACTCACCAGTAACCTTCGCAAATCGCAAGCATAAATGGGCGAGGGAAGCCCGCGGGGTGGGGGGCAACCGAAGAAAAGCTCGAACCCAGCGGTCCCAGCCCACCACCCTGATCTGTCGAGGCCGTCTGCATCTCCGTTTCTTCGCTCGCCGGCCGAAATCGGTCGAACCACCCTGCTTGAACCACCGCTCGCAGCCGTCCGCCTCACCAGTACGGTCGACTCACCTCACTCACCGACACGGCCGCTTCAATCGCCTCGCCCCTCACCGCCTCACGCCCCGGCCCGCCCCTGACTCTCACGAAGAATTGACAACTTCCCCAAAGGCCCAAAGTGCTAAACTCTGCTCGTCACGAATTCACGATTTTGGTTGAGTAAAGAAGAATTGGAACAAAACAAAACGATGCGTTTCGTTTCAATTCATTTATTAACCCTGTTTTTTATTATTTACATATATTATTTAATTATTTATCAAATTAAATTATATCATTTATTATTTACTTTTGTCAACCCTAAATATAAAAAATAGATTAAGCCTTAAACTTTTTTTAAAAAAATTCAAAATTTATTATTAGGTAAATAATATGGCTTAATTCATATATTTGGTAATCATTTATTAATATTTGTTTTAATTTAGAATATGTATTAAAATTATGAATATATGTGTTTTTGTTCCTTAATTATGAATATGTATTAACAAAATGAAGCCTTAAACGTTCTAATTGAAATATTATTATTATTATTATTGTTTTTATTATTATTATTTGTCATTATCAAATTCTAATTATTTTTCATGCAAATAATATGGCTTAATTCATATATTTGGTAATCATTTATTATTAATAAATTTATCATTTATTAGGTAAAATATGTTTTAGTAATGTATGTTTTAATATAAAATATGGGGTAATTCATATATTTGGTAATATTTGTTTTAATTTTTAATATATATTTTATTTTAGAATATATATTAAAATTATGAATATATGTGTTTTTGCTCCTTAATTTTTGATCATCTTCAAAGTCTAACTTAGAATATATGTTCTAATTGAAATAATTTTATTATTATTTGTGTTTTTATTATTATTATTTGTCATCATCAAATTCTAATTATTTTTCATGCAAATAATATGGCTTAATTCATATATTTGGTAATATATTTGGTAATCATTTATTACTAAAATATGTTTTAGTAATGTATGTTTTAATATGAAATATGGGATAATTCATATATTTGGTAATATTTGTTTTAATTTATAATATATGTTTTATTTTAGAATATATCTTAAAATTATGAATATATGTGTTTTTGCTCCTTTATTTTTTATCATCATCAAAGTCTAACTTAGAATATATGTTCTAATTGAAATAATTTTATTATTATTATTTGTCATTATCAAATTCTAATTATTTTTCATGTAACTTAGATTTCATAAAATGGCTAGTGGAAGTGCAAGTGAAAGCCGCCCAAGACTTGGACGAGTTGACCCAGCATGGAAATATACCATTGCGATTTCTGGAAATAAAAATGGTGTCATATGTTCGTTTTGTCAACATCAGTTCCAGAGTGGAGGCATAACGAGATTAAAGTTTCATCTAGCAGGTTTTGATCTGAAAAAAATTGTTCAAAAATGCAAAGATGTACCTAAGGCTATTAGGGATGAGGTCAAAACATGGATCAAAAGTAAAGATACTGCTAAACAAACTAAGAATATTATTGGGGAGAACATACGAGCTGGCTTGAGAGGAGATCCACTGGACACTCAACAAAGCATTCAGATTAATGATAGTGATGATGAAGAGGATGATGATGGATTCGCTTATCCACCATATGTGCATAGATCTGAGAGAGCAGCATATCGCTTTGCTGTAAATGCATCGAGAGATGAGGCACGGCGAAGTGTCGACAATTATGGAGTTGGTACCATGCGTGGTGCTCAAGGAGGTAGTAGCAGTCGTCAACCACCGCAACAGATGCGTCGATCACAAAGTTTGCGTGATCCATTTTCAATTCCTCCATAACCAAAACTCTACAAAACCGCACGAAGTCAACGGAAGACTGTAAAATCGATGTGGAAAGAGACGAAAGAGAAGTTGGGTCGATACATAAGCAAATTTTTTATATATGAAGGCGTGGCTCCAAATAAAGCTATTAAGAATATGATTATTGAAGCCCAACGAGCAGGTATTTAATAAATTTATTTATGATACATTTTTATTTAGCTTATGAAATAGCATTAAATGCTAACTTATGTTTTGGTTTGCAGGTGAAGGCGTGTCCACTCCTTCTCCATATGAAGTGAAACATAAATATCTTCCTATGAAGTATGAAGAAATGACGGCGTATGTGGAGCAACAAAAGCGACACTGGGAAACTTATGGATGTACCATAATGTGTGATGGTTGGACCGGTCTAACGAAGTTATCCATAATTAACTTCATGGTATATAGTAAGAGTTCAACTGTATTTCTCAGGTCAGTTGATTCTTCCAAATTCCATAAAGACTATGTGTACATACAAAATTTGTTGAAGGAAGTTGTTCAGGAGGTTGGAGTACGAAATGTTGTACAGATCGTTATTAATAATGGGTCGAACTTCAAAAAGGATAGAAAAGAACTGATGAAGACGTATCCGATCTATTGGACTCCTTATGCAGCCCCTTGTATCGACCTAATATTTGAAGATATTGGGAAGAATGAGACAATGGCGCTCATGTGACGACCCGTCCCGAATTAGCGGGATTAATTAAGGATTAATTACTGATTAGCGAGACTAATCGGAGATTAGACGAGAATTAGCGGACGTTCGGGCGAAATGACGATTTTGCCCCGAGAAATGGGCGAATCGTTGACTTTTCGTTCGAAAGGTCAAATGGACTTTGGCCAATGACTGTGACGTAGTTCGTGACGTCACGAGTTCATAGACAGGTGGCACGCTCGATTTCGACGTCCGAGGAGGAAGTTATGACGTTCGGAAGCCCAAGGGCATTTTGGTAATTTGGGTGAATAGGAGGTCAAAAGTTGACTTTTTGATCGGGAGGTCCGATGGCCGAGGGCCGAGCACCGTTACGTAGATCACGACAATACGAATCCGTAGACAGGCGGCACGTCGAATTCGGACGTTCGACGGAGAAGTTATGGTTCACGGAAGTACGAAAGTACTATTGCACGAATTACGAAACAAGTTAACTTTTGGACTTTAGTGGAGCCCAGATATTTAATGGAGGCCCAATGGATGAGTGACAAGTGTCACCCATTCACTGGACATTCCTTCACATACATGCATCGATCATTCTTTCTTCCATTAAAAAAACATAACCCGATCTCACCATTTCTCCATTTTTGTGCAACCCAAAACCCATCCCACCTTAACCCATGACCAGCCGTGAGGACCAGAGAGACCGAGGGAGCTGAGGTGGCCGGCCTGGAGGCATGAACCGCCGCCCACGACGGTGAGAGGAGGAGGAACCCGAGAGGGTTCTCGGTACGGCTCCAAACTCCATTTAAATTCTATATATATATATATATATTATGGGTCATTTTGGTTGCTTCCAATGAATTAAATGAGTTATTAGGATTGTTTTAGGAAGGTTTTGATAAGCTTTGGGCGGCTGTACAGCCATGGTACAGTTTTGGGAAGCTTGAACCATGAGTTTTGTGTAGTTTTAGGTTGTTTTAATTAGTAAAAATGATAGTGAATGAAGAGATATAAATTATAGGATTAATTAGGGTTGAAATCGGACCAAAATAGGGTAGGAAAACCCCTGAACCGTTCTTCCGCGTTCGGAACAGTGCCATGAACAGTGAACCGGTTCAGCTGGAGGTAGGAGACGATGAACAGTGTTTTCGACCTTCTAGGGGCGCGTGAGGGTGCGTGGTCCATAATTTGAGGAAGTGTTCAACATATGAAATCTTTTATTCGATGTAAAGAAGATTTTGGGACTGGTCTCGTGTCAATCAGACATCGTTTCGATAGGTTTCGGGCTGTCGGAAGGTTTAGGGTCGGTTTAAAAATAGTTAAAAGTTCGGAAAAAATATGGGGCTTTAATGGGAGGTTAATTAAGTAGTTAGTAACCTTCTATTAAAATTTGGACAGGTTTGGGAGTCCCGGTGATAGCGATTAGTTCGGGAGAGCCTATGACACGCAGATCGAGGCGGCAGCTCGGATAGTCTGTGAGTGGACCCTTCTTTCGAAATTGATGCATGCATAAATGTTTTATAATTGTTTTAGAATATATTTTTTGATGCCATGAGTGCAATTGTTTGTGGTAGCCTAGGATTTACGTATTTGCATGTATTTCGAGATTTTTGGTTTTATACGATGCATATACGTTCTAGGTTTTCAACGAGAGTTTAATAAATGAATTTCGGATTTAGAAACATGAACTCGGGCGTGAGACCCAATTGATTTATGAACTCTCGGACTTGGAGTCCATTTGATTTGACGAGGAATCGGACCTAGGGTCCATTTGAGCTATACGATCGGACCGAGGGTCCATTTGGTTTACGATTCGGGTTTGAGGCCCAGTTAATGGTACTATCGGGCTTGATGCCCCGTTGATTGATGATATCGGGCCTGAGACCCATTTAGTTGAGATTTCGGGCTTAAGGCTCCGTTGGTTGTGAAATCGGACATGAGGTCCTGTTGGTTTATAGTTTCGGGCTTAGGGCTCAGTTAGTCGTGGTATCGGGCTTGAGACCCTGTTGATTGCGAAATCGGGCTTAAGTCCCAGTTCGATTTATGTAATGAGAATTTGGGCATGAGACCCAGTTGAACTGGGGATTTAGGCCGAGGCCTGTGAAATGGATTTGAATCGGATTCGAGGAATCCCGTTCAGATGAATCGGGTTTGAGACCCAGTTGAAATATGATTTTGAGAAAAGAAAGAAAGTACTTGAAATGAATGAACCTTCCATATGTTTATATGGTCTCCTCCAGACGTCGACCTGGAGAGTCACGATCCACAGACAGAATGGGTATCCCCATAGGGATCCCGTTCCAGGAGTGGTGGTTACTTGATATGATGTGGTCCCGGACCAGATTCCGGAGAGATGTGTGGACTAGATCCAGAGAGAGAGCTCGGACTAGATCCAATGATTGAGCCTCCCAGATGGAGATTATTGGGAGAAGACTCGGAGTGAGACCCCGAGTAGTGTGCACACTAGTATAGAGATTGACATCGTGACTATATCGGGGATGTGTTCCCTAGGGGCTGTGTCAGGACCCACCCCGGTTTCACCCCGAAACCCGAGGTAAATCCTGCTCCCGTCTGACACCCCGACCCAAAAACAGTCAGACGCAGGAGATAGTACTCAATAAATCCCGAAGTTAGAGTTTTACAGAGCATAGTACAAAATACACAGAAAAGAAAAACCGATAATAATTACACGCACGCGGAAAGAAAAATTGAAAACACTCCGGGATCCCTCACGTGCCTTCTATGCCTCGGACACTGCCTCGACGTCAAGACCCCGCGCTAGCTCCAAAACCTGGAGGGCAAGTTAAAACAAAGGTGTGAGTGGACCATAATAAAAGAAAAGTTCTAAAACCATTTATCGGAAAACCGAGTTTAACCCTCCGTTTTGAAAACCACATGCATAACCCTATTCTAGGAAACAGTTATAAACCAAATTACCATAAGCCACATCATAAGAAACAGAAACACTATAAAACAGTTAGAAAAACCACAGCATGTGAATCATAAAACCGTATCAGAAACCATAAACATCAAATCATCATTTTCCGATCAAACCTGCTGGACCTATCCGAGTCTTTAAACTCCCGAGTCTTTAAACTCCCGAGTCTTTAAACTCAATCCAGGCCTTAATAATATCCGAGTCTTTAAACTCAAAGGCCTACGGGGGAAAATCAATATATCCGAGTCTTTAAACTTCCGAGTCTTTAAACTCAATCCGGGCCCGTCCCCCGTCAATCAATATCCGGGTCTTTAAACCCAATAACCAGATCCAGCAAATCCAATCAAAACCATTTGAAAACCGTTCCCGAATTCACATCCAAACCCGAATCTGAAATCACTGGTCTGATGCCCTTCCGGCATCCCGAACCGTCATTCCGAATCCAAATCCGGAATCCACTTTTCCACTTGAAAACCAAATTCCATTTCCGAAATCCGTTTCCAAAACCGAAAAGCTTTAATCATCGAAAACCCTTTATAATCGTTGAAAACCATTTATTGTTTGAAATCCCAAAACTATAACATTATAATAAGAAATCAACCTTTCCTCGTAAAACGTGCCAAATACCATATTTCCTCGAAAAACGTGCAATAACGTAACCCAACCAAAACATATTCGATAAACATAGATTTATGATTAACCCTAAAACAATTATAGAAAACAGTTATGCATGCTCGAGTTTAAGGAAAGGGTCCACTCACAGTACCGAGCCCTCAATCGTGTCCCGAACGTCCAGCATGTTCCTCAGCTTCCTCGGGAAGTCCCGATCCTGTTAACAACCACCAAATTACGTCACTAACACGTCTACGAAAGTTCACCTACATTCCCTCAAAATTCCCCGAATCGAAAGCGTAAGAATCCGGGACCCTAAACCTTCACCCTCGTGGAACGAAACTCAAACGCCGTCCGCACAACCCGAAACCACTTCCATTGAACTCAACACAACTCCTAGACCAAAAACCATGTTGACCGTTTCCCCCATCGCCGCCGCACGCGCCCCCACGCGCCGCCCAAAGTGGCTGCGTGTGGCCCTCACGCGCCAGCTACAGTACCACCGTCAACCTCACATCGACCCGGTTCGCACCAGTGCTGCAACCCGGACCAGCGAGACCTGTTCTCCGCCGTCCGGCCACCATTCTCCTCCCTCTCTTCACCAGTCTCATCGTCCAGGCCTACCCTATCGATTCCCCAACGCCTCTAACCTCGACACTGTCCCTAGCCCGTCGACTGAAGCTCGAAACCAGACAACCCAAAAACCCATGTTTTCCTTCCCGGCCACCCACGGCTTCCCCCTTCATGGTGGCTACACCAACCTCTTCCTAGGACCCTTCTAAGCCTAACCCGACTCACCTTGACCGTCGATTCTCGCCCAAACGTCACGACTAGCCGTTTGAACATCACGACAAAACAGAGCACACAGGTACTCCCGTCGTGCTAACCTCCGCCATGTACTCCTCCGTCACGGCTACACACTCAGTCGACTCTTGGGACCTCCATGAGTCTCACTCTAACCTCCAATTCCCTCGACTCTCGCCCTAGATCCACGACTCAGGTTCTAAACCCAAACGACAAAACAGAGCAAAGAAACGGGGGTGAGGATTTACCTGTCCTCCTGCCGCCGTCGTGAGCTCAGCCGTGAGGTAGTAGCTCCTCCTGTTTTCCTCCGTCCTCTGAGTACTTCCCTTGACCTCGAGTGATTGATCACGGCTGCACCACCATCCAACTTCTCTGTTTTCCTTCTGCGTACAATCAAGAACACGGGCACGGTTGCACCCCAATTATTTGGGCCGTGCATACACAGGATTCACCCAGAATCCTCTAGTCCCTCAACACGTGTCACCATCCAATCCATGCACTCCCACATGGTCCAATTCCAACCGTCCGTTTCCCTTCTCTGTTGCACAAATCTCAATGTGCAGAAAGGCCAAACTGCCCCTCATTTTATCCCAATTTTACGGTTTTGCCACTAACTTTCTAGACCCGTAACTCACACCTCGTAAGTCCGATGAATACGTGCCGCCTGTCATCGAACTCAGGACGACGAGATCTACGTAATCATCCTAGGTCAACGTACCAAAACTCATCCGTACGAAAAGTCAACGTTTCCCCCTACTTTACCCAAAATTACAATCATACCCTTCACCTTCCGAACATCACAACTTCCTCCTCGGATGTCGGAATCGGGCGTGCCACCTGCCTATGGATTCGTAACGTGCTAAACTACGTCCTGGTCACTGGTCAAAGTCCATTGAACTATCCGAACTAAAAGTCAACTTTTTGCCTAACTAGGGGCAAAATCGTCTTTCTAAGCTAATGACCTTACCGATACCGACTAACCACCGATTAGCCTCGCTAATCCCACCTTAATCACTTTACTAATCCCGGCTCTCGGGACGGGTTGTTACAGGCTGTGTGCCTCGAGTTGGCATCTTCTCGGAAGTGCCTCGGATGGGTTATACGTATGACGGTACGTATGAGATTTTATGAAAAAATGATTTGAGGGCGGAGACCCTATGTTTTGTGTTTCAGAAAGTGATTTGGGGCGGAGACCCCCGTATTTGAAATTGTGAAAGTGATTTGGGGCGGAGACCCCGTTTGTGATATTTTGAGAATAGTTTTGGGCTGAGACCCACGTGATGTGATTTGGGCGGAGTCCCTAATGATTTGAGGTACGAGTTTTTGGTGATTTCAGGTCGAGGACCCAAATGGATTTACGGTTCATGACGGTTTATGGGAATCGGCATGAACCTTTGAAAGGTGTTTGTGGGTCATGGCGGTTTATGGGAACCGGGCATGAACCCTTGAAAGGATTTGTACATGTTTTATAAATGATTTTATGAATGTTTGATAAATGGTTTTTGAATGCATGCATATGCTTTTATTGAAGGGCATAAATGTCTTGATGCGAAAATGTTTTTAATAAATTATTACTTTGTCCGCTCACAGTTTTCGTGTTTTAATGCCCTTCAGGTTAAACGTGGATGCGGGCTATAGCAGAGACGAGACATCACTCCCCTCCTCCTACGATCCTGACGCACTCTGACAGCCCCGGCGAGGGCTAAAGATGGAATTTTCCCTGGTCTGACACTTCGTGTCAGACGGGATCAGGCGGGTCCCACGTTAATCCCAGGGGATTCGGGACCGATTGTAATGACCCGTCCCGAGTGTCGGGATTGAATATTAATTAATTATGATTTTGAGTGACTAATCGGGGATTAGTTGAGTGAAATCGGACGAATTGTGCAAAATAACCATTTTGTCCCTAGCGTGGGCAAAATGTTGACTTTTAGTTCGGGCGGTCAAACGGACTTTGACCGATGACCGTGACGTAGTTCGAGACGTCACGAGTTCATAGACAGGTGGCACGTTCGATTCCGACATTCGAGGTGAAAGTTATGGCGTTCGGAAGTTGAGCGGTATTTTGGTAATTTGGCATATTAGGGGCCAAATGTTGACTTTTTGACCGGGAGGTCCAATGGACGAGGGCCAAGGACCGTTACGTAGGTTTCGTCGATACGAATCCAACGACAGGCGGCATGCCGAAATCGGAGATTCGACGACGAAGTTATGGTCTCGGAATCGGGCTCGATTAACCGAACGAACCGGGATTAAAATAATATTTTAATATGAACAGTACCCGGTGACTGAACACACTTGGATGAGTGACAAGTGTCACTCATCCCCTAAATTCAGGCATGAAACCAGATCCCATGTTTTAGGGAAGACACAATTATGATGTTTTATTAATTAATCCTAATTATTTTTAATTCCTCCATTAATCTCCTTTGTTCTTCAAACCGTGTAAAATTTGGGAAGAAAATTGGAGAGAGTTTGCTGCCTTCTCTAACTGGTTTTGAGGGAAAAATCGAGTGCTTGTTGAGACTAACTCAACTGGGTAAACACGGGAGATTGAGAGTGAGCTGAGGAATTGAATTTCGGATTTTAGACAATTTGGGGGGGAAATCAAATTGGAAGAATTGAGCCGTGAGGAGTGGAATTGAAGCCTCATTTAGCTTTCTGGGATCAATACGAATTGATCTGCAACAAGAACGAAGGGAATTGGGGTCGAATTGAGGAAGAACAGAAGGAAGGAGGTCTCTGAAATTTCGAGGTTGAGTTGAGGAATTGGAGGCTTTGATTGACAAAATTGAGCTGGGGATTATGTTCCTGGGGATCCCACGATGCTTCTGGGTTCATCAATTGGAAGAAAACGGTTGAGATTGACGGAACTCCATGGTTGCACAGTGACGGCTGTTCTTCGAAGAATCGAATTTGAGTCGTGGAGTTTGAGCCACGAATTGATTCAATTGAGTTGGGGAAAAGGTTTACCTGAGTTCATTGAAGCTTCTGGTTGAATCAATTTAAGGAAATCGATTGAAATTGAGGGAGTTCTGATGATGAACAGTGGCCGGATGTCCTTCGATCGATCATCTGTGATGGTGAGGATTGAGGTAATGTCTCATGTAATTAATGTTACAGAACTCTAATTGAACTTAGGTCGAAACTAATTGAATGTTCAATTGATGAATTCAGTGTTGAATTGATAGGATTGGAACCGGGTCTGATCGCGGGTTGAACGACCCGTTTACCAGACAAACGGGTGAGGGAGACAGTACTGTAGCTGGCGCGTGGGTTTCACGCGCAGCCACTCACGGCGGCGCGTGAGGGCGCGTCCGGCCTAGTCTCAAGGTGAGGTCAACATGACTTTTGATCCTCTCAGTGTAACGAACATTTTGACGTAGATTTCGAGGAAATCGGATATTGTTTCGTTAATGTTCCGCGTATCCGAAGCTTTGTTTTACGTTAAAAATACGTATTTAAATTCCGAAAAAATTGGGGAAAATTATATGATGTATTTTGAGATGTTAGTAACCCTCTATAATGATTTTGGGCAAGAGTTGTGATTTCCAGATTTTACGGAAAAACGTGCAGCTCGGAAACGGACCGTTTTGGACGGTGTGTGTGAGTGGACTTTGTTTTCTAACCGTGATGCATGCATATATGATTTAAAATGCTTTATTATATGATTTGATATGCTTTGGCATGATTGGTATTTCAATTCGGTGATTTCTTGGTTTTATGATTATTATATTATTATATTTTGGCACGATTTTCGAGAAATCATGAAATTGGTTAAAAATGATATTGTGGGCGTGAGAACCCAAGTAAATAATGATTTTGACTCGGATTTGGAGTTACATGTGAATTTGATGAATTTGATGATTTTTGGTATTCTCGTGATTTTGTGATTATTTTAATCAGTTTTTCGGGCACGTTTTACGAGGAACGTGCAAATGATGTTTTGGGCTAGGCCCGGATTGAAAATAATGTTTTGACTCGGGTTATGAGTCAGGAAGTTGAAAATGATATTTGGACTCGGATTATGAGTCAGGAATTGATTTCATGGATTTACGTGATCGTGGCAACTCGGGTTTACGGTTGCACGAATTTGCGTGAAAATGATATTTTGGGCTTGAGACCCAATGGAATTGTAATTTTGATTGGATTTGTATTTCCATGTGATTACATTATGATATTGATGATTTTCGGATTTATAAAGTAAATCGGGACTTGGGGCTGAGACCCTGTATTGTAAATGATTTGGTTTTCAATGCAACTGTTTTCACTGGTTTTTGTGATGATGATATGTTGCGAATAATTAGGGCTTTCAGGAGAAAATATGTTTTTCCCCGGAGTGCACCTTGGAGATAACGCTCGCCTTCGGGATGGAAGTGTTTACCCCGAAGAGGTCACGTAGCACGATCTTTGTCGAGCAGCCAAGGGAGGCTTGACTCAGATCAGATGTGCTGGATTATATATGGATCGGTAAGTGATGTGTTCACGAGATCCGGATTGCCGGCTAGTGATCTGTTCACAGCGGCGGATGCTCAGATTTTGAGCGGTCCTTGAGCCTATTGATTTGCACGCGTCGCAGGGATAAACGTGACTCTAAGCAACATGATATGGAAATAAGTCTCGTGGATTATGGAAAATGATTTTGAGGAAACCGTGGTTTAGCGGTTAAAATGATTTAAGGAAACATGTTGATTGTGATGACGTACTGGTATTGAGTACGGGTTTTTGGTCTTTGTGGCCAGTGATTATGTTTTCACATGTTTTGGCCTGAGAGCCGTGATTTGATGTTTTACAACATGAACTGATTTGATGAACATGAGTTTTGTGGACCATGAGAAAACGTATTTTGATTTTATCGGTCCACTGTTCATACTTGAATGATGTCATACTATTACTCATGTTTTATGATATGCATGCAAGTTTGTGAAAACTGGAGGGTAAGAATGTATTTTGATAAATGTTTTTATAAGAGGTCATTTTTGTCCACTCACACCTTTTCTGTTTTATTAACCCTTCAGGTTGTGGTGCGTTGATCGAGGCTATTCCAGAGGTGGAGGTATGAGCGGGCACAAGCGCAAATATCCCTTGTCTGGCAGGTGCTGAAGGGTAGTTTCGGACTTTCAGTTGACTTGTCAGACGGGAGCAGGACCGGGTACGGTTTTTGACGTCCAGTTGGGACGGGTCCTGTCACCGATCCTGACAGCTCATCATAAAAAATGCTAGGCAGGTAACTAACTAGATTTATAATCATGTATGGTTACTAGCTCAGATGCATGAATTCTGTCAAGGAGACTTGGTTCGTCCTGGTGCAACTCGGTTCGCAACCAACTATATTTGTATAAATAGTATAGTTAAGCATAAAGTTGGCCTTAGAAGATTGTTTACCAGTGATCAATGACATGGTTGCCCATTGAGTAGGAAAGTGGAAGGCAAGAGGGTTGAGGCTCATATCCTCGACCAAAGATTCTAGGAGTCCTTGGAGATGATGCAATCAATATATGAACCATTATATTGCATCATTCGAATTGTTGATACAGAGGTAGTTCCAACCATGCCAATCCGGTATGATATGTTCAATTGAATGAAAGAAAAGATAACCCGTCTTAAAGGGAAGAAGTGGGTCCTTAAAATCATACAGGAGTGATGGGAAAAAACATTAGTGCATCCCTTACATGCCGCTGGTATATTTCTATCTTATTGAACTTGTTAATATTTTATTTTAATCTTGTTTACTAAGCAAAGTTCATTCTTGATTTGCAGCTTATTACTTGAATCCCCGATATCAATATCAAGCAGGTGTTGGGCATGACTCCTCCCTCGTCCAATCAGTTCAACAAGTATTCCTCAAACTGAATCCAAATGGGCAAGTGGGTTTACAAAATTTTGAAGTAGACGTAAGTTCACTACCATATATGAACCTTAATATTTTTGAATCTGTACAACTATGGCATTATATTAACATCAGCCTTAATGTAGTTGTTCAACTTTAGAGATGGTCGGAAAACATTTCGTTCACCTATGGCTGTACAATCACGAACGAAAATGCCCCCAGGTATATTGCTTGCATTTAACTTGATATTGTATGACTTTGCACTTTATAATGTCTCTTACTTTAAACTTGATATTGACAGCTGAGTGGTGGGAACTATATGGCCAAGCTTCTCCCAGCTTGCAACAAATTGCAGTTCGTATATTATCACAAACGACATCATCTTCGGCATGTGAGAGAAATTGGAGTACATTTGCTTTAATTCATGCAAAGCAAAGAAATCGTCTCGCATATTCTAAGTTAGAACAACTTGTTTTCTGTTATTACAACATGAAACTCAAGTTAAGAGATGAAGAAGCTGAAACCGGTAAAGTTGTGGACGAAGACTACGTTAACCTATTGGAAATTGCAGGTCAACATGTGGAAGGTAATGAGGCTGATCCACTTCAAGCATGGATTATGCCAGCTCACTTGGATGATAATAGTGGAAGGCCTGTGTCAGGACCCACCCCGGTTTCCCCCGCGAAACCCGAGGTAAATCCTGCTCCCGTCTGACTCCCCGACACAACACCAAAGTAAAACTCACACGCAACCCCCAAAGTACTCAGTCAGACGCAGGAGAATACAATTCATTCTGAAGTTAAAAGTTTACAGAGCATAGTCCCAAATACACAGGAAAGAAAACCGATAAACTAGATACACGCACGCGGAAAAGAAAAACACTCCGGGACCCCTCTCGCGACTGTGATGCCTCAGACGCTGCCTCGACGCCGAAACCCCGCTCTAGCTCCACGACCTGGAGGGCAGTTTAAAAAAAGAAGGTGTGAGTGAACCATAAATAAAAGAAAAGTTTCTAAAACCATTTTATAAGAAAACCAGGTTTAGCCCTCCGTTTTGAAACCACATGCATAACTCAGTTATTACAACAGTTATAAATCAATCACCATAAAACATCATAAGAAACGGAAACACTATAGAACGGTTATAGAAATCATATAATAAGCACCATAAACCGTATCATAAAACGTGAATATCAAACCATCATTTTCCGATCAAACCTACTGGACCTATCCGAGTCTTTAAACTCCTGAGTCTTTAAACTCAATCCAGGCCTCAATAATATCCGAGTCTTTAAACTCCCGAGTCTTTAAACTCAATAGGCCTACGGGGGAAATATCAATATATCCAAGTCTTTAAACTCCTGAGTCTTTAAACTCAATCCGGGTCTTTAAACCCAATCTGGGCCCGTCCCCTGTCAATCACAATGTCCGGGTCTTTAAACCCAATAACCAGATCCAGCAAATCCAATCCAAAACCATTGAAAAACCATTTCTAAATTCATATCCAAATCCGAATCCGGAATCCACTTTTCAACTTTAAAACCAAATCTCGTTACCGAAATCCGATTCTAAAACCGAAAATCCTTGATCATCGAAATCACGTTCCAAAATCCATTTATAATCATTGAAAACCATTTATCATTTGAAAACCCAAAACCATAGCATCATAATCAGAAGTCAAGCATTTCTCGTAAAACGTGCTGAAAACTGTAGCTTTCTCGTAAAATGTGCAATAATGTAAAACAGTTATAGAATATAAATAACCATGAATTCACATATAAAACCGTAAAACAAGTAATTAAAAACAGTTATGCATGCTCAGTTATAGAGAAGGGGTCCACTCACAGTACCGAGCCCTCAATCGCGTCCTGAATGTCTCGTACGTTCCTCAGCTTCCTCGGGAACTCCCGATCCTGTCAACAACCACCGAAGTACGTCACTAACACGTCTACGAAGGTCCACCTAATTTCCCTCAAAAATCCCCGGGTCCTAAACGTAACGAATGGGAACCCTAAGCCTTCACCCTCGCGGAACTACATTGAATCGACGTCCGATTAACCCGAAACTAACTCCAGCGGACTTGTCACAACACCTAGACCAAAAACTTAGTTGACACGTTCCCCAAAGGCCGCCGCACGCGCCCCCACGCGCCGTCCAAAGTGGCTGCGCGTGGCTCTCACGCGCCTGCTACAGTGTCACCGTCTACCTCGAGTAGACCCGGTTCGACACAGTTCTGCACCTCGAACCGGCGAGGACGGTTCTCCGCCGTGCCTGCACCAAAACACTTCATTCCTTCACCCACTGCTTCGTCTAGTCCTAGGCTATCCATTCATGTACTCCAATTACCTCGACACGGCCTAATACTCATCGACTCGAACTCGAAACAAAACCCGAACACTGCTCTGTTTCCTTCTCCGGCCACCCAGGTCACCTCCCATCACGGTGACAAGCTTAAACCCTTCCTAGGACCATCCTAAACCTTACCCAACTCACCAAGACCGTCGACTCTACCCCAGACTTCACGACTCTACGTTTGAAGCAAAACGGAAAAACAGGGCACACAGGGCATCTTCCGTCGTCTAGCCTCCACCATGCACTTCCCTGTCACGGCAGCACAACCAGAAGACACCCAAGCCTCAACCGAGTCCCCTAGACCTCTCTAGACTCTTCGATTCAACCCCTAAACTCACGACTTTCGACTTGAAAATCGACGGAAAAACAGAGTATCGAAAGGGAGAATAAGAAATTACCTGCATCCTGTCGCCGTCGTGAGCTCAGCCGTGAGGCAGTAGCTCCTCCCGTCCACCTCCAGCCTCTGGACACCTCCTCTGGCCTCGCTTGATCGATCACAGCCGCAACACCACCCACAAACACTCACTTCCTCCCTGTTTTCCTTACTGTTTTCCCGTGGCTCCCAACTCCCCCACACACTACCACCGTATCTCAAAACCGCCTCTTTGTCTCCCTCTTGACCTCTAATCACTTACTCCCTCACTAATTCACACGAATCACACAAAACACCGTCCAATTCCTCTAAATTCTCTCCCTCTGTTTCTCTCTGGATCGAAGAACACACACACGGGCACCCCAAATAATTGGGACCGTGCACATGCCTAGAAGCCACTAGGCCCTTGCCATGCGTCACCATCCTCTCCTCTCCCTCACATCTGTTTCAATCTCAGCCCTCCATCTGTCCCTATCTGTTGCACACATCCCAGAGCACAAAAGACCAAAATGCCCTTCTGTTTTAACCAAAATTACAACTTTGCCACTACCTTTCTGGACCCGTAACTCCCACATCGTAAGTCCGATGAATACGTGCCGCCTGTCGTTGGATTCAGGACGACAAGATCTCTCTAACGGTCCTAAGTCAACAAGTCAAAACCCGATCATACAAAAAGTCAACTATTCCCCCTATTTTAACCAAATTACGATTATGTCCTCAACCTTCCGAACATTATAACTTCCTCCTCGGATGTCGGAATCTGGCATACCACCTGTCTACGGATTCACAACGTCCTAAACTACGTCCTGGTCATCGGTCAAAGTCCAATTGACCGCCCGAACTAAAAGTCAACTATTTACCCAAACTAGGGGCAAAATCGTCATTCTACACTAACGACCTTATCAGGACTAACTAACCCCCGATTAAGCTCACTAATCCCATCTTAATCACTATCTTAACCCTAATTTCTGGGACGGGTCGTTACAGCCTGACCCTCGAGTAGCACATCTTGCTAGTGAACATGGTGTTAATGTCGATAGAGTGCTATCTGAAGAAGTGAGGAGTGAGGACGTAGGAAGTGAGCGAGAGATGTCTTCATTGGAGAGATCAATGCTTGGTACTACTGGTAGACATGACTTACGAGCTGATGCTACTAGTAAGGGACTTCATCAAAATAATTCTCCAGATGATGATGATGATGATGATGATGATAGGACCCATCTCAATCCCCCCGGGATTAGTGCGGGATGACCCTGCTCCCGTCTGACACGAAGTGTCAGACAAGGGATATTTCCGACATTTGCCCTCCCGGGCTATCATAATACGCCAGGATCCGGAGGAGGTATGTGATATCTCTATCTCTGCTACAGTCCACATCCGATGTTAACCTGAAGGGTATTAAAAACAGAATGACTGTGAGTGGGCAAAAAGTAATAAGTTTCGTAAAACACATTTATAAAAGACCTTTATACCCTTCACTAAAAAACATGCATGCATAGTAAAATCATTTATCCAATCATATATGTTAAAACATCCATAATTAGGGTCTCAGCCCCAAATTCTGTAAATACAAGTCACCCGGGCTCCTGCCCAAAACCATTTACAGAAAACCATAGTATAGTAAACATACGTGGGATCTCAGCCCAAATCCATTTATCATCATAAAACACAATTTCCCAAACCAATTGAAATCATGTTTATCCATTATATTTCATATCCAAGAACTTGTCACGGTAAAATAAAGCTACACGTGTGCTAACCGGGGTCTCAAACCCAAGTCTTTCCAGGGTCCGCCCAGGTCAATGTCTGTAGATCAATGGCCCTCCCTGGAGGTAACGAACCATGCCCATTCTGAGAGTAAGGAACCCAACTGGGGGGCGACTCCACTCAGTCAGTGCTCCGTGACTACTCCGGGGTCCACCTAGGCCAACGACCCTCCCCGGAGGAGACAATCATATATAAAGGATGGCATATGAAAAACCTTTTGAAGTCATTCTTTAAACCTTTCCAGGATTCATGCCCGGCCCCTCATAAGCCGTCATGAACCATAAAACCTTTCATGAGTTCATGCCGGTTCCCATAAACCGTCAAGACCCATAAATCCATTTCAAGGGTTCATGCTGGTTCCCATAAACCGTCATGACCCATAAAAACCATTTGTAACACATACCTGGGCCCTAGGCCCGAATCCACATAGAAACTGGACCTCAAGTCCGAATCATAAACCAACTGGGCCTCCGGCCCGATTCCGTAAATCAAATGGACCTCAAGTGTAACGACCCGTCCTGAATTCTAGGATTAGATTAGTGACTAATCACGATTAGTGAGGTTAATCGGTGATTAGTTAGGCGAAATCGGACGAACGATGCGAAATGACCGTTTTGCCCCTAGTCGTGGCAAAACGTTGACTTTTCATTCGGGCGGTCAAATGGACTTTGACCGATGATCGTGACAAAGTTCGTGACGTCACGAGTTCATAGACAGGTGGCACGTTCAATTCCGACGTTCGAGGAGGAAGTTATGGCGTTGGGAAGTTTAGGGGCATTTTGGTAATTTTGGTTAAATGGGGTCAAATGTTGACTTTTTGACCGAGAGGTCCGATGGCCGAGCAATGAAGACCGTTACGTAGATAAGGACGATACGAATCCATAGACAGGCGGCACCTCGAATTCGGACGTTCGACGGCGAAGTTACGGTTCACGGAAGTTCCAAGTTACTATTCATGACGACACGTTTTACGAGGACCATTTGTCTTTAGTGGGCTAGTTACTTTTCAGCAACCAATGAATGAGTGACAAGTGTCACCCATCCACTGGCTACCATTTTCCCATTCATGCATCCAACCTTCCCGTGTATTTTCATTTCTTCATCCAAACCCAAACCCATTACCCGATCTTTCCCAAACCATCCACCCAAACTCAGCCAACCCAACCCCATTTCGACCAGGACTGAGACCAGAGAGTGAGGGAGGATGTAGGACGCGGTGGCCGGCCCAGGAAGTCGCCGCCGTGGGCGGTGGAGCCGCGAACCCGTGCGGGTGCACGGTAAGCCCGATTCTTCCCATTTTTCAATATATGTATTATGGGTTGTTTTGGTTGCTTTCAATGAATTAAAAAGGTTGTTAGGAAGCTATTAGGACGGTTTTGAGGGAGATTGGACGATGAGAGACCTCTGGGGAGGAGTTTGGAGAATCGAACCGTGAGGTTCAAATTGGACCGGTCGGATTTCGAAGGTTTTAGGAGTTTTGGTTAATTGGGTTAGATAGGAAATGAAGAAATAGGAATTTAGGAATTGGAATGGAAGCAAACGGACCGAAAATGAGGGAGAAGGAGACCTGGACCGGTTACGCCGGTCCAAGTTGCAGGAAAAACCGGACCGGACCGGTTCGGACCGGTTTGACCGAAGTAGGAGACGATACTGTAGCTGGCGCGTGAAGCCCACGCGCAGCCACTTCAGGCGGTGTGTGTGGGCGCGTGGGGGAGAATTTGGGGATGTGTTCAACATGTGAAATCTTCTATTCGATGTAACGAACATTTTGGGACTGGTTTCGTGTCGATCGGACACCGTCTCGATATGTTTCGGGGCATCGGAAGGTTTAGGTTCGGGATTAAAAATAGTTAGAAAATCGGGAAAATTACGGGGCTTTGGTAGGAGGTTAATTAAGTAGTTAGTAACCTTCTATTACGATTTGGACAGGTTTGGGAGTCCCGGTGATGGTGATCGGCTCGGGGAGCCGTATGGCATGCAAATCGAGGCGGCAGCTCGGACGGTCTGTGAGTGGACCTTGTTTTCTAAATTGGTGCATGCATAAATGTTTATTATATGTTTTAAATACTTGTTTGTGATGGCATGAGTGCATTTGGATGTGTAGTTACGTATAGGCACGTATTTCAAGGTTTTGGCCCTATACGGTGCCTATACGGGTCAGTATTTCTTTATTGGTTTTAATGAAAAGGTTTTGAATTTCTAAAAGGATAAACTCGGGTATGAGACCCATTTGGTTTTGTCTCGGGCATATGACGCTATTTACGACCTTTGGGTCTAAATCGTGGTCGCGGCGGGTGCTATGTGCACGACGATCGACGATACGACGCTCGCCTCCGGATTGGGATGTGTTCCTTCCGGAGAGGTCACGATGCACGATTCGTGGTCGGGCAGCCTGGGGAGGCTCGACTTCAGAGTGCTGACGGTTCAGGATATCGATCGGTGAGGAGTGCACCATGATCTTGAGAAGGTCACGTCGGTTGATACGTTCACGGCGACATACCAGGATTGAGGGCGGTCCTGGATGGATGGTTGCACACATCACTATGATCGGAATCGTGACTGACCCTTAGATATCGGGCACGGTGCCCAATTGAGTCATATGTTCGGGCACGATACCCAGTTGTTTTACACTGATGATTTCGGGTTAGGGACCCTACATGGATTTCCGGGTGCATGACGGTTTATGGGAACCGACATGAACCTTTGTCAGGTCATTGTGGTACATGACGGTTTATGGGAACCGGCATGAACCCTAGTTAATGGATGTTATGGATCATGAAGGTTCAGGGGAACCGGGCATGAATGTTTATGTTATGTATATATATGTTCATATACCTTCCTTTACTTCTATTATCTTCTCCGGGGAGGGTCGTTGGCCTAGGTGGACCCCGGAGTAGTCACGGAGCACCGACTGAGTGGAGTCACCCCCCAGTTGGGTTCCTTACTCTCAGGAAGGCTATGATTACTATTACCTCGGGTAGGGTCAGTGGTCTACGGACATTGATCTTGACTTTGAGAAGACTCGGATTGAGACTCGGGTAGCACACACGTAGCTTTGGAAACCGTGACAGGATTGGTTGTGTGAATTATATATGTATTTGATATAAATATGATATATGATATGTGATGTGTGGTTACATAGGATTTGAGCGGTGGCTCGTGTACTTGGCTTATTTCCGGTTTGGGCTGAGTCCCGTATAGTCGTTTTCATTATGGTTCTTTCAATCTTGGTTTTGGGCTTAGTTCCCACATATGGTTTCATTTGGTTAAATGGTTTTCGAATGCATGCATGCTTTTTAGTGGAGGGTATAAATGTCTTCCTTATGAAATGTTTTATAAACTCTTGTTTTGTCCACTCACAGCTTTTAATGTTTTGACTGCCCTTCAGGTTGACAGCGGATGTGGACTGTAGTAGAGACTGAGATATCACATGCCTCCTCCGGATCCTGGCGTACACTGATAGCCCGGGAGGGCAAAGGTCGGAAATATCCCTTGTCTGACACTCCGTGTCAGACGGGAGCAGGGTCATCCCGCACTAATCCCGGGGGGATTGGGATGGGTCCTGTCATCAAGTCCGAGAATTCGTAATTCAAATGGGTCTCATACCTGAGTTTATCCTTTTCAAATCCAAAATCATTTCATGAAATCATAACCAAAACCATAAGAATGGAAAATCAGAGTAAAATCGGAAAACCTTGATTTACGTGCAAGCACGTAAATCGCCTCGAAGTACGTGAAACCATACAACTCACAACCATCCAAATCCACATCATAAAATCATATTCATAATCCATTTGTAAATCCAAAACCATTTCATTTAGACCAATAAAGACATACAGCCCCGTATAGGGCCGAAATCTCGAAATACGTGCTTATATGTAACCACACATCCAAATGCACTCATGGCATCGCAAACAAGTATTTAAAACATATAATAAACATTTATGCATGCACCAATTTAGAAAACAAGGTCCACTCACAGACCGTCCGAGCTGCCGCCTCGATTTGCGTGCCATAGGCTCTCCCGAGCCAATCTATATCACCGGGACTCCCAAACCTGTCCAAATTTTAATAGAAGGTTACTAACTACTTAATTAACCTCCCATTAAGGCCCCGTAATTTTCTTGAACTTTTAGCTATTTTTAAACCGATCCTAAACCTTCCGACACCCCGAAACCTATTGAAACGATGTCCGATTGACGCGAGACCAGTCCCAAAATCTTCGTTACATCGAATAGAAGATTTCGTATGTTGAACACATCCCCAAAAACCCTAACACGCGCCCGCACGCGCCCTCGGATTGCACTGCACGTGGGCCTCACGCGCCACTGCACAGTGCATCTTCTTCCCTGCGACGACCGGTTCACTGGTTGGCCGGTCTAGTTGGACCGGCGTGACCGGTTCAGGGCTCCTCCTCTCTCATTTTCGGTCTGTTTCTTCCCTTTTCGATTCCATTCTCCCTATTTCTTAATTTCCTATCATTTCCAATCATTAAACCTAAGAAAAACATCCTAAAATCCATGGTTTGATTTTGAACCTCACGGTTCAAATTTCCCAAAACTCCCCCACGGCTTCCTCGACGTCTAACCACTCTCAAACCTATCTAACCACTTCCTAGCAACCTAATTAATTCAACACAAACATCCAAATCGACCCATAACAATCGAAATGAAAAATGGATTGAAAATGGTTTAAACTGATACCTCGATCGGTTTTTCTCCCCCGCCGTCCACGGCGGCGCATCTTGGGCCGGCCACCACGTCTTCAGCTCCTCTTCTCACTCTCTGGCCTCTCAATGATGATCACAGGTCAAGGGTTTGGATTTTGGGTGAAGGGTGGATCGGGTTGGGTTTAGGAAAAATGAAGAAAATGATCGATGAAGAGGAAATGGAAGATGCATGAATGAAAAGTAATGTCCAGTGGATGGGTGACACTTGTCACTCATCCATTGGGCCTCCATTAAATATCTGGGCCCCACTAAAGTCCAAAAGTGAACTCGTCTCGTAATTCGTGCAATAGTACCCTTGAACTTTCGTGAACCGTAACTTCGCCGTCGAACGTCCGAATTCGACGTGCCGCCTGTCTATGGATTCGTATTGTCCCGATCTACGTAATGGTCCTCGGCCCTCGGCCATCGGACCTCCTGGTCAAAAGTCAACTATTTGCCCCATTTAACTAAAATTAGCAAAATGCCCCAAAATTTCCGAACGTCATAACTTCCTCCTCGGACGTCGGAATTGAACGTGCCACCTGTCTATGAACTCGTGACGTCATGAGCTACGTCACGGTCATCGGTCAAAGTCCATTTGACCGCCAGAATGAAAAGTCAACGTTTTGCCACGATCAGGGGCAAAACGGTCATTTCACATCGTTCGTCCGATTTCGCCTAACTAATCACCGATTAACCTCACTAATCGTGATTAGTCACTAATCTAATCTAGGAATTTGGGACGGGTCGTTACAACCTTCCCTCCTTAATTAATTTCGTCCTCGAAATTCCAACCGACCTAATTTTAAACGTTCTTCCCTCGTTAATTAGTTCCGTTCTTGAAACACTAACTATCCTGATTCCACAATCACCTCGTGGAAAGTAAAATCGACCTCGAAACACGTGTACACTCGTACACCCACTAACCAGAACAGAACTCGTCTGGAACCAGACGTACCATTAACACTCACGTCGCAGCGACTACACTCGATCACGGCGAATGACAGTAATCATACGTTCTGAATTAACACCACTTGTCAAATCTACCGTTTTTGTTGACACGAACCACTCGACGGTTCCTTTCTCAATCTCAATCTATCCTGAAGTCCTCCCACTGGGAGTCATCAGACCTCATTAACCGATCCACGTTGACACCTTCGACAAATTGTCACCACTTGACAGTCGTCAGTCGAAAACTGACACTATACCCACTCGTGGTTACACTAACCACCAGCACACTCATCCTGGGTATACATTTACCAACCAAGCATTTCACTCGACTTGTGTGTAACTAGACCCACCAGAATCACTATGACCCAATGCACAGTATCCAATGTCCAGTTCACGTGCACAACTAATCCAATGGTATCGAGATTAAGCTGACTACCAACACGCTCACCAATGTACCCATGGTATAACCTATATACCGTCACCAGGCAAGACAAGTCTACTTGGTATTGTACCTCGAACAACGTACAAGGTACATACGTCTATCCATCAATCAGCTTACCACAACAACAACGACGACCTAGGTTGTAGGCAATCACGTTTCTATAATGGAGTCCATCTGTTCAATCCCGGACTAGACAAATCGAAACTCCAACCCATCATCTATTTCCAAATCCGAATTCAAAATTTCGTAAGAAATCCCGAATCCAAACCCAGAAATCATATCCATAACCATGTCCAAATTCGAATCCGAAATCATCATTCCGTAAGCTAGCATTTGGAATAACCATTCTGAAAGCTAGCATTTGGAATAACCATTCCGAACCCAAATCCATAAAAGAAAATCCAATGTCAAGCTACAGAATCAAATCCTGAATCGTCACCCAGAATCCGATTCCAAAACCCAAATCCAGAAATCCTCTTTCAAGTTCCAAAATCAAATCCTGAATGGTCATCCAGAAATCTGATTCCAAAACTTGAAATCTCATTCACGTCTACCGAGACGCATCAAAACCGAACCTATCGGTTACCTGCTCAACCGATTACCTCATTACCATCGATTGACTTCCTAGGGAAGTCAATCCCCATATCAACACAACACTAAGTCTGACAAAATCCGACCTCGTCAGACACCTACTCTGTAATGACCCGTCCCGAATATCAGGATTGAATATTAATTAATTATGGTTTAAAATGACTAATCGGGGATTAGTTGAGTGAAATCAGACGAATTGTGCAAAATGACCGTTTTGCCCCTAGCGTGGGCAAAATGTTGACTTTTAGTTCGGGCGGTCAAACTGACTTTGATCGATGACTGTGACATAGTTCGGGACGTCACGAGTTCATAGACAGGTGGCACGTTCGATTCCGACATTCGAGGAAAAAGTTATGACGTTCGGAAGTTCGAGGGCATTTTCGTAATTTGGCTAAAAAGGGGCCAAATGTTGACTTTTGACCCGGGAAGTCCAATGGACGAGGGCCAAGAATCGTTACGTAGGTCGAGTCGATACGAATTCATAGACAGGCGGCACGCCAAAATCGGAGATTCGACGACGAAGTTGTGGTCACGGGAGCGAAATCGATTAACCGAACGAACCGGGATTTCGATTAAAATATTATTAAATAGTGAATAGTGATCAGAGTTTGTGAACACTTGGATGAGTGACAAGTGTCACCCATCCCTTGTTTTGAGGCCCTAAATTGTGGAACATGTTTCCCATTAATCCATATTTTTTAATCATTCCTTATCATGCATTCTTCATCATCCGTCATCTTTATTTCTTCATTTATTTTCTTCAAAACCATATACCTCAATCCTACACAAACACCTCTCAATCATCATCCATTGCTTATGACCCGTGAACGAAAGTTGGAGAGGATGTTGAGACGAACCCAATGGTGGCCACGGTAAGGACCGTTGTGCACAGTGGCCGGAATTTTGGAAGGTAAAACCATAGGATTCAAATTTTGGGTTTTTGATTTTGATGGTGTTGATCGATTCTAAGCTTAGGATGATGTTCTTTGAGCTCTCACGAGCTTGTAGGTGCAATTTGGGACGAATTTGGACGTTGGAGGTGAACGGAATGATGATTGGAAATCTGGCCGAAACTTTGATTGGCCATAACTTAAAATCCAGGTACTTTCTGAATTTTCTGGGTTAATATTTGGAATCCTTGGCTCGAGTAGATGGATTTACATAGGTAGAACGTCGAATTTGGTTGAGAAACGAGTGAGATATCGAAGTTTGAAGTTTGGGACATCAATGGAGTTTTCCGGCGAGAAATTCCGGCGAGTTGCCGTCGAGTTGACTCGGTCTCCGGCGAGTTGACTCGTTGACTCTGACCCGTTGCCTTTTGACCGTTGACTTACTGTTCATGATGATGTCAGCGTTGACTTTGATGACATCATCGTTGACTTTTTGGTCACCATTTGACTAAAACTTTGACTCGCGCGTGTGGGCGCGTGGGAGCGTATTTTTAGGTGGGACCAGGACTATTTTAAGGGTTTCGACGATCTGGATCCAATGGCGGTGGTTTCGGGTCGATCGGAGATCGTTAAGTTAGTCAAATCAAGGGTTTTCACCTCGGGAAACGTGTACGAGACACGTTGACCTTTCCGGAAAAATTTAGGGTTCTTAATATGGACTTGTATAGGTTAGTAGTAACCTTTGGATATGATTTGGACAGGTCAGGATGACCCGAAGAGGTCGGATTAGCCCGAGGAGGCTTATGGCACGCATATCGAGGCGGCAGCTAGGACGGACTGTGAGTGGACTTTTGGTTTTCTAACCGTGATGCATGCATATATGATTTAAAATGCTTTATTATATGATTTGATATGCTTTGGCATGATTGGTATTTCAATTCGGTGATTTCTCGATTTTGTGATTATTATATTATTATATTCTGGCACGATTTTCGAGAGATTATGAAATTGGTTAAAAATGATATTGTGGGCGTGAGAACCCAACTAAATAATGATTTTGACTCGGATTTGGAGTTACATGTGAATTTGATGATTTTTGTATTCTCGTGATTTTGTGATTATTTTAATCAGTCTTTCGGGCACGTTTTACGAGGAACGTGCAAATGATGTTTTGGGCTACGGCCCGGGATTGAAAATGATATTTGGACTCGGATTATGAGTTAGGAGTTGTTTTCATGGATTTACGTGATCGTGGCAACTCGGGTTTACGGTTGCACGAATTTACGTGAAATTGATATTTTGGGCTTGAGACCCAATGGAATTGTGATTTTGAATGGATTTGTATTTCCATGTGATGACATGATGATATTGATGATTTTCGGATTTATAAAGTTAATCGGGACTTTGGTTATGTTGGGGCTGAGACCCTGTGTTGATATATGATTTGGTTTTTAATGCAACTGTTTTTCACTGGTTTTTGTGATGATGATATGTTGCGGATAATTAGGGCTTTCGGGTGAAAATATGTTTTTTCCCCGGAGTGCACCCTGGAGATAACGCTCGCCTTCGGGATGGAAGTGTTTACCCCGAAGAGGTCACGTAGCACGATCTTTGTCTTGCAGCCGAGGGGAGGCTTGACTCAGATTAGATGTGCTGGATTACATGGATCGGTAAGTGATGTGTTCACGAGATCCGGATCGTCGGCTGGTGAGGTTTTTCCCAGCGACGGATTGCTGACTGATGATGTGTTCACAGCAGCAGATGCTCGGATTTTGAGCGGTCCTTGAGCCTATTGATATGCACGCGTTGCAGGGATAAACGTGACTCAAAGCAACATGATATGGAAATAATTCCCGTGGATTATGGAAAATGATTTTGAGGAAACCGTGGTTTAGCGGTTAAAATGATTTAAAGAAACTGTGAACTTTTTGAGATGTTAAACTGATTTGGTGAACATGAGTTTTTGTGGACCATGGGAAAATATGTTTTGATTTTATCGGTCCACTGTTCATACTTGAATGATTTCATACTATTACTCATGTTTTACGATATGCATGCAAGTTTGTGAAAACTGGAGGGTAAGAATGTATTTTGGTAAATGTTTTTATAAGAAGTCATTTTTGTCCACTCACACCTTTTCTGTTTTGTTAACCCTTCAGGTCGTGGCGCGTTGATCGAGGCTATTCCAGAGGTGGAGGTATGTGCGGGCACAGGCGCAAAAATTCCCTTGTCTGGCAGGTACTGAAGGGTAGTTTCGGACTTTCAGTTGACTTGTCAGACGGGAGCAGGACCGGGTACGGTTTTTGACGTCCAGTTGGGACGGGTCCTGTCAAATTGGTATCAGAGCACTAGGTTGCTGATGCTGTTGCCATGCCATACCTCTGGAACGTGAGCCTCGTGCGCGACCTAGTGGTGAGATGGGTATATTAGGGTATTTGAGACCTTGTGATAGATTTCGGAATGTAATTGACCTTGGTTCGAGGGTTAGATGTTAATTTGTGTAATTGCGACTTACTAATTGTCGAATCAGTATTCTTATGGGCCCCATGATTTATTGGATCCAGAGGCTTGGAAGGTAGCACAATTGGGTAGGTTGGACCCACGATGAGAATATTCTCAGTAAATTCCTTGTGCGGAATGTGAGTTCCCAACGTCTAGAGTGTGTTGGTGTATCCTTAGGCTTTGTAAGTGGTATATGATGTGGTTCACCTGCAGTAATTTGCTAGGTGACTGGGTATGCCAGGGATGGCATGGATGAATGAGTCAAGAATTCGGTTAGGATTCGAGATGAGTCATGGTAATATCTTAAGTCTCAGGAGCTGTCGGGTTTTGAGGAACCCTAGGTAGTAATCGCGGAACCCTAAGGTGGGATGTTTGGTTCGGAAATGTGTGCTGGCGGGTGGTTTGACTCTTAATGACTTTTCGAAGTCGAGACCGAGTGACGATTGTGTCAGGTCTAGTCATGTCAGCTTTAGTGGTGGAACTGCAATCCACAGTCGGGGTTGGTACTTGTCGAAGGAATCCCAGAGTGGGGATACAGGGTAGTCGTCCGAGTACTTGATTCCATTGGATGTGGAGTCTCGATAGTGATGTCTGATGGTTGGGTCTGCACAAGTCTGTGGCAGGCACTCATACCGAGAGTGGTTGTTGAGAATCGGGGGGGACGTCAGGGGACGTTTCTTTTTCTCACATGAGTTGTCAGGGTGACTGTACCCAGAGTTGTTAGGTGCGAAGGAGGCAGAGTTTCTCCTATTCGAGCAGAGGTACGGGGTCGTCGCTTGTTATGAGCGGAGATCCAGGGTTGTCAGTTTTGCACACGGTGTGCTCATACTGATACTGTTGTCTGTGTACTGGTGTGGGTGCCGGTGTGGTGCTGACGATGGGTCACGAGTCGGGTTGTGACTTCGTCGAGTTGGGTATGTGTCAGTAACCAGTCCAAAGGGGACACGTGGTTGGTGTCCGAGTCCGATGGTTCCAACGTGGTTGGACCTACAGAATCATGAGAAGTTGTGTTTGAAGAGGATTGCGGGTTTTCCGCATGGGGATTAGGTATTCTGAAGTCATCAGGGGTGATTTCTTATTTTCTGTTGGGTTACCTGGCGTGGGGAGTGCAGTGAGTTTTGTTTGCATCCACGTAGGATGAGTATTGGTGTCATTGTTTTGGATCATCCTTGGTTTTCCCTAGGTGGGATGGAAAGGATAGATACGAGGTAATCAGTAAGGGTGTAAGACCCTGTGGTTCCTAGTTGTTGACTGTGTGGATCCTAGGTGGATCGGGTTTGTGATGTCGTGGACTTTGGGCATTGTGACAATCTAGGATCGTGATGGTCATGGTTGGCTGACGTCGTGATGGATCTGGGTCGTGATTTCGATGATCCAGATTGGGTGAGAGTTTATCACTCTTACTTTGGTATGTGGGTCATAAAAGACGGGACTGAACTTCTTTTCGAAGTGGAGCCCCTTATGGTATGTTACTCGAGCGAGTAGGTTTCCGACGGGGTCGAATTTGGTCAGCCTTAGAGTTGTGACTGATGGGATTGGCTTCCCTATGAAGTCAACCGAGTATAGTGAACTGGTAACCGATAGGTTCGGTTTTGGGTGTGTCCGAGTGGACGTGAACGAGATTTCGGGTTTTGGAACCGAATTTCTGGGTGACGATTCAGGATTCGATTTTGGAACTTGAAAGTGGAATACTGGATTTGGGTGCGGAATGATTATTCCAAATGCTAGCTTACGGAATAATGATTTCGGATTCGGATTTGGTCATGGATTAAAAATGTGATGTCTGGGTTTGGATTCGGGATTTCTTACGAGATTGCGAATTCAGATTTGGAATTGGAACTAGAGGATGGGTGGAGTTTCGATTTGTCTACTGCTGGTTTGAGCAAATGGACTCCATTATTGGAACGTATTTGGCTATGACCTAAGTGGTTGTAGTCTGGTCAAGGGATAGATGTATGTACCTTGTACATGGTTTGGGGTACGATACTTTGCAGACTTGTGGTGGCCAGGGTTGATGTGAATCCCGGGAGAACTAGGCGTTCTTCCCTGTGGACACGTTGATGTGTCATTTTGAGTGCTGTCATTTGGCGAGGTGTTTTTGGGTGGCATAGAACAAGGATTGTCGATGTTAGCAAAAACCCTCAGGCTTTTTACTTTTGCCTTACCTGGTTTGGGATCGACCATATAGGTCTATGGGTCGAGTACTGGGGTCCAGCTGTAGGATCATGCTTGGTGTACGATGTACGGTATCGTATGGACGAGGGTACTTGATACCTAGTGACGGTACATGGGATGTACCAGTGTTGTGTCGATAAACGTGTTGGTGTTTTGGCTTAGTTCCAATACCATTGGTTGTGGATGTGAACGTGAACTGGACATTGAACACGATGCACTGGGCAGAGTGATTCTGACGATTACAGTGATTGTTTGAGCAGGTGCTCTTAGCCAAGGTTGGCAAGTATAACTCTAGTGTTGAGTTGTGTGATTACTGCTAGGCTTGTGTTCAACGTGTTCCAGATGCACCGTCTGATTGAGTGTGATGACGGTATGCGTATACTCAGGTGAGTGAGTTGGTGGTTGGTGTGACCGCAAGTTGCTTTGCGGCGAGATGTTACCTTGTCGTGACCTTACCAGCATCTGGGATCGCTGAGGGGGTGACAGTTGTGGTAACTGCTGTAGGTATTAGTCGCAGGATTGAGTTTGCCCTGCGAGGGGAGATCATGTTGATGATCTTATGCTACATTGACGGACGTTGTAGTATGATGTGTTGTCACTGATTTGTTACTGATTGGCGCTTTACTAGGGTGGTAAAGCTTGGTGGTGACAGTATGGCTTGTGGTGACATATTGGTTAGTAGTGTCAGCATGGACTGACAGGTGAGTTTTGCTGACTCTCTATGAGAGCGAAGGTCAGGGCACATTAGTGATTACGTGGGGCCGTCAAGCTGAAAGAGTCAGCTTAATGGTGACATTGCCAATTTCTGGTGATCGATTTCACTCGAGGTGGTCGAGTGTAGTTAGTACGACGTGCATCGGTGATGTGACGTCTCAGTGCAGACGAGTTCTGTGTTGGCTAGTGGGTGTACATGTGTACACGTGATGTGAGGCCATTTGTTTTCCACTAGGTAGTTGTGGAATACGAGTAGTTGGAATTTCGGGGACGAAATTCTTTAAGGGGGGAAGGTTGTAATGACCCGTCCCGAATATCAGGATTGAATATTAATTAATTATGGTTTAAAATGACTAATCGGGGATTAGTTGAGTGAAATCAGACGAATTGTGCAAAATGACCGTTTTGCCCCTAGCGTGGGCAAAATGTTGACTTTTAGTTCGGGCGGTCAAACTGACTTTGATCGATGACTGTGACATAGTTCGGGACGTCACGAGTTCATAGACAGGTGGCACGTTCGATTCCGACATTCGAGGAAAAAGTTATGACGTTCGGAAGTTCGAGGGCATTTTCGTAATTTGGCTAAAAAGGGGCCAAATGTTGACTTTTGACCCGGGAAGTCCAATGGACGAGGGCCAAGAATCGTTACGTAGGTCGAGTCGATACGAATTCATAGACAGGCGGCACGCCAAAATCGGAGATTCGACGACGAAGTTGTGGTCACGGGAGCGAAATCGATTAACCGAACGAACCGGGATTTCGATTAAAATATTATTAAATAGTGAATAGTGATCAGAGTTTGTGAACACTTGGATGAGTGACAAGTGTCACCCATCCCTTGTTTTGAGGCCCTAAATTGTGGAACATGTTTCCCATTAATCCATATTTTTTAATCATTCCTTATCATGCATTCTTCATCATCCGTCATCTTTATTTCTTCATTTATTTTCTTCAAAACCATATACCTCAATCCTACACAAACACCTCTCAATCATCATCCATTGCTTATGACCCGTGAACGAAAGTTGGAGAGGATGTTGAGACGAACCCAATGGTGGCCACGGTAAGGACCGTTGTGCACGGTGGCCGGAATTTTGGAAGGTAAAACCATAGGATTCAAATTTTGGGTTTTTGATTTTGATGGTGTTGATCGATTCTAAGCTTAGGATGATGTTCTTTGAGCTCTCACGAGCTTGTAGGTGCAATTTGGGACGAATTTGGACGTTGGAGGTGAACGGAATGATGATTGGAAATCTGGCCGAAACTTTGATTGGCCATAACTTAAAATCCAGGTACTTTCTGAATTTTCTGGGTTAATATTTGGAATCCTTGGCTCGAGTAGATGGATTTACATAGGTAGAACGTCGAATTTGGTTGAGAAACGAGTGAGATATCGAAGTTTGAAGTTTGGGACATCAATGGAGTTTTCCGGCGAGAAATTCCGGCGAGTTGCCGTCAAGTTGACTCGGTCTCCGGCGAGTTGACTCGTTGACTCTGACCCGTTGCCTTTTGACCGTTGACTTACTGTTCATGATGATGTCAGCGTTGACTTTGATGACATCATCGTTGACTTTTTGGTCACCATTTGACTAAAACTTTGACTCGCGCGTGTGGGCGCGTGGGAGCGTATTTTTAGGTGGGACCAGGACTATTTTAAGGGTTTCGACGATCTGGATCCAATGGCGGTGGTTTCGGGTCGATCGGAGATCGTTAAGTTAGTCAAATCAAGGGTTTTCACCTCGGGAAACGTGTACGAGACACGTTGACCTTTCCGGAAAAATTTAGGGTTCTTAATATGGACTTGTATAGGTTAGTAGTAACCTTTGGATATGATTTGGACAGGTCAGGATGACCCGAAGAGGTCGGATTAGCCCGAGGAGGCTTATGGCACGCATATCGAGGCGGCAGCTAGGACGGACTGTGAGTGGACTTTTGGTTTTCTAACCGTGATGCATGCATATATGATTTAAAATGCTTTATTATATGATTTGATATGCTTTGGCATGATTGGTATTTCAATTCGGTGATTTCTCGATTTTGTGATTATTATATTATTATATTCTGGCACGATTTTCGAGAGATTATGAAATTGGTTAAAAATGATATTGTGGGCGTGAGAACCCAACTAAATAATGATTTTGACTCGGATTTGGAGTTACATGTGAATTTGATGATTTTTGTATTCTCGTGATTTTGTGATTATTTTAATCAGTCTTTCGGGCACGTTTTACGAGGAACGTGCAAATGATGTTTTGGGCTACGGCCCGGGATTGAAAATGATATTTGGACTCGGATTATGAGTTAGGAGTTGTTTTCATGGATTTACGTGATCGTGGCAACTCGGGTTTACGGTTGCACGAATTTACGTGAAATTGATATTTTGGGCTTGAGACCCAATGGAATTGTGATTTTGAATGGATTTGTATTTCCATGTGATGACATGATGATATTGATGATTTTCGGATTTATAAAGTTAATCGGGACTTTGGTTATGTTGGGGCTGAGACCCTGTGTTGATATATGATTTGGTTTTTAATGCAACTGTTTTTCACTGGTTTTTGTGATGATGATATGTTGCGGATAATTAGGGCTTTCGGGTGAAAATATGTTTTTTCCCCGGAGTGCACCCTGGAGATAACGCTCGCCTTCGGGATGGAAGTGTTTACCCCGAAGAGGTCACGTAGCACGATCTTTGTCTTGCAGCCGAGGGGAGGCTTGACTCAGATTAGATGTGCTGGATTACATGGATCGGTAAGTGATGTGTTCACGAGATCCGGATCGTCGGCTGGTGAGGTTTTTCCCAGCGACGGATTGCTGACTGATGATGTGTTCACAGCAGCAGATGCTCGGATTTTGAGCGGTCCTTGAGCCTATTGATATGCACGCGTTGCAGGGATAAACGTGACTCAAAGCAACATGATATGGAAATAATTCCCGTGGATTATGGAAAATGATTTTGAGGAAACCGTGGTTTAGCGGTTAAAATGATTTAAAGAAACTGTGAACTTTTTGAGATGTTAAACTGATTTGGTGAACATGAGTTTTTGTGGACCATGGGAAAATATGTTTTGATTTTATCGGTCCACTGTTCATACTTGAATGATTTCATACTATTACTCATGTTTTACGATATGCATGCAAGTTTGTGAAAACTGGAGGGTAAGAATGTATTTTGGTAAATGTTTTTATAAGAAGTCATTTTTGTCCACTCACACCTTTTCTGTTTTGTTAACCCTTCAGGTCGTGGCGCGTTGATCGAGGCTATTCCAGAGGTGGAGGTATGTGCGGGCACAGGCGCAAAAATTCCCTTGTCTGGCAGGTACTGAAGGGTAGTTTCGGACTTTCAGTTGACTTGTCAGACGGGAGCAGGACCGGGTACGGTTTTTGACGTCCAGTTGGGACGGGTCCTGTCATACTCGCTCGAGTAACAAGCCATATGGGATTTACCTCGAAAAGAAGTTTAGTCCCATCATCCTCAACTCAACATCCAAGTAAGAGCGATAAACTCTCCACCTATCTGGATCATCGAGATCTCGATCCAGATCCATCACTACGTTAATCGACCATAGACGTCACAATCCTCGATCATCACGACGCCTAAAGTCCTCAACCATTTCCCACATCTAAACAGATTAGTCAGCGACGAGACACGCCGAGACTGTGGGTTCTCACTGATTACTTCGTATCGATCCTTGTCATTCCACCTAAAAAAATCAAGGATGATCCAACACGATGACATCAAAACCCAACCTACGTGAATGCAACCAACACTCGCTGCACTCACCACGCCATATAACCTGACATCGGCTGCCACCAAGTAGAGAATGAGAAATCTCAGTCACCTAGCTTCGATATACTCACTCCACCTGATGACCAAAGACAAATCCTGGGTTAACCAACCAATACACGATCGGTGTACTAGTGGCAACCAACAACATCTACGTCATCAACATCATCTACCATCATCTGCCATGGCAGAACCTGAGAAGTCACCCAAAATGACTTCGATATACCCATTACGACGGATGTGACTCAACGTCATCACAATCACCGGCACCAGCACCAACGCACTATCATCAACACTAGTATCAATATCAGCATCGGCACACCATGTGCAAAACTGACAACCCTGGATCTCCGCTCATACCGAGCGACGACGCCGTACCACTGCCCGAATAGGAGAAACTCCGCCTCCGTCGTACCCGACAACTCTGGGTACAGTCACCCTGACAACTCATACGAGAAAAGGAAACGTTCCTCGAACGTCCCCGATTCCTAACAACCATAACTACAACCATTCTCGGTAGTAGTGCCTGCCACCGACTCGTGCAGACCCAACCACCAGACATCTCGATATACGGACTCCGCATCCAACGGAATCAACCGCCTGTATTTAACTATTCCGTATCCCAAACCTGGGATTCCATCGACAAGTACCAACCCTGATGACTTGTCCAACCAATCTCTAACCAGTCGTAACTCGACTCAACCGATGTCGTCTACCAGGTCACCCACGACCTTAGCTGCACCAATAGTCCATCACAACTGAAGTAGCACGACAACCAACTAGGTCTAACCGATAAGTACAACCTCGACTGCGAAGTGCAGTCCCAACACAAAAGATGACATGGCTAGACCGACTAACGAACCCAAATCCGAATAGTCATCCAAGTCAAACCACTCGTCAACTCACATTTCCGAACCATACACCCAAGGTAGGGTTCCACAATCACACCTAGGGTCACTCTGAACCCAACTGCGAAAAACAGTAAAATCCACGATCTGACCGACTCCGCGGTCTTGACATCATATAGACGTCAATCCAAGCATACCGTAAGTCTAACCAGGATTCCCCGAATCCGACTGCCAACTGCCATAAGTTCAACCATAGTTCCCCAAACTCGACTGCTAACCGTCAGCCGCAGTACAATCCACGAATCCGACTGGTCCCAGCAGTAAATCCATCAAACTCAACCAAATGGTCCAAATCCGATCATCGGATGGTCACAACATCCAACCAGTCGTAGGAACCGAAACTACGACATCGTGAAAGACGACCCCAACTAATCGTCTCACGATCACAATCTAACGTACAAATACATTCATCCTTTCGTAGGGTCCCACACTGTCAACCATGACAGAACCATGGCAACCCCGACATCAAGTGTCGAACCAAGCCGTTCCACGATACAATCCTACTAACTATCGTATCGGCATCCCAACTATCTGGTTGATAGCGAACTGTAGCCCCTTGAGATATCACATCCTCGACCTGCGTAAGGAGTAGTACGCAAAACACGCTCTGGAATTTAGAGTAAGACGAACAACCATGCTCTGATAAGCAATCCTATGCTCTGATACCACGCTAACAAGACCCATCCCAATCCCTCCGGGATTAGTGCGGGATGACCCTGCTCCCGTCTGACACGAAGTGGGAGACAAGGGATATTTCCGACCTTTGCCCTCCCGGGCTATCAGAGTACTCCAGGATCCGGAGGAGGTATGTGATATCTCGATCTCTGCTACAGTCCACATCCGATGTTAACCTGAAGGGTATTAAAAACAGAAAGACTGTGAGTGGACAAAAATTAATAAGTTTCGTAAAACACATTTATAAAAGACCTTTATACCCTTCACTAAAAAGCATGCATGCATAGTAAAATCATTTATCCAATCATATATGTTAAAACATCCATAATTAGGGTCTCAGCCCCAAATTCTGTAAATACAAGTCACCCGGGCTCCTGCCCAAAACCATTTACAGAAAACCATAGTATAGTAAACATATGTGGGATCTCAGCCCAAATCCATTTATCATCATAAAACACAATTTCCCAAACCAATTGAAATCATGTTTATCCATTATATTTCATATCCAAGAACCTGTCACGGTAAAATAAAGCTACACGTGTGCTAACCGGGGTCTCAAACCCAAGTCTCTCCAGGGTCCACCCAGGTCAATGTCCGTAGATCAATGACCCTCCTTGGAGGTAACGAACCATGCCCATCCTGAGAGTAAGGAACCCAACTAGGGGGCGACTCCACTCAGTCAGTGCTCCGTGACTACTCCGGGGTCCACCCAGGCCAACGACCCTCCCCGGAGGAGACAATCATATATAAAGGATGACATATGAAAAACCTTTTGAAGTCATTCTTTAAACCTTTCCAAGATTCATGCCCGGCCCCTCATAAGCCGTCATGAACCATAAAACCTTTCATGAGTTCATGTCGGTTCCCATAAACCGTCATGACCCATAAATCCATTTCAAGGGTTCATGCCGGTTCCCATAAACCGTCATGACCCATAAAAACCATTTGTAACACATAGCTGGGCCCTAGGCCCGAATCCACATAGAAACTGGACCTCAAGTCCGAATCGTAAACCAACTGGGCCTCCGACCCGATTCCGTAAATCAAATGGACCTCAAGTCCGAGAGTTCGTAATTCAAATGGGTCTCATACCCGAGTTTATCCTTTTCAAATCCAAAATCATTTCATGAAATCATAACCAAAACCATAAGAATGGAAATCAGAGTAAAATCGGAAAACCTCGATTTTCGTGCAAGCACATAAATCGCCTCGAAGTACGTGAAACCATACAATTCACAACCATCCAAATTCACATCATAAAATCACATTCATAATCCATTTGTAAATCCAAAACCATTTCATTTAGACCATAAATTTACCAAAATGTCCCTAAACTTTCGAACGTCATAACTTCCTCCTCGAACGTCGGAATTGAATGTGCCACCTGTCTATGAACTCGTGACGTCACGAACTACGTCACGGTCATCGGTCAAAGTCCATTTGACGTCCAGAATAAAAGTCAACGTTTTGCCACGATCAGGGGAAAAATGGTCATTTTGCATCGTTCGTCCAATTTCGCCTAAGTAATCACCGATTAACCTCACTAATCGTGATTAGTCATTAATCTAATCTAGGAATTTAGGATGGGTCGTTACAAGATGATGTTGAGACAAACGATGAAGACAAGGATGACAGAGGGGATGATGACGGGGGAAATGAACATGTAACCGAAATATATCCACCCTTGAGCCTATTTACTGGAGAGGCGGATTTCACTCATGTCACTCAAGATTATGATCATGGGTGTAGAGAAGGAGGAGTAGGAATCGGTGGTGTTGGAAAAGATTACACTCGGACACGCAACATATATGAAGGTTATGGAAACCCATCTTCTGAGGATTCCATGACAATTAGTTTTGAGTCAATGAGTTTAGGCACCGATCCTAATAACAACTCAAATGATCCATATGCTTATGGCCCATATCGTCACCCCCTGTTAGACAACCATCTCCCTCAAATGTCACATGGTTATGAAGGCTATGAAGATCCTCATCTCAATAAAGATTATGGAGAAATTAGTTGGGTAAATCCGAACTACCCTATCTATAGAGGAAAAGTAGACAATTCAAAGGAGATATACGAATACTATGTCCAACAATACATTTCCTTTTGGTCAAATAACATCAGTTGGCAAAACTTTTGTGTCTTGGTAAATCAAGACCAATCTAATTTTCAAGCTGATTGACACTCTATATTTTTTTGATCAAGTTCAATGTGTACAATATTTTTAATGCAATATTATCAATAGAATTATGTTTTAATTTTAGTTTATCTTTAAGATTTTATACTGGTAGTGGTCAGCAGATTTATATTCTATCATATGATTCATCATATATTTATTATATCAAAGTCATTTTATAGTTTTTATTAGTCCTATATAACCATTATTAGGTACTTAAGTTTTTCCCAAAGTTTCATTCCAAATTCCCGTCATTTGGATCCAATTTGTGTCATTTTTGTTGACCATAAACGATATCGATATTTGAGACGAGATATCCATAAATTCGGCGAGCAATATATCCGTCGATATCGATATTTCAATTCTTGATTATATTGCTTGTCATCGGAGAATTCCAAGGTTACCTTATATACGTATTAAGCAAAAATTACACTTTATGGGAGGTAATTGACAAGAGGGGACACATTCAGGAGGAAATTAACCAAGCGGGCAAAAAAAAAAAAAAAAAAAACCTTTGTTCGAACTTACCTACCCACGTTCCATTGTTATTCAGTGTTCCTGCACTCTGTTCTTGCCCTCCTCTTCTTCTCTCTTTCAGAATTCAGAATCAGAATTCCGAAAGCAGACCGACTGCCAAGAAGAAAGAGGGCAAAAACGTAAAAAGACATGCTGGGAACGTCCGTCCGTACACTCATCAGGCTTTGTTCCTCGTCGTCTGTTTCCTCTATCAAGTTAATACGAGATTATACTAATAAGGCTACCGCGGCTACTGTTGAAGATGCTGCCGCTGCCGCTGCTTCTTCTTATTTTTCTTCCGAGCCACTTAACTCCATAGCTTACAATGAGATTGGTTCACGCCCCTACTCCTCAGGAGTGCGAGTGCATCTCCTCAGGAACAACGACAGACATAGACGACGACGTCTAGGTGATCGGAGGAACAAGGAGAGGAGCAGGACAGATACGGATGCAATAGAGCTGGCATTGGACTCAGTTGTGAAGATATTCACGGTGTCGAGCAGCCCAAACTACATCCTTCCTTGGCAGAACAAGTCCCAGCGAGATACCATGGGCTCCGGTATTCTAACTTTTACCCTAACATTCTCCCTTTTTTTAAGCATCAAAGGTACTCAAATAATGAAATTGTGCCAATATACTGGCTTCAATTTCTGCCAATTTCTTGATGCCTGCATTAGTTTATTTAAATTTTAACAATTATCGAGCTTTTTCTTTAGCTTCAAATTTCTTTCTTACTTAAAATTATTTTTGTCCTCATTTGTAGGGTTTGTAATCCCTGGGAAGATAATTCTGACAAATGCTCATGTAGTAGCTGATCATACCTTTGTACTTGTAAGAAAGCATGGCTCTCCTGCCAAGTATAAAGCGCAAGTTAAAGCTGTTGGTCATGAATGTGATTTAGCCATTTTAAGTGTTGAAAGCGAAGAGTTCTGGGAGGGTATGAAATCCCTTGAGCTTGGAGATATTCCTTTTCTGCAAGAAGCTGTTGCTGTCGTTGGATACCCTCAAGGTAACAATAAATTAGCTATCACCATTCTGTTTTATCTTTAACGGGTCTAACTTCCAAATAATGTATCTTGCTGAAGATGAAAAAATAGAAGATAATACTTTCAATATTTAGACCCGTATCATATCTGTCAGAAACAATACTTCACTGCTTAATGCCCATATGTAACTTGTGAAATAGTATAATGGACAGGATCAAAGGCTGTTTTGGGTGATACCAAACTTTATGCAGGATCTTTAAGAATTCAGGTATCTGTTTAAGGTATCTTCATGTTTCGTTGTTATAAATTTTAAGAAAAGGCATCTAACCATGGTTATATATGATAGGAACTGATTAAAATGGCTGTCGTTAGTCTTGTGATACTGAAACCAAATCTTAAAGCTGCAGGGATATCTATAAAAAAAAAAGAAGAGGAAAATTTGAATAGAATTAAGATATAGCTGATAAAGAGTACGGCTATGTACCCCTAGGGAAACGCCATTTTCGAAGAGAAGAGAAGGCATATTTCTTACTCTGTTGAGAGGTTATATAGGTGCCTCTGTGTACTTCTAAAGTGTAGTGGAAACGTCTTCAAAATGATAAATTAGACTCATGGCCTCATGGGCCACTGATAGAGCATATTCCAGACTATATAGAATTACTAGATTACTTCCGACTTAACGGAAAATAAATCAGTGTAATATTTCCGACTTAAAAAGTTATGCCAGAAATATATCTTTGGACAGCTACTTGAGGACAAATCTTTGAACCGTATTTAGAAAATGCTTTTTTATTTTTTATTTTTTTTATTTTATTTTTTATATATTTTCTTTGTGGCTCCTGATTGGAGTCAAAGAATAGGAAGCTCGTTAAAGTGAGGACTGATTTTTTTTTTTATGGAAATACTTTCGTCATTCCTCATATACTTGGATGGGTGTCTGCTTCTTTTGCTATCTTCGTACTCAGAATTGTAGCTACTTTAGTTTATTGTCTTTGCGTGAGGGCTTTTATCCTGTTATATCAATGCACTTAGGGTTCCACCTGTACAATTTTTCTTTTAATAGTGAAGGCATGGTGTAAAGTGACAATATTTAGGTCAATTAATGAGTTGCTTTTGGTTCCAGGTGGTGACAACATTTCTGTTACCAAAGGCGTTGTTTCTAGGGTTGAACCCACACAATATGTGCATGGCGCAACCCAGCTTATGGCAATACAGATTGATGCTGCGATAAATCCAGGGAATAGTGGTGGTCCAGCAATTATGGGTAATAAAGTTGCTGGTGTAGCTTTTCAAAACCTTTCTGGTGCAGAAAACATTGGGTGAGCCACATTTGAATTTGAGATGGCCATTGCTCAGTTTGTTCAGATTATAGGACAGGATCTTGAGTATTCATTTACTTTTTGTTGGCTAGACATGTCTAGTAATCAGCTACCTAAGGAAGTGTACTTTCTTCATCGGCTGTCTTGAATCATGAAAATTTATCCGACAACCTCTACAGCACTTGCACTGTTTTACTCATATTCTTGTTTTGTGGTTTGACAACGAACAAAGGTGAGCTTTGACATTAGCACAAGCCCAGTCCACAGGCAAAAAAAATCATGAATAAATCACCCCAGGACCTTTCTGTCTAGTTTAAGCATTTACATCCCTAACCCTTAAAATTGTTCCAGAACATTGTTAATCTTTGGCTAAATTTGTTTCTTTTCAGTTATATAATTCCTGTTCCAGTAATAAAGCATTTTATTTCTGGAGTGGAAGAAAGTGGAAAATATGTTGGATTCTGCTCTCTGGGGTTGTCATGCCAGCCCACTGAAAATGCTCAACTGAGGAACCACTTTCGGATGCGCCCTGAAATGACTGGGGTACTTGTGAGCAAAATTAATCCTCTTTCAAATGCCTATAAAGTCTTGAAGAAAGATGATATCATCCTATTTTTTGAGGGAGTGCCTATCGCAAATGATGGAACAGGTGGTCCTTGTTATTCCTCAACTTTAATTAAAGAACCTTGTGGTGGTTCATGGAGTACCTAGGATGACATCTTGTTGACTCGTTTTGATGCACATATGGAAATTACTAAGAAATTTTAGTAACAAAGAATTCAAAACCAACTTTCCATTTCTAGTTCCACTGCCGATATATGCCTGTGAAGCAATTGCGATGCATGATGGGCTTTTGAAATCATAGTTTCTTATTGGCAGAATAAAGTTTTTTTTTCGGTTTTTTTTTGTATTTTGCTTTTCATATATTTGTCTTCCTGTTATGTTCTTACTTTATAGCATGATGTCTGCACCATGCAGTACCTTTTCGAAACAGAGAGCGGATAACATTTGACCATTTGGTTTCTATGAAGAAACCCAATGAAACAGCGGTAGTTAGAGTCTTGAGGGACGGTGAAGAGTATGAATTCACTATAACCCTTCAACCTGTAAGTGATGGTACTATTTTCAAACGTTTGTTGAATCTAGTGGTTTTTCCTTCTTGAAGAATCATAAGTTGATCAGGTGTCTTTTAAACTTAAAAGATTTTTATTAATTAATTTATTTATTTTGGTAATTTAGATGGAGAAGTCAAGAAATTAATGTAGATATGTTTATTTTGGTTGTACTATCCATCAAGTTTATTTAAGATCTTGCTTAATTTTCTCAGGCTGATGTTAGGCCGCCCATGGTTAGTTGTTATTATATGCGGAAGTAAGATTGAAACTTGGTCTTTCGCTTTCTTCTAAACTCTGTATTTGAATTGGGGTCTCAGCAATGTTGTTCAGCATGCCCTAGGTAATGTATTTCTGCTTGGTTGCATTTTGTGGTGGTTGGAGAGAGATGATTAGGAAGGGAAGGGTCTGATGTGAGAATTTTAGTAACTTGTTAAGGTTTGTGTTCGGATGATTCTTATTGATTATGATCTATTTTCTTAAGAATTTTAGATGTCCTCAAATTTTGGTCCTTGTATTGCTTTGTAATATTTGTGATATTCAGCCTCTTGTGTGTTAGCACAGGAAGATTTGGGGCACTTGACACCAAGCAGATTTTTGGAAGCAGAAGTTTGCTAGCTCATTGAAGCTTTTTTTATGCACCATCTTGAAAATGTTTTGTTGCATTATGCATTTTCTTTTGTTTAGTTCCTATATGCATTTTTTGAAAAATCTTCCACCTCATCAGGCTATCCATTGACCTAGAATGATACTGTTTAGTTCCTATATTTGTTAGGCTTGGCTATTGGAAGGCCCTCTGAAATTGACACACAATCTCACCATAATAATGTTATAAAGGGTTTTAATAAAAATTGTACATTCGTTTTAAACAGAAATTGAACCGGTAAAGAGAGAGATAGAAGTGGGCGGATAGGGGAGGAAGAGGCGTTCTTGCTGTGCGGTGGTGGGAGAGTTCTGTTCGGGAGTAGCAGAGAGATTAAGGCATCCATAGATAAGAAAATAAAGTTTAGGATATATGACTATAATTGTCTAATCAGTGATGATATATTCCTTGCCGTGCATTTTAGAGTTTTTATTTTATTTTATTTTATTTTTTATTTTTTATTTTTAACAATTGATCATTATCTTATTTTATTCATCTATTTAAATGTTTTTCAATTAACGTTACAGTTGTTCAATTGTGCAGTTTCTAAATCTCTTTTATGCAACCGCATTAAATTGGTTCTGCTGTCATTGTGTGTATTGCGCTTATTTAGGTTTTAGTTGTTCAATTGTATAGTGGCTAAAGCTCTTTCATGCAGCCCTATAGAATTGGTTGTGCTTCCATTGTGGGTTTTGTGTTTATTTAGCGTTTGCACTTGTGGAATTTTGTTAAACAGTGTACAGAACAGTGTTCTGTACACTTGTCTAAAACAGACCCGTGCACACTTGTTCAAACATCATTGGATATCACAGTTAGACTAGACATCTGTTTAGACCTAGACACCTGTACCCTAGTTAGTTTGTAGCAGTTACTTACTTAGGACAGATGTCTTAATCATATTTAGATGGGAGATAACTGTCACATCTTATCTCCCATACTGATGTGTATAAATATGCCTAGTTGGCTTGTAAATTATATCAGATAATTATACCTTTCTACATGGTATCAGAGCAATCTATCTGACCACCATAAACCGATCCCTCACAAACCTTATCTATGACTGCCGATTCCTGTTCCTCTCCTATCTCTTCCCCTAACTTCTCCACCTTGGTTTCTGTGAAATTGAGTGAAACCAATTACCTTCTATGGGAAAGTCTGTAGAAATGCATAAACCGTATGTTTATTGCAACAGCCAATATGACATTTTATAGGGGTTTATTTAAGGGATAAGACAGAGCAGTTCTTATCTCCTTAAACTGCTTCTAACTGTGGTAGGACAGATGTCCTATATACAAGTAACTGTAGGCAACTGTCTCTAAATAGGACAGGTGTCCTATACCGATTACTTAACTGATGTCTAGCTTTTACTAGGGACTTAGGTACACGGGTTCAACCTAGGAACTAATGTACAGTGTGTGCTAGGTTGATATATACATAGTCTAACATCCCCCCATAAACTAGGCACCCGACGGGTGACAAGTTTGGTTGTAAGGTTGTTGTGGCGGGCTATGAACAATCCCTTTGTGAACAGATCTGCAAGTTGCTGCTGGGAAGGGACGAACTGAACATGATGAGTTCCAGAAATCACCCTTTCTCGCAGGAAATGATAGTCCAGGGCTATATGCTTTGTTCTAGCATGAAAAATTGGGTTCTGAGACATGTAGCAAGTGCTCAGATTGTCACCGTGCAGCTGTATGGTCAGGGGAGGAGTAAACATGAGTTCACGGAGTAGATTTAGGAGCCAAATGCTATCTGCACACGTGTAAGCCAGGGCTCTGTACTTTGCTTCTGAACTGGACCTGGAAACTGTCTTCTGTTTCTTGGAGCACCAGGAGATAAGAGTAGGGCCTAGGAAGATGCAAAACCCTGTGACTGAACGTCTGGTGTCAGGACAACCTGCCCAATCTGCAACTGAGTATGCCTGAAGTCTGAGGGGGAAGGGGGATTTGTGAATGGTGATGCCAAGGCCAATAGTGCCTTTGAGATAGCGGATGATCCGCTTTACAGCAATAAGATGGAGGTCGGTAGGATGACTCATGAATTGAGCAGCATGCTGTACTGCAAAGGAAATGTCTGGTCGGGTTAGGGTTAAGTATAGAAGGGCACCTACTAGTTGACGGTAGAGGGAAGCATCAGGCAAGGGAGTTCCTGTGTGGGCTGAGATTAGCTGTTTGGAGGCCACGGGGGTGGGAGCAGGTTTGCAATCTTGGAGACCACTACGGGTTAGGATGTCTGTTGTGTATTTATTTTGGGTTAGATGAAGGCCAGTGGCTGTTGGAGTGGCTTCAACACCTAGGAAATAGTGAAGGGGTCCCAAATCTTTGATTGCAAATTCACGGGCCAGGCTGGTTTGGAAAGTCTGTATGGCAGATGGAGAGCTACTCGTGAGGATGATATCATCAACGTAGAGAAGGAGGAACATGATAGTTGCTGAGGTCTTGTAAATGAACAGCGAGGGATCTGCCTGGCTTGGAGTGAAACCAAGTTGGAACAGGAAGGTGCTGAAGCGTTCAAACCAGGCCCTGGGTGCCTTTTCGAGGCCGTACAGAGCCTTGTGGAGTCTACACACATGATTGGGATGTTGTGGATTAGTAAAACTAGGAGGTTGTTGCATATACACTTCCTCTGTGAGTGTGCCATGTAAGAAGGCATTGGTGACGTCCATTTGTCGAATGGACCAGCCAAGGGAGACTGCAATAGTTAGGACGACCCGGATAGTAGCTGGTTTGACAACGGGACTAAAGGACTCTTGGTAATCAAGACCTTCAGTTTGATGAAAACCCTTGGCGACTAGACGGGCTTTGTGCCTTCCTATGGTGCCGTCTGCATGTCTTTTGGTTTTAAAGACCCATTTGCCGCCAACTGCATTGGCATGAGAGGGTAAAGGAACAAGGGACCAGGTTTTCTGGTTGAGGAGGGCAGAGTACTCTGTTTGCATAGCTTGGATCCAGTGGGGATATTTGGAGGCTTGCTTGTAAGTGGAGGGTTCAGGAGATTGGGTAGCTAGTGTGGCATATGCTTGAGGAAGAGGGTATTTGGAAAGGAATAGAAGATTACGGGATTTGGAGTGACCTGATTTGCTTCGAGTGGTCATGGGGTGAATGTTGCGGTTTGGAGGTGGTGGAGGTGAAGTAGAGGAGCTGGAAGGTGCTAGGGAGGTTGGAGGACTGTTTTGTGTTGGAACAGAGGCTAGAGGTGTTGGGGAAGATCTGGTTGGGGCAGAGTTGTGGTGTTAAGTATTGTGGGAAGGTGCTGTTGGGATGGAAGGGGACTGGTGTGCACTGGGAGGATTAGGTTCAGTATAGGTAGTGACTGGGACAAACGTAAAGTCTGGGGTGTGGGTAGGATCTGAGGGATACGAAAACTGGTCCTCATTAAAGAGGACATGGCGGCTGATATAGACACGTCCAGTGGGGACGTGAAGGCAGCGATAGCCTGAGTGCTGAGCACTGTAGCCGAGGAAGAGACAATGAAGGGATCTAGAAACTTGTGTTTGGTGTAATCTCCAAGGTAGGGAAAGCAGGAACATCCAAATGTTCGTAGAAGGGAATAGGGTGGGGATTTGTGATGGAGTAGGAAGTATGGAGAGGACCATTTGAGGACTGCTGTGGGGAGGAGATTTATGAGGAAAACGGTTGTGGTAATGGCATCAGCCCAATAACAGAAGGGGAGACCTGCTGTATTTAGAAGTGTGCGGGCAACTTCAGATATATGGCGATGTTTTCTCTCAGCCAACTCATTTTGTTGGGGGGTGTGAGGGCAGGAAAATCGCTGGTGAATACCGTGGGTGGAACAGAAGCTTTGGAAGGCTTTGTTAGCAAATTATTTGCCACCATCACTGTGAAACTGTTTGATGGTGGTAGAGAATTGGGTTGTAATATATCTGGAAAATTTTGAAAACTGATCAAAGACTTCAGATTTGAGTCTCATAGGGTAGACCCATGTGTATCTAGTGTAGTCATCAGTAAAAAGCACGTAATAACGAAAACCAGAAACAGATGGCACAGGGGACATCGAAACATCGGAATGAATTAAGTCAAATGGGTGTTGGGAAGTGTGGATTACATTATTGAAAGATTGACGAGTACATTTGCTTAAAGCACACTGATTATAGAAGGGTATAAAATTAAAAACAGTAGGACGACTGATGTGCTGCTGATTTGCTAAGGTGCGTAAGACTTGGGGAGATGGATGTCCTAGCCACCGGTGCCAAAGACTTGGAGTGGTGGTGAGGAGTGCCTGGGGTGGGGAATTAGGCTTGATTGGATACAAGCCATATCTACAGGGGTCCTGAAACAGAATGGTGTTTGTAATTAGATCTCGAATGACAAAGTGTGTTGGAAAGAAAGTAATGCTTACATGTTGGTCTTTAGTGTACTGTGCAACAGCCAAGAGGTTTTTGCAGATGGATGGGACATGGAGAACATTAGAAAGATTGAAAGCTGAGGAACCAGAGGAGAATTGGACATTACCCGTGTGTGTGATAGGCAGGGTGGTGCCATTGCCCACCATAACTTGGTCTGTAGTGGGAGGATTTGGGTGTGGGGCAGCAGGGGACATGGTGACATGGTTGGTGGCGCCACTGTCAGGATACCAATTGGGGTCATTGACAGCTGTGAGGTGAAGTTCGGCGAAGGTTTGGGAAAGATCATGATCTGCTGGCTGTTGAAGTTGGGGACAGGCGGCTGCAACATGGCCAAACTTGTTGCAGGACCAGCATTGGGGACCTTGGGACCTGGCTGGATAAGTGGGAGGAGAACCAAGGACCCCTGGGGAGTTGTTGGAGGGTGGAAAGCGGCCAGAACCACGGCGGGAGAAGGGCCGGGAGCCGCTGTTAGACCGGAGCCACGGTGGTAATTGGAGCGACCTCTGTGGACATAGAATGTCTGAGGGGCAGGGAAAGGTGCAGGGTTGGGGCAGGGAGTATAGAGGGCAGTGGGCGGAGGATTAGAGACATAGGAGGGATTTGTGACCTGCTGGGCCTTAAAGGAGAGGAGGCGAGCCCCTAGATAATTGAAGGGTGGGAGGGGAGGGAAATTGAGCATGGCGGTGACGAGCATCATGTATTCTGGTCCTAGACCCCGTAGGACGGCAGTGACTAGATCATTGGGAGAGAAGGGTTCATTAATGGCTGCAAGGGAGTCGGCCAGAGTTTTGGCGTGAGAGGTATTCAGAGATGGTCCGAGTGCCTTTTGTGAGAGACATCAACTGGAAATGCAGATTGGTGGCATTAGCAAGGGATTGCTGTGAAAAGTTCTGGCGAAGACACTCCCAGATATCTCTAGAGGTTTGAAGGCCAACGACTTGGGAGAGAACAGGTTCAGTTAGGGTGGCCCGCAGCATGCTGATCAGGGTCTGATCTATTTGGTACCATTGTTGGAAGGCAAGGTTGGGGAGAGGGGCAGCAAGGAATGTGAGAGCCGAATCAGAAGTGGCAGATGTAGGAGAGGACGTCGCACTTGGTGTTGGGAGAGTGAAGGGAGGGGCAGGATGAGTACCATCTATGAAGCGCCAGTAATTGTGGCCAATGAGGAAGGGCTTAATCTGGCTTTCCCAGAAGAGGTAATTTGATTAAGTGAGTTTGACAGAGACTAGATTGGAGACGCGAGTAGGGGAGATTGAGGGAGTGGAGCAGGAATCGGTGGCAATTTAATGAGGGAAGAACAAAAAAGGTTCAGTTTGGGAAGAACAGAGGGATCGGCTGTGGTTATCAGACTAAGGGCTCTGATACCATGTAGAAATGCATAAACCGTATGTTTATTGCAACAGCCAATATGGCATTTTATAGGGATTTGTTTAAGGGATAAGACAGAGCAGTTCTTATCTCCTTAAACTGCTTCTAACTGTGGTAGGACAGATGTCCTATATACAAGTAACTGTAGGTAACTGTCTCTAAATAGGACAAGTGTCCTATACCGAGTACTTAACTGATGTCTAGCTTTTACTAGGGACTTAGGTACACGGGTTCAACCTAGGAACTAATGTACAGTGTGTGCTAGGTTGATATATACATAGTCTAACCAAGGATGAAAATATCGATATCGACGGATATATCGGTAGTAAAATTTACGGATATCTCGCGCCAAATATCGATATCGATATCGTTTACGGTCAACAAAAATGACGGAAATTCGGTCTAAAAGTTGGAAATTTGAAATAAAACTTTGGGGAAAATTTAAGTACCCAATAATGGTTATATTTGATTAATAAAAATGATAAAATAACTTTGCTATAATAAATATATGATGAATAATACGATACAATATAGTTCTGCCGATGACTAATAATATAAAATTTTAAACATAAACATAAATTGAAGTGAATTACTATGATTGAATGTTAATATAGTTAAAATATAAAAATAAACATAATAATGGAGTTTATATTTACATAATAATTTAGAAAATCGAGGAGTTTATATTTACATAATAATTTAGAAAATTGGACTTTAATTAGTGAAAATTGGTCATAAAACGAATTCTTATTAATCGTATTCTCATCTCATATTTTTCTAAAATCTATTAATATTCAAATTAATCATTCATATAATTTTCTTGAATTCAACATATAATTTTCTATTTTTCTTTAATTCAACATAATTTGTTTCAATTCAAGTGACATGGACTAAAAAGCCTAATTATTATATTTTATTATAAATTTCTAAAGTCTAAACTCATTTAAATCTATATCCATAATAATTATTATAATATCTATAAACCCACTCATCATTTGTGGGTGGTTATCCAAACCCACTATCAGATCAAAACAAAAGAAAATCCAACCCACTATCAGATAAGTTAAAAAAACAACAAATAAAAAATGAATTGTACAAGAAATAAATAAAAAACAACCAACATTAACTTCTCCCCTTCCCACACGGACTCTCAGTCTCACCCCTCTCTTGGTCTCACTGCCTCTTCATCTTCTTGCTATTCTCTGCAATGGTGACGATGATACCGTCAGCCGTCGCCACCTCCACTTCAACCAACCCATCATCGCTAAATGGACGAGCTTTTCGTGGACTTTCGGAGGCAAACAGGTTTTCTGGTCTTGGGTTATTTTGGGGGCTCGATTTTGGAGAAGGAGATCAGCCAGCAAGGCAAAGGCTTGAAGAAGAAGCTCCTTAAGGAAGGAGACGTCTGGGATACGATACCCCCAAGGATGGCGACGAGATTGAAGCAACCAGATCTCTCTCTCTCTCTCGATCAATTGTTCAATGGGTTAGGGATTTCGGTCCAAAATCGAAGATTTCGGCCATTATCGCCGAGATCCGTCGATATTGGCCGAAATCTTCGATTTTGTGGGAAGATTTTTCTTCTCCCCCTCCGTAGGTGCCGGTGATCGGAATTTCCGATATATCGGCGATAACACCGAAATTTTCATCACTGAGTCTAACAAAGTCAAATTAAACCTTTCCTCATTGGCCACAATTACTGGCGTTTTATTGATGGCACTCATCCTCCTCCTCCTCCTACTATTCTGTCTTCCCCGAATCCGGAAGCCTCACCCCAATCTGACTCTGAACATTCTGCCCTAACATCAAATCCTGAACTCGTGCCTAATCCTGCCTACCTTCTCTGGTTCCAAATTGACCAGACCTTAATTAGCATGATTCGGGCCACTCTAATCGAACCTATTCTCTCCCAAGTTGTGGGACTCACCACCTCTCGTGCCATCTGCGATTGTCTCAGGCAAAACTTCTCTCAACAGTCTCTTGTAAATGCCACTAACCTGCGTTTTCAGATCATGTCTCTCACCAAAGGGTCCAGAACCATCTCTGAATACCTTACCCATGCCAAGACACTTGCCGACTCTCTTGCTGCCATAAATGAACCCTTCTCACCCACAGACTTAGTCACTGCTGTTCTTCCTGGCCTAGGCCCAGAATATACCATCTTAGTCACTGCAATGCTCAACTTCCCACCCCTGCCTCCCTTCTCTGATCTTAGAGCCCGTCTTCTATCCTTCGAAGCCCAACAAACATCCAGTTCTGCATATACCACTGTTGCCACTCCCACAGCCCTTTACACCACCTATGCAGGCCCTACTGCCTCTAATGCTCGTGGCCATCCCTCTTACTCCCGTGGCTCCAAACCTGGCCGTAATTACAGACCCTTCACCCGTAGAAATTCTGGCCGTTATCCCACCAATCCCTCTCCTGGCATTCTCGGCCCCACTCCCTCTCATGCTTCACTCCCCCAAGGACCACAGTGCTGGTCCTGCAATCGCTTTGGCCATGTTGCAGCACACTGCCCACATATCACCCAATCTGCAGGTCATGACCTCTCACACGCCTTTGCTGGCCTTCATCTCGCTGCTGTCTCAGACCCCAACTGGTATCTGGATAGTGGAGCAACTAACCATGTTTCCATAACCCTTGCTGCTCCACAGTCCACAGCCCCTACCTCCCAAGACCAGATCATGGTCTGCAATGGCCAAACCATGCCCATATCCCACACTGGTAATGTTACATTCTCCTCTGGTTCGTTTCTCTTTAAACTTACAGATGTCCTACATGTTTCCACTATTCGCAAAAACCTCCTCTTTGTTGCTCAATTCACCAAAGATCAAAATGTTAGCCTCACCTTCTTTCCTACACACTTTATTATCCGGGATTTAACCACCAACTCTATTCTTTTTCAGGGCCACTGTAAGGATGGATTATACCCCATCAAGCCACACAACCCACCACAAGCCTTCCTCACCACGACTACCCCCACTCTGTGGCATCAAAGGCTAGGCCACCCATCTCACCAAGTCCTACGCATGCTGGCAACTCAGAACCATCTCAGTTCTTTTGTTTTTTTCTACTACTAGTCCCTTTTGTAATCAATGTGTATTAAGCAAATGTACTAGACAGTCCTTTTCTTCTGTTAATCACACCTCTCAACATCCGTTTGATTTAATCCACTCAGATGTATGGATGTCCCCTGTATCTTCAGTTTCTGGTTATAAATATTATGTTCTATTTACGGATGACTACACCCGTTTTACTTGGATTTACCCCCTTCGACTCAAATCTGAAGTTTTTGCCCACTTCACCAGATTTTTTACTTATGTTCAAACTCAGTTTTCCACCACCATCAAACAATTTCAGAGTGATGGTGGCAAAGAATTTTCCAACAATTCATTTACCACATTTTGCACTAACCATGGCATCCATCAAAGGTTCTCATGCCTGTAGAAAGGCATAAACCGTATGTTTATTGCTGCAGCCAAAATGGCATTTTATAGGGGTTTGTTTAAGGGATAAGACAGAGCAGTTCTTATCTCCTTAAACTGCTTCTAACTGTGTTAGGACAGATGTCCTATATACAAGTAACTGAAGGTAACTGTCTCTAAATAGGACAGGTGTCCTATACTTAGTACTTAACTAATGTCTAGCTGTTACTAGGGACTTAAGGTACACGGGTTCACCCTAGGAACTAATGTACAGTGTGTGCTAGGTGTATATATACATAGTCTAACATCCCCCTGCAAACTAGGCACCCGACGGGTGACAAGTTTGGTTGTAAGGTTGTTGCGAGCTGTGAACAATCCTTTTGTGAACAGATCTGCCAGTTGCTGCTGGGAGGGAACGAACTGAACTTGATGAGTTCCAGAAATCACCCTTTCTCGCAGCAAATGATAGTCCAGGGCTATATGCTTTGTTCTAGCATGGAAAACTGGGTTCTGAGACATGTAGCAGGTGCTCAGATTGTCGCAGTGCAGCTTTATGGGCATGGGAGGAGTGAACGTGAGTTCGCGGAGTAGATTTAGGAGCCAAATGCTATCTGCACATGTGTAAGCTAGGGCTCTGTATTCTGCCTCTGAACTGGACTTGGAAACTGTCTTCTGTTTCTTGGAGCACCAGGAGATAAGAGTAGGGCCGAGGAAGATGCAAAACCCTGTGACTGAACGTCTGGTGTCAGGACAGCCTGCCCAATCTGCATCTGAGTAAGCCTGAAGTCTGAGGGGGAAGGGGGATTTGTGAATGGTGATGCCAAGGCCAATGGTGCCTTTGAGATAGCGGATGATCCGCTTGACAGCAACAAGATGGAGGTCGGTAGGATGACTCATGAACTGAGCAGCATGCTGGACTGCAAAGGAAATGTCTGGTCGGGTTAAGGTTAAGTATAGAAGGGCACCTACTAGTTGACGGTAGAGGGAAGCATCAGGCAATGGGGTTCCATGGTGGGCTGAGATTAGTTGTTTGGAGGCCACGGGGGTGGGGGCAGGTTTGCAATCGAGGAGACCACTACGGGTTAGGACGTCTGTGGTGTATTTGTTTTGGGTTAGATGAAGGCCAGTGGCTGTTGGAGTGGCTTCAACACCTAGGAAGTAGTGAAGAGGTCCCAAATCTTTGATTGCAAATTCATGGGCCAGGCTGGTTTGGAAAGTCTGTATGGCAGATGTAGAGCTACCCGTGAGGATGATGTCATCAACGTAGAGGAGGAGGAACAGAATAGTTGTTGAGGTCTTGTAAATGAACAGAGATGGATCTGCCTGGCTTTGAGTGAAACCTTGGTGAAACAGGAAGGTGCTGAAGCGTTCAAACCAGGCCCTGGGTGCTTGTTTGAGGCCGTACAGAGCCTTGTGGAGTCTACACACATGATTAGGACGTTGTGGATCAATAAAACCAGGAGGTTGTTGTATATACACTTCCTCTGTGAGTGTGCCATGTAAGAAGGCATTGGTGACGTCCATTTGGCGAATGGACCAGCCAAGGGAGACTGCAATAGTGAGGACGACCCGGATAGTAGCTGGTTTGACAACGGGACTAAAGGTCTCTTGGTAATCAAGACGTGCAGTTTGATGAAAACCCTTGGCGACTAGACGGGCTTTGTGCCTTTCGATGGTGCCGTCTGCATGTCTTTTTGTTTTAAAGACCCATTTGCAGCCAACTGCATTGGCATGAGAGGGTAAGGGAACAAGGGACCAGGTTTTCTGGTTGAGGAGGGCAGAGAACTCTGTTTGCATAGCTTGGATCCAGTGGGGATATTTGGAGGCTTGCTTGTAAGTGGAGGGGTCAGGAGATTGGGTAGCTAGTGTGGCATAGGCTTGAGGAAGAGGGTATTTGGAAAGGAATAGAAGATTTCGGGATTTGGAGTGACCTGACTTGCTGCGAGTGGTCATAGGATGAATGTTTCGGGTTGGACTTGGGGGAGGTGAAGTAGAGGGGCTGGAAGGTGATAGGGAGGTTGGAGGACTGTTTTGTGTTGGAACAGAGGTTAGAGGAGTTGGGGAAGGGCTGGTTGGGGCAGAGTGGTGGTGGGAAGTATTGTGGGAAGGTGTTGGTGGGATGGAAGGGGACTGCTGTGAACTGGGAGGTTGAGGGTCAGTATAGGTAGTGACTGGGACAAACGTAAAGTCTGGGGTGTGGGTAGTATTTGAGGGATAGGGAAACTGGTCCTCATTAAAGAGGACATGTCTGTTGATATAGACACGTCCAGTGGGGACGTGAAGGCAGCGATAGCCTGAGTGCTGAGCACTGTAGCCAAGGAAGAGACAGTGAAGGGATCAGGACTGTAGCCAAGGAAGAGACAGTGAAGGGATCTGGACTCTAACTTGTGTTTGGTGTAATCGCCAAGGTAGGGAAAGCAGGAACAAAATGTTCGTAGAAGGGAATAGGGTGGGGATTTGTGATGGAGTAGGATGTATGGAGAGGACCATTTGAGGACTGCTGTGGGGAGGAGATTGATGAGGAAAACGGCTGTGGTAATGGCATCAGCCCAATAACAGAAGGGGAGACCTGCTGTATTTAGAAGTTTGCGGGCAACTTCAGATATATGGCGATGTTTTCTCTCAGCCAACCCATTTTGTTGGGGGGTGTGAGGGCAAGAAAATCGCTGGTGAATACCGTGGGAGGAACAGAAGTTTTGGAAGGCGTGGTTAGCGAATTCTTTGCCACCGTCACTGTGAAACTGTTTGATGGTGGTGGAGAATTAGGTTGTGATATATCTGGAAAATTTGGAAAAATGCTCAAAGACTTCAGACTTGAGTCTTATAGGGTAGACCCATGTATATCGAGTGTAGTCATCAGTAAAAAGCACATAATAACGAAAACCAGAAACAGATGGCACAGGGGACATCCAAACATCTGAATGAATTAAGTCAAATGGGTGTTGGGAAGTGTGGATTACATTATTGAAAGATTGACGAGTACATTTGCTTAAAGCACACTGATTACAGAAGGGTATAGAATTAAAAACAGTAGGATCACTGATATGCTGCTGATTGGCTAAGGTGCGGATGAGTTGGGGAGATGGATGTCCCAGCCGCCGGTGCCAAAGACTTGGAGTGGTGGTGAGGAGTGCCTGGGGTGGGGAATTTGGCTTGATGGGATACAAGCCATCTCTACAGGGGCCCTGAAACAGAATGGTGTTTGTAATTAGATCTTGAATTACAAAGTGTGTGGGAAAGAAAGTAATGCTGACATGTTGGTCCTTAGTGTACTGTGCAACAGACAAGAGATTTTTGCGGATGGATGGGACATGGAGGACATTAGACAGATGGAAAGCTGATGAACCAGTGGATAATTGGACATTACCCGTGTGTGTGATAGGCAGGGTGGTGCCATTGCCCACCATAACTTGGTCTGGTGTGGGAGGATTTGGGTGTGGTGCAGCAGGGGACATGGTGACATGGTTGGTGGCGCCACTGTCAGGATACCAGTTGGGGTCATTGACAGCGGTGATGTGAAGTCTGGCGAAGGCTTGGGAAAGATCATGATCTGTTGGCTGTTGAAGTTGGGGACAGGCGGCTGCAACCTGGCCAAACTTGTTGCAGGACCAGCATTGAGGACCTTGGGGCCTGGCTGGATAAGTGGGAGGCGAACCAAGGACCCCTGGGGAGTTGTTGGAGGGTGGAAAGCATCCAGAACCACGGCGGGAGAAGGGCCGGGAGCCGCGGTTAGACCTGGAGCCACGGTGGTAATTTGGGCGACCTCTGTGGACATAGATTGTCTGAGGGGCAGGGAAGGGTGCAGGGGTGGGGCAGTGAGTATAGAGGGCAGTGGGCGGCGGATTAGAGACATAGGAGGGGTTGGCGACTTGCTGGGCCTCAAAGGAGAGGAGGCAGGCCCGTAGATCATTGAAGGGTGGGAGGGGAGGGAAATTGAGCATGGCGGTGACGAGCATCATGTATTCTGGTCCTAGGCCACGTAGGACGGCAGTGACTAGATCATTGGGAGAGAAGGGTTCATTAATGGCTGCAAGGGAGTCGGCCAGAGTTTTGGCGTGAGAGAGGTATTCAGAGATGGTCCGAGTGCCTTTTGTGAGAGACATCAACTGGAAACGCAGATTGGTGGCATTAGCAAGGGATTGCTGGGAAAAGTTCTGGCGAAGACACTCCCAGATATCTCTGGAGGTTTGAATACCAACGACTTGGGAGAGAACAGGTTCAGTTAAGGTGGCCCGCAGCATGCTGATTAGGTCTGATCGATTTGGTACCATTGTTGGAAGGCAGGGTTGGGGAGAGGGGCAGCAGGGAATGTAAGGACTGAATCAGAAGTGGCAGAGGTAGGGGAGGACGTTGCACTTGGGGTTGCGAGAGTGGAGGGAGGGGCATGATAAGTACCATCTATGAAGCGCCAGTAATTGTGGCCAATGAGGAAGGGCTTAATCTGGCTTTCCCAGAAGAGGTAATTGGATTCAGTGAGTTTGACAGAGACTAGATTGGAGACGCGAGTAGGGGAGATTGAGGGAGTGGAGCAGGAATCGGTGGCAATTTAATGAGGGAAGAACAGAAAAGGTTCAGTTTGGGAAGAACAGAGGGATCGACTGTGGTTATCAGACTACTGGCTCTGATACCATGTAGAAAGGCATAAACCGTATGTTTGTTGCTGCAGCCAAAATGGCATTTTATAGGGGTTTGTTTAAGGGATAAGACAGAGCAGTTCTTATCTCCTTAAACTGCTTCTAACTGTGTTAGGACAGATGTCCTATATACAAGTAACTGTAGGTAACTGTCTCTAAATAGGACAGGTGTCCTATACTTAGTACTTAACTAATGTCTAGCTGTTACTAGGGACTTAAGGTACACGGGTTCACCCTAGGAACTAATGTACAGTGTGTGCTAGGTGTATATATACATAGTCTAACAATGCCCCCATACCCCACAACAAAATGGCCTGGCCGAAAGAAAGAACCGACACATTTTTGAGGTTGGACGCACCCTCTTAATCACTGCTGGTCTTCCCTATTGCTACTGGGCAGAGGCAATTACCACGGCAGTTTTCCTAATCAACCTTCTCCCCACCCCTGTCCTCAAATGGTCATCACCCTATTTTCAACTACACCAGAAACAACCTCCCTATCATCTCCTTCGCACCTTTGGCTGCTCCTGCTTCCCATATCTTGGTGATTATACCAAACACAAGTTAGAACCTCGTTCTGTTCCCTGTGTATTTCTCGGGTATAGCGCCTCCCATGCTGGTTATCGATGTCTACACGTCTCCACTGGACGTGTTTACATCAGCCGCCATGTCATCTTCAATGAATCTGCCTTCCCATTCACTAAACACCCAAATCCTACCCCTACTTTCTCCTTCATCCCCATCCAACACCAAATCAATGATCTCAGCCCACAAACTGAACCCACCTTGACATCTGCTCACCCAAATCAAACCCCAGTATCCAGTCCTCCCACCTCTCCATCCCACTCTTCAAGTCCTACTTCCCCACAAACACTATCTCCAATAGCCCCCGCCTCCCCCGCCCCCCCCTCCCCTTCCTCACCACCCTCTGCAGTTTCTGCTCCAGCACCACCATCTCCCACCACCACAAAAAATTCGTCAATAGCCTCCTTTAGCAATCAAATTCCCCCCAGAAACACCCACCCTATGATCACCCACAGCAAGGCAGGGATCTCCAAGTCCCGAAACCTGTTACATGTCTCCCGCTACCCGCTCCCCCAACTATACACTACTTCTCTTGCCCCCCCTCAGAACCGACCACCTACAAGCAAGCCTCTAAATCCCCTCATTGGATTCAGGCCATGAACACAGAATACAGTGCTCTGCTCAAACAGCACACCTGGACTCTTGTTCTCCTGCCTCCTAAAGCCAATACCGTGGGTTGTAAATGGGTCTACCGCATCAAGCGCAACGCAGATGGCACACTTGAGCGATATAAAGCCCACCTAGTGGCCAAAGGCTTCCACCAGTAAGAAGGACTTGACTACCAGGAAACCTTCAGTCCTGTGGTAAAACCAGCAACCATCTTAGTTGTTCTTACCATTGCTGTGTCCCTCAACTGGCCCCTCCGTCAAATGGACGTCACTAATGCTTTCCTACATGGCAACCTAACCGAAGAAGTGTATATGCAACAGTCACCTGGCTTTATTGACCCCAACCGGCCCACTCATGTTTGTCACCTCAACAAAGCCCTCTACGGCCTCAAACAAGCACCTCGTGCCTGGTTTGAACGCTTCAGTTTGTTTCTCCTTCAACACGGCTTCATTCAAAGTCGGGCTGACCCATCTATGTTTGTGTTCCACAACAACAGCTCCCTAATGTTCCTCCTCCTCTATGTTGATGACATCATATTGACAGGTAACTCCACCACTACAGTCTCCCACTTCATGCAAACCTTAGCCCCTAAATTTGCCATCAAGGACTTAGGTCCTCTTCACTACTTCCTTGGTGTCGAAGCCACCAAAACAGCATCTGGCCTTCATCTCACTCAGAATAAGTACACCACCGACATCCTCCAACGAAGTGGGCTCACTGATTGTAAACCATCCCCCACTCCATTTGCTACCAAAACCAGCCTTTCTGCCTATGATGGACAACCCCTAACCGATGCCACTCTTTACAGACAACTAGTAGGTGCCCTACTCTATTTAACCTTAACTAGACCAGATATTTCCTATGTTGTCCAACAGGTTGCGCAGTTCATGAGTTCCCCCACAGAAATTCATCTCACCGCATTAAAACGCATCATCCGGTATTTAAAGGGTACATTGGGTACAAGCATACACATCCAACGCAGCCCCCTGCCTCTCCACATCCGTGCCTATTCTGATGCTGATTGGGCAGGTTGTCACGACACCAGACGATCCGTGACGGGCTTTTTCCTATTCTTGGGTCCAAACGTGATCTCTTGGTGTGCAAAGAAACAGAAAACAGTCTCCCGTTCTAGTGCAGAAGCAAAGTACCGTGCTCTCGCCTACACCTGTGCAGACACTCTATGGATTCTCAGCCTACTTCGAGAACTCCATCTTCAGCCTCTCCTACCGATTCTACTTCACTGTGACAACATCAGTTCTGCCTACATGACCTGCAACCCAGTGTTTCATTCCAGAACAAAGCACATTGCCTTAGACTATCACTTTCTCCGTGAAAGAGTAGCCTCTGGCACCCACCAAGTCAAGTTTGTCCCTTCTACCCACCAGCTTGCGGATTTGTTCACCAAAGGTTTACCAGTGGCAAGACATCACAGCCTATCCAACAAACTCGTCACCCAAAATGTGCCTTAGTTTGCGGGGGGATGTTAAACAGTGTACACTTGTCTAAAACAGACCCGTGCACACCTGTTCAAACATCATTGGATATCACAGTTAGACTAGACATCTGTTTAGACCTAGACACCTGTATCCTAGTTAGTTTGTAGCAGTTACTTACTTAGGACAGATGTCCTAATAATATTTAGATGGGAGATAACATGTGACAGTTATCTCCCATACTGATGTGTATAAATATGCCTAGTTGGCTTGTAAATTATATCAGAAAATTATGCCTTTCTACAAATTTGATCTACCATCTTATTGCAGTGGTAATTGGTTTGGTCCTCACTGCAAATTTTGGAATTTCAATAATTAGAGGTGAATAGCATTTAGAATTTGTGACTGATGTTTTAATCAAAACGAAGATATCATTTGCCATGCAATTTGGAGTTAATTTGGAATTCATTTGTTTTGTTCTGCATTGTGTGTTTATTTAGCGTTTGGTCGTTCAATCATGCAGTTGGAGCCATTAGTTCCTGTTCATCAGTTTGATAAGCTCCCTAGTTATTACATTTTTGCTGGTTTGGTCTTTGTTCCGCTCACTCAGCCATACCTTCATGAGTATGGAGAAGACTGGTATAATACTTCGCCTCGGCGATTGTGTGAAAGCGCATTGAGGAAACTGCCAAAAAGGGCTGGTGAACAGGTCGTCATCCTTTCTCAGGTATGTGTATATTTTTCAAGCAATATGGGTCTTATATCTGCATTGTTTGGTTGATTGTGCAGTTGCATATGCCATGAAGGAAAGGATTTGTAATGTTAGTGATGAGGATGTCGTTGACAAACCTTATAGGGTTATCGACGAAAGAGATGGAAACTCTAGGATTAGTTCTCTTATTTCTAAAGGGACTAGGATTAGTGTTCGTGCTTCTTTAAATACTCGGAATAGGTTTCTTGTTTTATTCCAGCTAGATTCTTACCTGTTTCATTAGATTTAGGTCTGTATATAAACTATGGTTGGAAACCCTAGAGAGGGAGTTTGATATTGAATAAAACGTCTGGAGCTTTGCTTCTCTTTAAGTTTGTGCAAGGCAATGCAATGCAAGCAAACCCTAGGTATGATGCAACCTAACCCTAGGTGCGATGCCTTAGGATCTCTCAGTGTAAGGCCGAGAACTGTAGGAGTGATTCCTAGAAAATTGCTGGACTTATTCGAGAATCTATCTTTTGTATTGTTGTGTTATTTTCACTTCAACCAAATTATTGTTTTCTATTACCTAGTTCTATCCTTTCATCAATTAGAATGATGAATGAATGTATAGATATTAATTTTATTTAGTTCAAATGCAGTGCCATAAGAAGAGATAAAATTCTGTCAAACGACACCCTCACTTATGTTAGTCAAAATCCATTAAAATAATACTTTTTTTGCAGGTTTTGTTCGTTTAATTTCTCGCTTAAATAATTATGTGTTAGCCAACCCTAGCGAATTTATCCTGTTCTAAATAGAGATATCTTATTTTTATAAGGATCTGGCAAACAACGTAGAACTTTATAATGGGGCATGCGAACCGCACAACCAGTAATGTTTTAACAATCCACGCAAAGTATGCTGCTTTTCAAGCTACATATTTTGAAATTTTAAAATATCAGAACTTTCATAAAATTCTATGACTGTTATAACTTTGAAGTTTTCTTTGTTGGAAAAATTCCATAGCTTTTCTTTCTCAAACTAAAATACTGTAACTGTCAATTCTATATGAAGACTAAGACCAAAAGAGAAAGATACATAAAAACAAGGACACACAAAACCATTTCAACATGAAGTTTAGCATAGCTAATATTTTTCTTAGAATTGCATTAAGAATGTGTAATCTATCTAAAGTGATATCTTTGTTCTATTTGTTTTATGATGGATTAAGAAAAGTTTGCAACGGTTACATTTAGTAAAAGGGCTCAGTAAACAAAAATATTTTGTCGCAAATGATATTCTAGTTTGTGTAAGCATGAATGTATATGCTTGGTGTTTGTCTACGTGTGCATTTTCATGATTTGTGTAAAGCTGTATAACATGTTGTAATAAATCTGTGTTTTTATGTAAGGCCCACTCTTTACAACCATATATTCATCTTTCAAAGTTCATGGATTGGATTGAATGTATATGATTGGTTTTTGTCTTTGTGTACATTTTCATGCTTTCTTGTAACATTTTAAAAAAAATCTGTATGAATATGTAATGCCCACTTTTTACAACCGTATGTTCATCTTTTCAAAGTTCATGGATCAAATTTAAATGTATGTGGTTGCTTTTTGTCTTCGGGTGTGTTTTCATGTTTGTTTTTGTAATGTATTTTAATAGCACTGTAAGTTGTTTTAAGGTCCACTCTTTGCAACCATATAGTCATATTTCCAAAGTTCATGGATTAAATTGTTAAACCATACATCCAGAATTAACTTTGGGGTTTGGAACTTAAGCGTCGTCATTTTTAATGGTATGTTATGTTAAAGACTAATTACCTATTGTATACCTTCCTAGCATACTTTGATTTTATAATCGTATCACTTGGATTGAACTCTAGGCTTTTCCTGCTTGTATCACGTCTCTTATACGTTAATTCTGTAACCTGTTAGACTCCCAGCCAAATTGGCGGTTTGTATCTGTATATAGACCTCAAACATATCGACACAATATTCAAACCTTTGAAGCATATACAAACATGTAAATACAATATTCAAGCCTTTGAAGCATATACTCCTACATGTTATTTTATTTTTATTTTTTTGGAACAACACTCTTACATGTTAAGTAGACCTTTTATGTGGATTTTAATAAAAGCATAATTATTATCTTGTGATTCGGTTTGTCGTCTGGATCCCAATGGTGAGTCTAATAGCTATGGACATTAGAGCTGTATTTAGGACAGATGAAGAAGCAGGAATGGAATTTCATCTACCCTATCCCCTACAAATAGTCCCGGACAGTTGGCCTTGTGATGAAGTCATATGTCCTTGTATACTAGGTGCTCCAACTTTTTAGTTTTATCATGAAGAAAAAACACTGATATTTACATTTACTGTATTATAAATTTATGTATTTTAACTGCACATATACAGTTAGGAACTTAGGAACTTCGTTCTGATTGTGGAAGTCATTAAATTTTTTATTTGATGAGAAGCAACTGAATAAATTTGCATATGCATTTGTGATTCAGGTCCTGATGGATGACATCAATGCAGGATATGAACGTCTAGCAGAGTTACAGGTGGGAACAAATTTCTAATTTTATTTCAGTGGGGCACATAGTGTCTCACTTATGTTTGAGATTACCCTGGGTCAATATTATTTTTAATTTTTTGTCTGGAATTGTTTCTCCAAGTTTTTAATGATATGATATGATATGATATAATGGTTAGCAGGACAGAACTTGGCGCTCTTACGCATGCACTTGTTTACCTGTCATGAAAAACCTTAAACATGTTGTGGCAGGTTAAGAAGGTTGATGGGATAGAAGTTTTAAACTTGAAACATTGTTGCAAACTTGTCGAAAACTGTAGTGCAGAGAGCGTGCGCTTCGATTTAGACGATGAGAGGGTAATTGTGTTGAACCATCAATTAGCAAAAGTTGCAACTTCAAAAATTTTGAAGTGCCACAGAATACCCTCTCCAATGTCCAATGATCTTATGGACAAACAAACAAATTGGGAACTCGATACCTTGCGGAAGAGTTGACTTCCTGAAGGAGTTACTGGCCTAGTACCTTTCTGACCAATAGAATGGAATGAAATTATGAAAATGGAGGAGTGATTCTCAAGCGGGATCTTGCTCAATTGTTGACCTGTTTATAATAATTCGTTCTGTTAGATCTGATAATGTAGTGATTAGTCTTTGTATTCATTCTTTCTGCAGATACTGTATCAAGAATGGCCTTATATGGAGCCTCTTTTGAGTACTAAATTTTTTTTCACCGACTTTTATTTAGGAAATTGTGACTTTGCACGAATAGCCCGGAGTGCTTTTAGCATGCTCTAAAATTTTTTCTCTAAATAAGTTGGAATTTAGGAACATGAATGTGAGCCATAATAATATTCGCATCCAAACATGCAATTTGCCCCTCTATCTTGATGGGTGCCTTTGGCAATTTTACTTACAATGTTTGGCAATATGATATCATTGCCAAGGGTGGACCTTAGAGCTCGTTGATCATTGGCCTTAAAAGGGATTTGCAAGACTAAGTTTAATGAAGATGGCTCAATTCAGAAGTACAAGACTCGTTTGGTTGCAAAAGGCTACTCACAACAAGTGAGAATTGACTTTTATGAAATATCTGCTCTCACAGTTTCAATGGAGACTAAGAATTGTTTTGGCATTGGCTGCACAATTGAAAACACAAGTGTTCATTGGATGTCAAATTTGCATTTTTGAATGGAGAACTCGAAGAAGTTTATATGCAGCAACCTCAAGGATATATGGAGAAAGGAAAAGAAGAGAAAGTTTGCCGTCTTTGAAAAGCATTATACGAATTAAAACAAGCTCCAAGAGCATGCAATAGCGAAATTGATCGGTACGTACTTATGGAAAAATGGATTTTTTAGGAGTTCATGTGAGCCATCACTTTATCTCAAGAAAGAAGATGCACATTTTTTTTTCTTCTGATTTTATGCCTCTATGTTCAAGAAAGATATGATGAAAGAATATGAGATGATCGATTTGGGCACTATGGGATATATTTCTAGGAATGCGAGTTCAATAGACAAGGGGAGGAATATTTATTTCTCCAGATAAATATGCAGAGAATATTTTAAAGAAATTTAATCCGTTGAACTGTAAACCAATAGATAAATTGAAGCTTTCAAATAATGGAGCACCTAAAGCATATGCATCTCTTTATAGAAATTTGGTTGGCTCGCTAATTTATCTGACAAATACAAGGCTAGATATTGGTCATGCAGTAAATATTTAACTAGATTTATGAATGAGTCAAGTACTTTAATATTCAGATAATATACCTGCTGTCAGGAGCAAACTTTTTCAAGGAATTTTTCTTGGTGTTCAAGGAACCGAAGTCTCATGATTCGACCTTCTTTTATTTATTTTTCGGTGAATTATTTTGTGAATTACCATTTTACCTTTTTAGTGGGACCTGGTAGCCACTTTTAGCTCAAGAACACTGTTGAGGATATTTCTTAGACTAGTGTGTAGGTTTTGAACTCGCGGATTAGTAGACAGGCAACATGTGTGAATTATGATTCGTTTGAGAGTTTTAGGATTTACGGTGCACTAAGGGGGCATTTTGGTCTTTTGTTTGGGGAGACATTTTGGGAAAGGATAAGGATATCCTCAACCCTTATCCCTTCCTCTTTTAGCAGCCACACCACACATTTTACTCTCTCTCTCTCTCTCTCTCTCTCTCTCTCTCACTCTCTCTCATTTCTCTTCTTGTCCATAGATCCCAAAACCAAACCTAAGTACACATGTAACGACCCGACCCGTAATCACAAGATTACTAGGAGATTATCAAGAATAATCGGGATTAGTCGAGGTAAAATGAAGATTTTGCCTCTAGAGAGGGAAAAATATTGACTTTTGACTCGGGAGGTTATTCACACGTTTACCGAGGCCCATTGCGTAGATCATGGGATTGTGATTACGTAGATAGGCGACATGTCAATTTCAGACATCGTATGGTATTTGTATAGGCCAAGGACCGATTCAGTTAATTTTATATGTAACGACCCGTCCCGAATTCCGGGATTAGTTTAGTGATTAATCTTGATTAGTGAGGTTGAACGGTGGTTAGTAGGGCGGAATCGGAAAAAATGTGCAAAATGACCGTTTTGCCCCTAGTCGTGGGCAAAATGTTGACTTTTTGTTCGGGCGGTCAAATGGACTTTGACCGATGACCGTGACGTAGTTCGGGACGTCACGAGTTCATAGACAGGTGGCACGTTCGATTCCGACATTCGTAGAGAAAGTTATGGTGTTCGGAAGTTGAGGGGTATTTTGGTAATTTGGCTTATTAGGGGCCAAATGTTGACTTTCTGACCGGGAGGTCCGATGGGCGAGGGCCAAGGACCGTTACGTAGGTATCGTCGATACGAATCCAACGACAGGCGGCATGCCGAAATCGGAGTTACGACGACGACGTTATGGTCAAGGAAACGAACTAACGAACCGAGGCCGGGATTAAAATAATAATATAATAATGAATAGTGACCGTTGACCCTACACACCTGGATGAGTGACAAGTGTCACTCATCCCTTGAAATCAGAATCCATGTTTTTGGGGGAGACCTCATGATGATGTTTAATTAGTTTTTAATTAATTAATTAATCTTTTAATTTCCATTAATCTCCATATTTTCCTTAACCGTGTACAACCAAATCCAATACTCTCCCAACCAATTCCTCTTCCATTGCTGAACCTGAGAGTGTGATTTTGTGAGCGTTTTGAGTGTGATTTCAACTGGGTAAACACGAGAGATTGGCAGTGAGGAGGAACTGAGAATTCGAAAGATTGAGTTTTGGGAGGGAAAATCAAATTGGACGAATTGGGCTGCGACGATCGAATTGAAGCTTGGAAACATCTTACTGAGGTTGTGACGAGTCGATCCACGTCAAAAACGAGAAGGATTGATGCCGTTTTGGCTCTGATCGAGCTTGGTGACAGAGGAAGAAATCGAGGCTGAGTCGTGGAGTTTGGGGCTGTGATTGACTCAATTGTTGTGGGGAAATGATTTCTCATGATCCCACCATGCTTCTGGGATCATCAATTGAAGGAAAACGTTGGAGAATGGCAGAACTCCATTGTTGAACAGTGACGGTGCTCGAGTTTGAGTCGTGACGTTTGAGCACCGGTTTGATGCAATTGATGTGGGGGAATTGTTCCTCATGGTCCATTGATGCTTCTGGAATCATCAATTGGATGAAACCTGCATCAATTGAGGGAGTTCCATTATTGCACAGTAACCGGGTGTTCTTCGTGGATCATCATCGAATCGTGGGAATCTGGGTAAGGATTTGTGTAATTGAGTTTACAGACTTGTAATTGGACTTAAAACGAAACTAATGGAATGATCAATTGAAGGAATTAGGATCGAATTGACAGGATTGGAACCGGGTTGTGTCGCGGGTGAATTGGACCCGTTTACCAGACAAACGGGTTGGGCTGGTGACACTGTAGCAGGCGCGTGAGTTTCACGCGCAGCCACTCACGGCGGCGCGTGGCGGCGCGTGGACACGAATCTCGAGGTGAGGTCAACATGACTTCTGTCCTATTTAATGTAACGGACATTTTGGAATTGGTTTCGTGTCGATCGGACACCGTCTCGATATTGTTCGGGATGTCCGAAGGTTTTAAATTAAGTTTAAAAATAAGTAACAATTCGGGAAAATTACGGGACTTTGATAGGACGTTAATGATGAGGTTAGTGACCCTCTAATGTGATTTGGACAGGATTGGGAGTCCCGGTGATAGTGGTGTGGCCCGGGAGGGCCGGTGGCACGCGTATCGAGGCACACGGTTAAAACGGTCTGTGAGTGGACTTTGGTTTTATAAATCCTATGCATGCTTAAATGTGTTATATGGTTTATATACATGATTTCTATGATGGTATTTGTGAGTATTGATTTTGGGTATGTTGCACGTATTTCGAGGTATTTTCCGTATTTCACGTGTATCGGGATTAACGGTTTATTTGTGGTTTTGCATGCTTGTGGTTAAATGAATATTATGATAAAATGGTTTTTATATTGGAAAGATGAACTCGGGCCTGAGGCCCACTTGTTTTGGAAATTTCGGACTTGGAGTCCATTTGAGAATCGGGCCGGGGGCCCAGTTGGTTAATGAAATCGGGCCGGGGGCCCAGTTGGTATGAAATCGGGCTGAGACCCATTTGAGTTATATTATCGGGCCAGGGGCCCAGTTGATTTGTGAATTCGGGCCGTGGGCCCAGTGGGTTTATAAGTCGGGCTGCGGGCCCAGTTGGTTTACAAATCGGGCCGTGGGCCCAGTGGTTCATAAAATCGGGCATGAGGCCCAGTTGGATAATAAATGTGATTTCGGGTCAGGGACCCTATATTTAATAATTGTGATTTTGGGTCAAGGACCCTAAATGGAATTATGTGGTTTTATGGAAATTTCGGGCAGGGCCCAATGGTAATAATGTGATAAAAGGATTTAATAAAACTGTTTTCCATATACCATCTGGATATAAGGATGTATGATGGTCTCCTCCAGATGTCTGGGACACTGGGGAAGTCACGGTGCATTGCCTGCGAGGGGTCATTATACGGAGCAGCCGGACCGTATGATGACTCAGGAGCAGGATTGCTATGATTGACGTCAGGGACGTCAGACATCAGGGATGTCAGATATATGGACCCGGAGAGACCCCGGGCAGCACGCGTAGCTTATGAAACCGTGAGATATGACGTCAGGGACGTCTAGCGTCTGGGACGCTAAGCATCTGGGATGCTGGTGATGGTAATGGTAAAATATGGATTAATGAATAAAATGGATTATTGGTTATGAAATGGTATGTCGGGTCAGGGACCCTAAATGGTTTCGGATTTTAAATTGATGTTCAATTATGGTCGTGGGTGGTGACCCACATGGTTTTAATATGTATGGTGGTGGTATTCCACGGTTTTGGGCTGAGTTCCCACACTTGGTTTTTGGTTAACGGTTTTTGGGCTAAGGCCCTAATGGCTCGGTTGAGCAAACGTTTTGGTTACTGGTTTTTGGTGGCATGCATACGTTTTTATTGGAGGGCATAAATGTCTTATAAATGTATTTGGTAACTTATTGGTTTTTGTCCACTCACAGCTTTTGGTTTTAATGCCCTTCAGGTTGATTACGGATGCGATTGCAGCAGGGACTGGGACATTGCACACCTCCTCCATCGATCCTTGCGCACTCTGGATGCCCTGTTTGGGCAGTGGCTCGTGGTTATCCCTTGTCTGACACCCCTTGTTGGACGGGAGCAGGGCACATTCCACGGTAATCCCGGGGGGATTGGGATGGGTCCTGTCAACTTGGTATCAGAGCACGGTTGCTCTATTTGTGCGCGCAGGTCGAGGGTGTGATGTCTCATTGGGCTGCAATTCGTTATCAACCTGATGGATAGTTTTTGGGTTTGGATAGTAGATGGAGTGTGATTGGCCCGATACGCCGTGCATTAAGGTGATTCGACCCAAGTGGGGTTGATTGTGGTGAACTGGTATAGTGGGACCGTCGGTTCGGTCATGTGATATTGGATTGTTGTGCTGCTAGGTGCAGCCAGGTTCGGGGAACCTCATGTGAGTAATGGTCTAAAATGTGAACCCTTGTGGTGGTTTCTAGTGTGCGGGATGTTGGTTCATCGGAGTTGGCCGATGACCTAGTGGTGGAACCCACGTTGATGGGATGGTAGGATTGGATTTGACGTCTATTCGATGTCTAGACCGTGGGGTCGGTCAGGTTGTGGATTTTATATTACGGAAAACTGTTTGGTTCGGTTGAACCATAGGGTATGATTGTGGAACCCTAGTATTAAAAAGGTAAACCTTAATTGTGATTAGCGGGTGAGAACTTGCGCTGCGACGAGCGGTTGAGGTCATGGATGACCATGTGGATAACTCTAGTGAGTCTTGTCAGAATTATGAGATCCGATCTACGGATACGGTTCTGAGATAAATTATGGAATCCCGTGTTGGATCGGGTATTAGTGTGAGGTATGGATGCGGATCTCGATAGCAAGGACAGTTAGTCGGTAGTCATATGGAGATGACTGGCTATCGAGGGTAATCAGTGTGGTCATAATACTTGGGGACGTTCGGGGAACGTTCATTTTCCTGATGGGAATTGTCAGAATAGTGGTACCCATAGTCGTGAGGTACGGGATCGTCGTTCGGTATGAACGGAGATCCAGGGTTGTCGTATTTGCACACGGTGTGCAAGTATGAATGTTTGTGGGTTGGTATTTTCGTGCTGATGCTAGTATGGATGCCTGTGTGCTGATACTAGTGTTGTTGATAGTGTGTTGGTGCTGGTACTAGCGCTGGTGCTAGTGTCGGTAATGGTGTTGACGATGAGCCACAAGTTGGGGTGTGACTCCGTCATGATGAACATATGTTCGGTCTTTGAGATTCGGTAGTGGTTGAGGGATGGACTGGATGGGATCCAGTTAAGATTGTGCTGTGTTGGGATAAGTTCCAATAGTGGTAAGATAACCAGTAAGGAGTGGATTAAAAAGGGTGTAATTGAGACTTGAGTAATCTTGGGATGACGTCCCCTATGTCATGTTAATTGGTGGATTTGGGGGAGTTGTTGGCAACTCCAAACTTTGTGCGATTCTATGTTTTTAAATATCCCTAAAATGTACATGGAAATGATTAAAACTGGAAAAGACCATGAAAACCATTAGTGGTATAAGGTCGGGATGTGCGAACGGAACAATAACGGATTGATTGTGGATACGGGGTTGTCCAAGTGAATTGAGGAGGTAGGAAGTCTAGTGGTTAGACTTGACGTCTTGTTGGGAGCATGTCTCTTTCCAACATGGTTGGAACCTTAGTGTCGAGGAGAGTTGTGATTGGGGAACAAGAGTGGTGCTCGTTTTTGGTGATTGGTATTCCGAAGTCATTGGGGTTGACTTCTTGTTTTCTGCCCTGGCAGACATTGACTGTAGTTACCAGTACGTTGAGCGTGTATTGGTTGGTGAGCTCTTGTGTGTTGCGAGGTCATTAGGAGGAGCTACGTGTTCGAAATTAGGTAAACGAGATTTTTCATTTTCTGCTTGGTGGCAGACGATGTTGGGGTACATGGCGTGGTGAGTGCAGTGAGTTTTGTTGAATCCACGTAGGATGAGTTGTGACGTCATCATTTTGGATCATCCTTGGTTTTCCTAGGTGGAATGACAAGGATTGATACGAGGTAATCCGTGAGAATCCGCAGTCTCGATGTGTCTCGTCGTTGACTGATCTGTCTAGTTGTGGGAGTCGGTTGTCGATCGTTGTGGCGATCTAGGATTTTGACGTTATTGTCAGGGACACAGTGTCTATCTGGGTCGTGATCTTGATGATTCAGATAGGGGGAGAGTATATCACTCTTACCTTGGTACGTGAGCCGTAAATGACGAGGTTGAACTTCTTTTCGAAGTAGGGGCCCGTATGGTATTCTACTCGGGTGAGTAGGTTTTCAAGGTAGTTGAATTTTGTCAACCTTAGACGTGTGGAGGTTGGATTGGCTTCCCTATGAAGTCAATCAAATGTATTGAACGGGTAACCGATAGGTTCGGTTTTGGTGTGTCTTGGTAAACGTGAACGAGATTTCGGGATTTGGAATCGAATTTCTGGGTGACGATTCAGGATTCGATTTTGGAACTTGAAAGTGTATTTCCGGATTTGGGTACGGAATGGTTATTCCAAATGCTAGCTTACGGAATAATGATTTCGGATTCGGATTTGGAAATGAGTTAAACTGTGATGTCTGGGTTTGGATCCGGGATTTCTTACGAAATTGCGGATTTGGATTCGGAATTGGAACTAGATGTTGGGTGGAGTTTCGTTTTGTCTCATGCTGGATTGGGCAAACGTACTCCATTATTGGAACGCGTTCGGCTATGACCTAGGTGGTTGTAGTCTGGTTATTAGGTAGATGTGTGTACTTCGTACTTGGGTCGAGGTACAATACCATGTAGACTTGTGATGTCTAGCTACGGTATACGGGATATACCTGAGGTGTGTCAGTGAGCGTGTTGGTAGTCGGATTGGTTCCGATACCATGGGATTGGTTGTGGACCGGACATTACTATGCAATGGGTCGTGGTAATTCCGATGTGTTTAATTACACACAGGTCGTGTGAAATGTCGGTAAGGGTATTGGTGAGTCGAGTACGTTGGTGGCATGTGTAGCCACGAGTGAGTCTAGTGTCAGTTTTCGACTGACAACAACTGTGTGGTGACAGATTGTCAGGATGTGTCAACATAGATCGTTGAGTGGGGTCAGCTGACTCCTAGTGGGAGTGGGAAAGGAACCGTTGAGTTGTTGCGTCAACGAGAGGGTTGATTTGACAAGTGGTGTCAAATTCGAAACAAGTAGTTTCAGTCATTCGACGGGGTCGAATGTAATCGTTGCGTTTTGAGTACTAGTGGTACGTTTGGGTGTAGACAAGTTTTGTCTAAGTAGTTGGTGTGCGGGTGTACACGTGTTGCGTGGTCGATTCCACTTTCCACGGGGTGTTCGTGGAATCAGGGTAATCGAGTTTCGAGAGCGAAACTTTTTAAGGAGGGAAGTACGTTGAGTTTAGATCGATTGGAATTTCGAGGACGAAATTTATTAAGGAGGGAAGGTTGTAACGACCCGTCCCGAATTCCGGGATTAGTTTAGTGATTAATCTTGATTAGTGAGGTTGAACGGTGGTTAGTAGGGCGGAATCGGACAAAATGTGCAAAATGACCGTTTTGCCCCTAGTCGTGGGCAAAATGTTGACTTTTTGTTCGGGCGGTCAAATGGACTTTGACCGATGACCGTGACGTAGTTCGGGACGTCACGAGTTCATAGACAGGTGGCACGTTCGATTCCGACATTCGTAGAGAAAGTTATGGTGTTCGGAAGTTGAGGGGTATTTTGGTAATTTGGCTTATTAGGGGCCAAATGTTGACTTTCTGACCGGGAGGTCCAATGGGCGAGGGCCAAGGACCGTTACGTAGGTATCGTCGATACGAATCCAACGACAGGCGGCATGCCGAAATCGGAGTTACGACGACGACGTTATGGTCAAGGAAACGAACTAACGAACCGAGGCCGGGATTAAAATAATAATATAATAATGAATAGTGACCGTTGACCCTACACACCTGGATGAGTGACAAGTGTCACTCATCCCTTGAAATCAGAATCCATGTTTTTGGGGGAGACCTCATGATGATGTTTAATTAGTTTTTAATTAATTAATTAATCTTTTAATTTCCATTAATCTCCATATTTTCCTTAACCGTGTACAACCAAATCCAATACTCTCCCAACCAATTCCTCTTCCATTGCTGAACCTGAGAGTGTGATTTTGTGAGCGTTTTGAGTGTGATTTCAACTGGGTAAACACGAGAGATTGGCAGTGAGGAGGAACTGAGAATTCGAAAGATTGAGTTTTGGGAGGGAAAATCAAATTGGACGAATTGGGCTGCGACGATCGAATTGAAGCTTGGAAACATCTTACTGAGGTTGTGACGAGTCGATCCACGTCAAAAACGAGAAGGATTGATGCCGTTTTGGCTCTGATCGAGCTTGGTGACAGAGGAAGAAATCGAGGCTGAGTCGTGGAGTTTGGGGCTGTGATTGACTCAATTGTTGTGGGGAAATGATTTCTCATGATCCCACCATGCTTCTGGGATCATCAATTGAAGGAAAACGTTGGAGAATGGCAGAACTCCATTGTTGAACAGTGACGGTGCTCGAGTTTGAGTCGTGACGTTTGAGCACCGGTTTGATGCAATTGATGTGGGGGAATTGTTCCTCATGGTCCATTGATGCTTCTGGAATCATCAATTGGATGAAACCTGCATCAATTGAGGGAGTTCCATGATTGCACAGTAACCGGGTGTTCTTCGTGGATCATCATCGAATCGTGGGAATCTGGGTAAGGATTTGTGTAATTGAGTTTACAGACTTGTAATTGGACTTAAAACGAAACTAATGGAATGATCAATTGAAGGAATTAGGATCGAATTGACAGGATTGGAACCGGGTTGTGTCGCGGGTGAATTGGACCCGTTTACCAGACAAACGGGTTGGGCTGGTGACACTGTAGCAGGCGCGTGAGTTTCACGCGCAGCCACTCACGGCGGCGCGTGGCGGCGCGTGGACACGAATCTCGAGGTGAGGTCAACATGACTTCTGTCCTATTTAATGTAACGGACATTTTGGAATTGGTTTCGTGTCGATCGGACACCGTCTCGATATTGTTCGGGATGTCCGAAGGTTTTAAATTAAGTTTAAAAATAAGTAACAATTCGGGAAAATTACGGGACTTTGATAGGACGTTAATGATGAGGTTAGTGACCCTCTAATGTGATTTGGACAGGATTGGGAGTCCCGGTGATAGTGGTGTGGCCCGGGAGGGCCGGTGGCACGCGTATCGAGGCACACGGTTAAAACGGTCTGTGAGTGGACTTTGGTTTTATAAATCCTATGCATGCTTAAATGTGTTATATGGTTTATATACATGATTTCTATGATGGTATTTGTGAGTATTGATTTTGGGTATGTTGCACGTATTTCGAGGTATTTTCCGTATTTCACGTGTATCGGGATTAACGGTTTATTTGTGGTTTTGCATGCTTGTGGTTAAATGAATATTATGATAAAATGGTTTTTATATTGGAAAGATGAACTCGGGCCTGAGGCCCACTTGTTTTGGAAATTTCGGACTTGGAGTCCATTTGAGAATCGGGCCGGGGGCCCAGTTGGTTAATGAAATCGGGCCGGGGGCCCAGTTGGTATGAAATCGGGCTGAGACCCATTTGAGTTATATTATCGGGCCAGGGGCCCAGTTGATTTGTGAATTCGGGCCGTGGGCCCAGTGGGTTTATAAGTCGGGCTGCGGGCCCAGTTGGTTTACAAATCGGGCCGTGGGCCCAGTGGTTCATAAAATCGGGCATGAGGCCCAGTTGGATAATAAATGTGATTTCGGGTCAGGGACCCTATATTTAATAATTGTGATTTTGGGTCAAGGACCCTAAATGGAATTATGTGGTTTTATGGAAATTTCGGGCAGGGCCCAATGGTAATAATGTGATAAAAGGATTTAATAAAACTGTTTTCCATATACCATCTGGATATAAGGATGTATGATGGTCTCCTCCAGATGTCTGGGACACTGGGGAAGTCACGGTGCATTGCCTGCGAGGGGTCATTATACGGAGCAGCCGGACCGTATGATGACTCAGGAGCAGGATTGCTATGATTGACGTCAGGGACGTCAGACATCAGGGATGTCAGATATATGGACCCGGAGAGACCCCGGGCAGCACGCGTAGCTTATGAAACCGTGAGATATGACGTCAGGGACGTCTAGCGTCTGGGACGCTAAGCATCTGGGATGCTGGTGATGGTAATGGTAAAATATGGATTAATGAATAAAATGGATTATTGGTTATGAAATGGTATGTCGGGTCAGGGACCCTAAATGGTTTCGGATTTTAAATTGATGTTCAATTATGGTCGTGGGTGGTGACCCACATGGTTTTAATATGTATGGTGGTGGTATTCCACGGTTTTGGGCTGAGTTCCCACACTTGGTTTTTGGTTAACGGTTTTTGGGCTAAGGCCCTAATGGCTCGGTTGAGCAAACGTTCTGGTTACTGGTTTTTGGTGGCATGCATACGTTTTTATTGGAGGGCATAAATGTCTTATAAATGTATTTGGTAAACTTATTGGTTTTTGTCCACTCACAGCTTTTGGTTTTAATGCCCTTCAGGTTGATTACGGATGCGATTGCAGCAGGGACTGGGACATTGCACACCTCCTCCATCGATCCTTGCGCACTCTGGATGCCCTGTTTGGGCAGTGGCTCGTGGTTATCCCTTGTCTGACACCCCTTGTTGGACGGGAGCAGGGCACATTCCACGGTAATCCCGGGGGGATTGGGATGGGTCCTGTCATTATAGTTACACGATTTACGAGGAAAGTTGACTTTTTTTTTTTATTTTGTGGACCTAGATATTTGTTTCTAGGTTCAATGGATGAGTAACACTTGTCACTCACCCACTGATCCTTATCCCTTAAGTTCTTGGACCTTTCTCCTTGGTTTTCAATACACACATCCGTACCGCTCCACCTCACCATTTCTCATTGACTTCTTCATTGTGGTTCTAGTTTGAGGGACACATGAGTGATTTTGGGACAAAGAATGATGAAGGAAAGAGAACAAGGGCTGCTGGAAATAGGTAAAAGCTGAGAACCCATTGAATTTCGGGTCTTGGATTTTAGGGGTTGAAACTCTAGTTTCTAACCCACTTTCATCTTTTCTAAGTTCATGCGAGCTCGCAAGGACCAAAATGGATGAGAATGGATAACTAGACAACCTGGGTTCGAGTTTGAATTTAATCCGTGAGGATTCAACCTTGGCCATGAGATTTCAGGTTATTTTTCCTAATTTCAAGTTTGCAGATCGATTTCTAGGTAAGATACGAGTAGATTGGTGGAAAAATGGTGAAGTTTGGTTGAGTTTTGACGGAGAATGAGTCGGGTCACGATTCGGGTGAGTGACCTTGTTGCAGAGTCGCAGGTCAACCCGTGAGAGGTTAACGATGATGAAGTGGCATGTCACATCATCTTGTTAGGCCACGTGACAAACTAGGGTTGGTGCCATATGGCGAGCTGTCAGAGGTTGTCAATACTGACGTGGCAGAGGCTGACGTCATAATGATGTCAGCGGGGACATGTGGCACGTGTCAGGTGGTGACACCTGGCACCTGTCGGGTGGTGCCAAGTGGTAGGGTTTCAGAACTGTCAGATGTCAGGGATGATGTCAGCCCGACGTTAGCGTTGATCGGTGCATGGTTGATATGATTAGTTATTTTGATATGGTTATGTTGGCAGGTTTGCTTTGGTGTGGATTTGGTATGACTTTCTGTGGGGTAGGTTTTGGAATTGCTGATTTTCTGGTTACTGCACGTATTTTGAGATTCATGTTTTATTCGTAAATTTGATGCATGCATAGTTTTATTAAACGAAGGATTTAATAATTGATTTTAGAAATTGGTTTTTCCAAACCTTTGTTTTTGTTCACTCATACTTTTTATTAGTTTTGGTACCTTCCAGGTTGATCGCGGACGCGGACTGCGTGAAGGCTGATGCATCATGTAGATTTGCGTACTTTGGATATCCTGTTTAGAATGTAGCCTTATCCTTTGCCTGACACGTGCTAAGTATACATACTGAAATATCAAGGGTACTTTAATGATTTTGCATGACGTGTAAGAAGGGAGCAGGTCCTCCCACGCTAATCGAGGGAAAGGGGGGGGGGGGGGTTACATGGAGTGTAACGCCCCGGAAGTTCTGGAAATGTAATATTATAAAATATTGAATAAAATGACGTTTTTACTCCTGTGATTTGTGTGGTCAATTTGTTGACTTTATGATTGGGGGGTCGAACGGACGTTGAGCGATGACCCTGATGTAGTTCGGGACGTCACGAGTTCATAGACAGGTGGCACGTTCGATTCGGACGAATAGGGTGGAAGTTATGATGTTCGGAAGTTCAGGGGCATTACCGTAATTGGGCGTTATTAAGGGGAAAAGTTGACTTTTTGTTTGACAATTGATATGCATTTGACTCAAAGACCGTTATGTTCGTCTCGACGCCCCGAGTACAACGACAGGCGGCACGCTTGAAACGGACGTCGGATGACCGAGTTATGGGTCACGGAAGCTGGAGGGCAATTTGGTAATTTTTGCCCTGAGGGCATTTTGGTCTTTTCACACGGGGTACTGTTCACCACCGTGGAAAAACAGGGTGTGCGGCCGTGGGCTGAGCGTGCAATTGTTTATGGTTTGGTGGAGAGATCAGACACATTGTTTATGTTGTTTGAGGCATTGGAAGCACCCCATCGTGGCTGTGCAGAGCTTCAGTGCACGGGGAGTTTTAAAAATGGCCGTGGGCTCTGTGTGCGGGAAACAGTCTTCAGAGAGGTTCAGTGGATTCCCACGGGCTGTCTTCCATTCTGAGGGGTTTAGCTGAGTGTCACTGAGTCGGGGAACTCATTTCGATCATTTGGGCAGTCTGAGAGAGAGTTGAGCGAGGTTCTGAGACGGGGAAGAGAAAAACGCAGAAATGGAGGGAAATTCAAAGGTTGGGTTTTGAGGTGAGTTGAACCAAACTGAGGGTGGACTTAGTCTTCTGGGGCCACTACGAGCACAACCGTGCAAGAATTGAAGGAGGAGGAGGAGAGGTTGGCCGGGAACCTGAGTCTCAGTTTCAGGGGAAAACCAGTGCTGAGGACGACGATGAGAAATAATTTCGGAATAATGTTGGGAAAACGGAGGGAAATTCAAAGGTTGGGTTTTGATCACATTGTGAAGTAATTTTTGGAAATTGCATGTGTTGGGATTTGCATGTGAATTCGGACATGAGTCCTGTTACGATGAGAAATATTTTCGGAATAATGTTGGGAAAACGGTTGTGATGAATCCTGATTTATTATGTTTAAAAACGGTTTTGGGTTTAAAGACCGGTTAATGATTGGATCTGATTTTGGGTTTAAAGACCCGGTTATTTAATGACGGGGGTGGGCCCGAAAATTGGGTTTAAAGACCCGAATTGAGTTTAAAGACTCGTGAGTTTAAAGACTCGATTATTATGATACCCCGAGGCCTATTAATCATGTTTTGAGTTTAAAGACTCGTTGATATCCCGGGAAGGCCTAAAATTGAGTTTAAAGACTCGAATGGATCGAACGACATACTTGTGGTTATTGATTCACGGTTTACTTGATTTGTGCAATTAACGTTTCAAAATGACGGTTTCTGAAACCTGGCATTATTAAATGGTTTTTACATGAATTATGGCGATCCTTTGTAACGTTTTTCATGTGTTTCGGAAAAAGAGTTTTCAAAAGTTAATATGCAAATTTTGAATATTTGGTTATGCATGCGTGTTACAAAACTGGAGGGCGAACCCGATTTCGGAAAAACTGTTTTTCCTTTAAAACTTATGTTTCGGTCCACTCACACTTTGTTGTTTTAAATTCCCTCCAGGTCGTGGTACAAGTGCGGGGGCAAGCGCCGAGGCAGAGGCGGAGGCATAAAGTTTTCCGTTGCGGAATAGTTAGTTCACAGAGTAGGACTTGTTTCTTTAACTTGTTTTGTATTATTGCTCTGTGAAACTGTGGACTTGACGTCCATTCGGATGTATTTTGTTTAATCTCCCTGGTCTGACAATGGGCGTGTTGTATTATTAATTAGTTTTCCGGTCTTTTGGGATTCGATTGTCAGACGGGAGCAGGATGCTTCTCGATTATCGAGGCGATAATCGGGGTGGGTCCTGTCATGGAGGGTCCTATCAACACACTTCTATTTTTTGCACATTTAATAATAGGATCCCTCCCGAGAAACGCTAGAAATCTACATCCGGGCCCTGCTCTCGTCTGAAAAGTAAACCAAAATGTCGAAGTTACTCTCAAATGTGCCAGACAAGGGATAATTGTACTCTTTATCATTCATGCCTATGCCTCTCTTTTAGCCCTGAAGTTCGTGCCACAGCCCTGGAGGGTTACAAAATCGAAAAAACGTGTGAGTGGACAAAATAAATAGTTTAAAACATAATTTGAAAACAATCAAGAATTTACCCTTCGTTTTCTAAAACTATGTATGCGTACGAAAAACTATCAAATTCCTATTAGTGAAACCAAATAATAAATTAAAATATTGAAATACGTCTAAACACGCACAACAACCAACACTAACATTAAACTATCAAAAGCATCAGTAAACTGATACCGTCATCACCACACAAATCACAACAACTGTTAGCACAAGCCAGCACAGTAATCACACATAACCAATCCATATCCAACATCACCACATAAATCACATATGGTCAACTCATTGTTGATGCACAATATGACATGACCCATCATAATTCACCCCCGGAATTAATGCAGGATGTGCCATACTCCCGTCTGACACCTCGTGTCAGGCCAGGGATACACCCAGACCCTCCCGGGGTTACCAGAGTACGCTAGGATCCATGGCGGCATGTGATGTCTCGGCCTCTGCTATAACCCGCATCCGCGATCAACCTGAAGGGTATTAAAAACACCAAAGCTGTGAGTGGACGAAAATAAGCAGTTTATAAAAACAATTTCCATAGTAAGAAATTTATACCATTCACTAAAAAGCATACATGCATCAGAAAAACCAGTTATAATAACCATTTTCCTTTAAATCAAATCTTATTTCTTTTCAAAGCCGTAATCAGAGAAAAATGCTTTTCAAATCAACCAGTGAAAAAGAATTATCAATCAAGCCATTTTCCTCAGTAGGGTCTCAACCCAAAACCAAACCACGTGGGTCTCTACCCAAAACCATAAAATACAATATACAAATCCTCGACATCCCAGATGTCTAATCAATACCTGTCACGGTTCTAAGCCTATGCGTGCCACTCGGGGTCTCAAGTCTGAGTCCAATCTCACGGACCTTGTCCGGGGTGATACTGAAGTATCGAGCAATCTTGATCCTAAGCGCTCCGTAGAGCGGCCCCTCTCAGGTAATGCTCGCACTTCTGATCCCGAGCCCTCCTCGGAGTGGCCCCTCTTAGGTAGTGCAACGTGACTACTCTAGGATACTACAAGACATCTGAAGGAGACAACCACAAAAGGATGGTATACGTAACCAAAATCAAATCTAGTGGAAAACCATTTACACCTCAAATCCAAACTTAAAACGTTTCAACAGGGTCTCAGCCCTAGGTATAACTTTCACAAATCGTTTCCATCAAATCAAAATTCCCCGAATTCGATTCAAATCCACATAGCATAGGGACTCAACCCAAAATCATCTCAATAGGGTCTAAAACCAGGAATCTCATTTCATAAACCATAACCGGGACTCAGTCCCGATATCGTAAATGAACTGGGCCTCAAGCCCGATATCATAAACCAACTAGGCCTCAAGCTCGATATCTCATAAATCAATGGGGTCTCAATCCCTGGATAATATTTCCAAATCCGAAATCATTTCCCCATTCAAATCATTTGAAAACATCAGTTAACAGGACCCGCCCCGATCCCCCTGGAACCACACGGGGACGTGCCCTGCTCCCGTTTGACACCCAATTATAACATGCCAATCTTACCCTTAATAAATTCAATTGCATAAATATCTATAATAAAGTCATACATAAAATCCAAATACAAATAGTGTCAGACAAGGGATAGTTTCCAAATGCAGGTTATTGAGTACGACTCTAAGATACTCTACGTGCCAACCTACCCAGAAATGGGGTTCAGGTGCACAACGTAAACCTATGCCTCAGCCTCGGGGTCCTCGTCTGCCTCAGTAGCACGATCTGGAGGGGTCAGTAAAACAATAAGGGTGAGTGGGCCGAAACTCAAAGTTTTATAAAACAGTTCATCATATCGAAAACATATAGTTTTACCCCCTCCGTTTTCTAAACATGCATGCATCAAAATAGAAAACCATAATAGCATATCATATAAGCATAAGCAGAATAAAATAATCATAATCATAGCCTCAGTACTGCACTATACATTCCCATCCTTGACATCCCAGATGTCTGGCGTCCCAAATGCCTAATAAGGTCACAGTCCCAAGGCTACGCGTGCCACCCTGGGTCTCAATCTCGAGTCCAAATCCCGAACCCAGTCTGGGTATGGCATCCTAGATGCCGGACGTTCCAGACGTCTAATATATGCAATCCTGTTCTTGAATCACTCTACGGTTCGGTCTCTCCGTAGAATGACCCCTCGCATGCAATGTGCCATGATCACTCTGGGGTACCCCTATCCGGAGGAGACAGTATCACTAGGGTAAGTCTATACAGTGCAGAATTGAAAGAACCATCAATATACATAATCGAGTCTCAAAATAGTGTATAAACAACCAGACGGGTCTCATGCCCAAAATCTCGTAATACGTGCAAGAATCACAATTCATAGAATTTCAAATATCAATTTGATCATATAATATAATACTCAAAACATTTATGCATGCAAGTGTTATACGAAATCAAATGCCCACTCATAGTACAATCCCACTGTAAATCCGAGCGTATGACCCTGCCCTGGTGCTATTGTATGATTCCTGTCATGTCCAAAATACATGTAGAGGTCACTACAAGTCCCTACTATTCAACCATGAAACCCTAGCCTGAAACCGGCCCGGGAAAGCCACCCGAACATGCTTCCTGAGGCTTCAAACCCTAATTTGACCAACTTAACGATCTCCGATTGACACGAAACTACCGCCATTGGATTCGTATCGTCGAAACCTTGAAAATGGTATTAGTCCCACAAAATTTACTATTCACACACGCCCCCATGCGCCTGGTCAAAGGTTGGTCAACGCTGCTAAAATGCATGCTGACAGTGTCAGAGGCCACGTGTCACACTCTAATTGGTCCCTGGTCTGACATTTTTTGACATGATGACATCATCATGACATCACTGCTGTCGTCAGTATGATGATGTCATCACGACCATTTGACCGGGTCAACCCGAATCTTGAAACTGAGTCACCGTTGACCCGCGACTTGACCCGATCCCAGATTCCATTTCTGACCACCATTTTAGATCATATTTGGCCCTAGAGACTCTTCTAATCCTACCCTAGAGTTCTGTGGCCTCAAAATTGGAAACTAAAATGGAAATACTACCTGTAACTCGAAGGGAAGCCAGCAGCTAGCTTTGGTTGTCTTCTCCGGTGACTCACTTTGTTTCCAACCTTGAAAATTGGTTTAACCTGGTCGTTAATGTCCCTAAGACACATCCCAAAAGTGAGAAATGAAACACAACGTCAAAACTAGCCGTTTCGAAACAGGGAAGAAAATGAAGCCTCTCGGGTTTTTTGGATTACCGCCGCTTTGTCACCGCCGTAAGCTGCCTCATCCACTTCTCAGTCCTCATGCCGTCCCAGTAAACCTAACCCTACGTTGGTTCGAGCTCTGGTATTGAGGTTTGAGCGGTTGGTTTTTCGGGGCTGGTTTTCTCTTCTCGTGTATGGGGGGGTTTGTCGAGTTTTACAGACGGGGGGGAGGAATTGGTAGTGATGGCTAGTGAAGGTGAGGGTGGTGAGGTCGTATTTGCTTGATCTGTGACTGGGGAGGAGCAGATAAGTGAGAGTGGTGAGGGTTGTTCTGTGTGTGATCGAGTAGGGGGTGGTTTCCTTCTCGGGTTACAGATGAGAGAGAGAGAGAGTTGTCTGATCAAATAAAAGAAGAAAAAAAGATGGAACGGAGGGTGCAGATGCACTATGGGAAAAAAAGATGAACGGCTGGGATTTTATGAGGGAAATAAAGTAGAAAATAGTTAGCCAATAGGGACCAGATCCTTGAATTAGGGAAAATGGAGTGTGGGATGAGTGACACTTGTCACTCATCCAAGGTTCTAGATTAATTTAGTTTTTAAATCAGATTACATTATTATATTATTATTTTAATTAAATCCTCGGTTCGTTCAGTTAATTGATTTTTACTCTCGTGACCATAACTTTTTCGTCGTACGTCCGTTTTCGATGTGCCGCCTGCCTACGGACTCGTGACGTCCCGATCTACATCACGATCATGGGTCAAATGACACTAGTCCCACTTCGAAATAGGTACCCACGCACTGGACAAATAAAAAGTCAACATTGACAAAAAATTCAACACTAACGTTAGCAAAGTCAATGCTGACGTCACTGATGACATTAACATGACGTCATCTTTGATAACTCTGACATCTGACAGGTGTCAGTTGACAGTGCCATATGTCAGCAACTCAAAGGTCCACATGTCTAACATGTCAATAACACGTGGCACCATCTGATTGGTCAACGTCATTGATATGTCAGGCTGATTGGCATTGACAACTACCACGTGACATCCTCCCATTGGCCATGTGGCCTGACATCTGACAGGTGATGACGTCACCCTACCACGTCATCATCATTCGTGAGCTGGGTCGACTCGTATGACTGAACCGAGTCGCGCAGACCCGCGACCCTAACCAGGTTTGAAAACACTTCTCCGACCACCATTTTCCTTCCCGTTTCTCTCATTCTCTTCATCACTATCCCAGGAAGGGATCTATGAACCCTAAATTAGCATAAAGGGTTTAGGTTTTTACCTTTAATGTTTGAACAGTGACGGGAAACTTCCAGCTTGTTTCCCCGTCGATTCCGGCCATCTTCATCTGTGGTTTTGGTCATGTTGAAGTCGTCTGTTCCCTGAGAATCTGTCTTGGTCATAAGAAATGGCCCAACAATCCCTCTAAACCCAACTTAGAAATTGGACCCATGTAAACGGTTTTTGGTTTTACCTGGTTGTGACCTCTCCGCCGTACTCAGCCTCTCCCCGTCGTCTCTCAGCCGTCCTTCCATCCTCCCTCTCTCAACCGAAGCATAGAAGATGATTGTATGATGAGGATGGGGTGGTTATGGGTGTTTGTGGGTTTCAGGTGGGTAGATGGATGAAACAGGGGAAGGGAATGGGATATGCATGTATGAAGATGAGGGGCAATGGATGAGTGACACCTGTCACTCATCCATTTGGCCTAGCCAAAATATCTGGGCCCATAAGAGACAAATATCCATCTGCCTTGTACTCTGTGCAATAGTACCTTAACCGTTCTAGACCCGTAACTTTCCCGTCGACCGACCAAATTCAACGTGCCTCCTATCTACAAACTCGTATCGACTCGATTTATGTAGCTGTCTTCGTTCCGCGTACATTTGACCTCCCGGGTCAAAAGTCAAAATTTTGCCCATTTCCAAGGGAAAAATAATCATTTCACCTTGAACGTTCGGTAAACCTCGACTAATTTCCGATTAGTCTCACTAATCCTCGCTTAATTCTTAATGAATCCCATAAAATTGGGACGAGTCGTTACAATCTTCCCTCCTTAAAATAATTTCGTCCTCGAAATTCAAACTGATCCAATTCTACAACCAAATGGTGGAAATCCAATCATGTCTCCCACTCGGGCATGCCCGTGTAATAGTACACGTGCGACACAACCTACAGTACACATCGGTACTCACTGTCACTCGACATGAACCACAATCCAAAGGTCAATGCTGAGACTCAGCTCAACCCTCTGTGACCGTATTCAACCTCCTCGTGACCAACCGTCATCGGCGCTTTTAAAGCTCCAACACAACTCTCACAAATCGAGTCTCGATTTCTGAATCTCGAGAAACCATATGTCGGATCGTAAGTCTCACTTGAGTCACCAACACTTGTTGATTTCAACTGTCACTCACTTCGACAGGTCTGCTATACTAAGCTGACATCTCAGTTAGCTTTTTAGCCTAATGTTTCTTCTCAGTTGACAATCCAAGCTGACATCCTGCTCAGCGTCCGATCTGTTAATCATCATCTAGATCCTGCTATCTCAAGCTGTCCTTATTGCTCCCACTGAGCGATCTTATATCCTCTGTCACTAAACGGTCTGCAACTGTTACCCACTTTTCATAGAGATACAACTTTCTTCTAAAACCCTCTATGTCCACGACAACAATCGTGACTAGCCGGAAACTCCCAGCTCCACTGCGCTTTCATTGCGCCACTATGATCTTGACTCTCTCTCGAGTCCCCACATCATATCTCATGTCGCTCAATGAGCTACTTTGAAATCCTAACTCATCTCGAGTCCTAAACTATCGTCTCATGTATCCTGTCGAGACACATGTCGACATCTCACCCATCTTGGGTGTATCTGGACCCTATCGAATACTTGCCCTACTAGGGATAATCATATATATAATTACTAGGGTTCCTCTGGCCCACATGGACCTAAGCTCTATGCTCTCATAACCACGGAACCCTTTAACACCCATCTATGCTAGGCATAATATTCAATGTCCGATCCATGTACTCAATGTACTATCAACATCGGACCCCGTCCGATTACCATATCATAACAATCAGATATTCATCACCCAGAGCTATCGCTATCAACTGTGCACCGCTCACAGGCGCATCCACCGCTACGCATATGCCTGATCAAGGACTACACTCAGGCTATGTCCAACCACGTACCCATCCACACTCCGAACACAGCTCAGATTTGATCCATCCATCACATGGCTACCATGCCAATCAAGTTCCAACACTGGAACCCGTCTACCTGATCCGTGCACTGGACATGACAGGACCCGTCCCGATCCCCCTATGACTACCCGGGGATGTGCCCTGCTCCCGTCTGACACACAACCCCAGAATGCCAAAATTATCCTTAAACAGTTCAAAATTAATAAATCATGATAAATAAGTTCATACATAAGTCTTAGGGTTCAACAATGTCAGACAAGGGATAGCTCGAAATACAACAACGAGCACGACATCTAGGTTTATGTACGATGACAACCTACCCAAAAAGGGTGTACAGGTGCGCAACGTCTGGTCTATTCCTCAGAATCCGGGTCCTCGTTTTCCTCAGTAGCACGACCTGGAGGGGTCAATAAAACAATAAGGGTAAGTGGGCCATAAATATAAAGTTTATAAAATAGTTTAAGTATATAGTAAACATACGGTTTTACCCCTCCGTTTTCAAATCATGCATGCATCAGATTCGCAATCCATGATAATATATCAAATAGCCAAAAATAGAATAATATAATAATAATCATGAAATCAGCTGCACTATACATCCCAACCCGGACATCCCAGATGTCTGATGTCCCAGACGCCTAATAAGGTCACAGTCCCAAGGCTACGCGTGCGGCCCGGGGTCTCAATCCCGAGTCCTAATCCTGAACCCTGCCTGGGTATGACATACCAGATGCCTGACGTCCCAGACGTCTAATGTAAGCAATCCTGCTCCTGAGTCACTCTATGGTCTGGTCGTTCCTTAGAATGACCCCTCACAGGCAATGCGCTATGACCACTCCAGGGTACCAATGGCTGGAGGAGACAGTAAAGCTAAGGTAGGTCTATACAGTGCAGAATTTAAGAAAAATCATCGAAAATCGTGCTTGATTCTAAGAACAATTCATATGCAAACCAGACGGGTCTCATGCCCAACATCTCGTAACACGTACGAAATAGTAAATCTTAGTATCCCAAATACGTCAGTTAAAATCATAGAATAAAGTACTAAAAACAGTTTATGCATGCAAGGGTTAATAAAATCAAAGGCACACTCATAATCCGGTCCCGCTACTAAACCGAAAGTATAAACCTGTCCTAAATGCTATTGTACAATCCTTGTCATGTTCAAAGTATATGTAAAGGCTACTATGGGTCCCTACAAACTCATACTTAAGACCTAAGAATAGTATCGTCCCGAAAACATGTCCTGGACACGTTTTCTGAGGTAATAAACCCAATTTTGTCCAATCAAATGATCTCCGATCGACACGAAACCACCACCATTGAATTCGTATCGTCGAAACCTTAAAAATGGTGTCAATCCCACCTCGAGAACCACTCCTATGCGCCCCCACTCGCTAGTCAAAAGAGAATTCAACGCTGCTATAGTGCTGACGTCAGCATGACGTCACTACTGACGTCATCATTGACGTCGCTTGACAACTATCAGACTGACATGTCAGAGATGATGTCATCAATTGATGTCATGTTGACGTCATCATCCCTGACCTCCAGTCGGGTCAACCCGGATTCCTACAACTGGGTAACCGCGACCGGCGACTCGACCAGTCCATTTTCGAAGGGTATGTTTAAAATATAAAAAGGAGTGACCAATAGGACAAGATCCACATTTTAGGCACTCTGGGCCATGAGACTTGTCACTCATCCAAGGGTTCACAATAATCCAACCAATCACCAGATTTTAATACTATACTAATCAAATCCCGGAACGTAAGTTTAACCGATTTCGATCCCATGACCATAACTTTCTCGTCATACGCCTGTTTTCGACGTGCCGTCTGTCTACGGACTCGTGACGTTCCGATCTAAGCCACAGTTATGGGTCAAAGTCCAGAAAGTCTCCCGGGTCAAAAGTCAACTATTCCCCCTAGGGGCAAAATGGTCATTAAAATATTATTTATAAAAGTTTGGGTCGTTACATGACATGCCACATTATACTCAACGCTCTCTCTGAGTTCTTATGGTTACCTAACTAACTCCAGAGATAATCCAGCCACTCATTCCTTGGTTCATTCCAAAGGTTAATCGACTCATGCCACCAAGACGTACCAATCTCAAACTTATCAGTTACCTTTCACCGTCCAATAACACTCCGTGGTCATACACCAATAATACAATCTCTCTATCCGGAGTGGTAACGAACCTGCCAACATCCTACTCGAGGCATCGACTATTCATCTTTCTTTGAATGATACTCAATGTATCGTCTCATGTGCCACGAAAATAATTTTATCCGATCGTCACTGATACTCATCCAGAGTGTAACTAATTTCACTCGTCATCATTGGTTAACACCAATCCATCACAATCACTATCCTCAACCAACTCACTCCACAATCAACTCGATCATTGACTATCTCAAGCCTTCTGATCATTTTGATTTGTGCCCGTCATCATCCATAGCCCAATTTGGTCGAAAACGTCCTGATACATAAACATCTCGGCTCACACGTACTGAAATACCCAATCGCCTCAACCCATATTCATCTTGATCCTTTCAACCTACCGAGGATCCACACTAGCTCTCTCGGTTAGCATCACATGACCCATGACCCATGGTAGGGAATACTTATTCCTTATCAGCTCACTGAGTTAACTGAGGACATCACAACACGTCCCCAATAGCCATATGACATGGCCAATAGCCATACGACATGGTGGTCCCAGCCTCCAAGCTGTCACTCACACGGGCATCAACCACGTGTTCTGGAACCCAATCTGTCTTAGATCAAGGCCTTATCTGCCTTTTATCATACCGTTTATGCACATCCAATAGGTGATTCCATCACCATATCCATCGGCATACTAGCTCGCATGTCCCAACTCTATGAGATCAACTCTTGCACCTAACACTTACGCAATCCGTCTAAGGATAACTGGGGTGCCTGTCACCCATCCAGGCACATGTCGTGCCTTCCGTAACCCAATTGAAATCTATCTCACTGAGCCACTCATAGTTCTCTATGTCCCTCTCAGTGTCCACCGAACTCACATGTTTGCCACTTTGGGGCATGTCTACCATAATAGTCTCAATCCAAGCCCTTATTGGCATTACATCACTTAGAAACACTTAATGTCATTCTGAACCATCCGATCACTATTGGATTCTATCCAACTCATCCCAGTCATCTCCACTGGGATAAAGTGACATCCTAACACAATTCAGCGTAGCCTCACTACCTCGATCGTCGTATCTATCGTTGTTTTGTGTGTACATGAATCCCCATGATAACTCTGTGTTGTCTAGACCCACTCAGTAATTGTTAGGATTCCAACCGCCTCATCTGAACTACTTCTGGATTCCTTCCATCTCATCTCACCTGAGATGTCACATCATCTCTCAAGTCTTGTCCTCAAGACCTGACACAAACTGATGAAGCCTCACTGTCGTAATCGTCATCACACTCAGTGTGAACCAAATCTAGCTAGAAATCTCTGCTCATACCGAGCCACACTTACCTACCCTTGCACCAAATGCAGGGACATCACCTCTCGGCCACGTGTCGGGTTCCAGATACGACTGACGAATCCTCATCGTCTTCATTGTCATAAGAACATGAGCCTATCGAGATCGATAAGACTCATCCACGTCCATCGATAGCAATGTATGCCACAACCTCGTGTAGACCAATCCAGGAAACGCTCTGCTATCAAGACTTCGTACTCATGCGGTAACTCACCACTTGTACCGGTCACCCAAGACTAACCTAACCATGTCCTCAAGAGCGTAACGCAACACCGGTACAATTTACTCATGAGCGTAAAATCCACCGATCGGTCCACTCCAGGATCCGGTCCACAAGGACCACACCCCTGGTAACTTGTCCAACCAATCTCGACTCAGGTCACCCAAAACCTCGGTTGCTCACCGAAGCACACCAATCATGACTGATCCATCGGTCTCGACTCCAAAAAGTCATCATATGGGGTTAGCTGGCACTCAACCAACCAGTAACCACTGTCCTAGGACCTCATCCAGTTGTAACTCTTCGGCCTCCAACTGCTGGGCCCACAAGGACTTGGCCCTACTCAGGGTTAGGCACTGCTCAACCATAACATGCTACCATCACATCATACCATACCAACAACATTTATACTGTGGCATCACTTGCTTATTAAAATCCCTTCGGGATTCACACACTGAACATGGCATAACATGCCAATCAAAACCCTCAGATAGGTTCAATTCCACCTAACTTTCTTATTTCGACCCTCGCTACAAGGTTGATGACGGGCTGTTACCACTGCGAAGACATCACATCCAGCACCAGCGCGTCACTCTAAGAGCAGTCTCACGCTATGATACCACTTTGACAGTACCCATCCCAATCCCCTAGATTATCGTGGGATGTGTCTGCTGTAAGGACCCATCTCGGGAGTCGGGATTAGCGACATGATTAGTACTGGATTAGTGAGGTTAATCGGTGGTTCGTTGGTTCTTTTTGGACATTAGGCGTAGAATGACGATTTTGCCCCTGGTTTGGATAAAAATGTTGACTTTTAGTTCGGGCGGTCAATTGGGCATTGACCCCCCCGTGAGAGGAATTAATAAGTAAAACATATAATTTACCCCTCCGTTTTCCAAACATGCATGCATCAGAATTTAAAACCATAAATCATATAGTATGAACCATAAGGCATGTAATAAAACCATAAACATAATTTTAGCCACTGCACTATACACTCCAATCCTGACATCCCCGATGTCTGATGTCCCTGACGTCCAATAAGGTCACGGTCTCAAGGCTACGCGTGCCACTCGGGGTCTCAATCCCGAATCCAATCCCCGAACCCCGTCCGGGTACGACATCTCAAATGCCTAGCGTCCTAGACGCTCGACGTCCCTGATGTCAAATAAGCAATCCTGCTCCTGAGTCATTTTACGGTCCGGTTCCTCCGTAGAATGACCCCTCGCAGGCAATGCGCCATGTCCACTCCGGGGTACCACATCCGGAGGAGACAGTATCATAAGAATGGATCTATACAGTGCAGTACCAAATACATTTTATTGATATCCCCATGCAAAACATATATATATACATAGATAAAAATCCAACCAATCTTTAAGTTTCATCAGACGGGTCTCAAACCCAAATACCGTGAAACGTGCCATAACCATAATTTCAACATCATCAAAACCGTTTCTTGATTCCAGCATGTGAATATATAAGTAAATCAGAAAACATTTAAGCATGCAAGGGTTAATGAAATCGGGCCCACTCACAGTACGATCCCGCGGTGAACCTGCGCGTACGAACTTGTACCGGGATTATCGTACAATTCCTGTCAGTCCAAATCACACGTAAGGGTCACTATTAGTCTTACACATTTATCCAAAAGGTCCGAAACAGAAACCGGCTCGGGGAAACCGTCCAATACGTTTCCCGAGACAACCGGCCCTAAACTGACCCTCCCAAACTATCTCAAATCAACATGGTTAATTCATAAAAAATGTTCAGAATGATGAGAGGAACAAAAGTCATGTTGATCGTGATCGGAGATAAGGTTCAACGCTCCCTCACGCGCCGCCCAAAGTGGCTGCGCGTGAAAGTCACGCGCCTGACACTGTAGCTATAGTGTCACCACCTTCACCCGTTTATCTGTAATACGGGCCTGCCACCCGCAGCTTGACCCGGTTGATTACCCATCAATTCCTACTCGATTTCAATCCAATTTGATCCTAACATGTTTATTATTCTTCCAATTTAAGTTCTGAGACACTAATCAGCCTCGACAAGTCCCCAATCGACCCATCGACCCGTGATCAACCAAACGGGTCAATCACAAGAACTCCCTGGTTTCAAACCCATTCTCCAATTAACTTCACAGGAAGCATAATAGGATCAAAACGAACTAAACTGAATGATCAATTGTGCCTGAAAGTACCTGAAGGTTGTCGTCCCAAGCTCTGAAATTTCTCTGAAAATGGCAGCCTCTGTCCCAGCTCAACCGTGGCTGGTTCCCCTCGATTTTGATGTGGTTGAGTTCAAAATACTCCCAGAAGACTAAACCAGGCCTTGGTTTGGTCCAACAGTCACCAGAAATTGAAAACCCGATTTCCCTCCAAATTTTCCCGAAATGGTTTCTCTCTGGTTCCTCACCTATTCTCAGTTCTTTCAACGGCAGAGTGAAACTCATTCAATTCCTAATCAGTTTTAAACAACTTAAACCGTCCCAGAGGCTCGTGGAAGTCCAATCTGTCCACTGAGATTTGTTCCCCGAAAAAGCTTCGATCGAATTAAACTATGTAGCCTTTGCTGGGTGGATGAATCAGTCCACGTTCTAAAGCATTAGACATCCCTTTCTTTCCAACACACACTTGCATAAACAATTGCACACTGAACCACCGCACATGGTGGTGCCGCCCATGGTCCCCCGCGGTTGCTACAGTAACCAGGGGTAAAATGACCAAAATGCCCCTGGTTCAATAATTACCAAACTGCCCTTCACTTTCTAGACCCGTAACTCAGCCATACGAAGTCCGATTTCGGCGTGCCGCCTGTCTACGGACTCAGGGCGTCGAGACTTACCTAACGGTCCTCGAGTCGTGTGAAAATTAGTTGCCAAACGAAAAGTCAACATTTTCGCCCCTATCGTCAAATTACGGTAACGCCCCTGAACTTCCAATAGTCATAACTTTTACCCTGATCGTCCGAATTGGACGTGCCACCTGTCCATGGACTCGTGACGTCCCAAATTACGTCACGGTCATTGGTCAAAGTCCATTTGACTCTCAAATCAAAAAGTCAACAATTTGGTCATATCAATCACAAGGGTAAAAACGTCAATTCATACATTAAATTACATTATCATAATCCTCGAATTTCCGGGGTGTTACAGTTTGTGAGTGTTGTGAGGGTCGAAGGAGAGTTAGAAGAGTGAGTGATCGTGGTTGTGAGGTCTAGGCGTGACGGTTTGTGTGAGAAGGGAGGAGTAACCAGAGGACACAGAGTCGAGGACCACCATGCACGGTTGTGCACTTCTAGTGACCAAACCACCAAATTGAACCCGTGGTGGCGTTGAGTGGACTGAGGAGAGTCGAACAGACCCAGCAGAGCTCACGGTGGTGGTCGGAGAACATGTAATTTCTTGAATTTCCTCTAATTGCTATGTTTTCCAGTTTTGATTCAAACGGTAAGTCGTGGCTTTTGGGTATGAGTCGAGGTGTTTGATGAGTGCTAGTCGACTAAGTAGGTTCCTAAGAACCGTCTGGTTGTGAAACCGTGACGGGGGATTGCACGGGTGGCCGGGAGCAAGAACAGAGTTTTTGGGTGGTTTCTTTTTTGAGTTGGGAGGATGAGATTTAGGTAGTGATGCTGTGTTTGGTTGAGAGGAATCGATTAATAGGAAGAGGATGAAGATTTTGGTGGAAAAAGGAAAGAAAGTGGCTGCTGGACGGCGGAGAACCGGCCACGCCGGTCCAACACAGTGCACGGTCTCGAGGAAGAAGATGAACAGTAACTGTGCAGGCGCGTGAGGCCCACGTGCAGCCACTTTGGGCGGCGCATGGAGGCACGTGCAGAGGTTTCTGGGGAAATGTTAAACTAGGTTTTTGGTCTAATCGTTGTAACGAGTCTTTTGGGATAGGTTTCGGGACAATCGGACGTTGTTTCGGGTTAGTTCTACGAGGTTGAAAGTTTAGGGTCCCGGTTAGTTACGTTTTAAGTTCGGAAAAATTATGGGACTTGAGTAGGACTTTTGTGAAGTAGTGAGTAACCTCGTTATGGGCTTTGGACAGGTTCGGGAAAGCCGAGGATAGCGGAATGGTAGGGAACGACGTAAGTTCGCGCGTATCGAGACGACGTCGGAATGGTCTGTGAGTGGACTTTGCTTTCTAACTCTTGATGCATGCATATATGTTTTTATATGTTTTCTATACTTGATTCTATGATTTGATTTATGATTGTGATGGTTACAGTTTGTGCACGTTTTTCAAGGAACTTACGGAATTTCACGTTTTACGAGATTTGACGGATATTGTGATTTGAACCTGGTTTTACTGAATTGATTTCGGGATTTGAAATACGATTTGATTTCAATGAAAGTAAAAGGATTTTGGAAAGTGATTTCGGGCTTGAAGCCTAGTTCAAAAAGTTGTTTTAAGAAACGTGATTTCGAGTTTTGGAATCGGAATTCCGGATGACGATTCGGGATTCGATTCAGGACTTGGAAGTGGATTCCGGGTTTGGGTTCAGAATGGTTATTCCGGATGCCGGCTTACGGAATGATGGTTGCGGACTCGAATCTGGAAAATAGGTGGATATGAGTTCTGGGTTTGGATTCGGGATCCTAATGAGATTGCGGATTCGGATTCGGAAATGGAAAAAGGTTTTCAAATGGTTTTGGATTGGATTTGCTGGATCTGGTTATTGGGTTTAAAGACCCGGATTATGATTGATGGGGGACGGGCCCGGATTGGGTTTAAAGACCCGGATTGAGTTTAAAGACTCGGGAGTTTAAAGACTCGGATATTGATATTTCCCCCGTAGGCCTGTTGAGTTTAAAGACTCGGGAGTTTAAAGACTTAGATTATATTGAGGCCTGGATTGAGTTTAAAGACTCGGGAGTTTAAATACTCGGATAGATCCAGCAGGTTCGATGAACGGGAATGTGGTGTGGTTTCAATAATGGTTTTCTGAGGTTTTGGGCTATGCCCGGATGAAATGGTTTTCGATGGTTTTGGGCTGAGGACCGGGAATTGGAAAAAGAAACTACTTTGTTTTCTTATCTGGTTTTATGACATGAATTTGATATGCATGCATTGGTTTTTGAAACGGAGGGTATAAATGTAATTGTGTTTTCTGTTAACTGTTTTGATCGTATTCTTTATTTTTGTCCACTCACAGTCTTTTCGTGTTTTCGATACCCTCCAGGTTGTTGCGGTGGGGGCTGTTGGTCGAGAGGGTCGGAGACATCACACCCGCGATCCACAGTAGTTCGGATGACTGGATTCGAGAATCCCTGGTCCGACTTACGTGTTACATGGAGGTTAGGCGTTAGTCTGGCATTCGTGTCATGCGCAAGTTAGACGGGAGCAGGGTTTAGTCCCTAATCCCGGGGGATTAGGGGTGGGCCCTGACAATTGGTATCAAAGCGAGGTTTCGGGTGTTCTGCGCGAGGTTTGGTTCCCAGAATCGTTGGTTAGTTGACTTGGGTGGTGTGATGCTACTTTGGATATGATGTCTCGACGCGGAACAGCCCGATAGCAACTTGGATACGATAGTGATAGTACGTTTGGGGTGGTTAGATAGCAACGTTTGAGGGTGCTAGTCGCTCGATACGCGGTGCGAGGTAAGACGTATGTCGGCTTAGGGCCGGAATGGTTAGTGCGTTGGTGCTGGTATTGGTGTTACTTGATGGATGGACCATAGGGTCGGAGATACGCTAGCAGAAGTAACCTGGAAGGTAGCCGGTGAGCTACAGATGAGTAGGTTGGTCGGCTTGAGGGGCCTGAGAGTAGCTCGTTGAGTTAGTGAGATACGTAGGCCGAGGAGGCCGATTGATGATGGTCGGTTGGGCCGGATGGCGTTTGGATGTTGATCAGATGGATGGGTGACCTTTGGTCAGTTGGGTTGAGTTTAGAATTGTGCGGCTACGAGTAGCCGGATGCCTTGATGGCAGGGTCTAGGAACTATTGTTAGACTCGAGGGATTGTTCCCCCTAGTGATAGATACCAGTTGGTGTTGGTGAGTAGAGTCATGAGAAGGAATGGTCTCAGTCGGGTGTGACGACCCGAGTGATAAGTCTGTAGTGAACCCGTGGTAATTGCAGGTTTAGATAACCCGGACGACGGGGATGATTTGAGGTACGGGATTACTGGATCGTAGGCCTTGTGGTTTGGGCCTACTTACGACCGGATTGGAGATGGTGCTGCTAGGTGCAGCCGAGGTAGTGGGTGCCTGGTGGATGACTCTAGACGAGGGTTCATACTTAGAGCAAGGTGGGGATGACCATGGGTAGGTCACGTATTAGGACGAATGGTCAGGATGTCATTGGTTGATCTAGAAGTGCCTGTAGGACTTTGTTGATTTATTTCGACAGGGTGGTCGAAGTAGTTAAGAGACGTGAAAGTGTAGGTGGTGGTACGTGAGGACGTACTCTATGAACTATATTGGGTACTCTAAATGAGGTATTTTAAAATATCTTTGTTTCTTTTCATAGAGTTTTCTCTGGCGTACATCATGAAGTTCTCGTGAGTAGTACCGGACGGAGGTACGTTCGACTTGAGCGTGTCAGAAGTGCCAAACGGGTAGTAGAGGTGTTGTGACGTACCCAAGGTGGAGATGATAGGTTGGAACCTGTCAAGAGTAGTTGTTGTTGCTTAAGAGTTAACCACCAGATAGGAGACCCCAGGTGGGAGGTACGAGCTGCGGAATTTCGGGACGAAATTCTTTTAAGGAGGGTAGATTGTAAGGAAATCCATAAATCATTCATTTCACAAATCATCATTCAAATCACTATGCAATCATTGCATTTCTAACCATGTTTATAAAACATTTAAACATATATGTATGCATTATTTAGAAAGCAAAGTCCACTCACACATTGTCCAAGTTGCGCCTCGATACACGTGTTATAAGCCTTCCCAGAGCTAATTCACCATTTCCAAAACTTCCGGACCTATCCAAATCATACCAATGGTCACTAACGGACTATATAAGGTCGTATCTAAACCCCATGCACAGTACCAGCCAGGGAACGCGTCCCGAACACGCTTCTTGAGGCTAACAACCTCGATTTGACCAACTTAACAATCTTTGATCGACCCGAAATTACCACTATTGGATCCGAATCGTCGAAACCTTTAAAATGACACTGGTCCCACTTCAAAATACGCCCCTACACGCGGGTCAAAGCAAAAGTCAATATTGACAAAAAAGTCAATGCTGACGTCAGCATGATGTCATCTCTGACAACTCTGACATCTAACACGTGTCAGTTGACTGTGCAATGTGTTAGCAGCTCACGGGTCCACGTGTCTGACATATCAGTGACACGTGGCACCATCTAATTGGTCCACATCACTAACATGTCAGGCTAACTGGGCACTGACAACTACGACGCGACAGTCTCCCATTGGCCATATAGCCTTTCATCTGATAGGTAATGACGTCATCTTGCTACGTCATCATTGTCCTTGCTGAGCCGAGTCGACCCGGATGATTGAACCGGGTAGCGTAGACCCACGACCCTGACGCGGCCAAAAAACACTCCTCCAACCACCGTTTTCCTTCCCGTTTCTCTCATTCTCCTCGTCTCTATCCCAGGAAGGGATCTATGAACCCTAAACTAGTAAAAAGGGTCAAGGCTTTTACCTTTAGTGTTTAAACAGTGACGAGAAACTTCTAGCTTGTTTTCCCATCGATTTCGGCCATCTCCGTCCATGGTTTTGGTCCTATTGAAGTCGTCTAGTCCCTAGGAATCTATCTTGATCATTAGAAAGGCCCAACAATCCTTCTAAACTCAACTTAGAAATTGGACCCATGTAAACGGTTTCAGGTTTTACCTGGCCGTGACCCCTCCGCCGTACTCAGCATCTCCCCGTCGTCTCTTAACCGTCCTTCCATCCTCCCTCTTTCAGCTGAAGCATTGAAGATGATGGTATGATGATGATGGAGTGGGTTGTGGGTGTTTGTGGGTTTTGAGTAGATGGATGGATGAAACAGGGGAGGGGAATAAGATATGCATATATGAAGATGAGGGGTAATGGATGAGTGACACATGTCACTCATCAATTGGGCCTAGCCAAAATATCTGGGCCCATAAGAGACAATTACGGACCTACCTCGTACTTCGTGCAATAGTAACTTAACCCTTCTAGACCCGTAACTTTCCCATCGAGCGTCCGAATTCAACGTGTCACTTGTCTATAGACTCGTATCGACTCGATCTACGTAGCGGTCTTCGGTCCTCGTTCACTTGACCTCCAAGGTCAGAAGTTAACATTTTACCCATTTATAGGGGCAAAATGGTCATTTCACTTTGAATGTTCGATAAACCTCGACTAATCTTCGATCTGTCTCACTAATCCTCGCTTAATTCTTAATTAATCCTATAAAATTGGGACAGGTCGTTACACCACAATCATATGCACTCAAGGCATCTCAAATCACATATATAAAATATATAAAACAGTTATGCATGCATCATATTTAGAAATTAAGTGTCCACTTACAGACCGTCTATGCTACGCCCCTACAAGCTGTGTCGTAAGCCACTCAGGGCTATATTGAACTCTCCGGGTCATCTAGACTTGTCCAAAATATACTTAAAGGTCACTAACAACCACGACAAGTCCTAATCAAACACTCTCAAAACTCTCGAAAAAGTCAACGTGTCCCAAACACGTATCTCTAGGCCAAAAACCTCAATTTGACATACCAAACGATCTCCGATCGACCTGAAATCACCACCATTGGATTCAAAACATCAAAACATCAAAACCTTTCAAATGGGACCTATATTATCTTGAAATACGTGCCCACATGTAGGTCAAAGGTCAAAGATGGTTAAAAGTCAACACTGACGTCAACAAAATCAATGCTGTAGACAGCAGTCAACAGTCAAAGTCAACGACTGACGTCACGCTGATAGGTCTAACACATGTTAGGTCTGGCACATGTTAGGTCTGATAGTGCCACGTGTTAGCACCTGATTGGTCCACATGTCTAACACATGTCAGTGCTGACTAGACTTGACAATTGCCACATGGCAACCCCTGATTGGCCACGTGGCCTGGCATCCTCACAGATGATGACATCACATGTTGACGTCATCATCGTTAACCTCTAGTCGGGTCGACGCAGGTATCTGCAACCGGGTCAACCAGACCCACGACTTGATCCGACTAGTTTTCACTCCTTCAACCACTAATCCACACCATTTTGGACCCCTAGCCTCGTATTGAACCCAACAATCGACCTATGACCCTAAAATTAGAAGAAAAGGTCCAGAAATTACCTACCACAATTGAACAGTCACGACCCACCTTCGAACCACCAACGTGGGCTGTCCAGTAGCTTTCAACCGTCCGTTTTCGTTCCTACATGCTCGTACGAGCTCCCAGATCACATCCAAACCATCATAACCAGCCAGAACATCAAATCCAATCCAACCAATTTCACAGGTTACGAGTTTACCTTTTTTGGGTTTCCTCAGTCGTCCACAGCAGTCCTGCCGCCTCCCACGTCGTCTCCTCGTCTCTCACTTACCCCTCAGCCTCACCATCACTTTTAGTCTCTCTGGTCTCAACCGAAAGGGTGATGGGGTTTGGGTTGTTTGGTTTGGATCGAATGAGAATGGGAAGGGAAAGATATGCATGAATGAAGGGAAATGGAAAATGGAGGAGTGACACTTGTCACTCATCCATTAGTGTCACTCCTCCATTGGGCCTGACCAAAATATCTCAGCCCACAAGAGAAAAATGTTCACATGCCTCGTAATTTGTGCAATAATACCCAAAATCTTCCATGACCCGTAAATTTCCCGTACGATGTCTAATTTTGACGTGCCGTCTGTCTACAGACACGTATCGTCTCGATCTACGTAACAATCCTCGGTCTTCATGCATTTAAACTCTCGGGTCAAAAGTTAACATTTTACCCATTCCAAGGGTAAAATCATCATTTTAAGTCGATCGTCCGAACAATCCTCGACTAATCCCCGATTAGTCACGATAATCTTCATTTAATCCTTAATTAATTTGATAAACTCAGGACAGGTTGTTACACATTATCAATCAACACAACCATTGCATTACCGGTAGGCACACCACATGACTCGGAATTTAGAGCTCGTCTCGACAACTGAGTGAAGACCAAACTCAGGAAAGAAGCCTAGCTCGACGTCTGAGTTATGCCAATTTCAGGAAAGGAGTCTTACTCAACGTCTGAGACTAACCAACCAATAGACATAACCACAACATACATCATAATCACAAATCATCACATCAATAACACACAATTCATATCCAACCCATCCTCGATGCACAATATCAGTTAACACAACAATTGTACTACCGGTAGGCATACCACTAACTCAAAACTCATCCATTTTCCTCGTCGTTTCATCGAATCTACTTTACAACAACCCATGAAGAGTTCTATGTAATTAAACTTCAAAGAAACTTACGTAAATCCTTCACCCCAAGGTGTTGATATTTGACCAAAAATTGTCTTCGGTTTCCAGGAGGTTATGACGTCCAAAACCTTGAACTAACTTCTTGTTATGGTCATAGGGATTCAAAGATGACAGTAGCAAGCTTGTTTCCAAGCTTCCCTATCAAAAACATGATCGAGCAATTTCCACACCCGAAACTACCTTTTGAGGTCACTCTTTTTTTCTCCCTCTCAGTCTAAATTCAACACTTCCCTTCCTTTCTATTTGTTTTCTTTCTCTCTTCCCCCCTATTTTCTCTGGATTTCCTCCTTTTCCTCCTCTCTCCTTCTCCCTTTTTAGTTTTCTTCTTTTCCTCTCTCGACCGAACACCCACACAACACACACAAATACTCAAAACACACACACAAGCACACACATACTTACATAGTTGGTGCACACATCCCTAACGAATATAGAGACACTTGTCACCTCCTCAATCCGTCCATATAAAAATCTCCCAAAAGAAATTACCAAAATAACCCTCTAGCCAAATTACCAAAATGCCCCCACATACTTTAGACCCAAAACGAAATTGTCTGAACTCCGTTTCTAGCGTGCCTCCTACCAACTTACTCGGGTGGCCAAGAACTTCGTAACGGTCTTTATAGAACGTCCAATAGATGCCCAGGTAAAAAAGTCAACGATTTGACTTTCGATCAAAATACTCTTTGACTTTTAGAGGCAAAATGGTCCTTTTTATTTTGATTTTTCGGTTTTACTCTCGTTGAAAGTCCTAGTCATTACATTTAATCATCAAATCATGATCATATTTGAGTTCCTTTCACTCCCGTGATCAAAACCATCCAAATACTGAAAGAGAAATGACGCAGGAAAAATCTAGATTCAAATAGAAAGAAAACCAAAATTTTTGAGCTAGATTCTAAAAAATTCAGGTATTTTCTCTCAATTATAGGCTTGGATTTGAATTCTTGGGGTTGAGTAGATAGATTCCCATTATTAGGACGCTCGATTTGGTTGAGATTTGGGGGATATATGAAGGTATGAACTTTTGAGCTTGAATTGTGGATTTTGGTGTCCGAACAGTGGAGCTGGCGGAGGCGTATGGTGGCAACGGTTATCTTATTTGGTGGACCAGTGACGCTAGTGATGACATCATCGATGATATGAGTGGTGACATGAGCATCCATGTCGGGGTGTGTGGACGGCCTATAAGGAAGCCACCAGCCTTCCACCTTCCACTGGTGCGTGGCAACGCATGGGCGCATTTCTTAAGACATAACAGTGCGCATCTGACAGGTCTCGACATCCTGAATTCAATGGTGGTGGTTTCAGGTCGATAAGAGTTTGTTAAGGGTATTTCTAGGCGTCCAAAATGACTGGTTGTATGTTTAGGACGCTTGTGATATTCCAAGAGTTAAGGGGGTTTGAATATGAGGCTATTTGTAACATCAGTGACCCTCAATTGTTACTTTTGACAAAAGATATCGCTCTAAGGACTTCAGAGGAGCACACACCTCTAGATTGAGCTTTACCAAACTTGTTGTAAGTGACATTTGTCTTTATAACCATGATGCATGCATATTAAATTGTTTTAAATGATTCAAGATATTATTTGGATTGAAATATTTTGAATAATTATTTGGTTTATCATTCTAGACACATGTGTTGTGGATTATTGTTGAAACAATATTTTGGGCCTAAGCCCTAATTAATTTTTTTTTTACTTGGATTTGGAGTCAAAGATTTATTTTAAAGCAAGGTATTAGGTTTACTATTCAAACTAATTTCTACGGTTAACTATCCTCGAGTACATTGTGATTACCTATCACGATCCAACTTCCCTAACATGATATTGTCTGCTTTGAGCCCCCGCCCTTATGGCTTTGTTTTTAGGAACTCACGCGCAACTTCCCAGTGGGTCACCCATCTTGGGATTGTTCCAGCCCAACCTCGCTTAATTTTGGAGTTCCAAAAGAATCCAAAACTAGTGAGCTCCCAAAAGGCCTTGTGCTAGGAAGAGAACGGTCCATACATATAAGCCATTTCACCTTTCCCTCCCCAATGGATGTGGAATTGCTCACCATTCTTGCTTCCCAAGCTCACGAGTCTTGCTCATCGTTCCTTCTTCCTAAGCTTATGGGTCTTGCTTACCGTTCTTGCTTCCATGCTCATGGGTCTTACATTAACTTTTTGTGACTGGTATTATGGAGTGTGTCTCCACCTAATTCCAGGGATTGTACTTTCCCAGACTAGTATTATAGAGTGTGTCTCCACCAGCTCTTGGGGATGTCTACGCATAGTTCGGATTTTCCCAGCCAACTTAGTTTATGAGCGGCCACTTGGGGATTTGAAGATTGATCGGATCTGATTACAGATATTTGTGTCCGGATTTTCTAAATGGATTTAAATGCGGGTATTTTAGGAAAATGTGGGCCACATGTATTTTATATGCATTTTATACTTTCACATTTGACTAGTCCACGATTTGTGATTTGAGTATATTATTCTGGAAACCCCGCATATTAACATTTGACTTTGGTAGCTTTTCTTATATGCATGCATGTTTTTAAAACTAGAGGGTAAATATTGTTTTCCTCACTAACTGTATTGGAAATGTTATTTTTTTCCACTCACATTTTCATGGTTTTATTTACTGTCTAGACTGTGACATAGGAGAAGGGGCATCCCTTGGATGGAGGCTTACTTCTGATTTACTGCACACCTTTGATCCTCAGAGCAGGATCCTTGTATTTATTTATCATACTCATTTCCTAGTGGCTCTGTTATTATTTGGACCTTGTAAGACTACTGTACTTTGAACTGTACTTTGAGTTAACTGTACTGTTGGATTTTAAGTAAACCATCCTTTATCTGACACATGTTAAAGGTATTCTTCAGTTTCTAGCTGGTTTGTTAGACAAGAGCAAGACATTAACACGATTATTTCGGAGTTGGGTCTTGTCAGTTTTGTATTAGAGTGCTAGGTTAATTTTCTGAGGGCTACACACTCGGTGTGTGGTGTATTTTTTGTACTGATAATGTTTTTATCAAATTACGATGTCTCTAAGATGCTACCCCCATGCATGGTTTGGACACGTAGATGTGGCAAAGACCTCGAGGAGTACCCATAACATGGATAGAGAGCCACCCTTAGGGCCGGCGAAAGATAGCGAGGATGTGGTCGATCCTCATGCTCTTATGCCCATGTTTTTTCCGTGATGCAACGTGGTGGACTATTGTTAGAATTATTTGTGATTGATTTTCCGTGTTGTGTTAATTATGAACAAATTGTGAATAATCTTCCTCTAAAATGATATGTAATCTCTACTATTATTGGAAAAAAGAGCAAGTGTGGTATTACTTGTTAGAGAGCGTATTGGTGATGAATGAAATGAGGGATGGATGATGATTATGTTATATGATTAATTTTAATTACATGATATGTTATATGATAATGTGAATAACCTTCCTCTAAAATGATATGTTATATGATTAATTTGAATTACATGAGACTAATATGAATATTTTATAATAATATTGTGGAAGCAACCTAGTACCTCCAATTTGGGAACATAAACCTGTTAATATGGATGTTAAGTAAACTCAATTAAGGGAGTATGAGGAATATAAATTTGTAAAAGAAGTATGGATTTAGGTACATGAAATATATTTACATAGTTGAATAGGCTTCATTAAGATGTAATGCATATTATTGCAATATTATGGAGAGGTATGTTGGTCATATGTATGTGCTTGTGCTAGTATTTATTTTATGCCTAAACTATAGATTAAGGAAAAGGTGCTTACCTAAGTACTTATATATATAATTATTAGTTCAAGAGAGTAACTTCCTTCATTAATTTAAGGTTATGAACTGTGCTATCAATGCAAAAGCTAATAGCTTAAGAAGTATATGAACGTAAGTTAGATGTTAGTACATAACCGATATTACGAGCTATGTTGATAAACTATGATGAGAATAAGATTGAAATTGATCGAATTACCAAATTCCACTGCTTTTTGGGGAGTGGGCAAGACGAGGGCTGTAACCCCGCAAAAGTGGGATTTATTTGGTTAACTTATGATAATATTAATCACGGTTAGGAAGTATGAGAATCCCTTATCTAGTGAATCTATCAAACGGGAGCATGATCGGGTCGACTTTCATGGTAATTAGGGATGGGTCCTGTCACTTCCTTTATAAATCCTACGAAAGGTCCCAACTTCGAGACCGCCCTTAAGTAGATATTCCTTACCATGGATGCAACTTTGATATAGTACTACTATGGGTCATATGGAGCAAGCTCTTTGAATGTCCCGTCTTCATAATATCAGTTCATTCACAAAGCCCAATTTTGTCAGAGCGTTTAACGTTTGCAACATAGGATTTGACAAATTCATAAGGGGAAACATCATTTACTGTTATTGCCTTCTACATTTTTATATTATCAAACCAGGGCACTACTTCAGAAATGACCTATTACAGCATGCCAAAAATGTTGTAATAGCATATTACAGCATTAAAGAAAACGTCGGCATTGCCCACGCTGTAGTAGGGGTGGCACCTATTACAGCTTTTTCAAAGTGTTGTTGTATATTCATCTTTTATAGCGTTTCTAAAGTGTTGTTAATATTTTTACAGCACTTTGAAAATGCTGTAACTTCCAACCCATACAATTGCTATAGATAGCGTTTATAAAGTGTTGTTGTTGTTAATGTTTTTACAGTACTTTGAAAATGATGTGACTTCTAGATCTTCCTAGCATAATTTCTTACCATAAAACACAAAATACATTCATAAATTCATTGCATAATATTAAAGAAAACAACACATTCAATCCATAAATCAAATATGAATAACTTCATATCCATTGTATTATAAAGCTTTAAATCCAAAATCATAAACTTCAAATTCAGAAATCATGAACTTCATATGCATTGTATTCAACATAAAGTTCCATATCCATTCTACTCAACATAAGTTTCATAGCCAAATATCATAAACTTCATAACCATAAAAGTATGTCATCAATCTTATATGCATAGACTATCATATATAGCTTAATTTGCTGCTAGTGTCCCTCAATTTCCATCATCCAAAATCCATGATTACATGACCGAAGCTGCATAACAATTTACCATCAACTTCAGAAAATGCATAAGATGAAACTGCAGATATTGCATAAAAGGAGGATCCTAAAAAGATTTCAAGAATGTCCTCAATAGTCATTACTGAAAATTAGAAACCTCAATGTATAACTACAAAAGTTTCAATTAGTTAAAAGTGTAAGTTCCAACAGGTTTAGAGATTTTAGTGCAAATTTATGTAATTATTTGTGCATGATTGTAATTTTCTAAAAACTGCATTGATTAACATATTTTTATCCGTGGGAGGCTTCAAAGTATCTTACAACATAAAACTGTTACCATTTGAGTTGAGAGAAATTTAAGTTGAAACTTGACTATATTGAGAGAACTCGCCTCAGTAGTATGAATTTCTAGTTTCCTTGCATCAACAACAACATGACTTGCTTTGAAGGATACACATGGAATGATTCCAAGTGAAGCAGATTCCTTCAAGCATAGAACATCATGAGATAGTCTCATGATTATTTATAATCTCATGGTTATTTAACTTATTTTGTTTTGAGAAACATTCATAGTTACAAAATAAGTGGAGTACTATCCAAATAGATTGATCAAATTAATTTTCTAAATTCCCACAACAAAACAACTCTAATGATCATGAAATAAAGTTAATGGATCAATATCATTTACTATCAACTTGTGGCTGACCAAGTGACAAAGCAGGTTCACCAAGAGTACATGTCTACTCAGATCTCCGCAAGCACATGCCTTCAAAAGAGACCAAAATTTTAAGGAGAATAACAATGTGCACTTTTGAAACTTCACCCACTGCCTTCTCTTGAAAATTTGAACAATTCAAGATGGTCAAACTAGAGAAATCATTCAGTAAGAAAACACATTGATCACAACTTAAGTGGAGTCCCAAATCATTTTATCTTTGTCCTAACTTCAAACTAGCAAATTCTTATATTATTCCATATAAATTACCATAAATAAGAATTGAATAAAAAACCAAGAAAATACACAAACGAATAAGAGTAAAACTATCACCAGGATAGTTGCTTATGGGGTACTTGGCATAAGGGGATTCACTAACCTGCAAAAATTTCCTTTCTAACACCAATGCCTAATGCCTTGGCACAGGTTTCGATATGATTTAAAAAACACTAGCAATTTAGAATCAGCTGCAGTTGCATCCCACGCTTGAGATTATGATTTCAATATTATTAGAAATTCATATTCAGTTGTTCATGAGCTGCAAGGTAAAAATGAAACAAATACAGAAACTAGAACATTTAGAAAGACAACATATTCAAAACAATGTTGCGAAAACTAACACCATCGTGTACATGAGTGAACAAATTAGCAATATAGCTTGAACTAGAAGAAAAAGAATCGGGACTTTCAAGTTCCACTCTCCTCTCGATTATCTTTATAGTTAATAAAGAGGTTAAATGCTATAGAAAATGGGTACTGCTTATCACACTTTCGTCCCAAGGCTTCACTAAAAGAATAGAAGTTACAGCCAATACAAACCAACTATGGCAGGACTAAATACTAATATAAAACTCAATACAAGTAACAAGTCTTTATCGCATCCACATGATTTTGGTAGGAAGCCTTGCCTCTCTTTACCCTTACGCTTACCTTAAAAAGTTCAAAAACTACTGATTTTAATTACCAGAAATCTGTCTTCAAAGTTTTAACATGTAAGTTGTCACAAGCAAGTATATGTGATCATATCCAATGATCAAGAAAAGTAAATGGATGACATAAATAAACAAGGTACCATAGCCAAAGTGACGTCCCTTCCTCTTAGCTTCGTTCATTCGGTGTGCACGAGAGTGAGAAGGATCTTGGTAGGCTTCCTGATGATAAACCATCCTTGACAAGCTTCCTTATATTCTAGCCTCCAATTGACAATCAAAACAAGCAATAAAAAATTAACGAACAACAAGAACCCAACATCAACCTAAAGTATTTTCTGTCATACTTCACAAGGGAATCAATAGACAATCAAAACACGCAATAAAATAATTAACGAATGACCAAAACCTAACATTAGCCTAAACGTAATTTATGTTATACTTCACAAGGAAATCAATAGGTAAAAATAAAAAGAAACCATGAATATATCATTGAATATCAAAATATCATGACCTCTAATTCATATTTTAAGCTCTACATCAATTAATAAATTGAAACTACGTAGAATCCAGATTATAGAATTCAGATTATGAAGGCCATCACCCATTATATGTGATTCATAAACATGCTCTTTGTACAATTCCAATGTCCTGGCAGGAACGTTCAAAGCAAACTTCCCTTGGTTTACCCTACCAACTTGGCGATATACCCATGTGGATGAAATGTGACAACATCAAGAAAGGAGTGTGTTAAAATACACTTGAAACAAGGGCTATTTTGTATTAGTTTACCATCGGATGTATGAACTTCAACATAATCAAACAATCTAACAACAAAGACCATCAAATATCTAGGCGTAATTGGTGACTCCTGAGTTTCAATTTTTTTTTCTATCAAAATGAGAATAGTGTTGTGTTTTTGTACATAATAGTAGAATATGTACATAAGAAAGAGACTAAACTCCATATTTCATGAATTCCATACGAAATCAATAGAGGATTAGCGAGAGCAAGACATTTCACTTCGTTGTTGGGAACTGCATATATTAAGATGGAAAAATGGAGCAGAACATTGAAAGAAAGAAGCTCACTGACCATAAGACAGAGATCGCTTAGCTGTGCTTAATATAACGCAATAGTTATGTACCTTCCTTCTTGCATATGATGCAATCGGATCCTTTACCAATGATGGAAGCTGAGAAATGCATATCTCATATGAGCCATGTCTCATGCATCCCTGCAGAGTGCATAAACAACAAATTGACTATTGATTTAAGTAACATATAAAGCTTAACTCAAGAATTATCTCCTTTAGTAATAGTATAGGGTTAATGAGAAACAGAAAAGAAATTTGACACACTTAGTATGGTAAGCACTATGCATAAATCAATGCAAAAGACTATTTGACTACAATACATTGCCAGAATATGAATGATATAGTGAAATCATGAGATATTAGAATTAATGGTTGCACACACTTGTACATCAGGTTGGTGAATGAAGTATGACTTCTAACAGTAAGATAATACTTATCCAATAATCAAAATTTCAAATAAACAAAAAATTCACCATCTTAATCCCATCTTGATAGAAGTGGTGAGGCAAGAAGTAAACACGTCAGTGGGAAACTCGGCATTCTGTGGAAGAGTCTTGTGTGCTTCACTAGCCGCAAGCAGAATACAATCCCTTGCAGAGCCAGATGAGCTTACGCTAGAACCACCCCAATCATGAAGCTAACCAGAAAAATCCAAACATTACACTAATACATACTCATATATTATCATTTGAAATCATGGAAACCTGAAATATCAATTTGCATAGACATCCGTAACTCCATGGTAGGATACGTCAATGAAAGAATTGATAATCATCCCAGCAGCAGAACAATCAAATACATATATTAAAGGTGTCTTCAACCAGGAATCGAGGTCACTAATTGGCAAGGAGATACACTGTGTATAACTCTGCACCAAAAAAAATTAGTGAGAACCAAGAACCATTTTATTTAAAGAAGCAACAGAACAACACATCAAGCTTTAACCATATGGTCAAATAAAAAAGGACACTTAGAATTTTCAAAATTCGTGGCTATAAACCCTGAAATTTTACATTCCCACTTGGAAACATGTCTTATAAGAACAAGAAGTTATTAATCAAAAAATTATTTCAATCTTTGAAGAATATGCTCATATTTGGTGAAGAACTTAGCCAAATCTCGAACAACATTCACTACAAAATTATTCTCCAAAAAAATGTAAAGAGTATTTGGTATTTAAAAATGGAACTGAGGATCTAGAACTCAACGCACATAGTACCAAATCTGAAATTTTGGATTTTGATATCACAAAAGAAAGATAGCAACCAAGGAAAGGGGAGAAAAAGTTATTATCTATCGCTAGATGCAGCTGCACGCGAAGAAATGAGGAAGAAAAATCTGAACGAAGCAAGTCTGTTCTATTATGGCCGAGCTGTAGGCAACAAATGGGTAGACATGAGATATGGGAAAGATTGAGTGAAAGACGATATTTGTGCCACGATGACCTTGTCAAGAAGATAGGATATGGGAGAAAAGGGAGACATGAGAGATAGAAGACGAGAGATAATGGAGAGTTTGAGTCTAAAAGAGGCAGATCTGTTTTAGAAAGGTTCATTTCTTCAACAGAGAAAGTGTACGAACTGAAGTACAAAAGCTGGGAGGTTGAGGCAGAACAACGAGAACTATTGTGCAGAATCTGAGAGGCTATGGCAATAGAGACCATAGTTAGAGAAGCGGCTGAGCGAGAACCCAGAAACGACTTAATTTTATTTTGCCCCATGCAAACCCAGAGACATGCATACTTTGTTTCAGAGAAAGGTTGTTTTAATGTTGGTTCCTTGATTTTTCATTTCCTTCTCATCAGCGCTCGTTTTGTTGCCTTTTCTAATTTTTTTTTTTTATCTTAACATTTCATAGCAAATATGAAAAAGTGATGTAAGTCAATGCTATTAATAACACAATTTCTTGTAGTGGGGCCTTCTGTTTCTTCCGCTGTTGTGGTTGAGCCATGGACGTATCCTTCTATGGGCTGGTGTTCGTGCCCAAAATGTTGTCGTAGCTGAATCTGGGGCCTCCATTCCATGACTCCCTTCCGAAGGAGCACATATGCAAGTGTTTGGGTGAGAGAGATCTCTTCACTATAGTTTGATGCAGTAGTGTGTGTTATCGCAGTCCTGCCCTATATGGGTTGGTCCAATTGACTTGGCCTTCCAACTGCCTTTAAAGTAGGCGTGCCACTAGTAGAATGTAACGACCCATCCTAAGAATTGAGGTAGTTTCATAAATTAATTTATGAATTGACATTTTTACCCCTAGGTTACATGGTCAAAAGTTGACTTTTTGCTTGAGACACTTATTGGATTTTTCGTGAGTACCGTTGCGTAGGTCTTGGAATTCTGAGTCTATAGATATGTGGCACACATAAAATGGAGACTGTATGAAAGAGTTGCGAGTCGAGACACCTTAGGGGTATTTTGGTATTTTTGATACCCGGGGCATTATGGTAATATCACATGGTTAATTGGATGAGTCATCAACAATGTTTTTTGGGTTAGTTTGGAGGAGGTGACAAGTGTCACCTTTGTAATGACCCGTCCCGAATTCCGAGATTGGATTAGTGACTAATTAGGATTAGTGAGGTTAATCGGTGATTAGTTGAGCGAAATTGGACGAACGATGCAAAATGACCATTTTGCCCCTAGTCGTGGGTAAAACATTGACTTTTTGTTCAGGAGGTCAAATGGAATTTGACCAATGACCGTGACGTAGTTTGGAACGTGACGAGTTCATAGACAGGTGGTACGTTCGATTCTGACGTTCGAGGAAGAAGTTATGACGTTCGGAAGTTCAAAGGTATTTTGGTAATTTAGTTAAAAAGGGGCAAATAGTTGACTTTTGACTTGGAAGGTCCGATGGCCGAGGGCCGAGGACTGTTACGTAGATCGGGTCGATACGAATCCGTAGACGAGTGTCACGCCGAAATCGGACTTCGAACGGGAAAGTTATTTGTCACAGAAGTTCAATTTTACTATGCACATATTACGAGGCGTTGTTTAGGTGGCAAAATATGATTGGTTGACTTTTATGTGGGACCTAGGGATGAGTGATAAGTGTCACTCATCCCATTGGTCATTAATCCCCAAATTGTGGATCTCACATTGATTGGTGAGATTTGGATTAAAATAATATGAATTATATTATTTTATATTTCCCACCCATCCCATCTTTCAATCTTAGGCATCCATTCCTATCCTCCCTCAATCTTCACCGTCCATCTCTCTCTCTCTTTTCTGATCATCATCATCATCATCTAACTTAATCTTCCTCTCTCCCTGCGACACCAAAAGCATTTCTTCTTCTTTTATTTCAAAAACCGAACACACATCACACCATCATCACACCATCACCACCCCATCTCACCTTGCTGCAATAATGTCATGTGAGGAGAGAATGAGAGAGGCTAGGACGACACGGGATGGATGGCGGAGGTGAGTAACCCGAGAGCCCTTATTATATTCAAAAATCGAAAGTTGATTTTTAGTCATGGTTTTGAGGTCCTTTTGATCCTAATATGACCTAGGGACAAGGACGACTTGTTTAGGATTGGTTTTGATGGGAATGGACGTGTGGGACGGCTGGAAATAGAGGAGGAAGGCCGTGGTTACTGTGCATCAATCTCTGGTTAGTTTTAAGTTCAGTTTTCTTGTGTTTTAAATCATTGAAGGGTTGCTGGGGATTAGTGTCACGACCCGACCCATCTAACACAATATTGTTCGCTTTAGGCCCAGCCCTTACGGTTTTGTTTTTGGGAGCTCACATGCAACTTCCCAGTAGGTCACCCATCATAGGATTGCACCAGCCTCAACTCGCTTAACTTTGGGGTTCCAATCCCCCCCAAAGCCACTGAGCTCCCAAAAGGTCTTGTGTTAGATAGATACGTGCCCACACATATAAGGTAGTTTGCCTTTCCCTCCCCGAGCGATGTGGGATCGTTCACCGATCTTACCTTTCCAAGCTCACGGGTCTTGCTCACCGATCTTGCTTCTCAAGCTCACGGGTCTTGCTCACCGTTCTTGCTTCCAAGACCGGGTTTTACAATCCACCCCCCTTGGGGCCCAGCGTCCTCGCTGGCACACTTCCGGTCAGGGTCCGGCTCTGATACCATTCTGTCACGACTCGGCCCATCTAACACAATATTGTCCGCTTTGGGCCCAGCCCTCATGGTTTTGTTTTCGGGAGCTCACGTGCAACTTCCCAGTAGGTCACCCATCATGGGATTACACCAGCCTCAACTCGCTTAACTTTGGGGTTCCAATCCCCCTAAAGCCACTGAGCTCCCAAAAGGCCTTGTGTTAGATACATACAAGCCCACACATATAAGGTAGTTCACTTTTCCCTCCCCGAGTGATGTGGGATCGTTCACCGATCTTACCTTTCCAAGCTCACGGGTCTTGTTCACCGATCTTGCTTCTCAAGCTCACGGGTCTTGCTCACCGTTCTTGCTTCCAAGACCGGGTTTTACAATTAGAGGATAACATAGGTGGAAAAAGGATCAAAGATGGTTGGGAAACAAGAGTGAACTGGCCAGACCAGTTTGCCGGTTCGTTCGAACCGGAAAAACCTGTCAGACCGGGTTTAAGCGAGGTAGGGGATGACACTGTTCACCGCGAGTGGGCTTGACGCGCAGCCGCTTGCGGCGGTGCGTGGGGGCTCGTGGTGGGTCCTATGGGGGAAGTGTTCAACATGTGAAACACTCTATTCAATGTAACGAACATTTTGGGACTGGTTTCGTGTCGATCGGACACCGTCTCGATAATGTTCGGGACATCCGAAGGTTTAGGATCGTAATTTAAAATAGTTAAAAATTCAGAAAAATTACGGGGCTTCAATGAGAGGTTAATAAGGTAGTTAGTAACCCTGTAGATTGATTTGGACAGGTTTGGGAGTTCCGGTGACAACAATTAGCCCGGTGAGGCTTACGGCACGTAAACCGTGGCGGTAACTTAGGACGGTCTGTGAGTGGACCTTGATTTCTAAACTGTGATACATGCATAAATGTTTTATATATTTTATGAATATGATTCTATGATGTTTAATTGGATGGTTGTGATTTATATGGTTTCACGCATTTCGAGGCGATTTATGTGCTTGCATGTAAATCGAGGTTTTCAGGTTTTGCACTAATTTTCCGTGCTTATAGTTTTGGAAATGATTTCATGAAATGGTTTTGGATTTGAAAAACGTAAACTCGGGTTCGAGACCCATTTGTTTTGGAAACTCTCGAACTCGAAGTCTATTTAGTTACGTTCTCGGGCCAGAGGCCCAATTGGTTCTTGAATCGATTTCCGATTTGGAAATATGGATCGGGCGCGAGACCCATTTGATTTACGAACTCTCGAACTTGAGGTCCATTTGATTTCCCAAGGCCTCGGGCTGGAGGCCCAGTTGGTTTACGAATCGGGCTCGGAGCCCAGTTGACTTACGTATCGGGCACGAGGCCCATTTAGTTTACGATATTGGGCACGAGGCCTGTTTAGTTGCAAAATCGGGCACGAGGCCCAGTTGGTTTATGATTCGGGCCTGAGGTCCAGTTTGTATGTGGATTAGGGCTTAGAGCCCAGTTATGTTTTAAGTTTGTGATTTCGGGTCGGGGACCCATAAATTAATTTTAGTTTATGACGGTTTATGGGGACCAGCATGAACCCTGGAAAGGTTTTTATGGTTCATGAAGGTTTACGGGGACCAGCATGAACCCTTGAAAGGTTTTTACGGTTCATAACGGCTTATGGGGGCCGGGCATGAATCATCGAAAGGTTTTAAGAACGATTTCAAAAGGTTTTTCGTATACCATCCTTTATATATGTATTGTCTCCTCTGAGGAGGGTCGTTGGCCTGGGTGGACCTCAGAGTAGTCACGGAGCACTGACTGAGTGGAGTCTCCTCTGTTGGGTTCCTTACTCTTAGAAAGGCTATGGATTATAACCTCCAGGGAGGGTCATTGATCTACGGACATTGACCTTGGTGGACCCTGGAGAGACTTGGGTTTGAGACCCCAGGTAGCAAGCGCGTAGCTCTAGATACCGTGAAAAGATTGGTGATATGAAATGTATGGATAAACATGATTTCAATTGGTTTGCGAAATTGTGTTTTATGATGATAAATGGATTTGGGCTGAGATCCCACATATGTTTACTATGTTGTGGTTTTATATAAATGATTTTGGGCAGGAGCCCGTATGGATGTGGTTGCCTAAACAAATGTGATTGGATAAATAGTTTTACTATGCATGCATGATTTTTAATGAAAGGGTATAAAGGTCTTTTATAAAATGTATTTACGAACTATTGCTTTTTGTCCACTCATAGTCTTTCTGTTTTCAATACCCTTCAGGTTGAATACGGTGCAGACTATAGCAGAGACCGGGACATCACATACCTCCTCCGGATCTTGGGGTACTCTGGAAGCCTTCGGCTAAAGGTTTTAATTTTTCATGGTCTGACACTTTGTGTCAGAAGGGATCAGGAGCGTTCCTCGTTAATCCCGGGGGGATTGGGGATGGGTCCTGACACCTTGGTAGGGGGGAAATGGTGTCCTTACCTTATATGAATTTGGCTTCAAAATAGGAATGATTGGGAGGAGGGAAAAAAATATGGTGGTTCAGTAGGAAAACACCGAACTAGGGGCAAATATTTCCACCTCTAACTTACGGGGGAGGAGGTCGTGGGATTACCCTGGACGGGTGCCTCTTGATTCCTTGAGCGAGTTCTAGGCCACTATGAGCGTTGTGATGGTCGTGGGTGCAAGATTTGGAAAACATGTTCATGGAACGTCCTTTTTGGGAAAGGGGAGGACTTAAAGACCGATTAGACGAAAATTAAGGTTGGGAAGGTGTTTTTCTAGACCTCACGAGTCAAACCATGCTTTATGTAAGAGAAAGGACATGGTAGCTAGGTGTCCAGAGCTTGACGACGGAGTTGGGAGTTTCGTAGCTTTAATTCGATCGAACAAGATAAAATCCCTCGAATTCAATACTGGATATGAACTCCTAACTAATTTTAAAGGAATATTGATGCAAATTAGTGGAAAAATGGTGAGGAAATGGTACAAATTGGACCGAGTTAAGGTTATCGGGTCAAAACCCAGATTGTAGATCACGGGTCATACCAGAAGAAGAAGGCAGTGGCAAGTGCGACTGTACCTACACGAATGTGAAGGCCACTTGTAGGTAGCCATGCGGTGTGTGTGGGTGTGTGCAACGTTCCCCTAGAGGTACGATTAACATAAGAAATTTTCCTTTCTGAATTATGAGTATGGCAGTACCATTTTCGAGTTAATTGGTTATAGTTTTGAGGCAGTTGTGTACATCCTAAGGACAAAGTTGTTATTTCAATGTTCATAGACCTCACATAATTTTGAAAAAATTGACCTTAGAACCTTATGTAATAAGAATATGATAGCGTGATTTGGATTGAACAAACTTGTTGACTTGAGGCTTGAAAGGAGCCAGTGTGACATATTCCATTATTTGATGGGGTTAGTGAGTTGGATGTGGGTGGTGACCCTGCAAAGAAGAAATTTTTTTTGGTTTTTATATCGAGATATTAATGCTAATACATTTATTATTATTATTATTATTATTATTATTATTATTATTATATATATGTTATCCTTTATTTGAAGGATTTTTTGTGTGTGCGTTGAAGTACTTGGGTATTTTAGGTACATTACTTGAGATGTCAGATGGGAGCAGGACCAGGTACGGTTATCAAAGCCCTCTTGGAGGAGGTTCTGTCATAGAAGTTGCTACTAGACAGAGTTAGAAATGGTTTCTGAATTATGTCTCATAAACCATCATTCGAATCAAGTGAAAGGGGAGCAAGTGGACAATTTGCTTGCGTTATTCTTTTCTATGCCTCCTTCAAGAATTTTAAATATTTTCTTTTGCACCTAATCCAAGTTCAATGTAGGAGTGCTCATGTTAGCAGCGTGTAATTCAGAGTTAGATGAGGGATTTAGACAAAGATAGTTCTATGACATATGTAGCCATATAACTCATTGGTTGATATATTCCAGTTATCGAAATAAGACTTGAAGAGATCAATTGTAGAGAGGGAGATGGAAAGTGAAAACTGTTAAAAAGTAAATATGATTAAATATTAGCATTATGAATTGAATTACAGGTGCAGAAAGTAAATTATCTATAGACTAAGCCATAGGCTGACGTTCTTGGTCGAGAGACCATTAACTGGATGAGCGCCCGTTGGAAATCATGCCAAACGTGTTGGCAATGCATTAAAAAGATATGATGATGTCGAGAAGTGAGATTTTGAGGATCTCAAAAACTGGTTTGATGTAGTCGAAATGAGTTAGGTGGCCTTGATAGTGGTCGACAAGTCCTCAAAAATGAACATGGGATACAAGTTAGGTTCGAAGGTAAGCTTGGTGTTCTTAGTAAAAACTGAGAAGATTTGAGAGGAGAATTAAATCTTGATCCTGGATCAAAGATACAGGTTTTTCCAAGAAGGCGAACTTTTGGGTAACGAATAAACTTTTGAGGGTTTGCATGTAACGACCCGTTCCGAATTCCTAGATTAGATTAGTGACTAATCACGATTAGTGAGGTTAATCCGTGATTAGTTGGGATAAATCGGACGAACGATGCGAAATGACCGTTTTGCCCAGAGTCGTGGCAAAATGTTAACTTTTCATTCGGGCGGTCAAACGGACTTTGACCGATGACCGTGACGTAGTTCGTGATGTCACAAGTTCATAGACAGGTGGCACGTTCAATTCCGACGTTCGAGGAGGAAGTTATGACGTTCGGAAGTTTAGGGGCATTTTGGTAATATTGGTTAAAAAGGGGCAAATGTTGACTTTTTGACCGGGATGTTCGATGGCCGAGGGCCGAGGACCGTTACGTAGAAAACGACGATAGGAATCCGTAGACAGGCGGCACGTCGAATTCGGATGTTCGACGGCGAAGTTACGGTTCACGGAAATTCGAACGCACTATTGCACGTTTTTCGAGACGGGTGATTATTTGGACTTTAGTGGGCCCCAGCCTTTTCCTCAGAGCCAATGGATGAATGACAGGTGTCATTCATCCATTCCCCATCAGTTTCATTCATGCATCAAACCCCTTAACCGTGCATCCATTTTCCATTTTGTTCCAAACCAAACCCGAGCACCCACTTTCAATCCAATCCAAACCCTTCAACCCCAGACCCATTGATGAGAGGACAGAGGATGAACTGAGGATGCTGGAGTGTGGTGGCCGGCCCAGGAAGCACCGCCGTGGACGGCGGAGGTGCAGGGAGACAATCGTACCCGGTTAGACCCCATTTCTTCCATTTTTTGATTTATGCATTATGGGCTGTATTGGGTGATTGGGAGATAATTAGGGAGTCACTAGGAGGGTTTTAAGAGGATTTGGAGGGTGCTTCACGGCAGAGGAAGCCATGAGGGTGGTCGGGAAAAACAGGGCCGTGAGACCCTTTAATTTTGGTTAGGATTTAGGAGGTTTTGGTTAGTTGTGTTAATTGGAATGGATAGGAAATGAGAAAATAGGAATTTAGGGACCAAAATGGAGACAAACGGACCGAATTTGAGGGAGGAACCAGGCCAGACCGGTCACGCCGGTCCAGCTGGACCTGCTGTACAGAGTGAACCGGCCGGACCGGTTCGATCGAAGGAAGAAGATGAACTGTTCACTGGTGCGTGAAGCCCACGCGCAGCCACTTCAGGCGGCGCGTGTGGGCGCGTGGGGAGGAATTTTGGGATGGTTCCAACATACGAAATCATCTATTCGATGTAACGAACATTTTGGGACTAGTTTTGTGTCAATCGGACATCGTTTCGATATAGTTCGGGCTGTCGGAAGGTTTAGGGTCGGTTTAAAAATAGTTAAAAGTCCGGGAAAATTACGGGGCTTTGCTGGGAGGTTAATTAAGTAGTTATTAACCTTCTATTAAAATTTGGACAGGTTTGGGAGTCCCGGTGACAGTGATCGGCTCGGGAGAGCCTATGGCACGCAAATCGAGGTGGCAGCTCGGACGGTCTGTGAGTGGACCTTGTTTTATAAATTGGTGCATGCATAAATGTTTATTATATGTTTTAAATACTTTTTTTGTGATGCCATGAGTGCATTTGGATGTGTGGTTACGTATAGGCACGTATTTCGAGATTTCGGCCCTATACGGTGCCTATACGGGTCGGTATTTCTTTATCGGTCTAAATGAAATGATTTTGGATTTCTAAATGGCTAATGAATATGATTTTATGATGTTGATATGGATGCTTGTGATTTATATGGTTTCACATATTTCGAGGCGATTTACGTGCTTGCACGTAAATCGAGGTTTTCCGATTTTATACTGATTTTCCGTACTTATGATTTTGGATATGATTTCATGAAATGATTTTGGATTTGAAAAGGTAACTCTCGGACTTGAGGTCCATTTGATTTACGGAATCGGGCCGGAGGCCCAGTTGGTTTACGATTCGGACTAGAGGTCCAGTTTCTATGTGGATTCGGGCCTAGGGCCCAGTTATGTATTACAAATGGTTTTTATGGTTCATGACGGTTTATGGGAACCGGTATGAACCCTTGAAATGGATTTACGGGTCATGATGGTTTATGGGAACCGGCATGAACCCATGAAAGGATTTTATGGTTCATGACGGCTTTATGGGGGCCGGGCATGAATCCTTGAAAGGTTTCAAGAATGATTTCAAAAGGTTTTTCATACTCCATCCTTTATATATGATTGTCTCCTCCAGGGAGGGTCGTTGGCCTGGGTGGACCCCGGAGTAGTCACGGAGCACTGACTGAGTGGAGTCGCCCCCCAATTGGGTTCCTTAGTCTCAGGATGGGCATGGTTCGTTACCTCTAGGAAGGGTCATTGATCTACGGACATTGACCTGGGTGGACCCTAGAGAGGCTTGGGTTTGAGACCCCGGTTAGCACACGTGTAGCTTTATTTTACCGTGACAGGTTCTGGATATGAATATAATGGATAAACATGATTTCAATTGGTTTTGGAAAATTGTGTTTATAATGATAAATGGACTTGGGCTGAGATCCCTCATATGTTCACTGTGTTATGGTTTTCTGTAAATGGTTTTGGGCAGGAGCCCGTATAACTTGTATTTATAGAATTTTGGGGCTGAGACCCTAATTGTGGATGTTTTAACATATGTGTTTGGATAAATGGTTTTACTATGCATGCATGCTTTTTAGTGGATGGTATAAAGGTCTTTGATGAAATGTTTTTATAAATTCTTTATTTTTGTCCACTCACAGTCTTTCTGTTTTTAATACCCTTCAGGATGGATACGGTGTGGACTATAGTAGAGATCGAGATATCACATACCTCCTCCGGATCCTGGTGTACTCTGATAGCCCGAGAGGGCAAAGGTGGGAAGTATCCCTTGTCTGACACTCCGTGTTAGATGGGAGCAGGGTCATCCCGCGTTAATCCCGGGGGGATTGGGATGAGTCCTGTCATTGCAGTTAATGAAATTGATTGAGTTTGATCAGTTTATTTGTTTGATTGAGTTGTTGGTTTTCCTTTTAGAAGAGAAAATTTTCTCCTTTTATAGTCAACATGGGGGTGTGGATAGTTGACACGTGCATCCACGTGTGCATCTTCTTCGTGACAACTTAGTTACACATCCCCATGTCCTTTCTGACGATTTTTGCGCGGTGTTAGTGTGATTGTGTAAATCAAGCTCGCGCTTCCCTATGATCTAGATGCTGGATACGAGCTAGGCTTGGGCTAAAGTTGGATTGAGTCTTTAATTTCTTAAAAATCTTCTCTAGGCCCGTAATGGTTTATTTCGGCTGGGAGGGCCATGGCCTTTCCCATCCATGCTAAGTTCTTCATGATTGTGAGTTAAGCCCATCCCAATTTAACTAGTCCAACTAAATTTAATTAACCAATTACACTTTAGGTTAAAAATTAGAGATAATCTCAAAGACTTAGATACATATACACCCAAGCAAGGCAAAGAAAATACTAAAAAGAAGAGGACAACACAATTTTAGCCTTTTCTCTTTCTTTTCTTCACCATCAAATCTCACAAATCATAATTTTCAACTTTGAAATAAAATATGTGATGACTTTCTTGTTGATTGTATGTCGCTCCACATTGAAAGAGACTTTACTTATAATGAAGAGAAATGAAGGATTTTGACGCTATTAAACCTCGAATAGTACAATTTAAAATTAGAAAATGATCATTTGTATTTGTATTTACATTGCATGTTCTTCTTTCTTCTTTCTATCGAACTTTTATTTTTGTATATTTTTGCATTTGTGGGTAAACCTCATTACGTTCTCCTTAACTGTGTGTGTCTTTTATGTTTATTAAAAAAATCCACTCATACGGTCGAGATTTTCTTTACATATAGTAGATAAATTTAGCCTATCTGAAAGTCGAGTTCAAGAGCCACCCCTACGATGAGCTCACCTTTGAGGCTTCTAGCCAGCATGTATGTATGAGAGAAGTTAAATGTTGGTACGAGGCATTGTAGGATCTATCTTCTAAAATTTTGATTTTTCATGTAGATAAAATGATAATAAAAAAATCAAATGAAAAAAATTTTAAATAAAAGAAAAAAACTTAGGACCCACTATTTTATTTTCTGCATTTTCTCCTACTTTTTTCTTTTTGTTCTTTTTGTTCTTCTTTTTCTTCCCCTTTTACTTTGCTTCTTATCGTCCTTCTTCTTTCTTCCCATAAAATATCAATTTATGGATAGTTAAAATTTGGCTAACTAATATAATAATTTAATAAAAATAAAAGTGTTGATGCAGAAATCGTCCGGTTCTGTGAAATTCTTTCTCAATCCCTACACACAAGAACTAAAATCAAACGGAGTTAAGGTTGAATCCCGGGGGGGTGGTTCAACCGAAAACGCTCCGATGCTTAAGTCAGTTTTCTGAGAGAATAAACCGACAGAGTGTTTGCAGGAGTTTTTTTATTACCTTTAGAAGTGAAATGATGTCTTCTATTTATAGTGAAGCCTTGAGGGTCTCTGGAGCGTCTGATTGGTTGAAGGGGAAATTATTAAATAAGTGATTGTACCAAGTGTAATCACTTATTTATTAATGGATAAATAATTCGCTGAGAAAATATTTATTATCGACATTGATCTGATTAATTAATATATTTAGCTGGTAAATATATTAAGTTAATGCGGAGACCGTTACATGTCGATGTCAATTTTACCGAGGGTAATATCGGCATTATGAGAATTGTTGGCCACGTGGCGGCCCTTGAATATTCCGGTAATTTATGGCTCCACAAATGCCCCCACATCGTTTTGGAATTCGAGGAATCCTAAAGGATGTAGTCCCCTTGTGGTTCCAGTAAATCACGTCTTAATATTTCGTATAGGAGTTGGACTCCTCTTTCCCGGATGTAGTTGGGGATTAACTTTGATCTTGTCCCAAAAAGGAATTCTCTGGGCTTGTAGTCCTAGTTTGAGTTGGTTTTGCGAGCCCAATTAACTATTAGGATTTGCTTAATTTTCTTTATTTAAATGAGAGTATGAGACTCTTATTTGTTAAAGAAAATTAAACCCTAATATTGTTTGAGTGGTTGTCGCAGTGAAGAAGTTGGGCTCCTCGGTAAAATTCCTTCCTCTGTTCTTTTTAATTGGTGTATGTTGATTGTGGTGTGCGTGCAAGAGAGAACAACTGGGATTGTGCGAAGGGAAAAAACAGGAAGGAAATTCGGTGGAAAAAATTCGGTGCAGTGGGCGAAAGCAGGAAAATGATCCGGTGTAGTCGCGGGCGCTTCAGGGTCGCTGGGGATTTGTAATGACCCGTCCCGAATATCGGGATTGAATATTAATTAATTATGATTTAGAATGACTAATCGGGGATTAGTTGAGTGAAATCGGACGAAACGTGCAAAATGACCGTTTTGCCCCTAGTGTGGGCAAAATGTGACTTTTAGTTCGGGCGGTCAAATGGACTTTGACCGATGACTGTGACGTAGTTCAGGACGTCACGAGTTCATAGACAGGTGGCACGTTCGATTCCGACATTCGTAGAGAAAGTTATGATGTTCGGAAGTTGAGGGGTATTTTGGTAATTTGGCATATTAGGGGCCAAATGTTGACTTTTTGGCCGGGAAGTCCAACGGACGAGGGCCAAGGACCGTTACGTAGGTCTCGTCGATACGAATCCAACAACAGGCGGCATGCCGAAATCGGAGATTCGACGACGAAGTTATGGTCACGGAATCGGGCTCGATTAACCGAACGAACCGGGAATAAAATAATATTTTAATATGAACAGTACCCGGTGACTGTGCACATCCGGATGAGTGACAAGTGTCACCCATCCCCTGAAATCTGGTCCATGTTTCCCTCCCAACACTATCATTACTACATCATCATTCCTACACCATCATTCCTCCATCTTTTTCCCCATTTTTCTTCTTCTTTGTTTTCTTACCCGTGAGAAGGGGAATCAAAATTGGGAGAATTGAGCTCCCTTTCACAACCAGTTTTGAGGGGAATTTGTGAGTTTGTGAGAGGGGATTAAACTGGGGAAACACTGGGATCGATTAATGGCTGAAAACTGGGAATTCGAAAATTGGGTTTTTGGGAGGAAAAATCAAATTGGATGAATTGAGCCTTGTTGATCGAAATTGGGTTCAGTTTCAGTCTTCTGGGATTACTACGATCAATTTTGTAGAAGGAACCAAGTGGATTTGGGGTCGAATTGTGGAAGAACTGAAGGAGGGTGGCCTCTGAAATTTCGAGATTGAGTCGAGGAATTGGAAGCTTTGATTGTTGAAATTGAGCTGGGGATTATGTTCTTGAGGATCCCACGATGCCTCTGGATCCATCAATTGGAAGAAACTGACTGAGATTGACTGAGCTCCATGGTTGCACAGTGTACGGATGTTCGAGTTTGAGTCGTGAAGATTGAGCAATGAATTGATTCAATTGAGTTGGGTAAAATGCTTACCTGAGTCCCTTGATACTTCTGGTTGAATCAATTTAAGGAAATCGTGTGACGGTGAAGGTTTTGGAATGATGAACAATGGCCGGAGGTCCTTCGAATGATCAACTGTGATCGTGGGGTTAGGTAAGATTGTTTGAAATTGAGTCCACAGATCTTTAATTAGACTTGATTCGAAACTGACTGAATGTTCAATTGATGGAAACAATGTCGAATTGGTAGGATTTGAACCGGGTCTGTTCGCGGGTTAAATGACCCGTTTTACAGACAAACGGGTGAGAGGGACAGCACTGTAGCAGGCGCGTGGGTTTCACGCGCAGCCACTCACGGCGGCGTGTGAGGGCGCGTCCGGCCTAGTCTCAAGGTGAGGTCAACATGACTTTTGATCCTCTCAGTGTAACGAACATTTTAACGTTGGTTTCGATGAAATCGGATATTGTTTCGATAATGTTCCGCGTATCCGAAGTTTTGTATTACGTTAAAAATACGTATTTAAATCCCGAAAAAATTGGGGAAAATTATATGTTGTATTTTGAGAAGTTAGTAACCCTCTAAAATGATTTTGGGCAGGGGTTGTGATTTCCAGATTTTACGGAAAAACGTGCAGCTCGAAAACGGATCGTTTTGGACGGTGTGTGTGAGTGGACTTTGTTTTCTAACCGTGATGCATGCATATATGATTTTTATGCCTTATTATATGATTTTATATGCTTGGGCATGATTTGTGTTTCAATCCGGTAATTTCTCGGTCTTATGATTATTATATTATTATTATTGGGTGATTTTCGAGAAATTACGAAATTTGGTAAAAATGATGTTTGGACTTGGTTTATGAGTCCGGGATTGAAATTGATTGAAAATAATGTTTGGACTCGGATTATGAGTCATGGATTGAGAATGATGTTGTGACTCGGGAATGAGTCAAGGATTTCGTGGATTTACGTGAAAATGGCAACGGAGGTTGCAACGCATGGATTTGCGTGAGAATGTTATTTTGGGCATGAGAACCCAAGTGATTAGTGATTTTGACTCGGATATGGAGTCATTTGTGAAATTGTGAAATTAATGATTTATTGGGATTTTATGATTATTTTAATCAGTCTTTCGGACACGTTTTACGAGGAACGTGCAAATAATGTTTTGGGCTAGGCCCGGAGTCTAAATGATTTCTAAAATGATATTTTGACTTGGTTGGTGAGTCAATGATGATTTCCGGATTATTCTATTGATTTAAATGTGATTTTAACGGTTTATGTGTAAAAGGTATTTTGGGCTTTGAGACCCAGTTGGGAATGATCTTGACTTGGTATGAAGTCAAGATTTGATTGAAATGTTTTGGGATGTAATTCCCGGGATGGTTTTCATTGTGATTGTGATATTCCCAGACGGTCGGTGCTTGGGGGGATTACCCAGACGACCGGAGCTTGGGGGATGTGATTGTAGGATCGGGAGTTGATCCTATGGTAGTCAGCTTCTCGGATGAGACTGAGCCTGGATGTACCACTCGGAGGTGTCTGAACCTGGGGATGTGTTCGCCCAGAGGTGACTGAGCCCGAGGGGGTTGAGCCAGAGGTGTCTGTTCCCGAGAGAGTGACTGGATATTGGCCTACGCGTAGTGCAACACTTGTGAGTAGTGCAGTTTGATTGATTGTGCACTTGTGAGTAGTGCAGATGTGATTTGTGATATTTTATGCACTTGTGAGTAGTGCGGATTGATTGGTATTGATTGTGATGATGTACTGGTATTGAGTACGGATTTTTGGTCTTTGTGGCCAGGTGATTATGTTTTCACATGTTTTGGCCTGAGAGCCGGAATTTGATGTTTTATAACATGAACTGATTTGGTGAACATGAGTTTTATGGACCATGGGAAAATATGTTTTGATTTTATCGGTCACTCATGTTTTACGATATGCATGCAAGTTTGTGAAAACTGGAGGGTAAGAATGTATTTTGATAAATGTTTTTATAAGAGGTCATTTTTGTCCACTCACACCTTTTCTGTTTTGTGACCCTCCAGGCCGTGGTACGACGTTCGGGACTGATCGTGAGGCAGTGACAGCAGCAGAAATCCGCGCAAACATCCCTTGTCTGGCAAGCACTGAAGGGGAGTTTCGGACCTTTAGTTGACTTGTCAGACGGGAGCAGGACCGGGCACGGTTTTTGACGTCCAGTTGGGACGGGTCCTGTCAGGATTGGTGAGCAGGTGGATTGATGTCGGCTGGAAGGGAGAGCAGGTGGACTCCTGCGCAGGTGGCATGGAGATTGGCGTTATGCTTTTCTTTTTCTGCTGTTTTTTTTTTCTTTCTTCTCCGCAGCAAAGCAAGTTGCAGCAAAACTTGCACTTTTTTTTTCGGCTTTTCACATTTGCTTTTTCCATGTATGTTTCATGCAAGTCAGGGACTTGTATGGTACAATATATGAATATATATATATATATATATAATATTTTAATATATTTTTATAATATATTATTTTTCTTTTATTTAGTTTCGATCTTTCGTAGATATTGAGAGCTGTAGATGTCCGATTGCAACGATTCAAGCGGTGGTGCACTATACTCATCGAGACGGTCATTTCAAGATGTATGAAGGCATACTTCTGGTGTAGTCTTGAAGACCTCATTTTGTGGAGTACCATCTAGTGGCATGTTCGAAACTTGTTGGAGCTTCCGACTTCAAGAGATGATGGACTTGACACCAAGACGCTTCTCCAGTTGACATGCTTATGATGCTTTGTGAAAAGAAGAGTTTGGCGTGCTGACGGACTCACCATCTTCAAGTGTGAGCGGAGCCAACATCAAGGCCTTCAACAGGGAGGTACAGTAGAGTGCGACGCGAGGTGCAGAGTGTGCAAGGCGCGAGGTGCAGCAGGGTGCGAGGCGCGAGGTGCAGCAGGGTGCGAGGCGCGAAGTGCAGCAGGGTGCGAGGCGTGAGGTGCAGCAGGGTGCGAGGCGCGAGGTGCAGCAGGGTGCCATGCGCGAGGTGCAGCAAGGTGCGAGGCGCGAGGTGCAGCAGTGCGCAAGGTGCGAGCTGCAGCAGGGTGCGATGTAACGACCCGTCCCAAATTCCATGATTAGATTAGTGACTAATCACGATTAGTGAGGTTAATCGGTGATTAGTTAGGCTAAATCGGAGGAACGATGCAAAATGACCGTTTTGCCCCTAGGCGTGGGCAAAATGTTGACTTTTCATTCGGGCGGTTTAATGGACTTTGATCGATGACCGTGACGTAGTTCGTGACGTCACGAGTTCGTAGACAGGTGACACGTTCAATTCCGACGTTCGAGGAGGAAGTTATGACGTTGGAAGTTTAGGGGCATTTTGGTAATTTTGGTTAAATAGGGCAAAATAGTTGACTTTTTGACCAAGAGGTCCGATGGCCGAGGGCCGAAGACCGTTACGTAGATAAGAACGATACGAATCCATAGACAGGTGGCACGTTGAATTTTGACGTTCGACGACGAAGTTACGGTTCACGGAAGTTCAAGTGCACTATTGCACGAATTACGAAATAACTTACCTTTTGGACTTTAGTGGGGCCCAGATATTTAATGGAGGCCCAATGGATGAGTGAAAACTGTCACCCATCCAATGGACACCAATTTCTCTTCATGCATCTTCCTTTCCCCGTGCATTTTCATTTCTCCATTTCAAACACACACAAAACACCCACCCGATCTCACCCATTTTCCTCCCATCCGTGCAACCCAAAACCCATCCACTCTTCACCCATGACCAGGCAGAGGACCAGGGAGACTGAGGAGGTTGTTGGGCGGCCTGAACCGCCGTCCACGGCGGCGAGAGGAGGAAGAACCCGTGAGGTTCACGGTAAGTCCATTTTGATTCAATTTTACATTTTTGATGTTATGGTTGGTTTTTAATGGTTTTAATGAGTCCATTAGGTTGCTAGGGACATGTTAGGAAGGTTTAAGGAAGCTTGGGATGGCTGGGCAGCCATGGGAGAGTTTTGAGAACTTTGAACCGTTTGGTTCAAAATCGAACCATGGGTTTAGGCGGTTTTTAGGTTGTTTTAAGGATTGGAATGGATAGAAAACACCAAAATAGGATGAAAGGAACCAAAAATGAAGAACTAGGATGAAAAATGGGGTGTCTAGGGCTGTGAACCGGTCACGTCGGTCTAGTTGGACCGGCCAAACCAGGTGAACTGGCCATGAACAGTAAAACCGGTCTGCTGGAGGTTAGTGCCGATGAACAGTATTTTTGACTTTCTAGGGGCTCGTGAGGACGCGTGGGCCATAATTTGGGAAGTGTTCAACACGGGAAATCTTCTATTCGATGTAACGAAGATTTTGGGACTGGTCTCGCGTCAATCGGACATCTTTTCGATAGTTTTCGAGGTGTCGGAAGGTTTAGGGTCGGCTTAAAAATAGTTAAAAGTTCGGAAAAATTACGGGGCTTTGATGGGAGGTTAATTAAGTAGTTATTAACCTTCTATTAAAATTTGTACAGGTTTGGGAGACCCGGTAATGGTGATCGGCTCGGGGAGCCGAATGACACGCAAATCGAGGCGGCAGCTCGGACGGTCTATGAGTGGACCTTGTTTTCTAAATTGGTGCATGCATAAATGTTTATTATATGTTTTAAATACTTGTTTGTTATGCCATGAGTGCATTTGGATGTGTGGTTACGTATAGGCACGTATTTCGAGGTTTCGGCCCTATACGGTGCCTATACGGGTCTGTATTTCTGTATTGGTCTAAATGAAATGGTTTTGGATTTCCAAAAGGATAAACTCGGGTATGAGACCCATTTGGTTTTGTCTCGGGCATATGACCTTAGATATCGGGCACGGTGCCCAGCTGATGTCATATGTTCGGGCACGAGACCCAGTTATTTTACGGTTTATGATTTCGGGTCAGGGACCCTAAATGGATTTCCAAGTTCATGACGGTTTACGGGAACCGGCATGAACTCTGGAAAGGTCATTGTGGTTCATGACGATTTATGGGAACCGGCATAAACCTTTGTCAGGTCATTCTGGTTCATGACAGTTTTTGGGGACCAGCATGAACCCTAATTATGTTATTACAGTACATGACGGTTTATGGGAACCGGCATGTTACCTGGTTATGTGATTACGGTAAATGACGGTTTATGGGAACCGGCATGTTACCTGGTTATGTCGGTTTATGGGAACCGGCATGTTACTTGGTTATGTTATTACGGTACATGACGGTTTATGGGAACCGGCATGTTACCTCGGTTATGTTATCACGGTACATGACGGTTTATAGGAACCGGCGTGTTACCTGGTTATGGATATTATGGATCATGACGGTTCAAGGGAACCGGGCATGAATGTTTATGTTATGTATATATATGTATTCATATACCTTCCTTTAATTGTTCTTCTATCTCCTCCGGGGAGGGTCGTTGGCCTGGGTTGACCCCGGAGTAGTCACGGAGCACCGACTGAGTGAAGTCACCCCCCAGTTGGGTTCCTTACTCTCATGAAGGCTATGATTACTATTACCTCGGGTAGGGTCAGTGGTCTGCGGACATTGATCTTGACTTTGAGAAGACTCAGATTGAGACCTAGGTAGCACGCGCGTAGCTTTGGAAACCGTGACAGGATTGGTTGTGTGAATTATATGTATATATGATGTATACTATATGAGTTATATGATATAATGTATGATGTGCGTTTACACAGGATTTGGGCAGTGGTCCGTATGGTCGATTTCATAGTGGTCTTTTCAACCTTGGTTTATATTCTGTTTTGGGCTTAGTTCCCACATATGGTTTCTATCTGGATAAATGGTTTTCGAATGCATGCGTGCTTTTTAGTGAAGGGTACAAATGTCTTCTCGTTAAAATGTTTTTATAAACTCTTGTTTTGTCCACTCACAGTTTTTAATGTTTTGACTGCCCTTCAGGTTGACAACGGATGTGGAATGTAGCAAAGACCGAGATATCACATACCTCCTCCGAATCCTGGCGTACTCTGATAGCCCGAGAGGGCAAAGGTCGGAAATATCCCTTGTCTGACACTCCGTGTCAGACGGGAGTAGGGTCATCCCACACTAATCCTGGGGGGATTGGGATGGGTCCTGTCAGTGTGGTATCATAGCATAGGATTGCTCGTAGGATGCTTATCAGAGCGGGGTTGTCTCTATTCGAGCAACCGTGAAGCTCTTGGAGTATGTACACAGGTCGAGGATGTGATATCTCAATGGGCTACAGTTCGTGGTCAACCTGACAGTTGGGGTGCCTGTACGATATTTAGTAGGATTGAATCGTGGATTGTTTTAGTTCGGCATTTGATGCCGGGGTTGCCATAGTTCTGTCGGGGTTGACAGTGTGGAGCCCTGTGAATGGTGAACGTAGTATTACGTTAGAGTTTTAGTGCGTGAGTCGGTTAGTTGGGATCATCTTCACGATGTCGTAGGATCGGTTCCGACGACTGGTTGGGAATTATGACCATCTGATGTTCGGATATGGTTGAGTTGGATGGATTTACTGCAGTTGGCAGTTAGCAGACGGATTCGAGGATCCTGATTGGACTTACGGTAGGATTGGATTGACGTCATTATGATGTCAAGACCGCGGAGTCGGTCAGATTGTTGATTTTACTGCTTTTCGCAGTTGGGTTCAGAGTGACCCTAAGTGTGATTGTGGAACCCTACCTTGGGTGTATGGTTCGGAAATGTGAGTTGACGAGTGGTTTGACTTGGACGACTATTCGGATTTGGATTCGTTAGTCGGTCTAGTCAGGTCAGCTTGTGTTGGGACTGCACTCTACAGTCGCGGTTGTACTTGTTGGTTAAACCTAGTTAGTTGTCGTGCTACTCAGTTGTGGTTTGTCGCAACTAAGGTCATGGGCGACCTGGTAGACGACATTGGTTTAGTTGAGTTGCAACTGGTTAGTGTTTGGTTGGGCAAGTTATCAGGGTTGGTACTTGTCGATGGAATCCTTGAGTGGGATACAGAGTGGTTAATACGGGCGGTTGATTCCGTTGGATGTGAACTTCGATAGCGATGTCTGGTAGATAGGTGGAGAGTTTGAGTGGAACATGATGGGACTGAACTTCTTTTCGAGGTAAATCCCATATGGCTTACTACTCGCCTGAGTAGTTGTCCGATGAGTAGTTTTCCGACGTGGTTGGATATTGTTAGTCTTAGAGATGTGTCGATATTGGGATTGGCTTCCCTATGAAGTCAATCGTGGTAATGTGGTAATCGGTGGAGCAGGTATCCGATAGGTTCGGATATGGTGCGTCTTGGTAGACGAGAACGAGATTTCAGGTTTTGGAATCAGATTTATGGATGACGATTCAGGATTTGATTTTGGAACTTGAAAGAGGATTTCTGTATTTGGGTTTTGGAATCGGATTCTGGGTGACGATTCAGGATTTGATTCTGGAGCTTGACTATGGATTTTCTTTTATGGATTTGGGTTCGGAATGGTTATTCCAAATGCTAGTTACGGAATAATGATTTCGGATTTGGATTTAGACATGGCTATGGATATGATTTCTGGGTTTGGATTCGGGATTTCTTACGAAGTTGCGGATTCAGATTCGGATTTGGAAATAGATGATGGGTTGGAGTTTAGATTTGTCTGATACTGGATTGGACAAGTAAACTCCATAATTGAAACGTGATTGGCTACGACCTAGATGGTTGTAGGCTGATTGATGGATAGATGTACGTACTTTGTACGTAGTTCGAGGTACGATACCGGGCAGACATGTCGTGTTTGGTGACGGTATATAGGTTATACCAGTGGTACGTTGGTGAGCGTGTTGGTAGTCGGATTGGTTCTGACACCATCGGATTAGTTGGGGACGTGGACTGGACATTGGATACTGTGCATTAGGTCATAGTGTTTCTGATGGGTCCAGTTACACACATATCGAGTGTTTGTTGGTATGCATATACTCAGGATGAGTATGTTGGTGGTTAGTATAACCACAGGTGAGTATAGTGTCAGTTTTCGACTGACGACTGTCAAGTGGTGACAGTTTGTCGGAGGTGTCAACGTGGATCGTTGAGTGCGGTTTGGTGACTCCCAGTGGGAGCAGACGTCATGATAGTTAGAATTGTGAGAACGAAACTAAATTAAGGAGGGAAGAACGGTTAGATTAGGTCAGTTGGAATTTCGAGGACGAATTAATTAAGGAGGGAAGGTTGTAACGACCCGTCCCAAATTCCATGATTAGATTAGTGACTAATCACGATTAGTGTGGTTAATCGGTGATTAGTTAGGCTAAATCGGACGAAGGATGCAAAATGACCGTTTTGCCCCTAGGCGTGGGCAAAATGTTGACTTTTCATTCGGGCGGTCTAATGGACTTTGATCGATGACCGTGACGTGGTTCCTGATGTCACGAGTTCATAGACAGGTGGCACGTTCAATTCCAACGTTCGAGGAGGAAGTTATGACGTTGGAAGTTTAGGGGCATTTCGATAATTTTGGTTAAATAGGGCAAAATAGTTGACTTTTTGACCAAGAGGTCTGATGGCCGAGGGCCGAAGACCGTTACGTAGATAAGGACGATACGAATCCATAGACAGGTGGCACGTCGAATTTGGACGTTCGACGACGAAGTTACGGTTCACAGAAGTTCAAGTGCACTATTGCACGAATTACAAAATAACTTACCTTTTGGACTTTAGTGGGGCCCAGATATTTAATGGAGGCCCAATGGATGAGTGACAAGTGTCACCCATCCAATGGACACCAATTTCTCTTCATGCATCTTCCTTTCCCCGTGCATTTTCATTTCTCCATTTCAAACACACACAAAACACCCACCCGATCTCACCCATTTTCCTCCCATCCGTGCAACCCAAAACCCATCCACTCTTCACCCATGACCAGGCAGAGGACCAGGGAGACTGAGGAGGTTGTTGGGCGGCCTGAACCGCCGTCCACGGCGGCGAGAGGAGGAAGAACCCGTGAGGTTCACGGTAAGTCCATTTTGATCCAATTTTACATTTTTGATGTTATGGTTGGTTTTTAATGGTTTTAATGAGTCCATTAGGTTGCTAGGGACATGTTAGGAAGGTTTAAGGAAGCTTGGGATGGCTGGGCAGCCATGGGAGAGTTTTGAGAACTTTGAACCGTTTGGTTCAAAATCGAACCATGGGTTTAGGCGGTTTTTAGGTTGTTTTAAGGATTGGAATGGATAGAAAACACCAAAAGAGGATGAAAGGAACCAAAAAGGAAGAACTAGGATGAAAAATGGGGTGTCTAGGGCTGCGAACCAGTCACGTCGGTCCAGTTGGACCGGCCAAACCAGGTGAACTGGCCATGAACAGTAAAACCGGTCTGCTGGAGGTTAGTGCCGATGAACAGTATTTTCGACTTTCTAGGGGCTCGTGAGGACGCGTGGGCCATAATTTGGGAAGTGTTCAACACGGGAAATCTTCTATTCGATGTAACGAAGATTTTGGGACTGGTCTCGCGTCAATCGGACATCTTTTCGATAGATTTCGGGGTGTCGTAAGGTTTAAGGTCGGCTTAAAAATAGTTAAAAGTTCGAGAAAATTACGGGGCTTTGATGGGAGGTTAATTAAGTAGTTATTAACCTTCTATTAAAATTTGTACAGGTTTGGGAGTCCCGGTAATGGTGATCGGCTCAGGGAGCCGAATGACACGCAAATCGAGGCGGCAGCTCGGACGGTCTGTGAGTGGACCTTGTTTTCTAAATTGGTGCATGCATAAATGTTTATTATATGTTTTAAATACTTGTTTGTTATGCCATGAGTGCATTTGGATGTGTGGTTACGTATAGGCACGTATTTCGAGGTTTCAGCCCTATACGGTGCCTATACAGGTCTGTATTTCTGTATTGGTCTAAATGAAATGGTTTTGGATTTCCAAAAGGATAAACTCGGATATGAGACCCATTTGGTTTTGTCTCGGGCATATGACCTTAGATATCGGGAACGGTACCCAGCTGATGTCATATGTTCGGGCACGAGACCCAGTTATTTTACGGTTTATGATTTCGGGTCAGGGACCCTAAATGGATTTCCAAGTTCATGACGGTTTACGGGAACCGGCATGAACTCTGGAAAGGTCATTGTGGTTCATGACGGTTTATGGGAACCGGCATAAACCTTTGTCAGGTCAATCTGGTTCATGATAGTTTATAGGAACCGGCATGTTACCTGATTATGTTATTACGGTACATGACGGTTTATGGGAACCGGCATGTTACCTGGTTATGTTATTACGGTACATGACGGTTTATGGGAACCGGCATGTTACCTCGGTTATGTTTTCACGGTACTTGACGGTTTATGGGAACCGGCATGTTACCTGGTTATGGATATTATGGATCATGACGGTTCAAGGGAACCGGGCATGAATGTATATGTTATGTATATATATGTATTCTTATACCTTCCTTTACTTGTTCTTCTATCTCCTCCGGGGAGGGTCGTTGGCCTAGGTTGACCCCGGAGTAGTCACGGAGCACCGACTGAGTGAAGTCACCCCCCAGTTGAGTTCCTTACTCTCATGAAGGCTATGATTACTATTACGTCGGGTAGGGTCAGTGGTCTGCGGACATTGATCTTGACTTTGAGAAGACTCAGATTGAGACCTAGGTAGCACGCGCGTAGCTTTGGAAACCGTGACAGGATTGGTTGTGTGAATTATATGTATATATGATGTATACTATATGAGTTATATGATATAATGTATGATGTGCGTTTACACAGGATTTGGGCAGTGGCCCGTATGGTCGATTTCATAGTGGTCTTTTCGACCTTGGTTTATATTCTGTTTTGGGCTTAGTTCCCACATATGGTTTCTATCTGGATAAATGGTTTTCGAATGCATGCATGCTTTTTAGTGAAGGGTACAAATGTCTTCTCGTTAAAATGTTTTTATAAACTCTTGTTTTGTCCACTCACAGTTTTTAATGTTTTGACTGCCCTTCAGGTTGACAACGGATGTGGAATGTAGCAGAGACCGAGATATCAAAATACCTCCTCCGAATCCTGGAGTACTCTGATAGCCCGGGAGGGCAAAGGTCGGAAATATCCCTTGTCTGACACTTCGTGTCAGACGGGAGCAGGGTCGTCCCGCACTAATCCCGGGGGGATTGGGATGGGTCCTGTCATGCGAGGCGCGAGGTGCAGCAGTGTGCGAGGCGCGAGGTGCAGCAGTGTGCGAGGCGCGAGGTGCAGCAGTGTACGAGGCGCGAGGTGCAGCAGTGCGCAAGGCGCGAGGTGCAGCAGGGTGCGAGGCGCGAGGCGCGAAGTGGAGCAGGGTGCGAGGCGCGAGGTGCAGCAAGGTACGAGGCGCGAGGTGCAGTAGGGTGCGAGGCGCGAGGTGCAACAGGGTACGAGGTGCGAGGTGCAGCAGGGTACGAAGCGCGATGTGCAGCAGGGTGCGAGGCGCGATGTGCAGCAGGGTGCGAGGCGCGATGTGCAGCAGGGTGCGAGGCGCGATGTGCAGCAGGGTGCGATGCGCGATGTGCATCAGGGTGCGAGGCGCGATGTACATCAGGGTGCGAGGCGCGAGGTGCAATAGGGTGCGAGGCGCGAGGTGCAGCAGGGTGCGAGGCGCTAGGTGCAGCAGGGTGCGAGGCGCGATGTGCAGCAGGGTGCGAGGCGCGATGTGCATCAGGGTGCAAGGCGCGAGGTGCAATAGGGTGCGAGGCGCGATGTACAGCAGGGTGCGAGGCGCGATGTGCAGCAGGGCGCGAGGCCCGAGCTGCAGTAGTGTCACGAAGTGACTGAAGCCTTCCAAGGAGTTGCTTTGGATGACATATGACCTTCTAGAGACTCGATCTTCAAGGCTTTGTTGAGCTCAAAATGTAGTGGTAACAAGGTGGAGCATTGATGATCGATCATGCCCCCTGCAATGCTCGAGACGTTGCACATCATCACCTAATTGAAGGAAGAGAGCTTGGAGACGCCATCTATGCCAAGTAGGCGATGTTGAGGAGGTTGCCCCCATTGTTTGAGAAGTTCATGGACAATGTGTCACTGGAAGCCCACGATGAGATGATTGAAGGCCTCCAAGGCTTGCTCATGGGTTGACGGAGAGACTCTGAGGTCGTGCCATTCCTGGTGATGAGCTTCATGATCCTTCTTGGCCCGTGGCTTGATCTTAGCATGGAATACATGTTCGAGAATTCAACTTGTGAATTGCCAACTTCTTTAATTTTCATTAACAGAAGCCTTCCACTTTTTTTTTTTGAGTGTTTTGTGATTTTCGGCAGATTTGACCTTTGTGTAGTAAATTTGGTCGTCTGACTTCGTTTGAACTCCGAATTGAGTGCCGTTAGTGTGGTTAGAAAGATGAGTTCCATACCTTTCTACTGCCACCAAGATTGTTCCAAGACGATCCGAATTGAGCCTTGTAAGATTGGTCGAATCTTGTACTCGTGCGCTGGTTCATGCAGTTGACCTTTGTGTGAAAAAATGTTTGCTGGGAACTCGTCACAACTCGGAATTGAGTGAGGTCACCTCCGTTGGAAAGCGGACTTCCATAGATTTCTAAATCCATCGACCTCATGTCAGGGTGATCAAAATTTAGTGGTTTATGACTGAATGAATCTCGTACTCGTGCGCTGGTACGTGCAGCTGACCTTTGTGTACAAAAACGTTCGCTGGGAACTCGTCACAACTCGGAATTGAGTGAGGTTAACGGCGTGGGAAAGATGACTTCCGTATCTTTTTAGGGCCATCAAGTTCACGTCAGGGTGAGCAAAATTGAATGAACTATGATCGAATGAATTTCGATCCCGTGCACTGAAATGCAGAATTGGACTTCGTATGTTAAAACATTTGCCCCTTGTTTGTCATGGCCTGGTGGTTGCCCCTCTTGGTGGGGTTGAAAGCCTTTTTTTGGTAGCTTTCCGACTCCAACAAGTCAAGTTCCTGGATGGTTCCATGTGCCTCACTGAGACGAGCTTTGAGCGCTTCGCATGACGAAGTCGTGGAGTGATCCGCATGGTGAAGACTTCAAGTGCTTTATATGGAGAAGGCTTGGAGTGCCTCACATGGTGTGGAGTGCTTCGCATGGCGAAGGTTTAGTGTGCTTCGCTGGGAGAAGGCTTGGAGTGCTTCGCCAAAGGCTTAGAGTGCTACGTGTGACAAAGGCTTAGAGTGCTTCGCGTGGCGAAGACTCGGGTGCTTTGCGTGGCAAAGGCTTGGAGTGCTTCGCGTGACGAAGGCTTAGAGTGCTTCGTGTGGCGAAGACTCGGGTGCTTTGCGTGGCAAAGGCTTAGAGTGCTTCGCATGAGGAAGACTCGGGTGCTTTGCGTGGCAAAGGCTTGGAGTGCTTTGCATGATGAAGACTTAGAGTGCTTTGCATGGCAGAGGCTTAAAGTGTTTTGTGTGGTGAAGACTCGAGTGCTTTGCGTGGTAAAGGCTTAGAGTGCTTCGCATGACGAAGACTTAGAGTGCTTTGCGTGGCAAAGGCTTAGAGTGCTTTGAGTGGCAAAGACTTAGAGTGCTTTGCGTGGCAAAGGCTTAGAGTGCTTTGAGTGGCAAAGACTTAGAGTGCTTTGCGTGGCAAAGACTTAGAGTGCTTCGCGTGACGAAGGCTCGGGTGCTTTGCGTGGCAAAGGCTTGGTATGCTTTCTAAACAAAGGTGTAGGCGATAAGACAACTTCATTAGACGTTGGAACGAAACATCTTGAATCTTATTAGAAGATACTACATGAGTAAAGTAGGCATTGAGCCGAATTTTAATCTCAAACTTTGTGCCTTTGATGATGACTTGGTCACTAATTCAGTTTCTTGGTTGTTCCCTATAACTCAGACTCGGCAATGATGGTATCCACGCGGATCATCTTTTGGGTGGGTTCCTGGGGATCTTTGTTTCCGAGACGATCCGTTGCCTTTTTCTGACATACTCAGTGCAGTGTCCTTCCTTCAAGAGATCCTGAAGGTATCTTTCGAAAGTCAGGCAAGAGCTTATGTCGTGCCCATAGCAATTGTGATAAGCACACCATTTTGTCTTGTCGGCCCTCTCCTGATCACCTTTGACGGGAGCTGGTCTTTCAAACCACGATTTTTCCTTTATCTGATTATATATTTGGAGTAAAGGTACCGAAAACTGTGTGTTTGGCTTCATACCCACGAACGTGTTGGATGACGGGTTCCCTTTTCGCTTGTTGGCTTTCTCGACTGAGTTCCCGCGGTGGGCATCATCCTTTGGCTGCACAAACGCCTTTGCGGGATGTCCATCTTCCTCGACGTGGTTGGCAGCATGTGAGGCGTTTTTCTCGTCCTCCCAGCATGCATGTCGCTCCGCTAGGGACAGTATCTTGGTGAGACTTCGGGCGTTGCTCATGACGATGTCTCCGTAGAGCTGGCTCTCCCGAGGTAGGCCTTGCTTAAATGCCATGGCAGTGATCAGATCGCTGCAACCAACGATGCGGGACTTCTCTTCGCAAAACCTCCGGATGTATTGCCGCAAGGTTTCCTTAGACCTCTTTCGGATGGTGAAGAGGTGGTCATCCTTGACTTCGATGGTGCGAAGCTACGAGTACTCCTTCATGAAAGCAAGGGCCAACTCTTTGAAGGAAGTGATTGATCTCCGGGGGAGATGGTTGAACCATGTCGTCGCCTGACCCTGTAGCGAGGCTTAGAAAACTTTGCACATGAGTGCGTTGTTGTGCATGTGAGGTACCATGACCCCCCGATAGTAATTGATGTGCTTTATTGGATCAGAGGTTCCATTGTACTGATTGAAGTTTGGTGTTGAAAATCGTTGCGGGAATTGCTCTTCCTCAATGTCCTTCACGAATGGCGAAGATGATGACGTCTGAATCTGGCGCCAAAGGTCATCCTCTAAGTCTCCGTCACGTTGAACTCCAAGGAGGCGTCGATCTAGCATCCTTCAGACGTCTTCAGCGTGCAATGGTCCTTTGTGACGGGGATTTCCGCGTCGGGTCAAGTGGCGTCGACTCACTCGAATTGCAGCGGGAATGATACTTGTGCGTGTGGACGAGTAGGTCTCGTCCTCCTTGTTGCGGTCGTCTGTGCTTCTTGAATTACGATGGGTCTGTCCATCTGAGTGAGTGCGTGACTTACGGGAGACTGCTTGCTGCTGTCGCTTATTGCGCGGGTACTCAATGCGCGAAAGTGCTCCTGGGCGTCCTCCGAGTCGCTCCCGAGCCAAAGGTCTCGGTAATCCTTGGCCTCCTGCTTTGGGGGTGCAGCTTTCCTCCCCTGAGTCGCCTAGCAACGTTTCTCGGGACATTGTCCGGCAGCGAACATGCTCCTTGTTGGTGCGTCTCGGGATGTCCCTTGGTGCCTCGTGAGGTTCATTGTACTTCTCGGAGGTTCTGGACGTCATGATGTCTCCCAATAGTTGTTGTAGGAGCTCTGATTAGGTCCGAACTTGGTTGCTCAATTGCTCAACCTGCTGCATCAGTCCAAGCCGCGGAGGCGAGCCCCTAGATGCTTGCTCGTGGTGAGTAGCATGTCGGGGCGCACGTCGCGCGCCTTCAGTCGGATGTGATGGGCCACGTCTCTCTGGAACTTGGGTATCGGCCTGTGAGTTCCGCAGGGCGTCCAAGTGTCTCCTTAGGTCCAAGTCAGCAGGGAGCTGATTCGGGACCCTTAGAGATGTTTCTCCTGCCAGCAGTCCGTCTGTTCGTTGGAAAAAAGCTACGCCTGCCCCCGTTGCAAGTGGGGGGGTTCACAGTAGCAGCGGTCATGGGGAACGTTCCGAAACTAAACGTTGGTGTCCAATCCGGCATTCCGAACAGTAAGTGAATTGATGCGTGGCGCGGGCCGTGCAGGAGACATGAAAATGGTTCCTCCGGAATCTCAGGCAGTGGTTCGCTCACGGCATCGACCGCAGCGGCGGATGTGGCAGGCTCGGAGGCCCGCGTAGATTGGCGTGTTCTGGCCATGTGAGGAACGGTAAGTGTCGAAAGTGTGATGATAGAGTTTTTTCAAGGAAAAACTAAAGAGCACGCTTTGAGTATTTCTCAAATCGGCTCTCAATGAAAGCACCAGTTGTTGATGCAGAAATCGTCCGGTTCTGTGAAATTCCTTCTCGATTCCTACACACAAGAACGAAAATCAAACGGAGTTAAGGTTGAATCCCGGGGGGGTGGATCAACCGAAAACGCTCTGATGCTTAAGTCACTTTTCTGAGAGAATAAACCGACAGAGTGTTTGTAGGAGTTTTTTTATTACCTTTAGAAGTGAAATGAAGTCTTCTATTTATAGTGAAGCCTTGAGGGTCTCCGGAGCGTCTGATTGGTTGAAGGGGAAATTATTAAATAAGTGATTGTACCGAGTGTAGTCACTTATTTATTAATGGATAAATAATTCGCTGAGAAATTATTTATTATCGACATTGATCTGATTAATTAATATATTTAGCTGGTAAATATATTAAGTTAATACAGAGACCGTTACATGTCGATGTCAATTTTACCGAGGGTAATATCGGCATTATGAGAATTGTTGGTCACGTGACGGCCCTTGAATATTCCGGTAATTTATGGCTCCACAAAAAGAAAATATAAAAAATCTAGAATTTTTGAAAAGAAAATCTGGAAAAAATGAATGTATGCATCTTTTTTGTCAATAAAAGTAAAGAACACCAATAGTGCAAGAAATTTTATGGTGAATAGCGCTGCCAAAACATCTTTTTCGATGATGTTCATAACAAAAATTGGTCACTAAGGGTGTGTTTGGTACACCGTATTACGGTCCGTATAGGCTAAATAATCCGAAACCTGTGTTTGGTACCAGTCGTATTAATTAGTCATCGTATAAGTTAATACAGTTGAATATTTTTATACGATCCAGACATGCTAAAATAATACGCTCGAAATTGTCCGTATTAAATAGTCGGATAACTAGTAATCTTGTAAAATATAATAATAATAATAATAATAATAATAATAATAAATAGTAATATAATAAAAATAAAATATTAATTTAGTAAATATTAATAATAAAAAGTAATAAATACTACTAATAATAAATTAATAATTAATAATTAATGATATTTTAATAAATAATAATGATAAAATTAAAAATAATTAATTAATAAAAATGTAATAAATAGTAATAATAATAATTATTAAAATAAATAATAATAAAAATAATGACATACATAATTAATATTTAAGATATAAGTATTTCGTCAATTACTATAATATAATCCGGTCAGTATAATATAGTCGGCATTCTAATCCGGAAAAGTACCAAACGCCCGACTAAATAATCAGCCTATCCGGTGGACAGATTAGTCTATCCAATTGAAATAGTCAGTACAGTACGACATACCAAACGAGGCATAAAGTATTCTTCACCTTTAGTGATGAAAAATACATATACATTCAATTTTTTTTCAAATTTTTTTCCTTCCGTAATTCCATATTTCTTTGTTCTTTCTTTTAATTTCAATCAATTATTAAATTCGTGGCTTCAAAAATTTCAAAATATCTGTATGGTGTTTGTGGGAAGAAAGAAAACAAAAAAAAAAAAAAAGAGAAGAAGAAGAAGAAAAGAAGAAGGATAAAGAGTTTCTTATTTTATTTTATTTTGTATTTTTAGTTTTTATTTTTATTTGATTTTTTATTTATAAAGAAAAATAAAATTTTAAAAAATAAATCTTACATATAATTTGATGTAACTCATGCACTGATCGAAACAATACTTGTTCATTAATGTATCGGAAAACGAAACCCCCAAACCGAACTAAGCAAACCCTAGAGGACCTAGATTTTCCATCAATCAATGGCGGAATCTTCATCTCTAACTGCCGGAGGTCGAGAGCCAAGCTTCACAAACTGGACGGAACTCCCGGACGGCCTGATGGCGTCGATATTTTCACGGCTGCGAGCCATGGACATCCTGATGAGCGTTCAGATGGTCTGCAAGGCGTGGCGCAACATCTGCAAAGATCCGATAACCTGGCGAAGGATCGACATGCGCAATGATGGTTTCATGGAGTTCTGCTTGGACTTGAACAGAATGTGGTTGGAATTGGATAGGATGTGCCGCCACGTCATCGATCTTAGCTCTGGTAATTTCCTTAGCATCCATATCGAGAAATTCGCCACCGACGATCTCCTCCAGCATATTACTCAGAGGTATTTCAACCTATTTTTCTTATTAAGTTTAATTTTTTATTCATTTCTGCAAATACTAATTCGAATACTTAAATTCCATTTTTCGAATATGACTAGTTTTGATTTTATAATTACTGTGTATCTATTTTAGGTTACAATGGATTATTTTGATTATTGTATGTAAGTCCTGGTCTACGATGGGTTTTGCTATGAGGAGGTGAATAGTTAAACAATTTGGAATTAGTTGAGTAGCCATTCCCTGTAAAATTATACCACATTTTGGACTGCACATGACCATTTCTTGTGAACCATTGTGGACTGCATCTGCATATGATCATTTGTTGTTAACCTTTTGATCATTTCTTGTAAACCATTTATTTGAAGTTGTGGATTGCATATGGTCATTTGTTGTCTTGGTATTGTTCACAATGCAAACACATTCTTTTATACCTGTATCTTTGAATTTCTTTATGTTGATTGAATCATCATTGATTCTGTACTATTCATGCTTACATATTCATCTAATCCTTTCCAACAGTTCAAGACATATCAGGCAGCTCTGTTTGATAGACTGTAGGTCAGCGACAAATAAGGGAATGAGTGAAATGGCTACGAAGCTTCCTCTGTTGGAGGATCTTGAAATTGCATCAGCAGGACTCGAGCCTGACACTTTGGAAGTGTTTGGGCGGTCTTGCCCTCTTTTGAAGTCATTAAAATTGGAACAGTACTACTTGGGCGATTCAGAACCTGTTGAGGCTAATGATGAAATTGCACACGCAATTGCAAGAACAATGCCTGGTTTACTCCACCTCACTCTCTTTGCATACCAGATGACTGATGATGGCGTAAAGAAAATTCTTGGTGGTTGTCCTCATCTTGAATCACTTGATGTGAGCCGTTATTTCAATTCTGATAATCAGCTGGCACATTTGAGAAGAACAGGTGCTCAGCAAATTAAAGCATTGAAGTTTCCTTTACTGTCCAATAATGAATATCATTTTACTGATTTATATTTGGACGATGAGTATTGGTGATGATATGATTCTGATGAAGACGGCGAGGTGAATCTTCTGATTAGTGATTGGTTTTTCTGATGATTATGTGGAACCTGAATTGTGCTGGGGTGTGATAACTACGATTGACTTGTACGGAATATATGCACATTTCATCTTGTTAAGCAGAGTCGAACCCTTTATGTCTTCGCCTATTTTTCTCAGAGAAATATAAATTTTTCTATTGCTAGATATTTGGAGTTTATTTTTGCATTCTACTTTCGCCATCATGTTTATTCCTAATTTATGTTTAATCTCTAAAGGTTGCAGCTCAGTAACATATGAATTATGAAGTAGAGGGAATGCAATGGACAGCCTCGAATATTAGTACAAAAATTATGAGGTGATCCGAATATCTGTGGAGATGTTTTCTGCAGACAATCTCGTTAGCATTTCTTTATGAATTATGAAAGATGTTTGAGTAGTAGTAGCGGAATGGAGAGGAAAAATAAAAATTCAAATTGAATGCCAATCTAGCATTTTTTCTTTTCTTTTCATTTTTTCACTTTTTCTTTGCACATTTGTTCTCCATTTTTACCCTTATTTAATTTCTTCATTCGTGTTTTTCTTCTGGCTTTGCTCGGTTGATATATATAATAATCTGCTATGGGCAACAAGTTAAAATTCCAAAATTCCCATCCCTACACATGTGGAATATAATATGAAAATCCACATCATTTTTTTTAATTAGGGTTTTCAAATTAAAACTAAAAATAAAAAAATATATATTACATTAACAATTAATAATAATAAAACCAAAAAGGTCCCAATCTTAAACTTGTTCAGGACTCCTCCCAACGCACATACTCTCCTCCATCATTGCCACATCAAACTGCACCAACGCGAGCGACAAACTCCACCAACACAGCTTTCTAAAATCAGCTTACCTTATTCAACTAAAGCTGGTGTGTGTCGTTGGCAAATGTACATGCTGCTAAGAGATGTCAAATGCAGAAATTGAATGTGGGGACGGGCATCCAAAGCAAGGGCATGAATGTGAGGATTGCACCACGAGTAGGAACCTCAAACCAACTTTCGGTACATAAGCGAAAACTGATTGACACCAATGCCTTTGAGGGTGCGTTGGGGTGGGGAGCGAGGGGAGTCGACAACAAGTTTAAGATTGAAATCTCTTTGGTTTTATTATTATTAATTATTAATTTAATATATTATTAATTATTTATTTTAATTTAAAAACTAATTAAAAAAGAATGATATGAATTGACACATCACGTGTCATATCTATTAAGATGTGAAATCTGATATTTAATTTGGTGCCTATGACATTATTCTTAGCTGAATACATCTGTGCTTTAAAAAAAAATTAAATAATTATGACGCGGACCTGTCATATTTAATTCTTCCCCAGGTAAGCGCCCAAATATTAATCCATAAACTTCAAACGCAACATATATTAACGGTTGAAAGTTGAAACTGTACAGTTCCCCACCGGCTCACTCTCTGTCTCTCTCAGTGTCCATTCTCCTGAGAAACCCTAACTGAAAATCAAAATCCCCAAATCAAAACAATCCAGACCCTAAACCGCGCAATGGGCGAATTATCATCTGGAATCGCCCAAGGACGAAAGCGAAATTGCCCGAAATGGACGGAACTTCCTGACGAGCTTACGGCGGCGATACTTTCTCGGGCGGGAGCGATCCATATCTTGGAGAGCGCTCAGAAGGTATGCATGAAGTGGCGCCAAACCTTCAAGGGCCCACTGATGTGGCGAACAATCGAGATGTGCAATGATGGTATTTTGGATGAACTGCCGTACAACCTGGAGATTATGTGCCGCCACGCCGTTGATCGGAGCCGTGGTGGTTTGGTCGATATTAATATTGAATCCTTCGGCACCGATGAGCTCCTCAGGTATATCACTCATAGGTAAGGCCCAAATTATGTTTGAGTAATCTGCATCGTAGAATGTTCTTTGCCCCTTTAAAATTGATTAGATATTTGGAAGGTTTCCAGTTTTGGTTATGATTGAGTGGAAAAGAGGGAAAAAAAAGAAAAAGAAGAGATAATGAATCGTTCATTTCTCTTTTTGTGTAATTATTAAGATTATCATAGGTCCAAGTTAAACCATTTTGTTTTGGATAGTATATGATTATGAACACAGAGAAGCCGTTCCTGTAAAATTAGAGGAAAATCATGGGAGTTCTCTTTGGGCATTTGTTTACATTTATTGTACATATATGTTGAAATTAATGTATATCCATTTCAGTGAATTTCTTCTACTGAATTTATGCGATGTCTAACTTATTTATCCAAAACTTTTCAACAGTTCCAGCGGAATCAGACGACTAGCTTGTTGTAATTATGAAGCCGTCTCTTATAGCTTATCAGATGAGGGATTCAGTAGAGTGGCTTTGAAACTTTCCCAGTTGGAGGAACTTGAGATTTCATTCTGTGAACTCTCACATAAGTCTATCGAAGTAGTTGTTCATTGTTGCCCTCTTTTGAAGTCCTTCAAACTTATCAAAGACTGGTTCACATACTGGAATGGAGACAATGATGATTATTCTGACAGTGAAGACGAGCATCTTGCTTCTCACAACAAAGCTGATGATGATTTAGATGCGTTTGCCGTAGCAGGAACAATGCATGGCTTATGCCACCTACAGCTATTTGGGAATAAGATTACAGATGATGGATTGAGAAAGATTCTTGATTGTTGTCCCCATCTCGAGTCACTTGATCTCCACCGTTGTTTCAATCTCGATTTTTGAGGGAGATTTGAGAATAATATCTACTGAACGAATTAAACATTTGCATCTTCCCCATGATTCCATTAAGGGGTATTCATTTGCTGCTAGATATGATGGCTTCTGTTTAAAGTGGTCTGAACTCCGAGACAATGTCACGGCATTGATACTGTCACGGCTTGGAGTGGTCGACATGCTGGAGAATGCGCAGAAGGTGTGCTTGAAATGGCGCAGAATCTGCAAGGACCCTCTTATGTGGTGAACCGTTGATATGTGCAATGACGTGATCCCAACACACCCTATGACTTGGAAAAGATGTGTCGCTGTTCCATTGATTGTAGTTGTGGTGATTTAGTCAATATCAATATCGATTACTTCGGCACAGATGAGACCCTTAAGTATATCACTGATAGGTATGTTATTTTCTTAATTGTTGAACTCGTTGGTTTAATGAACATAGATATTTTGTGTACCAAGATGATCTGTATGGGGTTTCTCAAATGTGCTCAATTGTCTAATTTTATTCTTCTGCATTTGTGTATTGTCTAACATGTGCCTCTAAATTCTTTCATTAGTTCAAGTAAAATTAGATGCCTCCGAATTTCGTGTTGCTATGGCATATCTGATGGTGGACTGGTTGAAGTGGCATCAAAGTTTCCGCTGTTGGAGGAGCTTGAATTTTCATTATGTCAGTTGTCACGTACATCTCTATAAGTCATCGGGCGCTCTTGCCCTCTTTTGAAATTGTTCAAACTGAACCACGAGTGGCACAAATTATTCTCGGTTGGTTCTTCTGTTTTGGACAGTGATGATGAATTGCTCTTTGTAAAGATGCCGATGCAAATGCTATAGCAGGAATAATGCATGGCTTACACCATCTCCAGATCTTCGGGAATCAACTAACCAGTGAGGGCTTAAGGAAAATTCTTGATTCTCGTCCTCATCTTGAGTTACTGGATCTGCGCCATTGTTTCAATCTTAAGGAGATTTTTGACGAATGTGTGGTCAACGAATTAAAACGTTGCTTCTCCCAATGATTCCATTGCTGGCTATAAATTTTAGTTCTTTGATTGAATGGCGTGGATCATACAAGCCTGATGGTTCGGATTGTTATGATGGTTTTTCTGATTATTAGTGATTGATGTGTTCTTGAATTGAACCTTCTTCATTTGTTCGAGCTGTCTTGAATTTCTCTGTTACAGTTCTATTTCTGGTTTGGTAGTAAGATTGATCTATTGAAGATCATGGATAGAATTTGGCCAGGAAATTGAAACCCCTTTTTTTGCTTCTTGTGTTTCTTAAGAGCTTGAACACTTCTAAAGCTCTCTTTGTATGTTTTGCAGCTTTTTTTATGTGAAGTTTTGCTGTTACATCTCAGAAGGTTTTATTTGTATATTCTGTCCTGCCATGAAATACTTATGTTTATATCCGTTTGTTGGAAAATATAACTTAAGAGTAGGGACAATTTATCAAAAACCTGTCAAGATATATCGTCAAAGAGTGATATATTGGAAAAAGTATAGTTAAGATTGAGAAAAAGTATCGAAATATATTGACAAGCATAGACAGCTCATTGAAACAATGTTGAGATATGTAGAAAAAGTACAAACTTAGCAAAAGAGTGTCGAGATTGATTAGTGTAAATAACTTAGAGAGTTATGGCAATAACGATAAAATATAAATAATTTATCGCAAGACTTTCAAAGATATATTAATGAAATGGCCTACTTAATAACATAGCTTCGAAATGGGTTATTTACACATACATTCCTTGAGTTTTTTCACGTTTGCACAAATACCCTCTCAAATTTCAACAATTACACAAACACTCCTTCAGATTTCAAAACTTTTACGCATAACTCCTTATGTTTAAAGTTTTATTTATAATGACAAAATTACTCATTTTGTTTATAGCCAGTGATGAAAATATCTGTGAATATCGGTGAAATGTCGCCGATATTTCGTTAAAAATGGCTGGCGTCATATGAGGGGGGGGGGGGGGGGGGGGGGGGGGGAAGATATCTCACTAAATTTCGATCTTTTTTCTTATTTTAAGGAGATAGATCTCATTATTTACTTAAAACGATTGAGATCGGCTTAAATTGGGTGAAAAACGGACGTAAAATGAGTTTAAACCAGTCGGGTCAAGTCACCGGGTCAAAAAAACCCGAATCGCAGACCCGCTCGAGGTAGGGGATGACTGGTTTTATGTTTATATTTATACTTTATATATTATTTGCTTGCTTATATTTTCAATTGGGCTTGCTGGCCGATTTGGTTGTGGCTTGGTTTTAAATCAAACCCACTTGGGTTCGACCCCAGGTAGGTGCGAGTGTGACGTAGTTTTTTCCTTCCCTGCTTGCTTTGTTTTCTTATTTTCAACTATATTTATATTTTTTTTTCAATTTTAAATATATCAATCATTTCCAATTTTTGAACAAAGATTAACTTTATTTTTTTAATTTTTTTTTCAATTTTAAATATATTTACTCATTTTATAATTTTTTTCTATTCATTTTTTTATACTTATTGTTATGTTTTTAATTATATTAACATTCAATTATAGTAATTCACTTCAATTTATATTTATGTTTAAATTTTTATATTACTAGTCATCGACAAAACTCTATTGTATTATATTATTTATCATATATTTATTATATTAAAGTCATTTTATAGTTTTTATTAGTCCTATATAACTATCATTGAGTATTTAAGTTTTTCCCAAAGTTTCATTCCAAATTTACAACTTTTAGACCGAATTTCCGTCATTTTTGTTGACCGTAACGATATCGATATTTAGGGTGAGATATCCGTAAATTTGATTAGCGATATATCCGTCGATATCAATATTTCAATCTTTGTTTATAGCTAACCTCACAATCAAACACCTTTTCTCAATTTTGTATTTTTTAATAAAAAATTATACCATTTTTTATTAAATTTTTTTTTATAGCTTTAATAGTATTAAAAATAAAAAAAAATTCTCCCATTTGTGAGATAGGTTAATCTTTATAAAAAAAAATTAAAAATTGGGCACAAATTATAATTCACGTTAATAATTAAAAAAAGATTTTTTTTTATAATTCAAGTTAATTCTGTCTTTTTTATTTTTATTTTTTATTTTATTAAAAATGACTGACTATTTTTATTTTTTAATTTTTAATTTTTAATTTTTAAAAAATAGCAGAATTTTTTAGCAAGCAAACAAAAATTGAGAAAAGGTGTTTGGTTATGAGATAACTTAATCTTTATTAAGAATTATTATTCAAGAGTAATTTGGTCATTATAAATAAAAATTTAAACAGAGGGAGTTACGTGTAAGGGTTTTGAAACCTAAAGAGGTCTTTATGTAAACATGAGAAATCTTAGGGGTATATGTGTAAATAACCCTTTGAAAATAAATGAACATACCAAATCATATTATCGAACGAGTGTCGAGATATATTTATAAAGTACAAAGAAACTTATTGAAGCAATGTTGAAATGTATGGACAAAGTATAATTCGAAGATATATAGACAACCTAATTCGAAGAAGAGAGACAAGGAGTAGGGGTGGGTACGGTGTGGTTCGATATGAATATTGGCAAGATCCAAATTCAAACTGTTAAAATTTGGGCGGTTGAATACAGTTTGGATTTTCTAGAATTATAAATTAAACCATTTCAATCCAAACCGTTACTAACGGTTTGGTTTGTATTGACACAAATAGTTTAGGAATAATAAAAAAAACTATGGTATATGAACTATATGGACTCACATAGTCACACTCCCAATCAAAACATCATACCAACTTTAAGTTTTCAATTGTCATAGGAAAAACTTATAGACACATATGCAAGAACCAGGTAAACTCAAATTACTAACACAAGGCCGCAGCATGTACTGCTAGTGTGCATTATGCATATTCGATTGGTGCTATTAATTGATGATTTTTGGTTGAATATATACTATCATACTTGTCGTACATTGGTCTAAAGGAAAGAACAGGGTAGGAAATTCAAAACCAACTCAATATGACAAGCCGCTGTTTAAGCAAGCATTAGTACATTACAATAATGGACAAATGTTGTTGCATACTTTGGCTCAAAACTAAAAAAACATAAAATTTATGTTAACCCGTATGATGGAACAACCTTTAGCAGATATTTAAATATTCAAATTCAGTTAATAGCGATATCTGACTTGCTCATTCAACATATTTCAGAGTATCCCTCAAATTTATTTAAGAAATAATATATGAAAATTTGGTAATAGACACCGAAAAAATAAATAAATAATTGGGTCATCTTCATGTATATAATAGTATATGGTAGATAAGGATGGACACAAATCCATTAAAATCGCTAATTGATCCGCTCCAAACTGTTATTTATCCAATGATTTAAGTTTGACTAGATAAAAGTCAAACGGTTTGAAAATCCAAACCACCCCGTTAGTAACAGTTTGAATTTGAATTTTTATTTTAAAAATCCGTTAAATCCAAATGAGATTGTTAAGGAATATATTAATTTTTATTAATGTTTAAATCTATTATTAATACAGAGTAAAATTAATAAAAATAAAAGGATTAATAATTCCAAACTAAATCTTTCATTGGTAATGTTTATGGCTACCCAGATACAACGCATATACCCAGATAAATGATAACTCTTTTATTGGTATTTAGTTTTTATTGGTAATGTTGCATTTATCTAAAAATTTAGTTTTGCCAATCTTTAGTTTGAAATTTATTAAGTATAAATACATGTATACCCAAATAAAAAATAATAAAAGATTATTAAGTGGTAATATTTGTTTGATAAATCTTAATATAGTGGTGATGTTTGCAATTTAATCCTCCGAAAGCTTAATATACAAAATTTTGAGGACTAAACATTGTGCTATTTTTTGGATCCTTAATTTTTTTTTTATCCTTACTATTTTTTTTTTATGTCTAAACTGTTTCAAATTGTGTCGATCCAAACCAAAGAGTTAGTAATGGTTTGGATAGAAACAGTTTCATTTCAAATTTTAAAAAATTCAAACTGTATTGAACCATTAAGATTTTAAAAGTTTGGATTTGGAAATTTCCAATATCCATATCAAACGGCACCATGCCCACCCCTAACCGTAGAATTAAAAATTAACAAAAATAATATATCTCTTAACGGTCCGGTTTAGATTTAATAGATTTTCAAATTGAAAATTCAAAACCAAACGATTACTTATAGTGCGGTTTGAATTATCAAATTATTAGATTTTTATCTAAATCAAATCTAAACCGTTAAATAAATAATAATTTGAAGTAAATCAATTAATAATTTAATGAATTTGTTTCTATCCTAACAAAGAGAGTCACATGCCACTTGACAGTCGCCTTTTATGTATATAAGTACATATTTCATTACCACATAAACCCGCGGAAGGTTTAAGGCCCAATAAGTCACAGTCCCTCCGAAAAATTCAACACTTTTAATTCTTTGCTGGGCAAGTAGCCCAAATGTTTACGGCCCAATACCACTTGATAGTCGTCTTTTATGTATATAAGTACATATTTCATTACCACATAAACCTGCGGAAGGTTTAAGGCGTAATAAGTCATAGTCCCTCCCAAAAATTGAACACTTTAGTTCTTCGCTGGGCAAGTAGCCCAAAAGTGTATGGCCCAATAAGTCCCTAGCCGAATATTGATCCAGACATTTCAAACACAACATATACCAGCGGTTGAAAGTTGAAACCGTATAGTAGAAGACCACACGCTCACTCTCTGAATCTCCATTTTCCTGAAAAGCCCTAACTGGAAATCCCCAAATCATATTAATTCAAACCCTAAACCGCACAATGGGCGAATTATCATTTGGAAACGCCTAATGATGAAAGCGAAATTTCCCGAAATGGACGAAACTTCCTGACGAGCTTATGGCGTCGATACTTTCTCGATTGGAAGCAATCCATATCTTGGAGATTGATCAGAAGGTGTGCATGAAGTGGCGCCAAATCTCCTTGGACCCGCTGACGTGGCGAAGAATTGGCATGTGTAATGGTGGTGTTTTAGATGAAATTGAGGATTAATCTTCTTAAGTTAAAATCTGTCTAAATGTCAACATGAATCAATTTGATTCCTTACCTAAAATGTATAGCCAACTATGTAATCCTTCCTAATTAGGATTCTAGTAGACCTGTATACGTAGGACTAGGTAGGCTCCACAGAGCAAGCTCGATCCTCTTTTTTTTTTTTTTTTTTTTTCCCCTCCATCTCCTCTCCTTTCCTCTGGCTAGTGAAACACTCATTCCCACCATCCCTAATGGTAACCCCATCCCACCCACCATAGATATTACTCCAAACTCTCTTATCACTAACAACGCTAGTGTCTAGCACCCTCTGAAACTCACATCCATCAACCCTTCGCAGCGTGCCTTCCGGATCCGTTAGGATTAGCTACTTCTCCATGCCATTCTGGCATCTGTGTCACCCCAGGTCATCACCCTTATCACTGTTGCGAAAACCTCCTCAGCTACAAAAGCTCGTGTCCTTGACCTTAAGGAGCATCTAGCACTCCTTCACCGCGATGCTCGTTTGTCTCTGATTACTTCAGGAGGATCGCCTCCTCTCTGACAAACTGAATGCCATGGACACTCCTATTTCCAATAATGACTTGCTATTCCATGTTCCCAATGGCGTTGGACCAGAGTTCAAGGATATGACTGCTACGGTGAGGTCCTCAGATACCTGTCTTCGTCGAGAACCTCCACGACATGCTGGTCTAACATGAAACAACATCCAAATGTGTAGATCCTCCACCCTATACCCCTATCATCACAACCGATGCCACTCAGGCCCCACGTGGCTCCAACTCCACTCGCTCCAATTGTAGACAACAACTACTACTCTAGACAATGATAAGCACATAATTGATCATATTTTTATGTTAATTTCCTTTGCATTTTACTTTGTTACACCCTTAATCATGCCATTTCTAACTAATTTTATGAATTTCAGGGACTAATCTCAAAACATGACAATTGAATTCATAACATGGAAAATATGATGGACCGTGTCACTAAACCTATGACCATGTCTTTGGACTCCAAAACATGTCACTAAGACCTTATCGATGTCATTGGACCTGCCTATATCACTAGCCTTATGCTTGTACCAAGGACCTGCCCATGTGCCTAGAGGTGTGCTAGATTTTGTGCCAACAAGGTGTCACCGGTGACATGTCATTAGCATGTCACTGGGATAAGTCCTAGCTCCTATTCCAGCTATCGAATCCTAATTGCATCACCTGTCCCATGTTTCAAGTCTTATTCCCAATGACATGTCACTAGTATATCATTGGTGACAAGCTCCCAGTCAAGGACTAGCTCGTGTTTCAACATGTTCCTAGTCTTGTGCCAATTGAGTACCAAAACATGTCACTGGTGACATGTTTTGAGTCCATGTTCCACCATGCTCTTGGTAGGTTCCAGCCTTGTTCCACAAGTTCCATCTTTTTTCCAAATCCTACTCCCAACTGAGAACCAGCCCAGGACCAGCTCGCGTGCCTTACTGTGTTCCGGTGCATGCTCTAGTGACATGTCACTAGAACTTTCGGTCAGGTCCAACAACAAATTCCTTTTGTGACAAGGACTCATTTACCTTCCTTTTTACGATAAGAGATAAAACACACTCCTTTTGCGATTAGGACATCAAGACACAATTTTGACTCCCTTTTCAACATGGAGTTGATTTGTGATTAAAGGCTTGAAGATTTTCTACCTTAAACTTGGATTTGAAGTCGTGCAAGGAACAAATCTTGTGTTCCTTGCGATATAAGGAAAGAAGGATTTGCGGCTAAGGAGTCCTTTTTTAAAAAAGGATTTTTACTACTTACTTTATTAGGATTGAGATAGGGTTTTGTCCTGCCTATTTAAACTAAAGTTTTGGCCTTCATTGAGGTCGTCTTTCATTCTTTGCACCAAAACTCTACTTAAGAAATTTTGACTTTTCAATAAATTCGTGATTTCTTGTGCAAAGCTAATTACACCATACCTCACCTTCTACATCTTCATCCGTGACATTTAGGAGTGTCTCAGAGTGTTTTACCAAAGAGTGCCCAATCACTTCGGATCCATAGGGTGTCCCGATGAGAAAAAGTGTAACACAACCTCTTTACCTTGTAGTTATCTCTTGTGCTTAAATATCATTTTTATGAATTGATTTATAATATTATTCTTGGTTTTATGATTTTTATTGATTTGAATATTCTATGTGTACTATGATTCTGGTTTTTTTTTATGTTTGTGCTTAATACTTGATTAGATCATTGAGGTGCCTCTGAGTCTAGATCACTGAAAGTTTTGTTGGGTGTCTCCAAGCACGTACTGAAGATAATATGCAAGTAACTGGTAAAATTAAAGTTAAAGGATTTCATAGGTTGAAGTTAATATAATTCATGAATGAGTAAGGCGTAAAGATGAGTTGACCACAATGAATAATATATTTGGTTAGATTAGGTTAAGTTTAAATCTAATTAACCTAGGGCTTTAAAATATATCAATTATCCCCAATTAAACCTCCAAACGATAATCAAGCTTATGCACCCACAATCCCCGGTTTAGAACGATCGATATTTACCAATACTAAAATCTACAAAAAAAGGGTTTTAGATTTCATACGTTTTCATTAATTGTTGAGTGTTACTTTGTGTTTACTTTAATGCTTGATTTTAGCATATCAATTTTTGGCGCCGTTTCCGGGGATTGAAATAATTTCTTGTGTGATTTCGTTTGATTAAATATGTTTATATTGTACATAACATGCTTGTCTATAACATCATATTTTTAAATAACATCTTGCATTCATACATTAGTCTCGACTATGTGTGGATCACTTGTATTTCAAAGTTTAGATCTTGATCTTTAATGGAATAGGTGAAATCTTGTTTGTTAACTTATTACCTAAACCCTTCATGGCCCTTAAAAGCCATAGGTTGAGGGAGGTGTTTGTTAACACTTAAGTTATATTGAAACGAATACTTGTCCTTCTTGAGTACGAAATTTTCAAGGGTGATGTCTAGGACAAAAAATGATACTCATAATGGGTTTTGGGTCTAAGAAAGGGATATCAATGAAGTTTAAGCCTCAGGATGTCTTGAAATTAGCCCTACCTCTTATGTGTATTCTTTCTAACCTGGTCACTTTTGATCTTGCCTAAAGGGATGGATAATGGTTCGAACTCTAGGATATCTACTTGGGCCGCATGGACGTAGAAGTCTCCATCTAAACTTTGAAGCTATGTGAACTATATATATCCTTGACTTCCCTTACTTGTAAATATTACTTCCTATTAAATGTCTTCGGTTTACATGGACTCTCAAGAGTCTTTCTTTCATGTTTTCATTCTGGGAATAGGTAGTGCCCCTTTTGGTTACTTTCTCCTTAACCCTTCATGATGTGTGGATTTCATCACTGCATACTGTAGACTAAGTGAATCTATATACATGAGTTTGTGGGTGGAGTTTGTAAACACTCGGGTTTAGTAACACTACTTCAAGAACTTCCATTAGTTGGTCATGGTGTCTAGAAGGGTTATGACTGAGACAAGTTTGGAACTAAGAAAGAAAAATCGAATGGAGTATATACCATGGCCAGGTTAGCCTCGGGGTGTTCACGAAATCAGTCTTTTCTTTTCGTATTATATCTATCCCAACTAGCCATTATCAACATTGAATGGTAGAGGCAATTGAGGTTTGGTTTATCAGTATGCGCATGCCGTAAGCCAGGAAGGAACTATGAGAGAGGGAGTGGATGGTTATCTATGTGGGTTGATGACTCTATCTATTGCATTGGTAGATTGCACACCTTCCCTAAGATTCCATGATGCTCAGATTTCATCACCAGACCCCCTAGACTAAGTGAATCTAGAGAAATGGGATCGAAGGTGCATGCCATTCTTTTTCATGCATTGTCACGTAACTCTTAATGTCTTGTGCATGTTTTACTGATTTCCCTCTTATGCATTTACACCATTCTCCATGTAGATTCTTATGTGTTGCATCAATTTGGACGCTTTTGAAACTTGTGCCTTTACTTGCCACTTTCGTGACTTTGCCCTGCACATTCTTAAACTATTTATACTTCTTTGTTTTTCTCTTGCACATAACCCGTTCTTTGTACATACGATTATGTTCTCTCTCTCTCTCTCTCTCTCTCCCTATATATATATATATATATTCCTTTATACATCTCGTCTTATCCTCATTTACATACTCACACTTATGTTCCATGTCCATAGTCGTGTCCTCTTTTGGTACTCATTATTGATTGTTTGATGAAACCTAGGCTCTTATGAATGACCAAGTCAAAGCTCGTGTCTCCTAATACATCAATTCGTAGATCTCAACGCTTTTCCAGTCCAAAAAAAAAAGCTGATCAAAGGAGGGATGAATCAAGTGAATCACACCAAGAAGAACCTATCCTAGAACCTTTCATTGAGAGGGGCTACAAATCTGAGTCCTCTACACCCAAGAACCAATCTGAGAGTGAATCTGAAGCCGAGATGGCCAACAATAAACGAAGATATCTTCGTCAATGCACATGATCTACGTAATAGAGCATTGGACCATCTTGCATTGCTTTTCCAGAACCAACGAAGAACATGAGGGATATTGAGCTTAAGAGTGGGTTCCTCCACCGACTATCAACTTTTTATGGGCTTCCCAATGAAGATCCGAACAAGCACCTTAAGACCTTTCAATTTGTGTGCAATTGTATGAAACCTAGTGATTCAAATGACGAACTTCTCAAGCTCAAAGATTTCCCTTTCACTTTGGCGGATAGAGCTCAATCTTGGCTTATGGATTTGCTTGCCAATCACATCACCACTTGGAAACAGCTTGCGGACTTGTTCTAGGCTAAGTATTTTCCTGCTTCTAAGATCACCCAAATGAGGAGACAAATTATGTCCATTACTCAAGTATCAGACGAGACCTTTGGCACATATTATGATCGTTTCAAAGTCCTTTGTGCTACTTGCACTTCACATGATTTTTTTGGAAACAAACCTAATGAACTACTTCTACGATGGCCTTAAAGCAATGTACCGAGATCTCCTTGATGCAGCTTCACATGGGGCATTTATGGATTTGGATGAGCACGAAGCAAGGAAATTACTTGAGAATAGTGCCAATAATGATGTCCAATATGAGATGTGTCAACGTAAGGGAGTAAGTGTATTGAATTCAAAAGGGGCTTCAGATGACAAAATTGACAAACTCCAATCTATGCTTGAATAAGTCTTAGAACTCAAAGTTAAAACGGCCAAGAAATCTTAGGGACTTGTGTAAGACCCGCGTCCTGTAGGGAACGATGAACGATCCCACATTCATGTGAGGGGGGAATGGTCTGGGAGGGGAATGGTGGTGTGCCTTAAAGGTGTAGGCACACCCCTATCTAGCACGAGGCCTTTTGGGAGCTCAGTGGCTTTGGGTTCGATTGGAACTCCAAAGTTAAGCGAGTTGAGGTTGGCGCAATTCCATGATGGGTGACCCCCTAGGATGTCGCACCGTGAGCTCCCAAAAAAAAATTGTGAGGGCGAGGAGGCCCAAAGCGGTCAATATCGTGCTAGAGTCGAGTCTCGACAGAGAAGGGTCGGGTTTGGGCAGAATGGTATCAGAGCCAGACCTCAATCGGGAAGTGTGCCAGCGAAGACGTTGAGCCCTAAGGGGGGGGGGGGGTGGATTGTAAGACCCGTGTCCTAGAGAGAACAGTGAACAATCCCACATTCCTGCGAGGGGGAATGGTCTGGGAGGGGAATGGTGGTGTGTCTTAAAGGTGTAGGCACACATCTATCTAGCACGAGGCCTTTTGGGAACTCAGTGGCTTTGGGTTCGATTGGAACTCCAAAGTTAAGCGAGTTGAATTGGTGCAATTTCATGATGGGTGACCCTCTGGGAGGTTGCACTGTGAGCTCCCGAAAACAAAATCGTGAGGGCAAGGAGGCCAATATTGTGCTAGAGTCGGGTCCTGACACTTGTGTATGGCATGTGCCAATTGGATGGATATCCTAGTGATCAATTCCCACAAGTTACAAACTCTAGTGACAGAATGGAAAAAGCTAATGCTTTAGGAGGATATCAAGGGGCCCAACGTTATAATAACTTCAACAGCTATAACCAAGGCAACCGTGACCATTCGGGATTCAAGTAGAGCAGCAATGGAAGATGTTTGAACCCTCCGGCTCAAAACCAACATGGCTACCAACGACAACCTTTCAAACCAAGGTCACCTATTCTCACTAACTCATGGCTATGCAACAAGCTCCTTCAGTTCAGAAATTATTTAATGCGAATTATGACAAGATGTTTGTACAATTATCCGCTTCAACGCAAGTTATTTTGGATGGCCAAAAGCAAAAAAAAAAAAAAAGAGAGACATTGAACACTCATGGCTATGACATTTTCGAGGTGAAGAAGCAAATTGGCCAAATCGTAGATTTCATTAGCCAAGTCAAGGATACCCGGAAGTTGCCTTCGCAAATCGTTCCCAATCCAAAGAAAAATGTGTTTGAGCATACTAATTATGTTATAACTAGAAGGGGAAAGGTTTTGGACGACCATATGCCCAAGAGAGGCCCAAAACCAAGTTCTAAGGAAGCCACGAAGGAAAGTGACGAGTTAGTGCAAATTGAGAAGGATAAGATCACCAAAACAGACTTAGATAAGGAGGTGGCACCATCACCAATGTCAGACCAAGGTATGACCCCTATTTCATTCAATTCTGTTCCTACTAACACTTTGTTGGCTCGAGCACCTTTTCCAAGAAAAGTTTCCAAAACTAAGAAGGATGATAAGTATGACGAGATCTTGGACATATTCCGGAAGATGCAAGTGAACCTACCTATAATTGAATGGATCGAGCAAGTAGCTTATGAAAAGTTCCTCAAGGAGTTATGCACTCAAAGACGACAAACAAGGGAGAAGGAAGTGGTTAAGGTAAATGAAACTGTATCTGCAGTAATCCAATGAACGTTGCCACCAAAGCTGAAGGACCTATAGACCTTTTCTGTTTGCTGTGTGATAGGTAACAAGTTCTTTGAGAATGTCATGCTAGACTTAGGAGCATCAATCAATGTTATGCCATATCATTTGTATGCATCCATGGACCTAGGTGAGTTAAGGAAAAACAATGTTATCATTCAATTTGCAAACTGTACTCATGCATACCCATGAGGATATGTAGAAGATGTTCTTGTGCAGGTCAATCATCTTATCTTTCCAGTTGACTTCTACATTCTTGACATAGATGATAGTCCTTTGAACACTACACCATTGTTTTTGGGAAGTCCATTTATGAGGATCCCAAGAAAAATGGATATATGTCTACAATGGCACTCTATCCATGGAATTCGATGGGGGAGATGATTGGGTTCAACATCTTTGAAACTATGAGGTATCCTACCACTAGTATTAATGCATGCTTTGCCATTGACATTGTGGAATCTGTTTCGCAGGTGCATTTAGACCATATCAAGGATGATGAACTTGAGATTGCCATTCAAGAAGGAGCAGGGCTAACCCAACTAGGGAATGGAGTCTTTTTAGATGCAATGATAGAGGTTTTTCAACCCAGAATCCTTGAATTGGCCGTGATCCTCAATGAGGTGCCGAGATATGTAAGTCCTCCTCCTTCTATTCCTATCACTTTTTGTACTAGCAAAATGCTTCCCTCTATCGTCTAAGCCCCTGAACTTAAACTTAAGGTACTCCCAAAGCACTTAAAGTATGTATTCTTGGGAGACGATAAGACCTTACCTATCATAATCACACCAACATTAAAACATGATCAAGAGAGGAAACTTCTGAGTGTACACAAGAAGTACAAGACCACCATTGGATGGACACTCGCAAACATCAAAGGAATAAACCATGCTACTTGTGTTCATTGCATCCTACTTGAAGATAACACCAAACCCACACATGAGGCTCAAAGGAGACTCCATCCACCAATGATGGAAGTAGTTAAAATGAGGTAATCAAACTCTACGATTGTGGTGTTATTTACCCTATTTCAGATAGTCATTGGGTGTCTCCTGTGCAGGTTGTTCCCAAGAAATTAGGAATCATTGTGGTGAAGAATGCATAGAATGAATTGGTACCTCAACGAACCATCACCGGACATAGAGTTTGCCTCAACTACCGGAAACTCAATGCCACTATTAGGAAGGACCACTTTCCTTTTCCCTTCATTGAAAAGATACTTGAGAGATTAGCAGGACGTGTACACTATTGCTTCCTTGATGGATACTCCAGGTACAACCAAATAATCATCGCTCATGAAGATCAAGAGAAGACCACTTTCACTTGCCCCTTTGCTACATTTTCCTATAGGAGAATGCCATTTGGTTTGTACAATGCACTAGGTTGTATGCTTTCCATGTTCTCTAATTACATTGAAAAGATTATTGAGGTATTCATGGATGACTTTAGTGTCTTTAGAGATAGTTTTGATGCTTGTTTAGGAAACCTTGAACTTATATTTCAAATATGTGTCGATTCTAGGTTAGTACTTAACTAGGAGAAGTGTCACTTCATGGTAACCCAATGGATAGTTTTAGGTCACATTGTTTCGGCTAGGGGCATAGAGGTTGATAGAGCTGAAGTAGATATTGTGCGGTACTTACCCTCTCCCACCCTTTGTGTTCAATGCCGAATGCCAAGAGGCCTTTGAAAAGTTGAAGGAGTAGCTCACGAGTGACCATATCCTATGTGCTCCGGATTGGTCTTTACCATTTGAGCTAATGTGTGATGCTTCCAACTATGCAGTAAGAGCTGTCTTAAGACAATGGAAGGAAAAAAAACCATATGCCATCTACTACGCCTCTCGAACATTGGATGAAGCACAAAAAAACTATACTACCACCGAGAAGAAACTACTCGCGGTAATCTTTGATCTTGATAAGTTTTGTTCATACTTACTTCAATCAAAAGTTATTGTGTATATATGTCATGCTGCTCTAAAGTATTTGATGATAAAGAAGGATGCCAAACCATGCCTTATTCGATGGATCCTTTTACTCCAAGAGTTTGACATTGAGGTACGAGACAAGAAAGGAGTGGAGAATCTTGTAGCTAACCACCTTTATAGGATTGTGAGGAACCAAGATGGTGGTAGCGTACTTGAGACCTTTCCAGACGAACAACTCTTTAGACTTCAGGTAAGTATTTCTACCACACCATGGTATGCAGGCATTATCAACTATCTGAAACTAAAGAAATTCCAAGCACCATGCATAGATATCAACGTGACAAACTTAGACATAATGCTAGGACCTACTTGTGGGATGAACCTTACTTGTGGAACCAATGCTCTGATCTAGTTATTAGGAGATGTGTCCCAGATAATGAATATAACTCTATTCTTGCATTTTGTCATAATGAAGCATGTGGGAGACACTTTGGTTCTAAGAAAATAGCCCTTAAGGTGTTAGATTTAGTTTTCTTTTGGCCTTCTTTGTTTCGTGATGCCATGCATTTTGTACTACATGTGATAGATGTCAAAAATTTGGTAATCTAGGACCTAAAGATCAAATGCCTAAAACTTACATTCTTCAGGTTGAAATCTTTGACTTATGAGGTATAGACTTCATGGGAACATTCCCTTCCTCATATCGTTTTGATCATATTGTTCTTGCTGTGGATTATGTGTCGAAGTAGGTGGAAGCCAAAGCCACCCATACTAATGATTCTAAAGTAGTTGCAGTTTTCCTTCACACTAACATCTTTTCTAGATTTGGCTTACGCCACGTAATGATCAGTGATGGGGGAAGCCATTTTTGCAACAAGAAATTTGGAGCATTATTAAAGAAGTATGGAATCACTCATAAGGTATCCACTTCGTATAATCCCCAAACCAATGGTTTAGCAGATTGGATGATGCTTTGTGGGTCTATCAGATAGCCTACAAGACCCCCATAAGCATGTCACCCTTTTGACTAGTTTATGGTAAAGCATGTCATCTTCCCGTCGAATTAGAGCACAAAGCTTGGTGGGTAGTTAAGAAGTTCAATATCGACCTAGATGATGCTGAAATGCATAGGAAATTGTAAATTTGTGAACTTGAAAAGATTCTAAATTATTCATTCGACAATGTATGGATCTACGAAGAAAGAACAAAAGCCTTACATGATATGATGATCCTTGGAAAAATTTCATGTTGGTAAGAAAGTCACACCTCATGTCACGACCCGACCCATCTACCACAATATTGTTCGCTTTGGGTCCAGCCCTCACGGTTTTGTTTTCAGGAGCTCACGTGCAACTTCCCAGTAGGTCACCCATCTTGAGATTACACCGGCCTTAACTCGCTTAACATTGGAGTTCCCAAGGAATTCAAAGCCAGTGAGCTCCCAAAAGGCCTTGTGTTAGATAGATGTGTGCCCACACATATAAGACACTTCACCTTTCCATCCCCAAGCGATGTGGGATCATTCACTAATCTTGCCTTTCCAAGCTCACGGGTCTTGCTCACTATTCTTGCTTCTCAAGCTCACGTGTCTTGCTCACTGTTCTTGCTTCCAAGACCGGGTATTACAATCCACCACTCTTGAGGCCCAGCGTCCTCGCTGGTACACTTCCGGTCGGGGTCCAGCTCTGATACCATTATGTCACGACCCGGCACATCTAGCACAATATTGTCCGTTTTGGGCCCAGCCCTCACGGTTTTGTTTTCGGGAGCTCACGTGCAACTTCCCAGTAGGTCACCCATCTTGGGATTACTGTTGATCATCGCGTGGGTTTTATGCGTAGCTTGTTCAAGCCGTGCATGCGGCACGTGGTTGATTTTCTAGGGGGGGTGTTCAACACACTTTTTGATGTTTTCGATGATATGATGCGACGACCCGTCCTTGATTTTAGGAATTAATTAAGACTAATGATGGATTAGTGAGGCTAATCGGGGATTAGCCGAGGATAATCGGACGTTCAGTGTGAAATTATGATTTTGCCCCCGAATGAGGGTAAAAAGTTGAATTTTGACTAGGGAGGCCCGATGGCCTAGAGCCAAGGACTGTTACGTAGATCGAGTAGATACGAGTCCGTAGATAGGCGGCACGTTGAAATCGGATGTTCGACAGGAAAGTTACGGTTCACGGAAGTTCCGTGGAACTATTGCACATTTTACGAGACGAATGCCTTTTGGCATTAAGTAGGCCTCATATATTTTAAATTGACCTAATGGATGAGTGACAAGTGTCACTCATCCACTGTCCATTGTGATTGCATACATGCATTCCCCCTTGCTTGTTCGTCCAAACCAAACCCAAAATGCCCGATCTCGTTCAACCATCACCCCAGTCCCTTCCCCACCTGTGCTAACTGAGAGAGACTGAAAGGGAGGTCGTGATTGAGCTGATGATGGCGAGGAGGTGGCTGAGTCGTCGTGCACCGCGGAGGGAAGACAGACCCGACAAGGTACCGTTTGAATCCAATTTCGAATTTTCGTGTTTGGACGTTATGGTTGGTTTCTATTGCTTAGGAGTTGCTTATGAGGTTTGTATGAAGGGGTAGGAATGATTTAGGATGGGGGAAGATGGTTGAAAGGCCCAGGGGTTGATCAGGAAAAATGGACCGTGAAAGAGAGTTTTGAATGGGTCGGTTTTTAGGGGTTTTTATTAGTTTTCTTTACATGGTTAGGTTACTAGGATGAAAATAGGAAGATTGGAATCAAAATGGAAGAAAACAGACTGAATTTGAGAGGGTTAGGATGTTGGACCAGTCACGGCTGTCAGACCGGACCGGATTACAGGTGGGCCAGTTCAGACCCGGTCTGCCGAAGGACAGGCATGCACAGTGCTGGCGCATGGCTCCCACACACAGCCACTTCATGCGGCGCGAGCGGGCGCGTGTTCGAATTTCTGGGGAAGGTTCCAACACGTGAAATCATCATTTCGATGTAACGAATATTTTAGGACTGGTTTCGTGTCAATCAAACATCGTTTAGATATGTTTCGGGGCGTCCGAAGGTTTAGGATCGACGTTAAAAATAGCTGAAAATCTTGGAAAATTACGGGGCTTATATGAGGGGTTATTTAAGTAGTTAGTAACCCTCTATTACGATTTGGACAGGTTCGGGAGCCCCGGTGATGGTGATTGGCTCGTGAACAGCTTATGACGCGCGTATCGAAGCACAACTTTGTACGGTTTGTAAGTGGACCTTTCTTTCTAAATTGATGCATGCATGAATGGTTTATACGTGTTTTAATACATGTTTTGTGATACCTTGAGTGCATATGTTTGTGGTTTGCCATATTTGCACGTATTTCGAGGTTTATGCTTTTATACGGTGCTTATACGTGTTCGTATTTCCATGAGGATTTAACAGAAAGGTTTTGAATTTGAAAACATGGAATCGGGCATGAGACCCATTTGTTTGGAAACTATCGGACTTAGAGTCCAATTGATTTAATGAGAAATAGGGTTGGAGGCCCATTTGCGTTATACGATCGGGCCGTGGGCCCTGTTGGTTTACGAATTCGGGCTTGAGGCCCAGTTGGTTATGATATCAAGCATAAGGCGCAGTTATGGTTTATAAACATGATTTCGGGTCAGGGATCCATATTTGGATTTACGATGGTTTATGGAAAACCCAAGCTTGGCCCTTTGAATGGTTTCAGAAATGAAATATGAAAATGTTTTTTCGTATACCATCCTCATGAGCGGATGCCCTCCAGACATCTCATAGTATCCTGGAGTTTCGGGTTGTCTCTTCCAGACATCTCGTAGTATCCTAGAGTAATCACGGGGCAATTGCCTGCAACGGGTGATTGCACGGAGCGACCGGTTTGTATAGTGACTCAGGAGCAGAGATTGCCAGAGGTTAAAACCTCCCCCAAGGGAGGGTCATTGATCTTCGGGTCATTAACCTGGGTGGACCCTAGAGAGACTTGGGATTTAGGATTCGGGGTGGCACGCGTAGCTTGGAACTGTGACAGGTGTGATTGTGACATCCAGGATGTCAAGCATCAGGGATGCCGAGGATTGGTTTTGGGCTGAGACCCACGTGATGTGATTTGGGCTGAGTTCCACATGTATTTTTTTTTGGACTGAGTCTCTACTGATTTTGTTTTGGGCTGAGTCCCACCGGTATGGTTTTTGGGCAGTGGCTCGTATGATTGGTTTGACTTACGGTTTTGGGCTAAGGCCCTAATGGTTTCATTTTGATAAATGGTTTTCGAATGCATGCATACTTTTTAGTGAAGGGCATAAATAAATCTTCTTTTTGTGAAAATGTTTTTATTAAACTATTATTTTGTATACTCACAGTTTTTCGTGGTTTTAATACCTTTCAAGTTGATCATGGATGCAGACTGTATCGGAGACCGAGACATCACATTCCTTCTCCTGATCCTGGCGTACTCTGGAAGCCCGGTGGGGCTAAAGTCAGAACTATCTCTTGTCTGACACTTCGTGTCAGACGGGATTAGGCCCCTCCTACGTTAATCCCAGGGGGATTTTTGACGGCTCCTGACAAGTGGTATCAGAGCAAGGTTTGTACATTCTGAGCAAGATTTGCACGTGGTTCTCTGATACCAAAGTGGTATCAGAGCGGGTTTTACTCTCAGAGTGACACGCAGGTCGAGGATGTGATGTCTCTACATTGATCACAGCCCGTCATCAACCTGATAGTTAGGGTAAGAGTATGAGGATTCAGTGGAATCGAACCTTAGGTACAATGGTTTGGGGTTTTATTGGCGCAGGATGCCGTGTTTTCGAGAGTGTGCTGCAGATAGCAGATGAGGTCATGGATGACCTAGTGGACGACTGCGGTTGTGTCTAGTTAAGACTATTAGGAATAAGAACGTTTAAGCCTATTTGGCATGAGATGCCATGTTTCAGTGTGTCGAGTCTCGAAGGGATGTCAACTGGCAGGGGATGCCACGGTCTAGATGTTGTGTGGCTTGGTATGGCATGCGGAGATTGTGGTATGCCATGGTTGAGCAGTGGTAGACACGAAGGAGGCCGTAGGGTACGAGTACTTGAGACCTTTAGATCGTGGTTACTGGTCGGTAGGACACCAGTATTGGAGTATGACGACTCTTTGGAGTCGAGAGCGATGGATCGATCAGGATAGACGTGCTGCAGGGAGCAGCCGGGTTTGTGATAACCCTAGTTGGTGATTGATTGGACAAGTTACCAGGAGAGTGGTACTTGTTGACCAGATCCTGAGGTGGACCGATCGGTGGATGTTGCGTGTTGAGTGATTGGTACCGGCGGTGAGTTTACAACATGGATGTGGAGTCTCGATAGCGGAGTGTTTCTGAGATTGGTCTGCACGAGGTTGTGGCAGACATTGCTATCGATGGACGTAGTCGAGTCTTATCGAGTTGAATAGGCTCAGGTTACCGTGACGATTGTGACAATGGGATTCATTAGTCGTGACGAGGATAGAAGGGTGCGTGAGTGATGCATGTTACGAGCAGTACTTTCTGGATTCACCTCGGTTACGACTGAGTGCAATCGCAGAATGAGTGACTGTGATGAGTGGGATGTACCTGGATGAGTGACAGGTGCCCTAGATATCCTTGGACGGATCACACAAGTGTGAGTGATGGAGTTGATCCCATAAAGTTGGGACGTACGAACCAGTATGCCGATGGGAATAGTAGATGTACCCAGAAGGCGAGCATGTGAGTTCAGTGGGCACTGAGCAGGACAGAGAAGATCCCGAGTGGCGGAGTGCGAGGCACATGGAGTTCTTGGTTTGGTGACTAATTCCCTGATGATACGAGACTTGAGGCACGAGTGTGTGCCCAGGAGTGGTAACGTTGAAGGTTGAAATACCTAAGTGGGGATTAATGATCGGTTGGTCAGATATGGTGATATGCAGAGATTTGACTGCAGATCATAGCAGGAGCCTGTTGTGATTCTTCAGTCGAGCGATACATCAGATTAAGATGAATTGACATCCTTTTGGATGTACATAAATAGTCGTAAATGAATAGGCGAGTTGGATTATTTATGGACACATGGATGATGTCCGAGGGAGTTGAGGACTTGGAAGCATATCCGAGTTGGTCCCAACATTGTTGGAACTTTGGAATCAAGAGAGGTTGTGATTGAGACAATGAGGAGAGTACTTGATTTCGCATGGTGACGAACAGTTGAGGTTCGAACCACGATTGGAGCGCGGATAGTAGTGTGTGGTTGGAAGTTGCGAGAGTGGAACACTTGAGCAGGCCGAGTAGTGCCTTGATGATTGATGTGATGGAGGTGCACCAGTGAGTTGTGCACGTTAGACGATGGGATTGACCACGGTCAATCAGTATGTAGGGTGGAGAGTTCCCCGCGAGTATGGATGTGTTTTCAGTTGGATGGAGTCCTAGTTGGACATGAGATGGCGATCGAATTGGATCTGATAGTGACGGTTCGACGAGGATTATGTTCAGATGTGTTCCAACATAGTGATGAGTTGACTGGACGTCGACTACTGTGTGCTCGAGCAGGGTGGATTGGTAGGGTTCAGTGATTGATGTGAGTGGAGGCTTAAGTTGTGGATGACTAAGGGAACCCTACAGTGTAGACACGTTATCTCTACTGAGACAAGTATTTGATGGGATCCAGATACACCCAGGATAGGTGAGAGGTCAAATGTGTTTCGACAGGATGAGTGTTACGACAGTTTGGGACTCAGGGTGAGTCAAGATTTCAGCGTAGGTCACAGAGTGACACGAGATACGATATAGGGACTCGAGGGCGAGTCGAGATCAGAGTAGCGCAACGAGAGCACAATGGAGCTGGGAGTTACCAGCTGGTCACGATGGTTGTGACCTATGGTGGTGATGAATTTGATCGGTATCCAACAAGTTCTAACTAGTATGGATTGATGGGACTATAAGGAAAGTCAGTATGAGTATAAGAAAACGAGAGCGTTGACTGAGATGAGTACAAAGGACGATAAATGTCGCAGGTTTGAGTATGGCCTGCGAGGTGGGATTCGTGCCATTATGAAGGCAGAATCTATAGAATGTTGACGGATCAGATCCTGAACAGGATGTCAGCTCGATTATCGGATAAGAAGGATCGTCAGGCTGAAAAGCTGATTTGACGACAACTCGGTAGGATTGACCTGTCAGAGTTAGTGACAGGCGAGATCGACGAGTGTCGGTGTCTCGAGTGAGACTTTCGAGCCAAAGTATGGCTGTGTCGGACGTGTACTTTTACATGGGCACTCTCGTGATATGTGCAACGACCCGAGATGGAACATGATTGGATTTCCACAGTTAATTGTGGATTTGGGTAAGTTGGAATTTTGAGGACCAAATTCTTTAAGGATGGAAGTTTGTGACGACCCGTCCCCGATTTTAGGGATTAATTAGGACTAACTACAGATTAGTGAGGCTAATCGGGGATTAGCCGAGGATTATCAGACGTTCAGGGCGGAATTATGATTTTTCCCCTAAACGAGGGTAAAAAGTTGACTTTTGACCTAGGTGGTCCGATGGCCGAGGGCCAAGGACTGTTATGTAGATCAAGTCGATAAGAGTCCATAGACAGGCGGTACGTCGAAATCGGACGTTCGACGGGCAAGTTCAGTTCATGGAAGTTCCATGGAACTATTACACGTTTTACGAGACGAATGCCTTTTGGCATTAAGTGGGCCTCAGATATTTTGAATTGACCCAATGGATGAGTGACAAGTGTCACTCATCCATTGCCCATTGTGATTGCATACATGCATTCCCCCTTTCTTGTTTGTCCAACCAAACCGAAAATTCCCGATCTCGTTCAACCATCACCCCAGTCCCTTCCCCCACCTGTGCAGACTGAGAGAGACTGAGAGGGAGGTCATGAATGAGCTAAGGACAGCGAGGAGGTGGCTGAGCCGTCGTGCACTGCGGAGGGAAGACAGACCTGACAAGGTACGATTTGAATCCAATTTCAAATTTTTGTGTTTGGACATTATGGCTGGTTTCTGTTGCTTAGGGGTTACTTGTGGGGTTTGTATGAAGGGGTAGGAATGATTTAGGATGGGGGAGGACGGCTGAAAGGCCCTGGGGTTGATCGGGAAAAATGGACTTTGAAAGAGAGTTTTGAATGGGTCGGTTTTAGGGGTTTTTATTAGTTTTCATTACATGGTTAGGTTACTAGGATGAAAATAGGAAGATTGGAATCAAAATGGAAGCAAATGGACCCAATTTGAGAGAGTTAGGATACTGGATTTGTCACGGCTATCCGATCGGACCTGATTACAAGAGGACAGGTTCGGACCCGGTCTGCCAAAGGACAGGGATGCATAGTGCTGGCGGATGGCTCCCACGCGCAGGCCCTTCAGGCGGCGCGTGCGAGCATGTGGCCGACTTTCTAGGGAAGGTTCCAACATGTGAAATCATCCTTTCGATGTAACGAACATTTTGGGACTGGTTTCGTGTCAGTTGGACATTATTTCGATATGTTTCGAGGCGTCCTAAGGTTTAGAATCGACGTTAAAAATAGCTAAAAATCCCAAAAAATTACGGTGCATATATGAGGGGTTATTTAAATAGTTAGTAACCCTCGATTACGATTTGGACAGGTTCGAGAGCGGCTTATGGCGCTCGTATCGAGGCGCAGCTTTGGACGGTCCATGAGTGGACTTGTCTTTCTAAATTGATGCATGCATGAATGTTTAATACGTGTTTTAATACATGTTTTGTGATGCCTTGAGGACATATGTTTGTGGTTTGCCATATTTGCAGGTATTTCAAGGTTTATGTTTTTATACGGTGCTTATATGTGTTCGTATTTCAATGAGGGTTTAACGGAAAGGTTTTGGATTTGAAAACATGGAATTGGGCATGAGACCCATTTGTTTGGGAACTATCGGACTTGGAGTCTAATTGATTTAATGAGAAATCGGGCTGGAGGCCCATTTGCGTTATACGATCGGACCGGGGTCCCCGTTGGTTTACGAATTCGGGCTTGAGGCCCAGTTGGTTATGATATCAGGCATGAGGCTCAGTTATGATTTATAAACATGATTTCGAGTCAGGGACCCATATTTAGATTTATGATGGTTTATGTAAAACCCGGGCGTGGCCATTTGAATGGTTTTAGAAATGAAATATGAAAATGGTTTTCCGTATACCATCCTCACGAACGGATGCCCTCCAGACATCTCTTAGTATCCTGGAATGACGGGTTGTCTCCTCCAGACGTCTCGTAGTATCTTGGAGTAATCACGGGGAAATTTTCTGTGAGGGATGATTGCACGGAGTGACCAGTCCATATAGTGACTCAGGAGTAGGGATTGCTAGAGGTTAAAACCTCCCCCAAGGAGGGTCATTGATCTGCGAGTCATTGACCTGGGAGGACCCTGGGGAGACTTGGGATTTGAGACCCCGAGTAGCTCGCGTAGCTTGGAACCGTGATAGGTGTGATTTTGACATCTCGGATGTTAGGCATCAGGGATGCCGAGGATTGGTTTTTGATTGAGACCCACATGATGTGATTTGGGCTGAGTCCCACATGTATTTGTTTTAGGCTGAGTCCCTACTGATTTGGTTTTAGGCTGAGTCCCACTGGTATGGTTTTTGGGCAGTGGCCCGTATGATTGGTTTGACTTACGGTTTTGGGCTAAGGCCCTAATGGTTTCATTTTGATAAATGGTTTTCGAATGCATGCATGATTTTTAGTTAGGGCATAAATAAATCTTCTTGAAATTTTTTTTATTCAACTATTATTTTGTCCACTCACAGTTTTTCGTGGTTTTAATGCTCTTCAGATTGATTGCGGATGCAGGCTGTAGTGGAGACCGAGACATCACATTCCTCATTTGTATCCTAGCATACTCTGGAAGTTTGGTGGGGCTAAAGTCGCAACTATCCCTTGTCTGACACTGCGTGTCAGACGGGATCAGGCGCTTCCCGCATTAATCCTGGGGGGATTTGGGACGGGTCCTGACATACGAACCTATTGACACAGGTTCGAGTCGATCGGACACCGTTTCGGGGTACTTTTGGGTGTCCAAAGTGCATAGTTCGTGTTTAAGTATTATTATCAAATCCCGGGATTTAGGGGATTGTTATATGAGGTTATGTAACGACCTAGTGACCTTAAATTGTTTTGTTTGACAAACCAAAATATTCCAGAGACTTCGAAGGAGCTATCAGCTGGAGACTGAGCAACTTAGATGGTGTGTGAGTGGACGTTTATTTTATAAACTGTTATGCATGCATAGTTAAATGTTTTACATGATTGATTGCATGATTTGAGTTGCAATGATTGCATAATAATTCGATGTGATTACTTGTTGATTTTATGGATTATTTAATTGATTTTCATGCACGATTTACGATGAACTGTGAAAACGATGTTTTGGGCTAGGCCCGGGGTTTAAAAATGGTGTTTTGACTTGGATTGTGAGTCAAGGGTGACTTTATGGAATATTTAATAATTTCCGGATGTGTCATGCCCGGTGAGTCTGGATGTGTAATTCCCAGAACGCTTGGATGTGTAATTCCTAGGAAAGACCTTAGATGTGTAATTCTTGAACTTTAAAGTGTTGAATTGTGTTTGATAGTGATTTTGCACTGAATTTTTTTATGATGATTCTTGGAAATGGATTTCTAGAAATGTGGGCCATGGACTTATTGTGGGTCCCATGGTTTGTGATATGATGTGATTGAAATCTGGTTCATATATTTTTTTCTATGCATGCATGTTTTATAACTGGAGGGGAAAATGATTCGTTTTGAAATGTATTTTCAAACAATGTTATTTTTGTCCACTCACACCTTTTATGTTTTCAATGACCCTCCAGGCTATGCCAAGCAGATCAAGGCTGATCGAGAAGTTGAGGCATGAGCGAAAATCAGTACAGTCATCCGTTGTCTGACAGGTGTTGATGGTGTTTTCAGAATTTCAGTTGACTTGTTAAATGGAAGCAGGACCAGGCACGGTTATCAAAGTCCAGTTGGGACGGGTCCTATCAAGTTGGTATCAGAGCGCTGGGTTATCGATTGTGTTTATCAACATTATGCCTCCGAGACGCGAGCCCCGTGCATGGCTTGATGATGAGCTTGAGTGTCTAGATTTTGAGGGATCCCAACGTCTAGGAGCCATTAGATTTACTAGCCAGACATACCTAAAAGAGGCCTACGAGTGGCTTACTTGTTTTGAGCGGATTTTTGAGATTATGCGATGTCCACCAGAGGATATGGTTTTGTTAGCCACATTTATGTTGAGCGGCAATGCTTATTGATGGTGGCGTGGGTTACAAATGACTGGTTTGAATGCCCACACTTTAACGTGGGAGGATTTTCCGGACCGTTTCCTGTATCAGTTTTAACCCCGCTCATTTCGTAATGCTAAGGAAGTTGAGTTCCTACAGCTGCAGCAGGGGAACATGTAAGAAGCCGACTATGAGCAGAGATTTTTGAACTTATCTAATTTCACTCTGTTGTATGTGGCGAATGAGGAAGATAAGTGTCGAAGATTTGAGTATGGACTGAGGGATGAAATACGGGCCATTGTGACAGTAGGATCTTATTTCACTCTCCAAGATTTATCAGATGCTGCTATCCGAGTGGAGGCCAGTTAGCTTGTGCGAGATCAATCTTTGAGCTCTGGACGATGTCGAGAGCGTCAGGAAACTGAGGTTATGAGTCAGGTAACGTCAAAGAGAGACGGTTCCAACTTCGAATTTTCTGGTGGGTACCGATGAGGCTCTAGAAATGGTAGAGCTAAAGAAGGAAATTCTCCAGATCTTACATCGAGACCTCAGACATTAGTCCAGTTTAGTAGGGTTTCAGCTCCGTCAACTAGTAGGCATAATAATCGGTCTACACAGTTTGGCAGGGGTGCATGTTATTTATGTGGAGAGGTTGGGTATATCAAGAGAAATTGTTCGTGCCAACCAAGCGGTGGTGGTACGAGTGGCGGTACTGCAGCGTAGGGTTCGAGGACAGCCTCGACTTCTGAGACCATAAGTGAGAGAGGAGATGACAGAACTAGAGATGGATCGCGAGGACATGATCAGGCTTCAGGTCCACATGATCGAGTATTTTCCCTTTCCCAATAGGAAGCATACAAAGCACTCGAGAGTGGTTCAGAGTGATTGTGATGTTGCATAGTTTCTCGATATTTTGTAAATGTTATGTATTATACACTTGTGTTGTAAGCTGCTTTCTACATTTGGCTATTGAGAGGATACATTCGAATTTTGGGGATGAAATTCCTTAAGGGGGGTAGTTTGTGACACCCCGGAAATTCGAGAAATGTACATTTGAAAGTTGGAATGTAAAATGACATTTTTGCCCTTGTAATTGTGGTGGTCAAAAGTTGACTTTTTGCTCGGGGACACCTTTTGGACTTTCCATAAAGACCGTTGTGTAAGTCTCAAGACGATGAGTCCGTAGACAGGCAGCACGTTGAAAACGAAGTTCGGATGCCATGGTTACAAGTCTAAAACGGCGATGGGCATTTTGGTAATTTTTTGGAAGGAGGTAAAATGGTAATTTGGGGCAGGAATTTGATGAGTCAATGGAATGGTGACTCATCTGTTATGTACGTGACACATGTCATTGATATTTGAGGGCTTAGTGGTCTGGTGTAGCAGCGTGTGTGTGTAATTGTTCAATTGATGGAGATAAACACAGAACAAAAACAGAGCACGGCTTGATCAAACAACACCCACACAACAATTCATCTTGATTCGATCAATTGAGAGGATTTAAGAGAGTGAAAAACGAGAAGAAAAAGGAGAAAAGATAGAGAGGAAACCGAATATAACCCGAAACCCAGAATTCGAAATTGAAGAAAATTGAAACTTCAAATTTGAAATTGTGGACTTCGATCACTGAAATTGGGTTCAAATTAAGCCTTCTGGGATCAAGTCGAGTTGAACCACTTCAAAAACGAAAGGAATTGGAACAAAAAAGGCTCAGAACAGACTCTGCAAAAAGTTGGAATATCGAGTTTTTGTTCGTGTAATTGAAGGTAAGAAAACGTGAAATTGATCTCAAAATTATGTTTATAATGACCCTAAGATACTTTCTAATTGATTAGAATGAAGAAACAGAAAGCAATTGGACATAATTGAGCCACGACCCTTTCAACACTTGAATTGGAAATCGATCGATTCAGGTATGAATTCCTGAAATGGAGTATATAGAACGTTAATTGAGAGTGATTGAATGAATTTAAGTGAAAGAATGAAAGAAAACAAGGTCAAATTGATGGGTAACTAGTCGGGTTGAATCGCGGGTTCACAAACCCGTTTAACAGTTAGCCGAGTTAGGATGATGAATAGTGGGATTACTGTTTATCGGCGCGTGGGTTTACACGTAGCCTGTTCAAGCCGCGCCTGGGGCATGTGATTGACTTTCTGGGGAAGTTTTCAACACACTTTTTGATGTTTTCGATGATACGAACCTATCGGCGCAGGTTTTGAGTCGATCAGACACCGTTTCAGGGTACTTTTGGGTGTCCGAAGTGCATAGTTCGTATTTAAATATTATTATTAAATTCCAGGGTTTAGGGGATTTTCATATGAGGTTATGTAACGGCCTAGTGACCTTAAATTGTTATTTTTGACAGGTCGGAATATTCCCGAGACTTCGGAGGAGCGAACAGCTCGAGACTGAGCAGCTTGGACAGTGTGTGAGTGGGCGTTTGTTTTATAAACTGTCATGCATGCATAGTTAAATGTTTTACATGATTGATTGGATGATTTGAGTTGCAATAATTGTATAATGATTCGATGTGATTACTTATTGATTTTATGGGTTATTTAATCGGTTTTCATGCACGTTTACGATGAACTGTGAAAATGATGTTTCGGGCTTGGCCCGGGTTTGAAAATGGTGTTTTGACTTTGATTGTGAGTCAAGGATGACTTTATGGAATATTTAATGATATCCGGATGTGTAATTCCTAGAGAAGCTGGATGTGTCATGCTCGGTGAGTCTGGATGTGAATTCCCAAAAATCCTAGATGTGTAATTCCCAGGAAAGACCTCAGATGTGTAATTCTTGAACTTTAAAGTGTTGAATTGTGTTTGATAGTGATTTTACACTGAAATGTTTTATGATGATTCTTGGAAATGGATTTCTAGAAATGTGGGCCATGGACTTATTGTGGGTCCAACGGTTTGTGATATGATGTGATTGAAATCTGATTGTTCATATGTTTTATTCTATGCATGCAGGTTTTATAACTGGAAGGGAAAATGATTTGTTTTGAAATGTATTTTCAAACGATATTATTTTTGTCCACTCACACCTTTTATGTTTTTGATGACCATACAGGTCGTGGCACGCAGATCGGGGCTGATCGAGAGGCGGAAGCATGAGCAAAAATCAATACAGTCATCCCTTATCTAACATGTGCTGAGGGTGTTTTTGGAACTTCAGTTGACTTGTCAGACGGGAGCAAGACCATTCACGGTTATCAAAGTCTAGTTGGGACAGGTCCTGTCACCTCATACTCTTCCCAGGTAAGCTTCGTTCTAGATGGGTATGCCTTTATGTTGTTACTTATGTTTTCCCCATACAAGTTTAATCACTTAACTCTGGGAATTAATTCAAGGTCAATGGCCATCATTTGAAGCCCTACTTCGAGTCCTTCAAGGAACACACCATTGAGGAGATGCACCTCCAAGAACCAGATGATCAGGATAAATAGATGAAGCATCACGTCTAGGATGTTAAATTTCAAATGCTTGGTGGGAGGCAACCCAATATATTTCGAGTGATGAAGGAGCCAACAACGAATATTTGCTTTCTTTAACCCTTCACTCTCTTTATCTTAGTTTCATTAAGTCATTACTATTTTATTTTCGTGAATCATTCCTCCTTGCTTAGACTTTATGCTTTCACTTTCATACATTGAGGACAATGTCAGATTTAAGTGTGGGGGAGGGGGTCACAATTTTTGTTGAGTCTTATTCCAAAAACAAAACAAAAATTTAGAAAAAAACCAAACATCCAAAAAGATTTTGTGTGTCTTAGTCTTTAGCCTTGAGTCTTTTTGTTTTAACTTAGTGTTCTTATAAGTCTTAGAATGCCCTTTAACCTTTCGATGGTATGAATGAAGGATAAACGAATACAACATGGCTAAAAGATGATCACTATAACTTGAATTCGTTTGTTAATGCTTTGTGATTGAATGTTTATGACATGTAGTGGATGATGCATGGTAAACTAGTACAGAACAAGCATGATAAGATATATATGAATCATATGAACCTTATGTGAGCTTTAGAGCCTTATATACTTCTTTGTTGAGTGATTCATAAGAGTTCTTCGTTTAAATTGATATGTATATGTCTCATAACTACCTGCCATAGATTTTAATGAAATGTAGAGTACTAGAACTTATCCCTTGAGATTTTCAAAGCCTTTACGTCAATAAACTCTTTGATTTTGGAGATGATTAAATAGGGTTAACACCACATATCTAAATATCATGTTCCCTATTTGATCGCACAAGTGTGATCCCCATTAGTTTTAACCACTTTGAGGCTACATTGAACCTTCCTTTCATCACCCTAAAATATCTATTCACGCAAGCCTAGTATAGGCATATTTTATCCTTATTCCACGGACTTGGTTGAAGACTTGAGAGATGACGTGAGATATAAGAAAGTGATTTGGTGAATGAAGACTTATATGTAAGTATATGGAATGACTTGCTCAAACTATGTTGTTATTCATTGCATTACCTCTCAAAAGAAACAAAAGAAAAAAAAAAACGATTAAGAACAAAGTTCTATGAGGTACTAACTATGAGTTTTGAGTTAAGCCCCCTATGCTTGTGATTTGGAAACACTAAAGAACTAAATGCCTACATTGAAGATCTTGGACTCTATCTGAATGTCAAGTTCAAAGATGTGAAAAATGAAGATCAAGGTCCAACAAGATGATACTCGGCCTATGATGATGTGAGCACATTTATGCCTATGCGATAAAGCCTTTGGTTGAGTCATGGAACAAAATTAAACACCACTATCCTAAAATTCCATGCCTCTACACCTAGCCTTATTACAATCTTCAATAAAGACCTTATTATCCTTGTAATGGGTAAATTTTGATTGGTTGACTCTATCACTTGGGTAAGCTTATGGTTTTGTTTCATTTGTGCAAGTATGTTACTTTCTTATGTTTTATGTTTGAAATTTTTGCGAAGTACATAATTTCTATTATGCGAGCATCTTTCTCACATACCTTGAGTGCAAAAACAAACCCCTTACTATTGAGTGTAAATCATGAGTGCGTATTCCTATGAGGTGATTCATACTTGTTGTATTTATGTTGAGATACATTCACTAAGTTTACTCATTGTCTTACTTGTCAAGGCACTTTGTTACTTTGTATTAGCTTATGAATTCCATGTGCTAAATAGTATTTTAGTGTAAATCTTTGATGTCATACCATATTGATGAAGTTTGAGACAAATGGTTAAGGGCTTAGTAGTTTTTGTTTTAAAAAGAAAAAGAAAAAGAAAAAGAAAAGAAAAAAAGAGTTTTCAAGTCCTTAGTTGGTTTGGTATTTGCTAGGGACTAGCAAGGTCTAAGTGTGGGGGAATTTGATAAGCACATAACTGATCATATTTTTATGTCAATTTCCTTTGCATTTATTTTTTTTATACCCTTAATCATGTAATTTCTAACTAATTTTATGAATTTCAGTGACTAATCGCAAAACATGACAATTTGAAGTCAAAACTTGGAAAAAATGATGGAACGTGTCACTAGACCCAGGACCAAGTATTTGGACTCCAACGCATGTCACCAAGACCTTATCGATGTCATTGGACCTGCCCATGTCACTGACCTTGTGCCTGTGCCAAGGACCTGCCTGTGTGCCTATAGGTGTGTCAGATTTTGTGCCAACATCGTGTCACTAGTGACATGCCATTATTCTAGCTATCGGGTCCCAACCCTATTCCAGCTATCGGGTCCCAATTCCATCACCTATTCCGTGTTCCAAGTCGTGTTCCTAGTGATATGTCACTAGCATGTCATTGGTGACGAGTTCCCAGTCAAGGACCAACTCGTTTCCAGCATGTGCTAGGTCTTATGCCAACCGAGTACCAGTGACATGTTTTGAGCCCATGTTCCACCATGCTCCTAGTGTGTTCCATCCTTGTTCCACAAGTTCTAACTTTGTTCCAGATCCTACCCCAAGCCGAGAACCAGCTCTTGTGCCTCACTCTATTCCAAAGCATGCCCTAGTGACATGTCACCAGAACTTCTCGGTCAGGCCTAACAACAAAGTCCTGTTGCGGCAAGGACTCATTTACCTTCCTTTTTGCTATAAGAGATAAAACACACTCATTTTACGATTAGGACATCGAGGCACATTTTTGACTCCCTTTTCAACATGGAGTTAACTTGCGATTAAAGGCTTGAAGATTTTCCACCTTAAACTTGGATTTGAAGTCGTGCAAGGAACAAATCTTTTGTTCCTTGCGATATAAGGAAAGAATGATTTTGCGGCTAAGGAGTCCTTTTTAAAATCGGAATTTTACTACTTACTTTATTAGGATTGAGCTAGGGGTTTGTCCTATGCCTATTTAAACTAAAGTTTTGGCCTTTATTGAGGCCGTCTCTCATTCTTTGTACCAAAACTCCGCTTAACCAATTTTTCCCTTTCAATAAATACGTGATTTCTTGTGCAAAGATGATTACACCATACCTCACCTTCTACACCTTCGACCATGACATATAGGAATGCCTCATAGTATCTCACCAAAGAGTGTTCAATCACTTCGTATCCATAGCGTGTCCCAAAGAGAAAAAGTGTAACACAACCCCTTTACCTTGTAATTATCTCTTGTGCTTGGATATTGTTTTATGAATTGATTTCTAATATTATTCTTGGTTTTATGATTTGTATTGATTTTAATATTCTATGTGTTCTATGATTCTGGTTTTTGTTTTGTTTGTATGTTTGTGCTTAATGCTTGATTCGATCACTGGGGTGCTCTTGAGTCTAGATCACTAAAAGTGTCGTTGGGTGTCTCTGGGCATGTACTTAAGATAATATGTAAGCAACTCATAAAACTAATGCTAAAGGATTTCGTAGGTTGAAGTTAATATAATTGATGAATAAGTAAGGCATAAAGATGAGTTGACCATTGTAAATAATAGATTAGTTAGATTAGGTTTAGTTTAATTCTAATTAACGTAAGGCTTTAAAATCTATCACTTATCCCCAATTAAACCTCCAACGATAATCATGCTTAGGTACCCTAAATCCTCGATTGAGAATGATCCTTATTTACCAATGCTACAATCTACAAAAAAAAGGGTTTTCAATTGCAGACATTTTCATTCTATGTTGAGTGTGACTTTGTGTTTACTTTAATGCTTGATTTTATCATATAAGAAAATGCTCTTCCTCCCACATCCTCAGACACCAACTGCTGTCTAACCACTCCTAGAAGTGGCTACCATGGTTTTTGCTAGTGTCGTGGCACCTAGGGCCACAGTGCCAAATGCTACCCTCAGTTGCAGAAGCCTTCCCCTCACCAACCCATGGCCAATCCTACCATCCTGGGCTACTCTCCTACTAGCTAGACTTTGGAGCCTAACATCACGTCACTTCTGACACTCAACATTTCTCAAATGCCACTCAGTACCGTGGCCCCGATGAGATCATCCGCAGTGAAGGTAAAGGGTTGAAACCTCCTCTCTACCTTCTTCTTCCTTTCACTCTCTTTCTCTATATAATGTCCTATGTGTTCTTAATATGATGAGAAACCTTATTTCCGTATCTCAGTCTAACAAAACCAATAACACCTCCATTGAACTTTTCTTTGATTGTTTTCATGTGAAATATCTCAACACATGGGCGATTCTACTTCAAGGCTCAAGTAAAGATGAAGTGTACGAGTTATCCTTTCCCTCCATTTAAGAACCTCAGGCTCTAGTGGGTGTGGTGGTTTCTCCTAACTATGGCATCGTTGTCTTGGTCATTCTCGTTCAAAAGTCCTCCAATCTATTTTACCTCTCTCCTGCATTAATGTATCATCTAAAATTTCAGAGTCTGTTTGTTCCTCTTGCTTATGTAATAAAAGTCATCGACTTCCCTTTGGTGTTTCCTCCCTTAAGAGTACACGTCCTCTTCAAATACTATATTTGATGTTTGGGGCCCTTCCCTATACACCTTAATTGATGGTTATTCTTATTATGTCATCTTTGTTGATCGTTTCACTGAGTCCACGTTCAGTTCGATGAGTCCACCTTCCCAGGTCTAAACACTTCCTCCACTGTCCCTACTATCAAATCTGCCAACTTCACCACATGGCTTTCTACCCCCACTCTTATATCCTACCTTCTAGTCTCATCTATTACCACGCCTTCCGACTCCGCATCTGCATCATCAACACCCTTGGACTAATTAGACACATCTTCTTTACCAGATATTGAGGTATCATCGTCCCTTGCAATGGTTCAGTCACAGTCTCCCTTACCTCATACAACTAGTAGCCTGCATAACACCCTACTCACTAGAACCTCCTCTAACATCCATCATTGCTACTGCCCCTTATTTACCCTCTCCTCGTACTTACGCCAAGTGACCCACTTGCCAAGAACCCTCCCTAGCTAAACTACCTCATCTAATTCCAACATCACAACCAAATCAAAATCCAGCCCCTCCACTACCTTCCATTCACCCCATGCTTACTCGTACCCAAACTGGTGCTATCTGCCCCATCTTCACCTATTTCTTGGCTGCCACAACCCATCATATGTCTCCCTTAGCTAAGCCAACCTCGGTTTCCCAAGCCATCAAGGGTCCTAAGAAGTGCAGTGCCATATATGTTAAACTCAATGCACTCTTTCAAAATGGTACCTGGGAACTTTTCCATCCCCATCCGGCCCAGAATATTGTTGGAAACAAGTGGACATTTAGTATAAAATGAAACCCTAATGGTACCATGGACGATACAAGGCCCATCTCGTTTCCAAGGGCTAACATCAATGCCCTGACATTGACTTCTCTAAAATTTTCAGCCATGTGGTCAAACCCACTACTATCCACATTGTTCTTAATCTCACGGTTACCAATGGATAGCCAATCTGCAAACTAGATGTGAACAACGCCTTCCCACAAAGTACCCTAGCTGATGATGTCTACATGGCTCAAGCCACTGATTTTGTTGACCCTCACACACCATCCTTTGTGCGCAAGCTTTGAAAGGCCATATATGGCCTCAAATAGGCCCCACGAGCATGGAACAAAAAGCTCCATGCCTTCCTCCTCCAAGCTAGTTTTGTAAACACACTCTCTAATGCATCTCTCATTGTTCTTATGCGGGGCACTAACATCCTCTTCTTCCTCGTTTATGTGGATGATCTCACCATCACAGGTAATACTCCAAGCATCATCTATAAGTTCATCACTTCATTGGCATCTTGGTTCTCTGTGAAAGGCTTAGGCCCACTCCATTACTTTCTTGGTGTCGAAGTCATTTCCACCCCACGAGCCTCTTTCTCTCCCAGTAGAAATACATCCATGAAATCTTCACCTTGGCTCACATAGATGGTGCCAAACCTATTTCCATTCCACTTGATGTCTCTCCACTGCTGGTTCTGATGGATGGATTATCACTAGCAGATTCGGCTCTCTTTTGTCACTTTATTGGTAGTTTCTAGTACCTAAGTCTTACCCGCCCAGATATCTCCTATGCCATCAATATGGTTTCTTAGTTCATGCATGCTCCAATAGACCTTCTCTAGCAGGCCCTCAAATGGGTCATTTTATATCTCAAATAGGCTATCCTTTTTGGGCTTCATGTCTACTACAGGTTGTCCAATCAACTCCATGACATCTCTCACGCCTTTCACACCCTCACTGCTTCCTCTGATGCAGATTGGGCAGCTAATCGTGATGATATGAAGTCCACTATTGCCTATCTTGTCTATCTTGGTGGAAACTAAGTTTCCTAGAGCTCTTGCAAGCAAAAATCTATGTCCCGCTTATCAACCAAAGTGGAGTATCAGGCAGTAGCCTCCACAACCGCTGAACTCGTTTAGGTCAAGTTCCTCATAGTTGAACTTGGTGCCACCATCTCTAATAAACCCAGCATCACCTGTTACAACATTGGCACCACCTTTTATTGTGCCAATCTCTCACATGAAGCATGCAGACATCGATTTCCAGTTTGTCCCTAATCACATCTCCTGTGGTCTTCTCCATGTCACTTATGTCTCCACTGACAATCAACTTCCTAATGCCCTCACCAAGCTGCTACCATGACCAGGGTTTCGGCTCTTCCGTTTCAAGACTGGTATCATAAATGGCTCTACCATTATTTGATCCGGAACTGGACCTAATCTGATGAGACCAGCTGGGAGATCTAGGAAACGTTGGGGGGTGTTTGGACTTACTGAGGGTACTGATAGGAATCTTGATACGCCTGCCGAATGCCTTGCGAAGCAGAGAGGAAACACTGGACATCGGTGGGGTTCCAACATAAGAGGCTCCAATGCTTAAGTCAGTAAGTGTGATGGAGAACCAAGTAGGAAGATCAGAGCACAGACTGAAGAGTCAAGGTTCTGTGTATCTTAGAGAGAGAAGTAGATGAGAGATAGTTACCTTTATGAAAGGGTTTTGGGGGTATTTATAGTAGAAATAAATGTGGTGGTTAAACACTGTTTGGAGTAGGTTCCAAGCTATAGCAAGAGATGCTGCCCTGTATCCCGAAGATTGAGGATGTGTGCCAGATGTCAATAGATCTCTTGCCATATCAGGGAGGAGGTACTGACAGCTAGCTGATCGAACTGTGGGTACTGATCATCCCTACTGATTACGTATACGGAGTCGCTGAGATGGGCTTTCTAGTCACTTGCTGTTGGTGCATCCTACTAAGTAACCTAGGTAAGTCTTCCGACTGGAATTACTAGCATTTCATTCTGATTAGCACCATTGGCATTGCCTACCGATTGGCACCACTGGCATTGCTTGCCGATTGGGATCACTGGAATTGCCTGTCGATTAGCACCATTGGAATTGCCTGTCGATTGGCACAAATGGCAATGCTTGTTGAATGGTACGTCTTCCGTTCACCTAGCAATGGACCGGATGCTCGTGGTAGTGCTGCTTGTACATATTCTAGTTGGTTGACATAGTATCAATATAAGTCACCTAAGTCTATGAATGATGTGGATTTCCTCAGTCGAGGACTTGTACCCGAGGTCGATATGTGTCGATCGACTAGGGGGTGTACCATCTAGCCCCCCAAGTGCTAGACGGAGGAAGTGTGCCTCGGTCAACCGGTGTTGCACCAACCCCTAGTGCTAACTCGATGAGGATGGTTCCTGAATGCCGAATGCCGAATGATTATGATTATATATATCAATAATCTTCTGATTGGTCGCAATGTTCCTACTTTTCGATCAGGGCTGTGAGAGCACCTCACCAGATGCTTCCTATCATACACAATATTTCTGCTTGCCAATCGAAGCATTGACATGAGAGGGTACTTCACAAAGAGTGCCGCTCGGTCGCAATGTTTTTACTTGTCCAGTGGAGCTGCGAGAGTACTTCGCTAGAAGCTACCGATCAATCGCAATGTTCCTGCTTGTCAATTGGAGCCTTGAAAATATTATAGATGAGAAGCAAGGATTTAAAATAAGAAGGGAATATATATGTCATGGAGAAAATTGTGAGTAATCATCTATATGAAATTGATAATTTTTCTTCTATCACAACTCCTTGTAAATAATATAACCTTTTAAATTTGAAAGCCTAGTCATAATAGGGCAGAGTTTGTTCACTACACTCAGAAGGCCATATGGTCGTGTTCGAATCACTCGTAACGTAATGGTTTTTTAATTTTACTACACTAATATACCATGTGCACCTATAAACAATGTTGTCCACGCATGTTAAAGTATGTGGAATAGGAACAAACTAATATACAATTGGTTGTATGAAATTGACAACATTCCATGTCACTTAACACAATATGTGATGTACAAAATTTACACCTTTACATTACCCTAAAATGAAAACAATAAAACTACTTTCAACATTTTAAAATTAAATCCTTCGCAGAATTCAATTATGAAATTCAACAAACATATTAGATAATGGTGATGCCATATAGCTATACACAATATTGAATTATGCTTCAATTAAGAGAAAAAAAAACTAATCGTGAAACAAACCCCTCCATAAATGGCTAGATCAGTATAAGTTTTATTTCATCAACTGTAATTTTTACTTAACATGTAGCATCAAAATAATTCAAACCAAATTTTTATTCTTAATTTTATTATGGAAGGTAAAGAGCATGTGGGAGGTTTTGATAGTTTTAAGGATTAGACTGTTGTAATTACATGGCCTCGTACCAAATCAGCCCAAGCTTCATAAGTCTTCCATTATTGTTTACCACGGGCTAGAGTTTTTGACTTGTTTACTTTTGGATAAGCTGCTGCAATAGACGCATGGATCAATGCTTTTTGACAAGCTTCGCCCACATCTAAAATCCGTGTGTAATAAATATCATGTATGTAGATACCATTACGATATAATATATTGAGATGAATTTCTTTTCCACAAAACTCGGTATGTCCACTTAGGCAATCCTACCATCGTATATGCTTGGATTCTTTAAGCGTTGCTGGCGAAATCTCTGAAGTTAGTCCTTTAGCAAGGGCTGCTATTGACGCTATAATCATGATCAACAACAAAATTAATGTAATATTTTTGTTATAAATTTTGTATCTAATTTCCATATTTATTTTTTTTGCTAAGAACTCTTTGAGCATTTTTTTTTAATGATTGGAAACAATTTATGCTATTGTTGAGAGTTACAGCTAAGAAATTATGTATGCGTAGGCTCGATTGGTAATAAAATTATCTTGGAACCTATTGTAACTCTTGACTAATTTAACCTAGTGAATTAAAAGTTTTTTACTATTCTCTTTAATTAGACAACAATTACAAACTACGGTTCTTCGTCAAATTGGTAAGTTTTCTTTGTTAATTTAAGTAGTTGTGGAGTTTAATTTACATTATGCTTAGAAAATTCGCTAGTTAGCAATGATGGGTGCCGAAGCATATTCCCGTTCTAGGTATTACGAGGTGGATAACATTCCCACGAAAAAGCCTTTTAACTTCTAAGTTTGCAAATTAATTCTTCGTTTGAAATTAGAAATGATAATATTTACCTATGCTACTGACACATTTTAATATATATATATATATAGCTGCCAAATCATCTATAACTTGAAACCAAAGAAGACCACGAATGGTTAATACCCATCATAATATATAGGACCAGGTAATAAAAACAAAGAAAAGATAATATCATTATCTAGCTTCAGAAGACCCAATAAAAAAAAAAACATTATTGATAACGAGAAAACATGCGGAAAATATCAAAAATTCGTTGAATTTGTACTCAAATTAAAAGGCAAATTTGTGTTTGGAAATCAAAGAGCCCATAAGTAGCTTCAGACTTTAGTGCATAATATACAATAGTCAAATTAGAATATGTCTTCTTCAAAGTAGATCAAATCTTCGAAATCATAATATTCACGCTCATTTAGAAGTTAACTTGATGTTACTGAAACTAAGGGAAAATGACCCCTGTATTAGTACATACAAGTATATATATATGCCTTTAGTAAATGAAATAGCGATTATCAAGATATATAAATAAATAGATATGATAAAATAATACTTGAAAATAAAAAGAGAGAAAGAAAAAAAACACTTTCCGAAGATCTATCTTTTCTCCTTCAGTGGCATCATATATATGTCGCTTTAAATTTCAATATTAAATAGAAATTTTTTTTTTCAAAATTCAATATTAAATTTCACCTATCAATTGTTTCGAGTGTTTGCTATTTTGCTTATTTTAATATCTTTCGAAAATTTTAACCGAGGATTTCTTTCTTCCATTCCACCAATTCACATGAGAAACATTACCTCCGCTCATTGTATAATTTCTAGAGTATGCACGAACTTGTTCGCTCTTCTCGGTTTTCTCTGTTCAGACAATTTAGGTCGCTTCTCTAATCAAAATTTCATCTTATATCCTTTTTGGTTACCTTTATACATTATCTACAAAAAAGAAAAAAAATACATTCAATATGTTATATCGGGAATGTATCCTCAAGCAATATTTTTTCTTCTTCTGTTTCACAGGGATTTCGTTCATCATCTTATGAGATTGAGAATTTTTCTTCAGAACGCCATATGGTCGTGTTCCAATCATTTGTAATATAATATTTTTTTTACAATATTGCTATACCCCGCGTTTCTATAAACAATGTTGTCCACCCATATTATAGCATGTGGAATAGGAACAAACTAATATACATTTGGTTGTATGAAATTAACAGTATGCCATGGCACTAAACACAATATGTGATTTACAGAACCTAGATACCTTTGCATTACCTTAAAAATGAAAACAATAAACTAATTTTCAACATTCTTAAATTGAATTCCATGCATAATTCAATTCCGAAATTCAAGAAACATAATAGATAATGGTGATGCCCTAAAGTCATATAGAATATTGAATTATGCTTCGTTTATCAGAAAAAAAAAATTTAATTGTGAAACAAATCCCATAATGCATGACATGGTCAGTATAAATTTTATTTCATTAATTGTAATTCTTCATCAAATTGACCAGCTTTCTTGTTAGTTTATGTGATTATGGAGTTTAATTTACACTATGCTTCGAAAATTAGCTAGTAGCAATGATGGATGCCGAAGCATATTCCAACTCAAGGCATGATCGATTTGGATGATATTACCAAGCCGAAGCATACTCCAGCTCAAGGGATTACCGATTTGGATGACATTACCAACGACAAAGTCTTAACTTCAAGTTTGCAAATTAATAATTCTTGGGTTAAAAAATAAAAATGATAATATCCATCTATGCTAATTTCATGGTTTAAATATCTAGCAGCCAAATCTTCTCTAGTTTGTAACTAAAGAAGACCCATACCAATGGTCAATGAGCATCGTTAGTTATAAGACCTTATAATAAAAACAAAGAAACAAATAATGTCATTATCCAGTTTCGAGAGATCCGATAAAAAAAAACTTGATTAATAAGGAGAAAACATATGGAAAATATCCAAAATTCCTTGAATCCGTAATCAAATTAACAGACAAATTCGTTTTGAAAACTAAAGAACCCATAACTCTCTTCAGACTTGAATGCATAATAATATATTCAAATTATAATATGTCTTCTTCAAAGCAGATCAAATCTTGAAAATCATACAACTCATACTTAATTAGAAGATAAGTTGATGTTATAGAAACTGAGAGAGATCGACCCCTTAATTAGTACATACAAGCGTGCATATATATATATATATATATATATATATATATATACATGTTCAATGCCTATAGTAAATGAAATATTGATAACCAAGATGTAGAAATAAATAGATACGATAAAGTAATATTTATAAATAAAAAGGAAGAAAAAAACACACTTTACAAAGATTTATCTTTTTGCTTTCAGCGACAATGGATATCAATTTAAATTAGTAAAGAATTGATTCACTGGGAGATGAAATGAAAATATGATACTGTCCTTAATATGACACCCCGATCCAGAAAGTCCACTTAGGACACGAAAATCGAGGTGTGCTAGCCGACATCTGGACGATGACGTCCATATGACGAAAGCCATTTAATTTAAAACATTGCGTCTTAGGGTAGCTGGGTGAAACCTAACCGGTGAAAGCCAGCTACATTACACCGAACAACGGAAGTATAAAGCATAAAGCCAGCTACATTACCCCTAACCACGGAAGTATAGTGTAACACCCCGTACCGTTAATTAAATTTAAATTTGGAAACTTCATGTAAAATGACCATTTTTCCCCTAGTCAGGGAAAATGTTGGCTTTTGACCCAGAACACTGTTTTGACTTTGATCGAGGCCCGTTATGTAGATCGGGTCGTTACGAGTCTGTAGACAGGCGACACGTTGAAATCGGACGTTCGACGGGAAAGTTACGGGTCACAAAAACTAATTGGAACTATTCACGTTTTACGAGGAATTGGGTAGGCGGCATTATTTGATTGGTTAGAGTTTTTAGTGGACCAATCAGATGAGTGACAAGTGTCACTCATCTAATTGGCCCAGTAACCCAAACAATTGGGGTTCATGTATCTTCATCTTCTCCTTTGTTTTCTCACTTCACCCGAAACCCACAAACACCAAAACCCACCCCACTTCCTCTATACCATCATCTTATGTTTCTGTGAGTTGTGAGAGGCTGAGAGTGACGGAAGAGATAGAAGGGACGATGGAGACGGTAGTGTACGACGGAGGAGCTGCAAAATAGGTAAACCTGAAACCTTAAAACGGGTCAAATTTCCAAGTTGAGTTTAGGAGATGTGTTGGATGGTTCTAATGACCCATAAATATTCCTAGGGTCTGTGTGATCTCAAAGAAGCCAAAAGCAAGGTTTGGAATGGCTGGGATCGATGGGGAGCAACGAAGGAAGTTTGGCCATCATTGTTCAATGCCGAAAAGGTATGATCTTCAAACCTTTTGCTAGTTTTAGGGATATAGATCCCTTCTAGGAACCCAGATGATCACGTAGGACCAAACAGCATCGAAAATGGGTTAGAAATGCATGAGATAGGATCGGGTCGGGTCGGGTCTTAGGTCTGGTTGACCTGTTATAGTGAAACCGGTTGACCCGGCTCGCTGAAGACGATGATGATTTGGCATCTGTCAGGTCTGATAGGTGTTAGACCTGTCAGATTGACGTCAGTGACATCAGCGTTGAATTTGCTGACGTCAGCGTTGACTTTGCTGACGTCAGCGTTGACTTACTGATGTTAGCGTTGACCGTTGACTAGGACTTTGACCTATGAGTGGGGGCGTGAGGCACGTTTTTTGAGGTCAAACTGGTCATACCTAAAAGGTTTCGACTATCCGAATCCAATGACGATGGTTTGGAGTCGATCAGAGATCGTTTGATAGGTCTTTTAGGGGGTTTAAAGCCTCATAAAGCTTGCTCGAGATGCATTTCCGATATTGGGCTTTGTGAGGGTTTAGTGTATGAACTTGTATAGCGTGTTAGTGACTCTTAGACATGTTTTGGACATGCTCAAAGATATTGGACTAGCTCGGTGGTAGATTAAACACTGAGATTTAGCGTGCAACGTGGACCGAGTGTGAGTAGGCCATTTGTTTTATAACTGAAATGCATGCATAACTGTTTTACATGTTTTACTATATGATTTAAGTTAAATGATTTGATATTAGGGTATTTATGAACTTAAATCATCGGTCATGGATCATTTTATGGATTTGCGCAAAAACACTATTTTGGGCTTGGGACCCGTCTGGATAATGTTTGACCGAATTTGGGGTCAACATGGATTTAAAGGAAAAAATGTTTTCATTTGGATTTGAAAAGCGATCTAGTATGATCGATTTTGAGAAAAGGAATTCTATAAATGATTTCAAACAGTGTTAAATGAACCTGATGCATGTGTCCATATATACCGTCTTAAATGTATTGTTGACTCTCTTCCAGACGTCTAGTATCCTGGAGTAGTCAAAGTGCACTGCCTAAGATGAGTGACTATGAGGAGAGGCTCAGGCTCAGGGTGCGGTATTATTGATATCGTCCCAGACGTGGTAGATCTGGGGCAGGTACCCCAAGTTGATATCACCCTGGGCGTCGTTGAGTTGTATCCAGGGGAGTACTGAGAGATGAGACCCCGAGTGGCACGTGTAGCCTTTTAGATTATGACGGGTATTGGTTCTGGACATCACAGATGTCCAAGGATAGGTTATATTGTGTGTTACTCATGACACGCCCCATCCCAATCTCCCCGGGATTACAAGGATGAGACATGCTCCCATCTAACCCACGTTTGACACGAAGGCCAAACACTCATCTAACCTCCATGTAACACGTCAGCTAGACTAGGGATACCTAGGCTAACCGTCCAATCGGCTTCTAGAGTGCGCAGAAACAGTAATGGAATGTGTGATGTCTCGGTCTCGTCAACAGTTCGCATCCGCTATCAACCTGAAGGGCATTTAAAACCAGAAAAGACTGTGAGTGGACAAAAATAAATAAGTTCATAATTTTTTTTATAGAAAAAGACATTTTTTCCCTTCACGTAAAAACAATGCATGCATTCAAAAACCATTTCATTTCCAATATAAAAGAATGTTTATGAAATCTAAAAACCAACAAAATTTCTTTTCTCAAATCATGGGGCCTTAGTCCAAAACCATAAATCAAACCAAGTGTAAAACCGTAAAACCAATCATATGGGTCACTGCCCAAAATATCTGAAAACCATATGAAACCCATCATAATATCATAGAAATCCAAAACACATATCAATCAATCGAACTTGCAAGATCACATATCACCGAGTCTTTAAACTCAAAATATCCGAGTCTTTAAACTCAACATATCCGAGTCTTTAAACTCACGAGTCTTTAAACTCAATAACAAGCCTCCGGGGGAATCAATAACCGAGTCTTTAAACTCAAATAACATATCTGGGCCCGCCCCCGCCAATCAATCATTGAGTCTTTAAACCCAAATCAGGATCCAGCAAATCCAATTCAAAACCATTTTAAAACCAAGTCCAGAAATCTACTTCCAAATCCAAATCCAAATCCAATCCAAATCACATTTTCTCGAAATGGGTCTTATGCCCGAATTCACTTTTCGAAATCCAATAAAATTCCACCAACACATCATTAAAAGCATTATTCAAACACAACATGTATGAACAGTATAAATCATCTGTCAAAACCATCATAAAATCACAGTATAAAAGCATATTCTCGAAAAACGTGCAAATATGGAAAATCACCTTGAAATACGTGTAAATACGGAAATCATAAATATCGCAATCATAAGCATATAAATCATATATAGAAAACATATGAAACAGTTATGCATGCATTATAGTTTAGAAAGAAAAGTCCACTCACAGACCGTCTTAGCTGTCGCCGCAATACGCGTGCCATACGCCTTTCTAGCTAATCCACCATCACCAGACCTTCCGGACCTGTCCAAATCACACCCGAAGGTCACTAACTACCTCAAATAACCCAACTTTAAATCTCCCAATTTTTCGAGATTTTTTTAAACGTATTTAAATTAGTCCTTAAACCTTCGGACACTCAAAACTACCCCAAAACGGTGACCGATCGACTCGAAAACAGTCCCAAAATGTTCGTTAAATCGAAAGGATGAAAACACATGTTGATCGTGCCTCGAAATACGAACCCACATGCCTTCACGAGTCGCCCAAAATCCCTGTGTGTGAAACTCACGCGCCTGCACAGTCCTCCCTGTCCTCCAGTCGAACCTGGTTCAGACTAGTTCTTTGGTTATCCAGTTCGACCGAACCGGCGAGACCGATTCTCCACCATTTCTCCATCTTTTTCAGTCCTTTTAATTCCTATAGCTTCATCTCAACATGTTTACTCAAGCTACGTGACCAAAATCGTTAAAAACCATCTATGTTTACCTATTGGATTGTTGAACAGAGAACCCAGAATTTCCGTCGTCCAGTTCTCGTGATTCCGGCCACCGTTGACCGTGTTTCCAAGTCCAACAACCTCCTATCGACCTCCATCACATCATCCAATGAACCAAATCATTCAACAACCCACAAATCATGATCTGCCATTTTTCGAACCAAAACAAGGTTCTCGGGAAAACTCGTACCTCGCCGTAGCAAGCACCGCCGTGGCCACCCCTAGGACCGTCCAAGTCCCCTCTTCAATGTTTTTTCACAGCCTAGCCTCATTAGGTGAGGTTTGATGGTGTTTTGTATGGGTTGGGTTCACGGGTCCTCACTTGCACAAACGATCACTCTATTTTTCTTCCCAAACCGTGCATCGTTTTGAATAAATATGAGGCGGTGACATAGGCTTCCACAGCTTTCCAAAGAAGGACAGTTGTCTTAATCCAATTAGGCACGCTTCCTAATGCAAAGGAAAAGTCCAAAATGCCCTTGCACCAAATTACCAAAAGCCCCTAAAACTTCCAAGCCTCATAAATTTCTTGTCGGTTTTCGGAATTGAACGTGCCGCCTGTCTACGAACTCGTGACGCCCCGACCTATGTTACGGTAATCGGTCAAAGTCCAGTTGACCGCCTGAGCAAAAAGTCAACATTTTGCCCATTCCTAGGGGCAAAACGGTCATTTCGCACCGTCCGTCGAAAATCACTACTAATCATTCATTTATCACTAATCAAATCCCAAAATTCGGGACGGGACATTACAACTCTTGTATGTGTTCAGGTGGTAACTTTCTTATATGATTTGATTCACTTCCATACGATTTCAATTATATGCATGCATGTTTATAAACGGAGGGTTAAACAGTATATGTTTTCAAAATGAGTTTATAACTTATTGCTTTTTGGTTCACTCACACTTTGACTGTTTTATTGACCCTACATGCCGAGATACTGAGGCGGGGATTGACTCCAGAGCAGAGGCATAAATTGTACTACTGCGCACATGATCACCCTTAGAGGGTAGGTTGTTGTGTATTTTCTTTTGTACTGAAATTATGCTCGTATCCCTTGTCTGTAAAACTATGTTGTGTATTATGAACCCCTTTGAGGGTAGAATTGGTATTTGAGTTTATTTGTCAGACGTCAAGGCACGTCCCACGGTGGTCCCCTAGGGGGATCGGGACGGGTTCTGTCATATAGAGTATAGACACTTATTGATGATCATACAAATACACAATACTTGTAATTACCCGATTATACCAAAGTGTCACTTCAAGCCCAAGAGTGAGTGCTAGAGCAGCAACCACGCCTCCTCGTAGTACGTGTGCACCAACAAGACCTGAAGGGTTTAAAAACAAGGGTAAGTGGAACCAGTAGCTTATTTTAGTGTAAAACCATTAGTAGAAAATAAACTTTAACCCCTCATTTATCTCAAAACCCAAGATAGTTATCTCAAAATTTGCACGTAATATGAGATATGGCAAAATAATAATTTAAAAACACATCCAGATGAGTCACGTAGAAATCATAAGTATGTCACAATGTCAACCCACTAAACATTTGCTCTTGAGTCGCTCTTGTAACAAATACTAGGCTCGCGTAACACGACCATGTGAAGGACTGGGTGCAATGCACCGTCACCACAAGTCCCCTAGAGCTCGGGGACAAGACTGACACTTTTTAACTAGTATAACGAGTAACACAGGTGAACAATCACGTGGAGGACTAGTATGTGGCCTACAAACGGGTACTAGATACCAACGACTCCTAAATAGGTTTTAACACTTTATCTCATCAATTCCTCAGAAATGGTAAGTGGCCTACATACGAGTACTAGATACCAAGACGCATGTGTCATTAATCATAATTCATACATAACATGTGGCATCAAAATAATTAAAATCAAATTTGCATTCTTAATTTTAATATGAAAGGAAAAGAGAGTCTTGGAGGTTTTGATAGTTTTAAGGATTAGATTGTTGGTATTACATGGCCTTGTACTAAGTCAGCTCAAACTTCACAAGTCTTCCATTGTTTTTTACCACGGACCAGAGCTTTTGACTTGTTTACTTTTGGGTGAGCGGCTGCAATAGACGCATGGGTCAGTGCTTTGTGACAAGCTTCACCCACATTTAAGATATGTGTGCAACAAAATATCATGTATGTACACACTGTCACCATATAATACATTGTTATGGATTTCTTTTCCACAAAACTCGGTATGCCGAGATAGGCAATCCTGCCATCGTAAACGCTCTGATGTTTCTACCGATGTTGGTGAAATCTCTGGAGTTTTTCCTTTAACAAGGGCTGCTGGTGACACTATAACCTTAATCAATAACAAAATTGATGTAATATTTTTGTTATAAATTTTGTATCTAATTTCCATGTTTATTTTTTTTCTACGAACTCAACGTACTTATTTTGAAAGATTGGAAACAATTTTTTCTGTGGTTGAGAGTTACAACCATGAAATTATGTATAGATAGGCTCAATTGGTAATAAAATTGTCTTGGTACCTATTATAATTAAACCTAATAAATTAAAACGTATTTATTAGTCGCTTTAATTAGACAAAAATTACAAAACTACCGTTCTTCATCAAGTTCATCTGTTTTATTTGTTAATTTAAGTGACTATGAAGTTTAATTTACAATACCCTTAGAAAATTCGCTAGTTAGGAATAATGGCTATCGAAGCATATTCCAGTCCTAGGCGTTACCGCGGTGGATGTTATTCCCAGCGAGAAAGCCTTTTTACTTCAAGTTTACAAATTAATGCTTCAGTTAAAAAATAGAAATGATAACATTTATCTATGCTAATTTCATGTTTTAATATCTAGCTGCCAAATCCTATCCAATTTGAAACTAAAAAAGACTCATACTAATGGATAATTACCATCATAATATATAGGACCTACTTTTTCTTTAAAAAAAGGAGAAGATAATTATGAAAGAAAAATCATAATTGTAAACTAGAACTAGATTAAAATATCAAAATTTCATTGAATTCGTACTCAAACTAAAAGACAAATTCGTGTTTGAAAAACTCGCTTTATACTTCAAGGCATAAAATAAAATATTCAAATTAGAATGTATTTTCTTCAGAGTAGATCTAATCTTCAAAATTATAATACTCATTCTCATTTAGAAGATAACTTGATTTTATTGAAGTTGAGGGAAAATGGCTTTTAATATATATATATATATATATATACATAAATATAATTTGGTCTGATACCTTTAGTAAAAGAAATACTGATTACCAAGATATAAAAATAAATAGATATGATAAAGTAGTACTTGAAATAAAAAGAGAGACAATAAAAACACATTTTATAAAGATTTATCTTTTCCCTTTCAGCGGCGTCATATATCGATTAAAATTAGATCACTAGGAGACGAAAATAAAATCCAATCTTGACCTGAATACCATATGCTTGCCAATTTTATGATAATCTTTTTTCCAATTACAATTCTTCCAAACACTAAAATCGCGGAAGTTTTTTGGAATACATTTGAGTATTAATTGGGTCGAATGTTCGATACTTTGCTTATTCTAATATCTTTCGAAAATTTGATCCCAGGAATTTTACATCCATTCCACAAATTTACTTGAGCAACATTGCTTGATCAAGTTTGCTCCTCTTGGTTTTCCCTATTTACATAGTTTGCTCACCCCCGTTCATTGTTTAATTTCTAAAGTATGTGCGATCAAGTTCGCTACTATTAGTTTTCTCTATTTACACAGTTTAGCCGTTTCTCCAATTAGATATTCATCTTATTTCCTTTTTGGTTCACATCAATATGTTATCTACAAAAAAAAAAACATTCTAGATGCTATATAGGCAATGTATCCTCAAGCAATAATTTTTTTTCGCTTCATAAAAATTTCGTTCAATATTATATGGTGAAGTCTGTGACTTTTACAGCTTTTATTGTAGCTTAATTTATAAGAGTAGAGATGTAAATTAGAGATTACAGATGAGATGAGATGATTTACAATAGGAAGGGAATACATATGTCATGGAGAAAATTATGAGTAATCATCTTTCTCAAATTGAGAATTTTTCTTCTGTCATAGCGCCTTGTAAATAATCTTACCTTTTAAACTTGAAAGTCTAGTCATAATGGGGCTGATTTTGTTCACCATACTCAGAATGCCATATGGCCGTGTTCGAATCACTAATCGTAATGTAATGTTTTTATTTTTATTTTACTATACTGATACACCTATGTACCAATAAACCATGTTGTCAACCTATGTTATAGCTTGTGTAATAGGAACAAAATAATATATATTTGGTTGTCTTAAATTGACGGTGTGCCATGTCACTTAACACAACATGTGATATACAAAAACTATACACATATGCATTACCCCAAAAATGAAAACTATAAAAGAACTTTCAACATTTCTAAATTAAATTCTTTGTAGAATTATCAATTCTAAAATTCAACAAACATAGCAGATATTGGTGATACCAAAAACCTTGATACAAACATAGTAGATAATGTCAGTATAAATTTTATTTCATTATTCATAATTCTTACATAACATGTGGCGTCAAAATAATTAAAACCAAATTTCTATTCTTAATTTTATTATGGAAGGAAAATATGGTCTTGGAGGTTTTGGAAGTTTAAGGATTAGATTGTTGGTATTACGTGGCCCTGTACTAAGTCAGCCCAAACTTCACAAGTCTTCCATTGTTTTTTACCACGGGCTAAAGCTTTTGACTTGTTTACTTTTGGGTGAGCGACTGCAATAGACGCATGGGTCAGTGCTTTGTGACAAGCTTCACCCACATTTAAGATCTGTGTGCAACAAAATATCATGTATGTACACACTATCACCATATAATACATTGTTATGGATTTATTTTCCACAAAATTCGGTATGCTGAGATAGGCAATCCTGCCATCGTAAATGTTGTGATGTTTCTAGCGCTGTTTGACAGGGCCCGTCCCAACTGGACTTCGATAATCGTGCCCGGTCCTGCTCCCGTGTGACAAGTCAACTGAAGTCTCGAAACTACCCCTAAGCACCTATCAGACAAGGGATAACTGCACTGATTTCCGCTCATGCCTCTGTCTCTCGATTTGCCCCGAACGTCGTGCCACGACCTGGAGGGTCATAAAAACATAAAAGATGTGAGTGGACAAAAATAATATCCTTTGAAAATACATTTCAAATAGACCATTTCCCCTCCAGTTTATCAAACCATGCATGCATAGAGAAAAACATGTGAATAACAATCACCGGCTTTCCAGCCAAAGCACATGAAAAGTATCAAATCCCGGCTCTTAAGCCAAACATATGAAAACACCAACCTGGCCACAAAGACCAAAACCCGTACTCAATACCAGTACGCAAAGAATGACCAAAACCCGTACTTAATACCAGTACGCAATCACAATCAACATCAAACAACACTACTCACAAGTGTACAATCAATCACACAATCACATCCGCACTACGCGTAGGCAATATCCCGTGCCTCATTCGTCTGGGTAGCCACACCTAGCTCCGACTGTCCCGGCACGCATAACCCCGAGCATCAGTCGTCTGGGTAATCCCTTAGCTTCGACTGCCTGGGCCCCGATTGTCAGCCGCCTGGGTGTACCACTAGCATCGGCTGCTTGGGAACAATCACAAACATATCCTCCATGCTCCGGTTGTCTGGGTAATCCCCTAGCTTCGACTGCCTGGGCCCCGAGTGTCAGCCGCCTGGGTGTACCACTAGCATCGGCTGCCTAGGAACAATCACAAACATATCCTCCGAGCTCCGCTCGTCTGGGTGATCCCCTAGCTGTGACTATATGAGCACTCACAATCACAATGAAAACCATCCCGAGATTACATCCCAAAACATTTCAATCAAATCCTTGACTTCAAACCAAGTCAAAATCATTCCCGACAAGGTCTCAAGCCCAAATGCCATTTACACGTAAATCCGTAAAATCTCATTTGAAAACATTAAAATAATCCAGAAATCATCCTTTACTCACCAACTAAGTCAAAATATCCCTTTTAAAAACCTTTTTGACTTCGGGTCTAGCCCAAAACATCATTTGTACATTCCTCGTAAAATGTGCCCGAAAGACCGATTAAAATAATCATTAAATCACAAATAATCATGCCAAATCACCATGACATCATTGCAAACCAAATCATGCAATCAATCATGTAAAATATTTAACTATGCATGCATAACAGTTTATAAAACAAATGTCCACTCACACACTGTCCAAATCGCTCAATTCCGAGCTGTACGCCTTTCCGTAATTTCCAGAAATCCCGAATCCTATCAAACAACATTATTATGGGTCACTAATGAATCCAATAATAGCATATTAAACTCCCCCATTTTCCCGGGAATTAAATACAAATTAAAACGTAACATAATCCTTCGGACCCTCGAAACAATATCGAGACGGTGCCCGATCGACTCGAAACCAACGCTAAAATGTTTGTTACACTAAGTAGATTAAAAGACATATTGACCACATCTCGAGGAAGTGGACCACGGGCCCTCACGCTCCGCCGCAAGCGACTGCGAGTGAAGCCCACACACCAGCTACAATGACACTACTGTGTCACCTTCCTCGCCCGACTCGTGCAAAATGGGTCTTGCAACCCACGTCTCAACCCGTTCAATTCTCCCTCAATTTGACCTTAATTCCGTCCATTTCTTTACCTGATTCCTTCTAATCTGTCTTAATTGAAGTTCTGTACGTTTAAGTTTATCAATCATATCCAAAATCCATCAATTCACCAAGAGGTCTTCGAACGGGTTTCAATTCCAATCTCACCCAATTCGTCTATGTTTTTCTAATTAATTGATACAGGAAGCATCGTGAGGTTATAACTAACATTTATATATCATTAATTTCACAATTTCTGACCTCAAATCGGTAGAACTCAACCTCGATTTTTTGAAGAACTTGGAGCTTCGGGTCTTGATCAAAACAATGTCGATTTCCTTTGATTTTGATATTGGTTGATTCGAAATGGTCTCAGGAAGCTAAACCAAGCCTCAATTTCGATGCTCAAGGCTCCTAACTTCAAATTCAAAAGTCACCTTGCTCTTTATATTTTCGGGTATGGGTTCAATATTTCTCCCCTTCTCTATTTGGTTCTTTCCTTGTTTTTCTTTTTTATCTATCTCTTAACTATCTCTCTAATTCTCTCTCGAAGTCACACACAACAAATTTGAATCAAATCCCCTACCGCCTTCCATTTTGTTTCTTTTCTTCAATCACTTACACGACTCACAAACAACACTAATCTTCTTATTTCAAGTGACATGTGTCACTTACATAAATAGCTGAATCACAATCTTGGTGATTCATCAAAACTAGCAAATGGACGAAATTTCCCCTTGATATACAAATGACCAAAATACCCTTACTTGCATAATTACCAAAATGCCCTAGACTTCACAGACCCCTAAATTTCCCGTCCGTACTCCGATTGACGCATGCCGCATGTCTACGGATTCAGCGTCCCAAGACCTACCCATTAGTCTCTTCGGAAAGTCTGAAAAATGTCCCAAATGAAAAGTCAACTTTTGCCCCTCCATAACCAAGGGCAAAATCGTTATTTCCTTCTAGTTTTTCCAAATTTTCCTTTTTTTGAATTTCCGGGTCGTCACACTGTTGGTGAAATCTCCGGAGTTTTTCCTTTAGCAAGGGCTGCTGGTGACACTATAACCTTAATCAATAACAAAATTGATGTAATATTTTTGTCATAAATTTTGTATCTAATTGTTTATTTTTTTGCTACGAACTCCACATACTTATTTTTTAAAGATTGGAAACAATTTTTGCTGTGGTTGAGAGTTACAACCATGAAATTATGTATATATAGGCCCAATTGGTAATAAAATTGTCTTGGTACCTATTATTAAACCAAGTAAATTTAAACTTATTTATTATTCGCTCTAATTAGACAAAAATTACAAGACTACAGTTCTTCATCAAGTTCATTTGATTTATTTGTTAATTTAAGTGATTGTGGAGTTTAATTTACAATACCCTTAGAAAATTCGCTAGTTAGCGTTGATGGCTGCTGAAGCATTTACAACGAAAAAGCCTTTTTTCTTCAAGTTTACAAATTATTCTTCGGTTAAGGAATAGAAATGATAATATTTATCTATGCTAATTTCATGTTTTAATATCTAGCTGCCAAATCCTCTCCAATTTGAAACTAAAGAAGATGCATACTAATGGATAATTACCATCATAATATATAGGACCTGCTAATAAAAAAACATAATTTCATTAACTAGTTTCATGAATAACCGATATACATCTCGTACCAAAATTTAGAAACGAAGTTGTGTGGGGGAAGGCGTATGTGTCTTTCTAGCCCAAATTAAACTCGTAAGCCTATAGTTATGATCTAATTTATAACGATACTTAGGTCCTAAAGTTATGGAGAAAGCCCATTAATGAGTTGATTTTATTTAGGGCCTTAAGATTGGCTTTTCTTAACTAAGGGTGTAGATAATTGTCTCTAGGCTCAGATTTCACTAAAGGCCCAAAACCCAAACCCAGTCCACGCCATTGAACCCATTTGTCCTCTGGTGATCGATGATGAACAAGTGCCACTCACATGCACACACCCCATTTCTTCTTCTTCCCTGAGCAACCCGTGAGGCTTTCCCAAAATTTCTTTGAAATCTTCCAGAACTCCCAAACATTAACCTTTGTAGACACTGATTCAACCATGAATCAAGAGCCAACCTTTATCTCCCTCCTCACCGAGACTCCTTCTCTCGATACTCAGTGAGCCACAGAGCACACCATGAGGTCGAACTCAATGTTACCTGGTTCGCGGGTCGGTTCGGTACAAAAAATGGGTTCTGGTACGGGGTACGATAGATTAAGAAGATCCCGGTACGTTATGGTATATATAATCCGTACAAAATTTTGAGGAAATGATTCCATAAACTCAATATTTATTTAGTTTGCATAGGTAACTAAGTCATCGTTTACCCTCAATTTAACTTAAATTTCTGGGTTGGTCGATTTGGTGATTTGGATCGAAACCGTACCCTATTTGGGGTCTGGTGTTCCGGATCGCGGGTCGAACCCTCTTTCACCGAACCAAGTAACCTTGGTCGAACTGTGAGCATCAATGACAACCACTAACCAAGCCATGCGCATCACGAACCAATCAACACCTTCTGCATCACCCTATCCTTACAAGGCTGTATGAAATGACCTAGAACAGCGACGACCATCGAGGAACGAACGGTAGAAAATGACCCGACTCAGGACCCGAATACAACCCGATAGGTTGAGCTCGAACCAGGTACCATCTCTAGCCCTAGACCATGTCTTTCACTCTGTCTCATCAAGGGGAAAATAACCATGATCTCGTTTGTAGTTTTTGATGTGAAGGGACGTCCACCTAAGTTAGACTTGACGAGGATCCAAGGAATTCCAGGTAACATCGAGCTCTAGAATCCAGACCATAGTAACCCTTACTTTGAGAGCTTCCTACTAGGCTGATTTCATGTCGATTATGGGCTGATGGTACGGCAGAGATGACGGTGGAGAGTCACTAGAATCTGGGTTTCACGGCCACTTAGGTAACCCCTTCACCCAAACTTATGCTTATTAAACTCTCGTTAACACCGCGATCCTAACCCTGTGTATGCATGTGACATTCTAGCTTGTCTGGACCTTCATTAGAGATTCATCGGAAGTGCAGAACCGACGACCTTCTAGGCTCTTTTCGACCATTCCTGGTAGTCCTTGAGCCCTAAAACCTAGAATTTTGTGTTCCTTGTGACAAGTAGATATGAATGGGTGCTTTGAATGTTGAATTTGAGTGAAAATGGAAGAACTAAGACTTCTTCGGATTCTAGGAATTTTTCGATGAAAAACCCAGAATCCAGCCACCATGGACGACGGCGCTAACGATGAGACCACCGTCTCCCGCGAGGCTCTAGTGACGGCGGTCAATGATGGTCAACTGTTAGTTAACAATTAGTCTACCGTTAGACTTAACGGTCAACTAACGAATGTAAACGGAATATTCTGGGAATATTGTAGAGAATATTCCCACATGTGTATAGTTCACGTGTAACATTGTAGCACACGCGAGAGAAGCCAGACGTTCTCGTGGAGACGCATGGCCACTCGTGGGCACGTGTGGCTAGCATGTGTGACTTCCAACGGGTGCATGGGGGGCATAGGGGCGTGTAGGCCACTTTTCTTTCCCTCCGCTGGCACGTGGAGTCCATTTAGGCTGTTTTACACAGTTTTAAATGGTTTTCCAGCCCCTAAATTATCGGTGGAGCCATTTTTCAGCCCCCGACAGCACATAGGTGCTGTTTTGTGGGGGTTTTAGATATTTTTGCGTGTACCTAGGTCCTTACTAAGCGTTGCTAAGCCCCATTGTGGGCTACCCCCAGTTGGGTTTGTTGTATTAGTGGATTGTAAGCTAATTATGAACCTTGTGATTGAATGTCTAGGGATATTATGGGCTTGGGACACGTGCAAGCACTACACAAAAAGAGGGTTTTTAGGGCGCGCAATGTACGCCCTAAAAGGATTTTTAGGGCGCGCAGCCGCGCGCCTTAAAAAGCCATGCCGTAAAAAACACTTATTATTCGAGGCACACATTGTGCGCCTTAAATACTGATGTCAAGGCGTGCATGACGGGCCCTAGTTTCTGTTTTAAGGCGCGCACTGCACGCCCTAATTACTCTTTTAAGGCACTCACGGAACGCCCTAAATACTATATTTAAGGCGCTCGGTGCGCGCCCTAAAAAAAATTCCCGCCAAAACATTTAAGACGCACAATGCACGCCTTAAAAGATTTTCATACGACTTATGAAGGCGCACACTGCACGCCCTGAAAACTTTGGCGTCATATATTGAAGGCATGCTTTGCACGCCCTAAAAACAATTCCAGCCAAAACATTTAAGACGCACAATGCACGCCTTAAAAGATTTTCATACAACTTATGAAGGCGCACATTGCACGCCCTGAAACTTTTGGCGCCATCTATTCAAGGCATGCTTTGCACGCCCTCATTGGAATAATTTTTTTTAGACCTCCATTTAGTAATTCTTTCAAATTCCATTTGTAAAGTCAATACCTGGTACATATCATATACTAGATTCAATAAGAATCAATTTACACATACGTATTCAATATAAAAGAAAATGTATCAACAATGATAGAGAATAATTCGTAGATCACAACTTGACAAAGAAAACTAGCATAAATTATACTTATCATATCATCTCAACGTACACTTATCCAAATTTCCAAAACCCAAAAAGATCCACAACGAAAAAAATTTCAAATAAATATTCAAGATTGTTAAAAAGAAAATACAAAATTCTTCCATAAACGTATACCAAGTCACTATTTGCAAGTTCTTCCTCTTAATCCTTCATGTGTATTCTGCATCAACTTCCCTTTTTCATACAAAATCATTCCATGAACATATGTTAACTCCTGCAACATTATTATGAATAAACAAGCTTAGTTTCACATTCACAAAATGAGTTCCAAATGAATGTGAAGAAAATGTGAAATTTATGACAATTTACAGTATGGGTTAATAGCATAGGATTCATTTTGCTTGTTTTCGTGTAAGAGAGCAGAATAATGCAGCTAATCCTATAATTCAGAGTTACATAAGCATCATCCCATCCTAACAACTTGCAATATTGAAGATGAAGGCATGTTGATAGCAAAACATATATAGAAATACAACTCGTAGAATATTAAACTTGCCTTATGTGATAAAACCTTCTTTCGTAGGTTTTTTACGATGGCAATCAGAGAACCTGCACAAATTTACAGCACCTAGATGAAAAATGACCTCTATAAGCCAATCATACAATTGTATTTATTAGTGATTAAGTATAGGAGAGATAATTACCTCTATGTCATCAACAGGCCAAGCAACTGTACTGCCTAATGCTTCACGAATCAAAAAGAATTCTCGTGTTGGTCGATACATAGGCGCATCGTCATCTAGTACATCGTGCACTGCCACTTTCCAACAATTTTTTCCAATAGGCACAAAATGAGCCAATGCAGTAGGATCAGTCGACATAATCTCACCTAATGCAACCACTTCATGATTTGTTCCAGCCCAATTCATTAATTTAGAAGTTCTTCCCTCCTTAGGAGGCTGAGCACTTGCACCATTCCCATTGCTTTGTGTCCTCAGATTAGCAAACTGAGACAAACTTCTAGATTTCTTTGCTTTTCTTTGAGCCATATCAGTAGCAGAATCTTGAAAACTTGAACTTTCTTTTTCCTGTAATATTGATATAAATTACAAGCAAAATAGAGCTTCATCATGTGTGCCTTCTATGTTGGTACTAATTATAGTTCTTTCTAATAACAAGCAAATGTAATGATAAAAAACTGATAAACACTTACAAAATCATTCTCCCTTTTGTCTAGCCGGGCAATTAGATCTCTTACCATGACTCTCAAGTCCACCACCTCATTTTCTAACACATGGAATGCATCACGTATATGTCTGTGGCCATCTACTTTTGAAGGTGTTGCACCAAACCCAAGCCCTCTCACTCGTCCACGTGGATCAGGACTTAATATCTTTGCAACAGCATCATCTTTAATAGAGGAAGATGTTCCTTCAGTCTTATATTTTTTCACTTGTTTTTGGAATACATAATTGTAAGAATAAGCAGAAACCAATGAATTAGAATGGGGTGAATGAAAGAAGAAACGGTTTTAAATTTTCTTTTTCGACAAATAATATCCATCGTGAATTTGTGTTAACTTTTTTATTTAAAAAACACTTATGTGCCAATCATGCACTATATTTTTCGAGATATTTTCGTCAAACTAGTTCTTATGGCTATTTACTTGATACAAAATGTGAGGCATACCTTATTGGTGTATATACTCCAGTTAGTAAGAAGCTCAGATAAAAGATGTCTGAAAAGCCCAATTGCCCGCAAGAAGTGCAAATGCATCTAGTTCCTAGGAAGCTACATGAATAAAAGAGAAAATGCAATTAACCTACAGCTGCTGCATCCATCAGTTTTCATTGCTACAATTTAATATCGTTCACCAAAAGAGGAAGAAGGAGGGAGAAAAGATCATCAGAGTAGCAAACAATGTCATTCAACTGTACAAATTACAACTTACACAAATGCATCAACCCGATTTTAGAAGTATGCAGATATGTGATATGTTGAAAATAATGCGCAAAAAGCTTAAGCTATTAACAACTGGCTAATCAACACGAAGGACCTACCCCACCAGTAATTCCACCACAGATTATGCAGTTCTAATTACCCTATGTGAAAGAAGAGTAACATCCTAAGTATCCAGTAATTGGGAACAAAGTAGAAAGAGAGTGAGCTATAGACCAGTGTAGCCTCTTCAGATGTAATACTGAGTATTTAGATATGAAAACATTTGACTTCAAAACAAAGAAGCATGTGAACAATAGAATCCACATAAGACCAAAGAATATCTTAAATTATTTTAGTAAATGGATCACAAAAAGCAAGTGGGTAATATAATCCAGGTATACCCCGACTCATGAAACTGAGGGAAAATGACACATTAATTAGTACATAGAAGTGCATATATATATATATATATATATAATCTGGTCCACTACCTTTCGCAAAGAATATATTGATTACGAAGATATATAAATAAATACATACGATAAAGTAGTAGTTGAAAATAAAAAGTGAGAAAATAAAAATACCCTTTTCAAAGATCTATCTTTTCCTTTTTGGCGGCGTCATATATCGATTAAAATTAGATCACTGGGAGACGAAAAGAAAATCCGATCTTGTCTTGAATACTATCTGCTTGCCAATTTTATGATTATATTTTTTTCCCAATTGCAATTCCTCCAAACACTAAAATTGCAAAAATGTTCTGAAATCTATTTTATGTTTCGCGCATTAAATGGTTTGAATGTTGGATACTTTACGAATTCTAATATCTTTCAAAAATTTAATCCACGGAATTTTTTCATCCTTTCCACCAATTTATGGGTGCAATATTGCTAGGTCAATGATATCCTGGGTTCATGGTATAATTTCTAGAGTCTGCCCAATCAAGTTTGCTCCTCTTGCTTTTCTCTATTTACACAGTTTAGTCGCTTCTCAAATTAGAATTTCGTCTTATTTCTTTTTTGCTTTACATTTATATGTTATCTACCAAAAAAAAAACAACATTCTAGATGTTATATAGGCAATGTATCCTCAAGTAATATTTTTTTTCACTTCATGGAAATTCGTTCAATATTATATGGTGAAGTCTGTGACTTCTACGACTTTTATGGTAGCTTAATTTACAATAGACGAGATGTAAAATAGATATTACAAATAAGATGAGAGAATTTACAATAAGAAGAGACTATATATGTCACAGAGAAAATTGTGAGTAATCATCTTTCTAAAAATTGAGAATTTTACTTCTGTCGCATTGCCTTGTAAATAATCTTACCCTCAAAACTTGAAAGTGTAGTCAAAATGGGGTAGATTTTGTTCACCATACTTAGAATGCCATACTTGCGTGTTCAAAACACTCGTTTTTGTAATCTTTTTGTTATTTTACCATACTCATATAACCTATGTACCAATAAACCAGGTTGTCCACCCATGTTGTTGCATGTATAATAGGAACAACCTAATATAGATTTGGTTGCCTTAAATTGACGGTGTGCCATGTCACTTAACACAACATGTGATGTGCAAAATCTACACATGTTTACATTACCCCAAAAATGAAAATTATAAAACAACTTTCAACATTTCTAAATTAAATTCTTTACAGAATTTTCAATTTTGAAGTTCAACAAACATAGCGGATATTGGCGATACCAAAAACCTTTATACAAACATAGCAGATAATGTCAGTATAAATTTAATTTCATTATTCATAATTCATACATAACATGTGGGATCAAAATAATTAAAACCAAATTTGTATTCTTAATTTTAATATGGAAAGAGAAGAACGTCTTGGAGGTTTTGATAGTTTTAAGGATTAGATTATTGGTATTACATAGCCCTCTACTAAGTCAGCCCAAACTTCACAAGTCTTCCATTGTTTTTTTACCACGGGCCAGAGCTTTTGACTTGTTTACTTTCGGATGAGCGGCTGCAATAGACGCATGGGTTAATGCTTTGTGACAAGCTTCATCCACATTCAACATATGTGTCAACAAAAATCATGTGTGTAGACACTGTCACCATATAATACATTTTTATAGATTTCTTTTCCACAAAACTCGGTATGCCCAGCCAGGCAATCCTACCATCGTAAATGCTCGGATGTTTCAAGCGCTGCTGGTGAAATCTCAGAGGTTTGTCCTTTAGAAAAGGCTGCTGATGACACTATAAACATGATCAACAACAAAATTGATCTCATATTTAGGTTATGAATTTTGCATCTAATTGCCATGTTCATTTTTTCTACGAACTATGCGTACTTATTTTTTAAAGATTGGAAACAATTTTTGTTGTGGTTGAGAGTTGCAGCCACATAATTATGTATATATAGGCTCGATTGGTAATAAAACTTTCATGGTACCTATTGTAACTCTTGACTAATTAAACTTAGCAAATTAAAACTTATTTATTATCCGTTTTAATTAGACTAAAATTACAAACTACGGTTCTTCATTAAAATGATCAGTTTTATTTTTTTAATTTTAGAGACTGGAATTTAAATTACAATATGCATGGAAAATTTTCTAATTAGCAATGATGACTGTCGTAGCATATTCAAGTCCTAAGCGCTACAGCGATGGATGACATTCCCAACACTAAAGCCTTTTTACTTCCAAGTTCACAAATTAATTATGCTGTTCAAAAATAGAAATGATAACAGTTATCTATGCTAATTTCATGTTTTAATATCTAGCTGCCCAATCCTTTCCAATTTGAAACTAAAGAAGACGCATACTAATGGATAATTACCATCAAAATATAAAGGACAGTCTAATAAAAAAAAAATTTCTCTATTAAGTTTCAATACATCCAACAGAAAAATCATAATTGTAAGCAAGAAAATAGATGAAAAATATTTAAATTTCATTGAATCCGTACTCAAATTAAAAGAAAAATTCGTGTTTGAAAATCAAAGAGCCCATTACTCTCTTTCTACTTAAATTCATAAAATATTATATTCAAATTAGAATGTATCTCATTCCGACCAGATGAAATCTTTACAATTATAATACTCATGCACATTTAGAAGATAACAAGATTTTATTGAAACTAAGGGAAAATGACTCATGAATTAGTACATAGAAGCGCATATATAAAAATATATATAATATGGTCCACTACCTTTAGTAAATGATATATTGATTACCAAGATATAGAAATAAATACATATGATAAAGCAGTAGTTGACAATAAAAAGTGAGAAAATAAAAACACCTTTTTCAAAGATCAATGTTTTCCCTTTTGGCGGTGTCATATATTGATTAAAATTGGATCACTGAGAGACGAAAAGAAAATCGATGTTGTCTTGATTTTATGATAATATTTTTTCCCAATTACAATTCTTCCAAACACTAAAATTGCAAAAATGTCCTGAAATCTATTTTATGTTTCGTGCATTAAATGGTTCAAATGTTGGATACTTTAGGAATTCTAATATCTTTCGTAAATTTAATCCATGGAATTTTTTTATCCTTTCCACCAATTTACGGGAGCAATATTGCTAGGTCAATGATATCCTGCGTTCATTGTATAATTTCTACAGTATGCCCAATCAAGTTCGCTCCTCTTGCTTTTCTCTATTTACATAGTTTAGTCACTTCTTAAATTAGAATTTCGTCTTATTTCTTTTTTGCTTTACATTTATATGTTATCTACCAAAAAAAACAACATTCTAGATGCTATATAAGCAATGTATCCTCAAGCAATATTTTTTTTTGCTTCATGGAAATTTCGTTCAATATTATATGGTGACGTCTGTGACTTCTACAACTTTTATTGTAGCTTAATTTATAATAGTCGAGATGTAAAATAAATATTACAAATAATATGAGAGAATTTACAATAGGAAGGGACTATATATGTCACGGAAAAAATTGTGTGTAATCATCTTTCTAAAAATTGAGAATTTTACTTCTGTCGCATTGCCTTGTAAATAATCTTATCCTCAAAACTTGAAAGTGTAGTCAAAATGGGGTAGATTTTGTTCACCATACTTAGAACGCCATACTTGCGTATTCAAAACATTTTTTTTGGTAATATTTTTGTTATTTTACCATACTCATATACCCTATGTACCAATAAACCATGTTGTCCACCCATGTTGTTGCATGTATAATAGGAAAAACCTAATATAGATTTGGTTGCCTTAAATTGACGGTGTGCCATGTCACTTAACACAACATGTGATGTACAAAATCTACACACGTTTACATTACCCAAAAAATGAAAATTATAAAACAACTTTCAACATTTCTAAATTAAATTTTCTGCAGAATTATCAATTTTGAAATTCAACAAACATAGCATGTATTGGTAATACCAAAAACATTTATACAAACATAGCAGATAATGTCAGTATAAATTTTATTTCATTATTCATAATTCATACATAACTTGTG